>OX123184.2:26218966-27418966 GCA_944739405.2 Euclidia mi
CCCACACAAATAATCAAAATCAAACAGAAATAAAAACACCCGGTCCCTTAACAAAAATTGTGATTCACTCAGTCTTGTCCACTACGGCATCGAAACTCACTATACTCATCGTAGTGTCAAACTAGAAAACCGCCTTAACCTCTTTACCATCGAGCAGCCAAAACCTCTTAAATTCAATACATTTTTTATCATAAACCAGGCAATTACTGAAAATTATTGAAAATAGTTCATTTCGCCTCCTAGGTTCGCCCGTATTTGAAGAAGCTTTTGATTCTTTCTTAGAAGAAAAGATACCATTTTTTTGTGAAATTTCAGGTTGCCTATATATATATATATATATATATATATATTTTAATTAGAAAAAATCCATACTAACTTTGAGCCTCAATATCTCCTGAACCAGTAATTTTCCTAGGTATGGTGCCGAAGTAAAAAGTGTTCGTAGTGATTGGTACAACATGGGATTTCAGTTTTCGCTAAGGGTCTTTTAACACTCTGTATGTACTGGTGTGTTTAGGCGTCGTATGAGGCCACCGCATCAATATTATCGGGTAACGTGCCCAGAAAGCAGGCAGCATTGCCACGTTGGGTGGCAATGCTGATTCTTTGAGCAAAGAATAAACCAGCCTACTGGTCACGTGAGACGTCGACGAACCGTTTAGATATTTCTCTGTAAAAAGAACGAGCGCTTGGACCCCATGAGCCTAGCGTTTCCACCCTAAACAGCTCAAATATGTAATTAGCTACTAGATTACTGTATTTGCGCCGTTTGAGGGTTTCCGCAGACGCAGCAGCAGCGCCAGCATGGCCTCCCGAGCTTGGAACATGGGATGGTGTGAGGGTGTCTACGCAGGTTGCGTCCCACACCAAAGGCCTACCCATTTTCCATGGCAACAATGACATACCGTCAGGTTTCTTCCCGTCGTCGCGTACCAAACCATTTGGTTCAAGTACAGCTGGTACACCAGACGCGACAAGAGCTCGAAAGATTATGTCATTTAGGTGAGCATGACGCGGAATTCTACCAGCGCTTCTGCTGCAGGATAGTCCATGGTGTTCGAGGCTATCGACGTCTTCTCCACAATGACATCGATGCGGAGAAACACACGGAGAACCTAAACGGAGACAAGTGGTGATACGGAACGTCTCATCGTCCAACATGGTTCCTGTGTTGGACGATGGTAGTGCCTGAAGCCATAGACCAGATTCCCATTCCTCCACAGCCAGCAAGCGAGCATGCTCTGTAACATACATACATTAGATGATCATTAAAAGATGTATCCAAAAGATTTTTCCTCACAATGTTACAAAGCGGCGCGTCCCACTGTCTTTGGGAGAATAGGTTGGTGGGCAAATCAGTGTTTAGACAAGCCATTTACCAGGCGGTTTGCACAGCAATTCTGAGTTAACTAGTGTAGGTGATAATATTTTCCTTGTTAACTCTTCCGTGCTGTGAACCGAAGACAGAAACGCCGGTAAACTGACATTGGAAATTTTGCGAACGCCGAGCCCACTCAAACGTATGGGTAAAGATGCTTGTAGCCAGGCTCGGTCGTCCAAATCCACATTTAATACATTTTTTAAAGTAACTTGTGTAATTTGGTCGAATTGTCCTAATAATGTTATTTTTTTCCAAAGTTGCGATGATCTTAAGGCATGAGTAAATTTTGGGCCGAAAAGGCAATATCGAATAATAGTATAAGCCGAATGTAATATGATAATTTTGAATAGGCAACCTGAAATTTCACAAAAAAATGGTATCTTTTCTTCTAAGAAAGAATCAAAAGCTTCTTCAAATACGGGCGAACCTAGGAGGCGAAATGAACTATTTTCAATAATTTTCAGTAATTGCCTGGTTTATGATAAAAAATGTATTGAATTTAAGAGGTTTTGGCTGCTCGATGGTAAAGAGGTTAAGGCGGTTTTCTAGTTTGACACTACGATGAGTATAGTGAGTTTCGATGCCGTAGTGGACAAGACTGAGTGAATCACAATTTTTGTTAAGGGACCGGGTGTTTTTATTTCTGTTTGATTTTGATTATTTGTGTGGGAGTTGTTTTTCACCATTTTCATTCAAATAAAGGTATAAAGTACGTTATTATGTCGAAGACAGTATATTTACAAAGGGGTTAAGATATCGGCCAGCTTTTATCGCCCATCGTTGAAACGTCCAGGCAAAAATAGGCACAAATACTGTCATCAACAAACACCGTTTACTGTATATAAATCGTGACAGTTTCTGAAACATCGTAATTAATTCAATATTTTCATAAAAACATCGTCATCAATTTAAAACTTTGTTGTTAGGTGAAAATATTTTTAGCTTCATGAATCAAATGTGATAAATAAAAAACATCCAGTCCACTGCCGCTATGCCAATTTGCATCGGTTTTACACAATATTTTTCTAAACAGAGAATTCGAAAATACGTTTTCTATTTCTGTAGCGTTACGGATAGTTGGAAAGATTTTCTGCCAATACACCACCGATACATAAATTAGATGTGCAGTCGAGTTGGTTGAGCATTGACCGTAGATGAGTAAATAACCATTGTGCAATGAGTGAACATGTCGAGATTACCTTTTCTCATTAATTACATTAAAGATAATGCGACTTACTGAACATAGTATGAAACGAAATGATAACGTGAAGAGAAGATAGCAGGTATATTTTTGGCTCGATAAATTCAATACTTATTCAATACAATTTGATTGAATGAAATTTGAAGAATTCTGTTTGTAAATCATGACAGAAATTTCAATACCCTATTATTCAAATTCAATAGTTTGTCACCACAGATTCAGTACGATAATTTCAAATACTTATAATCGCGTGAAACTTATGAAACAAAAACTGCTTAAAGTTTTACATTGTATAATGATTTGTCAAAATTTCTGAAACCAAGCCAACTTATCAATTATAATCTTTTTTTTCTTTTTTTTTCTTTTTCACTACGGTGGGAAACTCTCCTTATGAGTCATCTCAACTCCGCCAACCCAGCCATTAAAACGGCTAGGCTTGGGACTGGCAGAGGAGGTATGTGGAGGCTCTCCTCTAAAGGCGTTCGGGGCATACCCACTAAAACCCACCGCAGTGTCCCTACGGGTCCCGTATGTTGGCGGGGTCACGCGATTCGCGATTAGCATACTTTCTCGCGACCCCGCCCGGGATTGGCCCGCCGTTTGTGTTGGCGGGCTCCGTCTCGTCATGATCTCGCAATCATCCATCAAACTTCTTGCATCCATCAAACTTCTGGCATCCATCGCCTTACAAAGCTACTTGGGAGGCGGCGAGGACACGTGCCGCCTCCCGCCTTTTGTCGGACAGGGAGCAGCCCCAGCGCTCACCGTCCGCAGGCACTAAATTTAGGGTGGTTGGAGGTCGTCTCTTGTTCGACGTCCCCGACGCCCGGATCTACGGTTGGGGAGAGGGCGATGTATTTCCCTCTCCCGCTCCGCCGCCTCCTTGCTCAGCACGACTGCTTCGCAGAAAATAAAAAAATACCAAATACCGGCCGAAACAACCATGGCCGGTAAGGACTTGAGTCAACCGGAAGGTGAGGACGCCGTGACGTCTCTCCAACCACTCTTCAACCACGGGACTTACTTAATTATAATCTACATTTAGACACATTAACGAAAAATCGTTGTTATTAAATATTCCAAATTATTTATACAGTATAAGAAAGTAAATAAAATAATAAATACAGCAAAGTTCCAACTTCGGATTTTAATACTTTAACTTGGTAAGTTTTTATACATTTTATTTGGGTTTGTGCAGTAATAAATTCCTCTAATCTTTAAAACTTGCACAAAGTTATGTTTGCGGATAGTTACGTACAATTTTATGAAAATTATTGGATTGTATAACTTTGTCAACAGTTTAAACAATTGAATGTTTTCACGAGCCAGACGTGGGATTGCAATAACATTGCATTTCATAAAGCTTCCTAATGTACTTTCTATGTCAAGTTGTGTAATCTAGGTACTGATAGTTAATACTGCACTTAGCTTATAGTATTCATGTAGCAATCTTAAGGATTTCATCCATCATTTCAATATAATTGAGTAAACGGGAACAAACAACACTAATTGTATCGGCCTCTCATAACTAAGTACAATAAAAATAAATTCGCGCAAATGTAAACTTATACAAAGCTAGATTGGTAATAAATAAGTTGAGTTTACAATAGTAACTCACTATATCAGGCTTTAAATGTTAAAACTCTTCTAAAGTACAATCTATAGTAATAATCGATAAGGTATATCAGAAGCGGTGTGCGAAGATGCGTAGGGCAGTTCTCTAACCGCCAAACTGCGAGGAAGCGGCTATTTTCTCGCTCAAGAAACGTACCGATACTGTGTAAACAAAAATATGCATATCATAGTAATAGTTGATTGCTAAGTGTTTACACCGTCGTGGCATCGCGTTGGTGAGAGTTTACTCTATTAATTCGTCGCTAAACGATAAAAACGATCGTTGTAGGTATATTTGCTCAGCGATACTCGCTTGTAATACGAGGGAAGTACGAGTAAGTGTATTATTCTGCAGTACTAACCTGACTGTCACGAGCGTAAAGTCAAAGTCAAAGTCAAAATCCTTTATTCATTTGGGTCACAATGTGACGCTTATGAACGTCAAAATAATAAATTTATAAAATAATTACTTAATGAATCTACATTTACATTTACTGCCACGTTCGCAAAGCAAGGGCGTAGAACCATGAGAAAGAACGGGCAATAAAACTCACGGTCACTCTTTTTCATCGCCTGGTTTTGCATAATACACATAATTTACATTTTGTAAGGTGCTGCAACTGTTACACCTTCTATATGACTTGTATATATTTACTATACATAATAATACTCAAGCATAATACTTAATTTTAATTTTGATGTTAATTTAGTTAGCCTCCTCAGAATAGACACGGTGAAACAGGAGCATCCACTTACATTATATATACCTAACTAGAGGACGCCCGCAGCTACGCCTGCATTTTTTTTAAATTTACCCGTTTTGGCCGATTCCGTGGGAATTTCGGGAAATCCCTTCTTAGTGCACCCTTACGGTCCCCAAGGAACATACATGCCAAATTTCAGCTTCCTGCGCCCAATAGTTTTGGCTGTAGCGTGTCTGTCAGTCAGTCAGTAACGCAAGGATTTTATATAATAAGATAATGCAGGCAATCCGCGAAATTGATCAGAACCATGATGGAAATAATGCAGTTAAATATTAAAATTTAATACCAGCCGCAAGACCGTCATCGACAAGTCATCGCAAGTAGCGCCCGTTCATGAGTATGACGCATGGGCCAGCCATCATCCCTCTCGCCATATTAGAGGGACAGGGATGACCCGACACACGACGCCACTACAAGAAATGACATTTTAGTGAGCATGACGTCAACGGTATACGAACCGGCAGTAAGAAACAATCTATTGGTATACTGACAATGACCGCCAATTACATCCACTTTCCAGATCGTTATTATTAATATAAATTAGTGGAATTAGTTCAAGTGCGAGTAATCGCCCATTACTCTATACTCACTACTTGCTGATAACCCAGCGACAAAACCAGCTAAACTATATACTTGCAGCGCGCGAAGTAGTCTTCAGTTGCTATTTCAACTCGCTAATTGCCAGAAGTTGGAGAGCTGCCTAAAATGCGTATCGACAAAAAAATGTGCGAAACAGCTACACTCATAAGATAATAATCACATATTATGCCTATTATTGGCGTTGAACAAAAATGAAAAACTAAAATGATACCATTGATGTATGTAGTTTAACTTACTACTACTATTTGTTACTTACGACATCTGTTGCACTTTGGTGAAGAAAACTGACTATTTGCCTGGCGACTTTTAACGGGAACTGACTACACTGTGAAGACAAGAAACGATTTAAGAGTGATATCTTGATATTAGAACTTCTCAACTACATCCCTCGGACCGCGATCATCCAGGCACGATTCCCTTACCTCTAGAGAGAAACAAGTTTCCTCTCGTACACAGCTTACCTAGTTACTTCGCTCATCTCCACTAGATACTATTATGTGCAGCCTTATTTGTATTGTACCGGCCAGTCGCCCGAAGCGGTATCATCAGGTTGTGGCTATCGACAACATTATATCTGTATCGCTGTTGTGATACACATATCGGATAACCATCAATAGTTCCCCATAGTAATGAAAGTTGAGTTTATTTATGCTTTGAAATATTTTTACTGATATCTAAACGGTTTTAACAGATATTTTGAAATGCCTTGCCACATTGAATAATTTTCCACATATTTATACGGTATTTTGCACTTATACGCATATTGTATAATGTACCTCATTTCGATCTGATTATATTAAGTTGTTTAAAATTGCGTATAAGCATGGATAAATTGAGTTTAGATTTTATATTATTCTCATAATTATGTACCTACAAGTTTTAGTGGACCATATTTTCCAACAACTTGAAGATTAAGCAAGGGGAAAAATGTTTAATTGTTTTCACCCGACTTTGTGTCATTATGATGAACCAAATTACTCCATATATCTGGCAATGTTATATACACGTAAAATAATGATTAAATTGTTAGTCGATTTGCTAAATATAGATGTAAGTGGGGTTAGTTATTTATTATCTTATTTATTTTTTTATTCGTATTATGACAATCTCAAAGCTCTGAAACAACCATATTCATTTGCTTGATGGAACTCTAAGAAACATACAATTTATTTTCTTACTTGCAGCCGGTATCAAAAATATATTGAGACATCTATAGCTTTTATTTAGGTGCTAGCAATTTCAGCATCAGAAATATATTATGCTTAGACTCTTCAGGAGTACTCGTCGGGGAGTCCTACCACGTTTCTGCGCAAATAAAATACGTACCACACTCGCGTGATTTACATTGCATTCTCAGTCGAGCTTCAAGAATTCTTTCTCGCTGCGTGAAAAATTGGCTCTGATCTGCCAACAACACGAGCAAGCTTTCTCACTAGAATGGTAAATGGTCCGAATTTCAAGTTCTAACGTAATTAAACATATAAATAGAATCTAGCCTTTAAAGGCAACAAAGTTCTTGCTAAAGCTTAATTTTAGTTAATAAGCAGATTTAAGCTGGTCGAGTAGGCAAAGGATCTGCTTTTGGACAATCCAACTTTATTTTGTACATCTCATCCTAAGCCAAACGTAAAGCCGCGAATGAAAACGTACAAGCCGTACTCTACAAATCAATCAAATACATTGAAGTAGATCAAAATCTCTAAACCAATAAGAAATGTCAACTATGACGAAATCGAAGACAAAAACCGACCCGCCATTTGCCCGTTCAATCAAAACTATGATAATGAAATCGTCAAAAGGCCTCTCAATCTTATCCTGACAATTAACCTACTATCAAATTCAAAATCAAATCGAAACAACCGGTTATTCAGCACGAACAATAGAGTAGAATACAATGAACGATCAACTGAGGATGTTGTCGTAATTGCGCCTGCCAGCCAGATTATTGTAGTAAGATGCTAGATTGTTAACAGTACCGTGTTCCGCATTCATCTAGTTAATTTAGGTGAAAGGCAGATTCAATTTGAATAATGTCAGAGAGCGTCGTATTGGAGATGTGACTATTTTCCTTATGTATAGTACATAAGGAAAATAGTCACATCTCCAATACGTCGTCGTGGACATTGTCATAGTACACTCAGTAATAATAGAATTAGCCTTTGTTTATATCATCACGCTATGAGCTACGAGAGCGGAGCAGTAGCCTTTAATAACGCGTAAATGGTGAACAGACCTTTCAATGTCTTATTTCACTATTTAGGATCAGAAGACACCTAACAAGCTTAACATTATATACGAATTGAAATTTTCTTTTTCACTGAAAACATATTTTCGTCTTTAATGACAGACCTAAAAATGTACATTGTGATTAATGTACCTGTTTGGAGTTGTACAGAAGGTCATAGTTCAAAAAGTAACTGAAAGGCCTCCCTATTTGCAGAAGAATATTATATTCAATATCCAAGACCCGGTTACGATTCAAATTAAGACAATTCAAACAAATCTGCGAGGAATTGATTGCTATATTTATTTTTAAAATGACTTTTATAGAGCTCTTTCATTTGATTTCTAACACATTTCAAGCCATTTTTGTATTTATGCCTTACTTTATGTCTTTCAGAGGACGACATTCAATTTAATGTGACGTGACGTGGCTCTATAACCAGTTTCTAATAGAAACTTCTATTAGAAACGCTTCTAATGATAACTCATCAGCCGGTTGCATCCAAGACTTGCTCGCCTTAGAGCCCGGGGTCCACTTACTGGTTTAACCAGATATGACAATATCATTTTTTCCACAGAGCGACTGCCGTCTGACCTCCGCAAGCCAAAGGGATAGCGATATTCTATGGTTAAGACCAGTATCAGTTTATTTGAGGGTACTGACTACCCGTAACTACTGTCAAAGATCTTCATGACCTGAGACATGATCAATATGATGCCTACGCATCATAATTTAATTTTATTTTATTTATGACTTATCTCAGAATATTAATTCTGTGAACAAATAAATACATAGTGGGTGATATCGTAAGCCGTTGGTCGGCTAAACAGTCAATATGTGCATTTGTCAGTCTTCTAGCTAATCCAGTTTAACGGTATTATTATGTAGCATTTACATATTCCAATGTAATCTATATTAATTCAATGAAAATTATTGAGAACTGATATAATTATTTTTCTTAGAATTTATATTTCTATGCATTTCGTTGTAATATTATAGCTTAATAGAAACATTTTATGTCCTTCCATCTAATCGAGAGATGCAAATCAATATCAAATAATACGAAATAATATTGATTTCTGTTTGTAAAGATTAACATATCTGACGGTAATAATAAAATCGATTCAAGATGATAATAAACGAATGGGTCCTTGAGAAAATTCTATATCAATTTATTGTAAGCCGTTGCAAATAAAAAGAAAATGTATTGAGTTTAGCTGCTGTAGACTTGAGCTGTTTAATAGTTAGTTCACAAATTATTCTAGCACAGTAACACAGTTTTGTTACTGTGCTAGAATAATTTGTGAAAAAAATGGGGTTTGAGCTTCCCGGCCTCCGCAAAAATACTAAATCGTTTAAAGGTGTACGATTATTCGATAAAACACCAAGAGAAATTCACAATTTGACGTTTAATAAAAAATCTGTTATGAAGCCAAAAAATGTAGTTAGAATTTATAGCAAAAACAAATTTGTTTGGGATTTGGCGTTCATTTACATACTATTTTGGGTGTTAAGTTGAAAAGAAAATAAAATAAATATGTTATTTGTATCTCCATAATAACCCTTAAAACTAAACATGTAGAGTACAAATTGAATAGAGTACAAATTGGAACCTGCGTCAGCTATTGAATATCAGCGAGAATATCAGCGTTGCAGATGAACTGCAACGCTGATATTCTCGCAGGACCAGAGGATATAATTTTAATAATTATATGTATATAGTTAAATAATTATAATTATTAATTAAATGCTATTTAAAATATATACGACAGTATAATATATACGCATACATTTTTATATTATTTATGTAAATGAAAATAAAATAAAAAATGTAAATACTAAAGACTGGTTGACATGTGTTGTGTATCAGATAGGCAATTTTAACAAATTTATAGCGCGTTTCCGAACGCTTTCGGCCTATTGTCACTACTTGAGTGATTGTTCCGTCAAAAGTTTCAGCTGTCAAGCAAGATACCATTGCGTTAGCCGGCTGAAGCCGGTACCTAGTAATCAGAACATCAGTAAAATAAAACAAGGCAACGCTGCGCTGGCGCTGTTGAGTGTACTACGTAATAACAGATAGTAATAAACAAGACAAGAAACTAAGTAACATTCACAGCCATATGAAATTCCTTCCACACAATGAGTGGCATACAGGTAGGTGGTTATATTAAAGTCGATTTTTGTTTGTTTAATAAAATTTGCCTATACTTATTTTTAAATGAATATACCGATTTCAGGCTACGTATAGGCGGTGGGAAGTTATTCCATATTTTGGCTGCCGAAAATTTAAATCCATTTTCGAACGAGGCTGATTTGTGTTTTGAAACAACCAACAGATAAGATGCGGCTCTTGTGCTGTATTGATTTACATCCCTGGACCATGTCAACTTCTTATAGAGGTAATTATTCGGCTTTTGATATTTAGCTATTCCAAAGAGTAAGGTTGCCAAATGTAAATGTCTACGCGCAGCCATCTTCAAGAGGTTTCCACTATTTAGGAATGGAGTGACATGTGTATGTGGTGGAATATTATAGCAGAAACGAGCACATGCATTTTGTACACGTTAAATTACCTTCTCCGTTCTTTTCAGTAAACATGAACGGAATACAGTGTCTGCATAATTAAGTTTGGATAGAACAAGAGTTTCGCAAAGCAGAATCCACATGTCGGTACTCAGATGTCGGCGAATTCGGTATAGCAGTTTGAGACAGTAAAAATAGTTTTTAACAGCTTCAAGTACATGCGTCTCAAAATGCAGTTCACCATTTACAACTAATCCCAGATTGCGAGCCTCACTAACTCTGTCTATGGGACAATTATCAACCATCACTACAGGATTAAGGTCTTCTATTCTTTTGATGCATTCCTTTGATCCTAATATTAAATATTTGGATTTAGTAGGGTGTAGCACCAAAGAATTTTGTCTTGCCCAATCTGATATGTTGTCTAAATCCTCATTCAATCTCTTTACAGATTCAACACAATCATTTGGGTGAAATGATATATAAAGTTGGAGGTCATCAGCATACATGTGAAACTCGGCATTTCGGATGTGGTTGGTAACATCGGCACTGTACAATATGAAGAGGAGAGGGCCGAGAACAGATCCCTGTGGGACGCACCGAGTCACCTGACAGCAAGAAGATTGGCCTTATTACCCTCACTGGCGTTATCCAGTTGCACGAATTGAGATCTGTCAGTCAGATAACTATGGAACCACTTTACAGTTGCTAACTCACATCCGTAGTAGGAAAGTTTTGCAAGAAGAAGAGAAACATTAATTGTTTCAAAAGCCCGCGAAAAATCAAGTAGTGTAAGCAAAGTACCCATGCCCTTATCCCTCGCCTCCAAAATGTCATCAACAACATCTAGGAGGGCGGTGGCCATACTATGACCTTTGCGAAATCCAGATTGTCTATGAGGTATAATATTATAATTTTCAAGGTATTTCCTCAACTGACTGCTCACCACCTTCTCTAGCACCTTAGATAGACAATTAAGTAAGCTGATGGGTCTAAGATCTTTGGCTGTTACCGGATTGGCTATTTTGGGTATGGGCTTGACTATAGCAGTTTTCCACACATCAGGAAAGGTAGAGGAGGTGATAGACTTATTTATTATTGCCGTGATGTACGGAAGGCTATGAGGAAGTGTCATCATCAGCATTTCTAGTGAAATGTTGTCGATGCCAAGGGCATTAGATTTAAGACTGCTAATGTGCAAGCGAACCTCTTCCTCACTAATTGGCTCAAGACTGAATGTGTTTGAGTGAAACCTGTTCGTTTCAAAATATATTAAATCTGTTAAAGTGACAGTATCATTCCCAGGTATGTTCATGAAATGTTTATTTATGTCTTCTGGATTGTTAAACATGTGAGACAATTCATGCCTCTTTTATTTGCCTATGTTAATGGTAGATTTTAAGTTATACCAAAGCTTTTTTGGGTTTTGTATATGTCCATTTACGTATGATTCAAAATGAGCTCTTTTTCTACTATCAATTGCACTTACTATAATATTTTTCAAGTACTTATAACTACTTTTATGTATATCACTTTTACTTTGTTTGTAGCGTGTTTGGTACCTGTCACACAATTTCACCATACCTTTGATTGTGTCCGTAATCCACGGATAAGACCTTTCTTTTACTAAAATTCTTTTAATTGGAGCATGTAAATCGAAAAGGGTAGTGATGAAAGTATTTAGTATTGATACCATGTCACTCACATTCTCCAGAGTGGTAATATAAGACCAGTCTAATTTGCCGAGGTCATTCTGAAACATATCGGTCATTATATCGTTTATTGGTCTATAATGGATCCACTGTGAGGTAGGCTTATTAATTTTAAATAGGAAATTCACTGATATAATAGCACGTTGCCCTAATTCCGGTTTATGTTGAACGACAATGTTGTTGACTTGAACATCAGTGCACACAATATCAATCAGTGTCTCACTGTGATCAGTAAAGTATGTTGGCTGCTGGATAATTTGGTTAAGACTCATGTAGTGTAGGAAATTATTTAATGATGTAGTATTGCTATTAGTCCCTAGACAATTTGTCTTAAAATCGCCCAAAATTATAATTTTATCAGCTTTGCTGAATGACATCAAAGAATCTGTCAACGAATCTAGGAAGGTATTGATGTCTAACCATGGTGGCCTATATACCTTACCGATGATAACATTTAGTGCGTTGACGTTGAGTCTGAGCCACGTTTGTTCAACATTTGGTATGACTGGATGTGTGATGGTTCAAACCCTGAGGTACAGGCGCACATAAAAGCCAACGCCCCCACCCCGGCCACCCCGCACACTCACTGGCCGCGGTACGTGTTTAAGGCGATAATTGGGGACTAAAGGCGCCTTGCCTTCCTCTCCGTCCCGCAACCAAGTTTCGTTTATTGCCATTATATCCACTGCAAGTTCATCCATAGCCAACAAAAATTCGTCATGGCGTGTTCCTAGCGAACCGGCGTCGAATAATCCTACTTTCAAATATTTGCTCTTAGGCATTATTAAAGTTAAAAAAGAAATTTAATGTATTGAATACTATACTTGACATTGTATAATATAAAGTATGACTTAGATGAAAAAATATACCGTTTTTGAATATAACTAATAGGCGATACCTTTTAATCTTTAGTTTCCACTGTAATGTTTTGTAATTGTAAAGTAGTAGTAGTAAAAGTAGTGTTATTAATATTTGTAGTAATACCATGTCTTTATCGTGTGCATTTGATATGTAAATATATATAATTGGTGTGTAATTGAAAGTAGTAATATCAAACATGTGTGTATTAAATAATATACTAAATATAAATATATAAAAACTAATATATTGTATAAGTTTGTATAAAGAATAAATATATATATGATTATAAATATATAATAACTTATTTTATCAATACAACCCATCTTAATTATGTTCTTTAAGTGCGATTTTCTATATTGCTTACGACTAATTACTATTTCTAAATAACAATTATGTTGCGTTGGAGCCAAAAACCAGTTCGATGTCCGACTCACATTTGATTGAACAGACCTTGTCTTCTGGCTTGTGCCGTGCAAGGATGCGGCCCCGTTTGACCCGCACAAACTTTCACCCCGAGCGCTGGCCGGCATCTCGCGCCAAGCGAAAGTTCTATTTTGTTATGTTTTTTCTTAATATTTTTTAAGGGGACCGCAACAAATTGAAGTCAAGTCTTGATTACTCGACTTCGTTCGTTCGTAGTTTCTAGTTTATTAGAAGTACGATGACAATAAGTATTAGATACCTAAGATTTTTCCCTGGAAGTAATATCTTGAAATAGTTTTTATAGGTAGGTTAGTCAGACGTACTTTTGTCGGGTTTTATACTTCTTTGTATCGCAACACAAATCCTACTACTATTGTGGGTCCGAAGGGTTCTGAGAATTAATGTTTGTTACTCTTTCATGCAAAATCTACTGAACAGATTAGACTTTCACGTTATTTTATTTCACACGGAATAGACATAAGTCAACTTGTGATGCGGTGTCACGCTACATCGGGCAGCTCTTTACCTTTCAGCGGTTAATATACAAATAAGTAGTAATCTCACCGATAGAATTTATAGCATAAATCTGTATCCAAACAAAATTAAGCGAGGTTGTTAAACAAACACGCTAAATAAGGCGTAAGCCAAAATAATGGTTAAAATATAATTATATTGTAACTAGTATTTACGGTTGAACGTTCATCGGAAATAAGTCTAAAATTACGTAGCCCTGACAACAGGACTACTGTGAAAGTAGTAATTACTTTAGCTTCTGGCCTCAATTACCTGCTAAATGGCAATATTACTATGTATAATGTTGTAATAGTACTGTTAATATTACTATTGATCGTGTAATGCAAAGTCATTTAGTTAGTAAACATACTTTTATGTAGTCTTTGGATATTCCCTTGGTTGTGTGTTATTGTCTGCGGTCGGATCGCGAGTTTTGAATATATTATTTAGTGTACTGATAAAGCAATTGCACGTGGTGATATATAGTGTACAATAAAACAAAGCATATGGGTGATCATAGCTAGCCAACAACTAGATATAATCAAGGCTTTCATCTACTGGCGAGTATTTCATCTCTCATCTATGCTAGTTTTATTTGCACTTAAATCTCAATGGATTGAAATGTGAATGGAAACAATAAGGTTCTAACCATTTCTCTACGCTAATAAACAACAAATGGTAGTTCTACTTTGTGTTCTATAAAATATCTTCTAGTTAAGCGTTTACAGCTCACGATCTAGCTGCTTCTATCATGGTTTCTGAATTAAATTTTGAATCATGGTGAATACATACAGAAATTCTTAATATCTAACTGCATAACATAGGCAACGTACTTTATTGAGAAAAGAGGGACGCCCCGTATTACGAGATACCAAAAAAGATATAGTAAAACGAAGATGTTATGAATCACATCATCACACAGACATAGATACAGAAATCCCATACTTTATCAATACAAACAACTAAATAAACGAAATTGCAGAAAACCTCAGCAAAATTTAAGTGGCCAGAGATTTACAGCAGTATCAACAAAGTTAAGGACTCAAAAGAGGAATATTCAAAGGTTATTTGTCTTGTTTTCCCGTTCTTAATATCATAAACAAGAGTGATGGCAAACCATTTATCTCTTTAATAACTGTTATTTGTATATGCTGACAAGACCCTTAGCTTTTTTGTATAACTAAAGTGATTACAAACAGCAAGATAAAGTATTTTATTGTATGGTTTTAACGCCTACGTGGATAAAACCTTTTTGGTAAATTGTACGTCAGAATTATCTTCCAAACAATTCCCTAGAGATTTTTACCGAAATGATTCTTTCACACAATTTTGATTTATTCAAAACTTGTAAGTTTTATTCTTATACAAAATTGTGTTTCAATATTATTTTTAATTGAATGAGTTTTTAATAAAACTCATGTACCGCCTACAGAGGCACAAAATAATTTTAACAATGGAATGAAAAATTGAAAAATATATTCATTGTAAATTTAAAAATGAAGTTTCATAACCATGCTATTATTTCAATTTAGAAGTTTCGCTTTTAAAATCAGACTTTCTTTTATGTTTAATTTTAGATCGTGGCAGGGTTATAAAGATGATACTTTATCGTTGAATTAACCTACACGACTCCTTTTGAATCAGTTTGACGGACTCCGAGGTAGGTAAAGTACCAGCTTTCGATATCACTTTTAGTTTTGTATATGTACATATGCGTTCAAGAAACGTAGAAATAGAGAGATAAGTTACTATGAACTCTCAGATGCTGTGAATAGCGTACCAATAGTTGAATATAGTAGATTAACCACCTGTGCTGAACACATGTTGCACGGGTATTCGAATACATTATGAAACATTACTGGTTTTCTAGAATTACGGAGACTTTATTTGAAATTCAAATCGTTACTGTCCTATTCACTACATCCTAATCAGATGCGTTTGAATATCTATCAGAGCTACACATATAGAGTGTAGATAGCTTCTATTACTCACAAGAGCTGGGTACCTACTCATTCTGGTTTTACAAGAACTATACCCACGTATTTATATATCTAATTTTATACAAGCAAATCCAATATACCTCCACCACTCCGAATAACCACATCAATTGTTCACTCGGACGGTTCCCTTAAACAAATTAATACCTAATTGCTGTACTCGGCAAGCCCGGGTTGGGTTCAATAGAACCCAATTATATCAGAATGCTCAGTACCCGAGCTTTGAAAAGAAGCGAGATGAAAATGTATTTTTCTTTGATTAAATCCTGTATTTGCTGTTGAAAGTTGAGCCGTAGAATCTGCTTATAATATTTTTGATTGGAGTGTCAGATTGCAAAGAAAGAACAGTTAATGGTATATATTTCAGGATATTGATTTTAGTATGGTAGTAAAGGTCAGGCTTAGAGGCGAGTGACTTGGATCGCAACCGAAACAACGCTAAGATAAAATGATTGATTGTAACACGGTGTTCGGTATTTTTTGTCACATTTACAGATGTAGCCTATTTTTATAGCTTTTACAGCGTGTATAAGTTTTCTTTGAATGGGGCTAGTTCCGCTCTCATTCCTTGTACTGTGTCACTTGTGTAGTTAGGTTCAACAGCGTAGTAGTGGCAATTAATGACAACGAGTTTTAAAACTCGTAATATCTTGGAGAAAGTTAAACTGTCTTGAAACCCGACGAACGAACTTAATAAGAAGCATATTTGAGGAGTTGAAAATTACTTGTAAGAGTTCCATAGATTAACCTTTACAATGTGTATTATACTAAACTAGAGGATGCCCGCGGTTACATCCGCGTTCGCTCCTCTCCCGTCGCTCATAGCGTGATGTTATATAGCCTATAGACTTCCTCAATAAATGGACTATCTAACACTGAAAGTATTTTTTAATCAGACCAGTAGTTCCTGAGACCTGAGACCAAACAAACAAACAAACTCTTCAGCTTTATATATTAGTATAAGATATAAGAGTAGATTGCCGTATTCTAACACCAATCTTTCACAGTTATCAAGGGACTCTAGTATTTCTTTCGTATTACTTCAATACAATTTATCAATGAATATATAAATTAATGCTTTTAAAATCCGAATATTATTACGAAACTTCATAACTAATACCAGAACTTGCTCAATATTAAACGTAGCCTTTGGTAGTAATAAATAGTTAACATTTACTACCGAGGCTAAGCGGGGAACTTAAATATCTACTTGCGCCCGACTAAGTTTTGGGGAAGTTGCTGTGCAAAAATTAATTCGCAATTAGCTTGCAAGGAGTAGCATGGTTTAATAGCTGTAATAGTTTGTTTTAGAGTGCATTTTGTGAACTTCGTAGTGGTTGGATCGAGTATGCTAATATTGTCAATGTTGCTTGCAAAGTGGTGGATTATTGTGGAATTTCTTTTGCTGTGTTTGTGTGGCTAATTCTTGTGTCAGAGTTTTAGACCGCTCTAATGCTTCCGACATGCTATTCCGTGCTATTCCGTGCTCTCCAAAGCATGGTAACTCTCTAGTGTAAATGCTACAAACGGTCAACTTTGCCGATCATTTGTGTGGGTGTAAAAAAAATAATTCCAGTGTAAAAGAACGTTAATAATACTACTGTATTTCTATTGGTGTATGTTTATCCCTTCACAAGAATTAAGTAATGTGAGGTAAATTAGCTACCTTTCTATTGATCGGATTCGGTAAAATATTAGATTGTAAACCCGCCAGGCTATTTTTTTGTAAATTTCGTGTCTATTGACAGTATAACCAAAATTGTATAAGAAATAATAAAGTTGGAATGTAGCTATCATAAATAAGATTATATAATAAATAAGAGAAAAATTCCTAAGAGAGTGCTATGTAGACTCTACGGAACCCTTACCGACCTTATTACAGAAAGCCTTCGCCGGAAATAAGGAGCCAGCCTAATGACTATATTCTGTTGTATTTCCAAAGTGATTAGGCTTCCTTTAGGTCTCGAAAGAAGCAATGTGGTAGGTACGGTAGGTATACTATATTTAGCTGAAAGTAGCAATATTTTCTTTTTTTTTGGTTAGGTAACACTTTCGCACTATACGGTATAATAATTACTACCAGAGACACAAATAACAAAATAAATAATTCAGTTAGAGTAGTAAAATAGAATACAGAACTAAAAAGCTTGCGTAATGTTTGGAGAGTATTTTAATAATTTTCTTGAAGTATTGGTATCAAGGATAAAGAAATAAATTGTGTTTACCAGGTATATATATTGTGTGTATAAGGCATTAATACTAATTGCCATCGGTAACCACAGTCTCGGTGTTAACAGTAGTTAGGCAGCGGTTTGTCAACCATGGACAAATTTGAAGGAGATTAGCATTCTCACTTACGGAACAGCAAATGGATTATTCTACGTCTATATTTTTTCAATTGTATTTCATAAAGTGTGAGTCTTTTAAAGAATTTCTGGTTGGCTGGCCATGTCGTGCTGAAACCAATAGTGCTCTACCATTCAAACGTCGTCACTAATCATAGAAGGTTAGCGTAGGCTAATGTGCGATGAGTTGGAACGCCAAAGACACAAGCCATCTAGCAGATTAATTCTTCCTTTCCTATAGGGCAATAAAGAGAATGGTGAAGAAAGAAGCCTGGAAAGGAGTGGCTTTGTGTCCTTATTTTGCAAGGATTTTCGAAGGAGTGAATCGATGCTTACCATCAGACATGCAGTAGCTCGTTTGCCGCCTTTGTACCGGCGCGTTCTTAATAGTTGGCAGTTACTTCTATATGCTATATTATACATATTATACAACTAAAATATTGGATACCAGTGTTATGTTTTTGTTTTAGCTACCATATTATGACTTTTGCGATTTGCTTATCTAATTTACTTATCATTCATAAGGGGAAACAGTGCAAATGCGTGCCTCACGTGACGGTACCGTATAAAAAGAATATTAAATCAATATTCCTTTTTAACATTTTACTCAAAAGTAAGCTTCTCATTGAAACTTACTTATCCAATATCGATGAAAATCAAATAGACTTTTTAAAAGATAGTTGAGATAATGCATTAAAATTACATTTGTCGATAAGCAGTGATGACAAACGAAATGAGAATAAAATTACTTGGCAGTGTAGCCAGTTGGCAATTTGGGGCTAATCGCCAATCGATTGGTACTTTATTCGTGTTTAATATGAGCGTGTTAATTTTAATGCGATTCCAATGACTGATTGATAAGTTCTTTATTGGATTTCCATTTCAATTCATTTGTTTACGTTCGTTCGTATAATTTGTTGAAGACGGCAGGAGTTCTGTTAATGGTACTATTTATTACGACGGAGTTGATTAGAAAATGTCCTACATACTTGAGCTCGTCGGAGGATCTTTGTTTACAAGCTGATACTCAGGGAAGTGAATCTCGTGAATTTATATTAATTGAAAACGTGCCATCTACGTAGAACTCGTTTTGCTACCATGACGGATTGATTATAAAAATGTAGCTTGTTTTATCGTTTTTCAAGCGTACATATAATATAGTTTCAGTGTTACAGTTGTAAATGTGAATAGATTTTCAGCATGTTTCACGTTCAACTCCACATTAAAAGTACGCAATCTAGTGCTGACTATTTGACATTTTTACCATAATTCTATTTTTACTCAGCTAAGCACTAAATTAGGTAGTTGTGTTTTTTTATTGTGACTATATCCCGTAGAACTTTGCAATGTATATAAATTAGTACATTTAAAGAGCTCAAACACTTTTGTCACAATTGTAAGTTACTGTCTTTTAGTCCGGTCAATCTAGACATCCAAGGTTACAATAATTCCCACTTGGCTGAATTTTGGTAGGATTGTTCAATACACTACTATAAAGGAAATGTGAAAAGTCCTCATCGATCCGGCACGTGCAAAAAAATTTACTCGGGGTCAAAGGTCACAAAACGGGTTTTTCGCGAATTTCAGCAAAATGGTAAGTTTTATCATAAAATTAGCAGACAAAAATTGTAGATCAGATAATTATCTATAAAAATGTCGAAATAATTTTTTTCCTAAGAGCCACCGTTTTTGAGATATAACGATTCAAAAAGTTGAAAGAGTTGTAATCGTACTATGTACACGTTTCTACGCCACCTTTGAGGTAGTGTACTTAGCACGTTTTTTTTTAATGTGGGTTTCCCGGTAGGCCTATTCCACTGATATTTTATGATTCTGTTTAATTTGAAACTATTGAATAACTGTAGGTAGTAGAGCCTTTCGGATTCCAGCATGAATGGGCCGGCTCGACCGGAGAAGTATTACCCTCTCACAGAAAATCGACGTAAAGTAACAGTACCTAAACTGTTGCGTTTCGTTCGGTGAGTGAGAGTGCCGGAGGCCCTATCCCTATCCCTTCTCGCTGATCCCACTCCTCATCCTATCCCTTTGCCCAACCCCAAGGGGCGGCAACGCACTTGTGACTCCTGTGGTGCTGCTTGTGTCCATGGGCGGCGGTAATTGCTTACCATCACGCAATCCGTCTGCTCGTTTGCCGCCTATTACCATAAAAAAAAGATATTGACAAGGGTTGGAAATGATGAAATCAATTAAAAAACAATAAGAAAATTTATCCATCTAAATCTAAATTATCATTAATTTCTGCTTTCTCTTGTTCTTGTTCTTCGTCTTCTCCTTCTCTGATTATTACGTGTTTTTACTCCACGGACTATTTGTGACACTTTAGCTATGAAATAATGTGGGGCGAGCCTGGTTATCTCTCTGACAGGATTTTCCTAGTTCAGATACGAGTCTGTGTGTATGTGTATGTACTTTGTAAGTTGCCTTTGTGAAAGAAAACAAATACAATATTATTTTTAATTATTATTATAGTTGTGAATATCGATCAAACCTTGTCAGAGTTGTGGCCATGTTGATCATCACCCAATTCATGGCACTATGACTCACTTCACTGTTGTAATAACGACTAATTTGCCTTACTTTTCTTTACAACAATAGTAACCAGTTCAGTAATCAAACAAGAGCGATCAACATTATACATATTATTACGCGATTGCATAATATTATGTATCCGCTATGTATATAATGACCGTCTATGCTTTGCAGTAGATCAAGCATTCAGTTTATTCAAAGAGATTCAATATCCGTACCACAACGTGATAACAGAAGCCTGATTACATTGCTTAAATTATAATTTATAATGCACAGAATACTTGGCTGACCTCACGCATTCTAGCATTATGGGCCGTAAGTATCGCAGTGCTATTAGTATTGAAAAAATAGCGTAGTGGACAGAACGATTGTCTGCTACCCAAAGGGGCTCGGATCGAAACCACCGCACGCATCAATGACTTCCCTTTGTTATGTACGTAATGAGTTGTTAATTATCGTTTGCTAAGAAGTGAAATAAAATTTCGTAAGGTAGGCTGAAGAAAGGCAGGTGATGTCTGCCAACCCGCACTTGGCCAACGTTGTGGACTATGGCGTTATCTTTCTTATAGTAAGAAGACGTACTTGCCCAGCAGTGGCCCTTGTATCAGGGCTGATAATGATAATGAATAGAAAGATTGCTTGTAGAATTGTACTATTTTGAGCGCTACAATTTTGTGTTATAATTACTATTATTATTGTGGAACTGACAAGTATTTGTTGCGCAAAAGGCTTCCTCTTAACAAAGAAACAGGCTCTCAAAACGTCCCCGGACAGACTTAAACGTCCAGCCGATAAGCCTAATCAAAGTGCCCCAAGTGCTTTTCATCTAGTTTAGTTACCAACAAAGAAAGAACAACATTTTCTTAAGGGAAGCTGGAGATGAATTATAAAAGTTACATTGTATAACTTTACCTAGGCTGCTTCAATTTAGTCTAGAAGATAAATGTTATGTTTGCCGACGATTTCAGATACTGATTTCATTGAAGGAAAGAGGTAGTGGTTTAAGCACTTATGCATTCACCATGCTTTTTGGCATTGCGGCAGTGTAGTGGGTTGATCTCCACGTGAGACTCTTTGCATGATTAACAAATTGTTGTTTTGAGTCTAAAGTTCTGTGTATCTGTTGATCAAATGTTTTAAGGTCCTCTGTGAATTGTGACGAACCATTCAAACTAAATGTGAGCCTAGTCTTAAAAAATACAAAAGGCTTTGGTTTGGGCAAGCATATTGAAATAATTTTATTCAAAATATGGACATATGACATAATAATGTGAAAAGTTTGAAAATTATGCCTGTTTTTCTGTCAATTACGAAATAACAGGCTTAATTTTATAAATTGCAAGCTGTTGCCTGCGACTTTGCCTGACATTTACACCAATATTACCGTCTCAGTGGTCGAAAATTCAAAAACCCTTTTTTAATAATTGCCAACATCATAAAGGGTTGCCACTAACCAAATTTAATGCTTCCAGCTTCAGGTATTTAGGCTTTGTGATATTATTCCAGCTAGGACAAGTGCTCTTACATATATTCTATTAATATAAAACGTATGTACATATATTATGATATATGTATAAGCAATATAAGTGTCAAGACCTCTAGTGCATCAATCGAATTTAGATATCCATAATAGATCCAACTGTCAGTTAAATTGAATAATTAACGTGTTCTCAAATTCCAAATCCTAAGATTAATGAGATGTTTGCAATGCAAATATTGTCTGTTTTTGGAAGAGATTAGGTATTTTCACAGCATAAATCATAGTTTTGAAAGGATCGTTTTCATTATAAATATTTAGATTAAGATTGATCGTCCATTTTGTGGTTGAAATGCATTTTTGATCTTTTAATGGATGATCCATCTTATACGATTGCATTGTCTTGTCAAATAAAGGCAAACATAATGTTATTATTAAGAGTAATATATTTACGAAGAGTTTGACTGGTTAATTTAAAGTCTGTTTAGTATTTTCGATGAATAAGTTTCTTACTTTAAGGTAATAATATAAAATAAGCTATATACGAGTATGTTGGTTTTCGACGGCCTATATTAAAATATTAATTTAAAATACATTAATGAAGTCATTATTCTGGCTTCACGTGCACAGAAAAAGAGACAACGTTTAAGCGAGTAGGCAGAAGTATGTTACATTTACGTTATATTGGTTCTATTTTGATTGTGTCTGATAATTTTACCCCACTGCTATCAAACTGTCAGATTCGACACTGATACAGAAAGTCTAAGTTCTACCCAAAACACCCAAAAAATAATTATTGTCTTTTTATGGTTCATGTTAGATTTTTCAACCGTCTGCTTGAGCGGTCATGAATTTTACGGTCTTGATATTCAGAATTCGCAAGTTATTTAAATGTGACAAGTCGAGTGAAGAGGTATGTGAAGGAATAGTTGGTACTTTGTAGACCTTTTTCAATCTATTATATATTTCTATTATAACTGGACACAATGACAATCTGGCCAGAACATTTATTTACTTATTTCTTACTTTTTGTCCTTTACAAGGCAACTGCTGCACTAGGGATCAATTCTGTGTCGCAGGGGACTTTACAAACATACAAATAACGGACACAACGTACACCCCTACTCGAAACAACAATTTATGAATCATCCAAAGTGTTTCGTGTGGGAATCGAGCCCATAACATTCGGCACAGAGTCAAGCGGCAAGGCCGCCGCTTAAATAAAACCATTACGCCAACCGTGCGTAATAAATAAAATTATTTTCTTAGATTCTCAAAATATGGCACAGTGAGTCTATACCTCTCTATCAATTATGTACACATAAAGAGCTAGAGACATATAGCATCCACTTTTCGGTTAGTTCTAAGTTTACTAAGTACAGTTCCGAGCCCCGTGTTGGAACTGACAAATCCCATCCGGTTCCCTAAATTAATGACACGATCTTACACTTAGTATTCACGATAGATAGTACGTATAGTAGTTATGGAGTATACTTACATACTTAGCTTCAGTTGATTACAACAAAATTATAGTAGTCTTACGTACATAGCTTCAGTTGATTACAACAAAATTATAGTAGTCGTATTAAGATTTAAAACATAGTGACTGCGGATTAAGGATGAATGGGTTACTCGTCAAATGCCTCCTTTATGCTGATGATCAGGTAATACTTGCATCTTTCGCGGAGGAGTTGCAGGCGATGGTAACAATCATGAACGGTGCGTTAGAGAGGAAAGGAATGAAAGTGAATGTAAGTAAAACGAAAGTTATGGTTTTTGAAAAGGAATAATGCGTTACGGCTTGTAATGTTTTGATCGATGGACAGCGAGTGGAACAAGTGAATGAGTTTGTTTACTTAGGTACGTCGTTTACAAGAGATGGTAAGAATGAAGAAGATATTAAAAGAAGAGTTAATGCAGGTAATAGTGTGAATGAAGCTCTGAAGGCGTTTATGCGCAGTCAAAACGTGTCCAAAAAGGCACGTTTGGCTGTGCATAGAGGGGTGTTAGTGCTTACCCTTATGTATGGTGCTGAAAGTTGGCTATGGCAGAAGAGACTTGAAAGTAGAATAAATGCTGTAGAAATGAGAGCACTGAGAAGTATGTGTGGTGAATCTTTGACCGACAGAGTAAAGAATTGTGTGATACGAGAGTGGTGTGGGGTAAAATAAGATGTAGTGACAAGCATCGAGAAAGGCATATTAAGATGGTTTGGGCACATGGCGAGGATCGATGTCGAAAGACTGACAAAGAAGATATATAAGGCAAATGTGAATGAGACAAGACGAAGGGGAAGACCTAGGTGGACGTTCTCTGACCAGATTGGAGACATCCTAAAAAAAGGACAGGTCATAAGTACCCTAAACAGAAGAGCATGCATGAGAAACTTGATGGGAGTGAATAAAGCAAGAGAAGTATATCAGGATTGTTGCAAATGGCGGTTCGTAGTCTCTGCCTACCCCTCCGGGGAACAGGCGTGAGTCTATGTATGTATGTATTACTGTAGATACAGCTATATCGAAAATATTGAAAACTACAAGTAAGTTTCCTGTGTTCTAATCTTTCTTCCTTTTTCTCTTTTTCAGATGTAGTTAATTAAATTTCACGAATAGTTTTTGGTAGTCGAATACGACTTATTGGATTTCTTTTCGGGTTTTAATGTAATATATATATTTTTTTTTAAAGACAACTCCCGCATTAGTAATAAATCCTGTGTCGCGGGGGACTACAAACATACAACCAACGGGCACAATGAACACCCAGACTCGAAACAACAATTTATGGATCACACAAACTGTTGTCTCGTGTGGGAATCGAACCCACAACACTCGGCGCAGTGTCAAGCGGCGAGGCGGCCGCTTAAACCACTACGACAACCGTGCAGTCTTTATACAATATATACTTTGTTAAAATAATTAGGTTTAATTTAAGGGAAATGAATTCCTTTTCAAAACCAGCAAGAACACGAACTCATATAAACTATGGAGGATAATGAAACATCTTTCTTCTTCGTATGAGTAAGCCAACTCTGGTGTCGGTGTAGTTTATAGACTGTCTGAAGCCTAACCATTCTTGTTCTGAAACAAGAACCGCGATCGACGGCTTTACGTGCCCCCCGAAGCGCCACCACGGTAACGCTCTAATGCAAATGGCACTCAAAAGGTCACCCATTCACATGACGGTCCGTGCTAAAATTGGTAAGCCTTGACGATATTTTGTAAAATTTAAGGCATACTATAGTGTGCCTTGAATTTTACAATAGATCGGCGCTACAAAACAATAGTTATTTGTGCAACAAGAGAGCAAAGTTGTTTTTTGTTTCGAGTGCTGATTTTGAGTCCCGAGCAAGCGAAGGATTGTATGATTGATTCACGAGCGTAGCGAGTGAATCAAAGTTAGAATCCTGAGCGTGGTGAGGGACTCAACAGCACGAGATACAAAAAACTTTGCTCTCGTGTAGCACACATAACTTTTCACCACCGCAGTGAGAACACATATTACTTAAGAGACATAGAAATGAACAGGAATAGATTGAATTCTGCATAATCACTTGTTGATTTAACTCTTCTGGTGATAAAGTACAGTCATCATCGCTAGTTTCACTCATCTTTTTAGATTATTTTATATATAACACGTTACGCTATACCTACTGTATCAGCATCAGCGATTTTTTTTTCCCACTACTTTTTTATCGCGTTTTAATACCGCGTCCCTGATGTTTATTTTTCAAATGTATCATTGTTGTAATTCTAAATAAAAATGTATTGGTTAAATACTAATTTTATACTATTAATTAGACTTATTTTTATTAAAATCCAATAATAAATTAAACATGTAAACAATAACATATAAAAAAAGTAACAGAAATATCTTTGTTTTTTGCGTTGCCGTAGGTGTTTTTTTTGAGGTCGAATTCCAAAATCGAATTTCGAATTCGAAGAGGTTTGTTTTTTCACTCACTTTTTATATGCATGTGAAAGAGACAGAGCACAGTAAAATTCGAATGTTGCAAATTTATGGCTGAACAATGTCAATTCGTGACACTGAAGATTGAAAAATTAAAAAGCTACTTTTACTCACGCTCGAATCAAAATCGCGTTTTGTTCACTGTTGTCTCGCAGCAAAAGCGGCATGTTTGAGCTGCTGTGGTGAAAAATAATTTGTCTAGTAGGTAGTATAATCTCTATAATATAACCTAAATCTTTCTTCC
The DNA here is from genome assembly GCA_944739405.2 of Euclidia mi. Lineage (NCBI taxonomy): Eukaryota > Metazoa > Arthropoda > Insecta > Lepidoptera > Erebidae > Euclidia > Euclidia mi. The sequence goes on from OX123184.2 coordinate 26,245,365, forward strand.
TTTTTCTACTCTATAGGCATAAATATATTGATATGTATCTGGTATTATAGGCCAACCGATTCATGCATATCAAAAAGTCATGTGTGCCTACTTTGAATAAACGCTTCCTATATCATCCTGTATTACACCCGAGGGAAGATATAAACGCAATACCTGTCTTAAAACAACTGTGTGAAATGCTTTTATGTTAATCCCCGTCAAAAATAATGTATTTTTCCTTTATACCGTACTAAATTTTGCCTGCGGCTCCGCCCACGTGAGTTATACACCTTAACCATCCTCAGGCATTGCAGTATCCATTTATAAACTGTACTAGAATTCGCTCGGTAGTGTTTGCGTCTATTGCGTTCCTCCATTATAAGTATAGGTGGATTATATTACCTACTTGAATTCTTTCTTCAGTTTTCTAGAGAAAAATAATAATATTAACCCTGTTTTATAAACCGTCTCACAGACGGGCACATGAGAAGGGTCTTTCCCATCTAGTAGTACCTACTAATGGTCCTAGCCTATGTAAAGAACCTAAACGATATCACGAAAAGTTATCTAATCAATATTATAATCATTATAATATAATCAAGACAATTTCATTTTATCTCAATAATGATAATTATAACTTCTACTATAATTACAATTATGCTTATTCGTTTGCAAACCTCTGATTCAACTTAACAAGTTGCATTTCAAAACACTCTGAGTATTTTGCTCCTAGCATGACGTTCATACTAATTGATAAGGAATCGTAATATTTTATACAACATGCTTTGTTACAATTTTCTTTCATAAATAATTTGGAATAAATATGCTTAAGATGTTTAGCCTAATTGGGCTCAATATCCCAGCCTGGTGCCAATATAATTGAAAAATAATAAATTATAAACAATAATTATAAAATATATGTCACAAAGCAGAACAAACTGTTAACTTTCAAGACGAAATACTCTAACATTACAACTTCTCCAATCCTTCAAGAATACTTCATATTAAACCTATTCAAAAATATAATAAGCCCACGAAGGATAACATCATCACAAAGGAAGAAACACTAGCGACCAAAATATACCACCAAAACTGCGGTATACCAATAAAGTGATTTTAGCCCGTGTACCGCAGTATACCGCGTCGGAATATCCCTATCATTGAAACAGTTTTCATGATTATCGCCAACCGAAGCGGTTCACCGCACCGAGTGCGATGTCGTGTCGAGGAAAGAAGCAGGTGGCCAAATCCCAGCCCAAATACATACCTATTTCCTACTTTAATAAACGAAACCAATTTTTCTTCGATTGATTTTTTTCATTCACTGCATGTGTAGGCCAGCGATTAGCCTTCCTTTGTTGAATACACTTCGAAATAATCCTCTTTTCAAAAGGAAAAAGGTCTCGCCGAAGTTACTTCACATTCAATAAGGCATAAAAGTAGAAAATAATGTGAATCTTCTAATAAAAATGTGATGTCCCATTTGTTATGAAATAGTTGTCTAAAACCATTTTTCTATCCAAATTATCGTATAAAACAGACGAGGAAAATGAAGCAATTAATTTTCGTCCCCGTTATATTAAACTTCATAATAGTTACATTGTAATAGCAGTTAAGCTGTTTTGTCACTGTCATTATTGTCCTTGTTTATTAGAAGCAAATGTCGAAAGTTGGAGCAAATTAAGTTACATAAGTTTAAATTAAGTTATACAATTAAAACGGTTGGCGAAAATATTGTGAACAAAATGACACTGCCGGGAAGCTTTTAAGTGAAAATAAGGTGTTATTTTGTGTATCAGTTTCTTAAATTCACTAGTAAATACTTACCGACAGAATCCGTGGACTTGAACAACACTGAAACTCCGAGTACAAATAACTGGGACCACTTCATCACAAACCGTTTAAACCAACTCATCATCATCACTGACTGATAAACTAACAGAAAGTAAAACTAATCAAAAAACGTTCCAAATTCGAGAGCGGCAACGTCGCATTATAAAAAGTTTTCGTAAATCAAACGCGGGACGTTTGTAATCGAACGTTAGGAGTAGTTCGGGGTACTACGTCGGCTTGGCGGGTACCGAGCAACTGATCGGGCCGGTGCAACTCAACGGAGGCTGTGTAGAATGGCTGACGCATGCGCAATACAATCTTTCCTTTTGAAGTGGTGTTTCTCGTTTGAATTATACTGTATTTCCTTTGACAGTTTAAGCTGGATGTGCCTTTGACTTGGTGCATTCTTTCAAAGGCCGCTCGTATTTCTCTGGGATGGAACAAAAGGTTTGCGGTGGAGTTGTTGCCGCGTGGATGGTCGGTGTTAATGGTATGAATGTGGGAAGCATTTCAACATTTTGTCTTTTTAATGCATTTGGTTTAGGCAGCTGTGCATATTGAGTTGTAGTTTCATCTTTGTTTAACAGTTCCTAATAAAATTTAGACGTAACCAGAAACGTAGTAGTACCTCGGCTATTCACTTTTCTGGTTTTAATGGCTCCGTGTTACACGATTTTTTGACGACGTTACATGACGGCATGCAGCTCGTTTTGTATCAAAATTTCACAACATAGGTAACATTTGTAACTAATGTTTAGCAACATGTTGCTATTTTTATGTAACTAACTGCATAGATAGGTAATTTATCTAGTTTTCTGAGCCAAACGCGATTCTGGCGCTCGATTGGGTCGTAATATTTTTCATGTATAAGCACATGAAAAATATTATGACTTGCAAACAATTGTCCACATGTTGGGAGTTCTTTGAGCCGCTATGTCATGTTTTGTAAAGGTCTGATACTGTTTTTATGCCTGTTTTTTTTTTATTTATTTAGATGCACAAAACACATTACAATCATTTTACAAAAAATACAAATTAAACTAGATTTTTCAGTTCTGGATTGCAACATAACAACAGTGCATACATCAAAAACTATGTTACAAATAATACAGGGGCTCAATTATGGAAAATGGAACAAAGAATCGAATCTAATTGGACGCTACATTCATTTTTAATGTTATGCATATAGATATCAAACTAGCAGACTTCAGACTTCAGACTTCGGAGATGTCAGAGGCATCTAAATACCTCTGACATCTCCGAAGTCTGAAGCATCCAAGCTCAATCTACCTACTTACTATGGAGGATGTCTTTAATGTTAATAATAAATATGTTGAGATTGGGATTAAAAATGTCTAACTCTTTCATCTTATTTTTTATCATATCGTTATACTGCCGGGCCATCCTTGTTAATGGGTTGTAATACGATATATTATTTTTATAAATTTGAAGGGCAAATAGATTAGTCTCGTTAGACCTACGAGCACTAAATTTAATATTGAAGTTGATTTGAGAGATTAATTCTGGTGAGTCTATAATAGCATGTATGATTTTATAGAGATAAACTAAATCGAAGTATATCCGTCGAGTTTCTAGTGACTGAATTTTAAATTTGGAAAGTCTATCTTGATAATTTAAGCTAGAACGACCAGGGTTTAGGCGATAATTAATTATTCTGAGAAATTTCTTTTGAATTCTTTCAATTTCGTTGATATGAATCTTGTAATTTGGCGATCATATGGGACTACCGTACTCCAGTATGCTCCTCACAAGGGCAAGATAAAGCTACAAGGTACTTCGCGAAGTTTTAAAGTCTTTCGTTGACCTTAAAACAAAACCAAGGATTTGGTTGGCTTTGGATATGATATGTGTGAAATGAGATCGAAACGAAAGGCTTTCATCAAATATAATGCATAGGTCTTTTGCGATCTGTGAACGATTAATTACTTGGCCATCAATTTCATAGTCCCATGTGATTTTTTTACGCTTATTAGTAAATGAAATAACAAAGCATTTATTAACATTCAGATACATGTAATTATTTTTGCACCACTTAGATAGGGTATTCAAATCTTTTTGAAGATCCAGGCAATCGTTTGGCTCAGAAATAACTTTAACTATCTTTAAGTCGTCAGCATATAAAAGACTTTTACAAGATAGGTGCTGGATCAAGTGCGTAATTGTAAACAAAACTTTATTTATTGTATATAAGGAACAAAATGTATCTTCTACATTAATACCATCGATAATTCAATGCTAATATCGAACCCTATGCCATTTTTGACATTTGCGTGTGGTATTATAGTTTTATCTTCGCATGATGCAGGGTTGCATGTCGAATCTGATGCTCACTTAAAATACGATCGACAAACAGCTAATGATTATGTTAAAACAATGTCACGCTAGCTGTAATAGCTTTTAGCGTTTCTAATACGACTTTTCCTCGTTTATATATTATACTAGCTGCGCTTCCCCGTGGTGTCACGCGCGTTATGTTCGCTATATCGACAACAACACCAACTACCGGGTTAAATAAGCGTATATGTAGTCCTAAAAAGTAAAATCTTTCTATGAAAATATCATAAAAATCAGTTCAGTTATGCCAGAGATTACACCGGACAAACAGAAAGATAGTCAGAAGGTTTTGTTTAAAAAAAGTTTAGTGTAACTTTAGTTATTTTGAAATCACAGATAGATTTATATCAATTATAATTATATATGGCATAGATGTGCACTAATAATGTATCGACATTAGAAAATAGGTTATTAGGATAACGGCATTTTCATATGTAAGACTGTAGTCAGAATTTTTAAGAATATAAAGCTCTTTTTATTATGTTAGAGATTTTCAAGTAACCTCTATGACATTACAATTAATTTATGTTGATATACAGATTTTATTAGGGCTTAAGTGCCCACTCAGGATGAATGTTTGTCTGATGATTTGATTTATTTTTCGATATATTTTACCTATTACATGACATGTATGTTTTACCTATTTTATGAGTCTTACGGTAAGTGGACGCCTGTAGGTAGAGACGAAGTATGGTTTTTGTTTATCAGTATCCAGGTTACCATAATACAGGTTATGGTTAGTTCAACATAGACGATTTTTATTGTCCTGAGATGTTGCTCTAATACTCTTCAGTGCACACTCGGCATGACATAACATATCATAATACAACTTCACGCCATTTATCCCCGTAGGGGTAAGCAGAGGTGTATAACACACCCACTTTTCGCCAGTAATGTTTCGGTCCCAATGTAATTGGGGGCGAGCCTATTATTGCCATCTACCCGGCACATTATTATGCCATGAAGAAGAAGAAAAGAATAGAAGTATGGCTTTGGTATTATTTCAGTAATACAAAGATAACTGAGTTCCTTCTATACATCATAGTCACTTCTTATAATCAGATGTGGAGCTGGCTTTACCGTTAAAAGAAATAAAATACAGTTAAAAAGCGTCACAACATTTTTGCCTTTTGGAACCTAGCCCAGGAGTGAAGCATCGAAGCCTTATTTAATGGTAATATAATGTTTTTACTCAATTTTTGTGCCTTTGATATTGCGATGATCCCCAGTTAATTTATGGCTACGGTTTTCTTTCTAAAAATATAACTGACTATACCGGTAGTATATTTTGTACAACTGAACTAGTTCAATTCAAAATTCGAGCAAGTTTAGTTCTACAAATAATGATAAAAGTCAAATTTGAAATTCCTGCAAAAGCCATCCAATTATTATAATAATAATCAATCATACACCAATCACATTGTTTCGTTATCTAGCAAGCTAACCATTTATTTAGTAAAGGTTTACAAAACATTAGCTGGTTTCGCAAACTCGTCGCTAAACACCATCAATCAACGTACGATATGCAGCAAAGTGTAAGAATAATGTTTTAAATCATTTATGTTCCATGACGTTTAAAATATAATAATATGTTTTTATTTGTTTGCCATCTACTTGTCTTATTGAGTACTACTTTCGGGATAGGTACAAATACAAATTTTATGTTACAAGTCTAAATACCGTATTGTCCACGTGGCCACGGCTGGTGTAGTACGTGTAAAAGTCGGGTATAATAAAACGTTCTTCACATATTTTTAAATTATATAATAATACTAGCTGTTTCCCGCGGTTTCACCCGCGTCCTGTGGGATCTACTTCGCGTACCCGGTTAATTTAAGGCCTAAGTCACTCCTTGGTATCCACCAGAGAAAGTTCCGTCGAAATCAGTCCAGTTCCAGAGATTAGCGAGAACAAACAGACAGACAGACAGAGGAACAGACAGACATACAGACAAAAATTGAAAAAAATGTAATTTCGGTATATTATGTACCGTGTATACATCCATATGCATTGAGTAAAAAGCGCTTATTTTAATATTACAAAGAGACACTCCAATTTTATTTATGTGTATAGATAATTACGCGCTAGAGATCGGTTAAGTTTATTATAAACTAGAGGACGCCAGCAGCTACGCTTGCAATTTTTTGAAATTTACCCGTTTTGGACGATCCCGTGGGAATTTCGAGAAATCCCTTCTTAGTGCGCCCCTACGGTCCCCAAGGAACATACATGCCAAATTTCAGCTTCCTGCGCCCAATAGTTTCGGCTGTAGCGTGTCTGTCAGTCAGTCAGTAACGCAAGGATTTTATATATTAAGATTAATAGTGTCCGTGTTTCAGTGGATAGCGTATGCGACCGCTGATCGGAGGTCCCGGGTTCAATTCCCGGGTCGGGCAAAAGTGTTACTGGGTTTTTCCGAATTCTCAGTAGCAGCACGGAGTCTAGTGATGTGCCCAGTAACGGCAATAGACTCACCCATTCATGGTGAAATGTGGGTACAAAACGGGGGTATAATACTACGCCACTGCCATCCCCTTCGGGGATACAGGCGTGAGCCTATATACAAAAAAAATAGTGTCAATAGCAACCGCTTAAAAAAATGATAGTTTATTGACAAAATAGTCATCTAATGAGTGAGTGCCGCATGGATAGGCACTGTCTTTACCACAATAGTACAATCAGATAACCCGAGAAAACATGTCCATTGGATATTTTACCTGGCTTGTCTTATTTTTATTACTTCACTTGTACTAAAATAAACACTATGGGTATATGAGGAGTATACAGTTGATATGATAGGTTACATTCTATTGGTTACTGTCATGGTCTTTCTTTCTCCTAGCGTTTTCCCAGTTTCAACCCGGGGTCCGCTTACTAGTCTAACCGGATTTGACTGGATATTAGCTTTTCCACGGAGCGACTGCCTGTCTGACCTCCGCAACCCAAAGGGATTCCATGGTTTCGACTAGTTTATTCAGAGATAGGTACTGACTCCCTATAACGACTGTCAAAGATCTTCATGACAACCGGGACCGACGGCTTAACGTGCTCTCCAAGGCACGGGGCAAGCGATAATTAATAATTCAATACGCACATAACTCCGCAAAGTCAGAGGTGCGCGCCTAGGATTCGAACCCGATACCCTCTGCATGGCAGTTTGTTGGTACCTCTACTAGTCTATCGCTGCCTACCTGCCTACTATTATACATATTGGTTACTGTCATGGTAAGATGTAAAAATATCTATCATGATCTGAATAATTGATATTCAAATACGTAGTTTCGTATAAAATAATATTTATCGACCCATGTCCCGCCTCTACCTAAGGTCTTCACGGGATAACTTGGCAACGCATCACGGCCGATTCTAATAAAATTTAACACTGAGGATGGGAAGTGAGCTCATAATATTTTATTGATATTTTACATGAAGACGTCAGCTAATAAATTCTTGACAAGAACTCCAATTCTCTCCGGCCATTGTTATATTTTAAGGAAGGTCACGGCATAATCGTTTGTTTTATACGTAAGATATATTTCATTATCTTCCTTTTCTTTAAGTAGCAGTTCTAGTGACTCGGTTATTAGGTAATAAATGTATCTCAATAGATACAGTATCTAATCAATGTTACTGAAGGGATCAGTTCCCCTCTCTATATCGCCAAGGCCAACAGCATGATGACATGCAATCCTAGAAAGAAAGTTATTCCAAAATCACGACGCCTTGGATATTTCGTAAAACGAAACACTTTGCTTGAATTTAGTTTTTTACCATGCTGATATTGAGTTAATTTTATTTTCAGTAAGCTATAGTTCCCTAACCTAGTGTGTGATGGAGAACGAAACGAAACGACGCGACCCGAACAAACAGTACACCCCTTGTCACAATATGCTAATACGAAAAAGCCAAGAATATCAACAAAAATATCTCCATGACACACATGACGTAACGAAGCAATCCTTCCGGCACATCTTTAAAGAGATAACGTCCATTTGCTCTTATAACAAACAATTCAATGACAGTTTTAGCTCTCACTTGATAGGGGTCAGCCCAATCGCCGCTTCACCATACCCTGAACTTCATAAAAGTTAGCGATCCGAATCAACGTGTCCAAAGGTCGTAAGAATCGATTTGGTTTATTGAAGTCAATGGGAGTTTTTTTAAAAATGTAACCCTTTTTTGACTTTTCAGATGTATGTAATTATGCTAAGATACGCAAATCCGAAAATTACGGAGGAAAGTTTGCAAATTACTATGCGTACTGCGGCTGGAATTAATTATTCATACATTTGTTCATATTAGCTGTGAATAATTTATATCATAATATGGGTTCCCTATCCATTTGCCTAAAATGTTAAAACCTAATATAACTTAGCATAATTTTGTTTGGCATTATTATATTTTCGCATAATATAATTACGCATGACAGCTTACGCATAATTTTTTAAGCATAATTTCTCTAACCATAATAATGATTAAGCATAATATTCTAAAGCATAAATTTATTAAACATAAAGTTCTAAAGCGTATGCTTTAAGCATAATATCCTTAGTATAATATCCTTAAACTTAAAATCCTAAAGCATAAATTTATTTGAGCATAATGATTACAATACAATACAAATTGGATATAATAACTGTGGCAATGTATCTTTGGCATATTTTTCGCTGTAGGAAGCATGAAGCAAGCAAGCATACAGCAAGCATGCAGCATGCGAGCAAGCATGCAGCATGCGAGCAAGCATGAAGCATGCAAGCAAGCATGCAGCATGCAAGCAAGCATTCAGCATGCAAGCAAGCATGCAGCATGCAAGCAAACATGCAGCGTGCAAGCAAGCATGCAGCATACAAGCAAGCATGCAGCATGCAAGCAAGCATGCAGCAGGCAGGGCTTCTGTCACGGCTCCGGCGCTGCGGGCCTCCGGCGGCCCCACGCGTGCTAATCGTCGCAGAGGGCTTTCGCTCACCACCGCCTGCTCCTCAGCCCGCGGGCCATCTCGCCCCTACGCGCCTACGCGATTTTAAATAACACTCTAGGGGTAGCACAAACAAGACTACGTGGAGTCGGTTTTGCAGCAATTCGGTTCTGTCACTAACTTTTGTTGCACAGCATATACATTTTTTACAAGTTAAATATATCATCATCATCAGCCTTTATCAGTCCACTGCTGGACTAGGCCTCTCCTTTGAAAGGAGGAATTGGCCTACTATACCACGCTGGCCAAACGGGTTGGTATAGGGTTTGTATCAAGTTTTCCTTCTCTTACAGTGCTGTTTTCTGCATAATATGCTCCCTCTGTCGGCTCTTACGACACACATGGGATGATATGGGGTGGTGACAATCCGTATTCTTAATCCGTCACCACACGGATATTTAGCTAAATATTTATTTAGTTAAATATATAATTATATAAATATTATGCTAATAGTCATTAGGCCTACTAACGTTATGCTAATAGTCATTAGGCCTACTAACGTTATGCGAATCAAATTTATGCCAAAACAAATTAGTCTTTAAGATGATTATGCCAACATAAAATGTATGCCTAAAAATATATGCCGAAGTATTATTATGCCAAAACAAATTGGTCCAAAATCGTTATGCCGAAGTATATTAGGACAAAGAACATTATGCAAAAAGAAGGGATCCCCATAATATGTAGTCATTAGCTTAAGGTTTTACCACGATTATATTGATATCTAAGTTTATGTTTATGTACGGCATGGATCAGGAAATACCTACTTCGTAAACGGTTCTGCATTAAGTTGTCAGTGCGTTACATTGTAATAAAATTTCATGTATAAAGTGCGAAGTCAGGCAATGCACCTGATAAATTACATTCCGCACATGTTCTACAAAATTATGCATAAAACGGGAGTGGTAACTTTCTATGTCAACAACATATTAGATTAAAACTGTGATACTGTATTTTCTTAGTTACGAGTATGCTTTTCATATTTTTGTAGGGTTTTGTAGCAAACTTTAAAGAACCCCTATAGATTTCCATGGTCGTATCACCTGTAATTGCCACGCTCCCAAATTTAATATACTACGTAAGACATGGCCAAAAATAGCCAGCATTATAATAATCCGCGTCCTTTAAAGACACATTCTAAATTCCATCAAGCAATTTACTGGAAAAAACAATTACATATCAACTCACCCTCATAGTTATACTTATGTAATAACTTTATACTTAAATAAAACTTGATTGCAAATACAACAACATGTGATAACATTTACGGCTACTACTACACTTCATCAAGTTGGCGTAGTATACTATATCGCCTAAAAACTTCCTTAATAAACTGTCTTGAAACATTACTCCATAAACTGAACTTTAAGTATTCCTTCAACATGGAGCGTATAATTTAATAAATATAGTTACAACACAGATTACTACAAAGCTTCTGTTGGCTAGTATGATTTGTATGTCAGCAGACCGGGCTACTGAATTTGGAAAACTGCCAATTACTCCAAGGCGGGTCTTTGGCTAAGGTCATGATTGATATAAGGTTATAAGAGAAACTGGGTTATTCTGTAGTCTAGCAAAAATACAATAACAGCAGCACGCATCAAATTAAATTCATTCTTTTCATTTTAAAATATGTTTGCAAGAATTCTCTGTTATTCGTTGGGATAACAGTTAGTTAAGGTCTAAAGTATTAAAATCATTCAATTCAGCGAAAAAGTATATTTACTTCTTTTATATGCATATCGACAATAATCTTTTTCAGTCTTAGATGAAATTAATATTGTATCACCAGTGACACAATTAAAGTAGTAAAAACCAAATATTTGAAATCTATGAATGTTTCACGGATAAATATTTAACTAGTTAACCAATCCAATTATTTAGTTATAAGCATAGATTATACAGATATACTGGTATAGATGCGCAACTCTCTCTAAGGAAAAAGTTCAATAGGCATCCTCTACGCTAGATGGCGTACAAACAATTTTATTTTTATTCCGATCGTATAGATGGCGTTAGTAGTGGATTCATTTTTCAAAATAAAATAAATGTTGAATTTCGGTGTTAATAAATAAGTAAATGACAACTATTATGTAAAATATGCAATTTAAAAGTTAAAAAAATAAAAATCACAAAATGTAATTCTTGGTAAGCGTGGATTCGATCCACGGACATCTAATTTACGAGCAGAGCACGCTCCCACTGCGCCACGCAGATCTTATCAATATTGGCGAAATGACCGTTCAGTTGTCGCTTTTTCTTTAGTTCTTGCCCTCATCGGTAGATGGCGCTAATTATATGAAATTTATCCATGTATGGAACTTTCACGGCCCTGGTTATAGGGGTGCTATCGGTGGACATTATCGGATTGGGAAACTCAAACTGCGTCCAGTAAAACCAATGCGGCATTTGGAATATCACACGGGTCATAGGGTTAGATACACGTATCCCTAATCACATACATAGACAAAGTCTGGCTGATACGACGCACGGAATTCGATAACATGACGCATTCAAGGAAAGTTTTATACCGCGACCTGATACCCAATCATTGATTAGGTATCAAATCAAGGTAAATGACATAAACATACTACCGATCTGAATATATAACAATTGCGTAAGTGACTGTCTGACAAATAACGCGCAGCCTAAAGACTTGGGCGTGAGAAGTTGAAATTTGACAATTAGGTTACTTGCGGACCGTAGGTGTACACTAAGAAGGGATTTCTCAAGATTTTCACGCTATCGGCAAGAGAAGGTTAATTTAGCAACACGAGTACATTTTTTTGAAGTATCTGTTACTTAAATAGAATTATTGTCGAAGTTTGTAATAAGTATTAATACTCCAGCACAAGGTGCAACTTACAGCGTAATAGCTATACCTCTGGGTTTGATATCAAAACCACATGTATCCCTGCGGCTTCCGTACATTCGCTATAATTCTCTCACCTTGTACATATCGCACTGGTAAAACTTACACATGACGTGATATATGAGCTAAAGGCGTATTGAAATATAGTGGTATGATTACGTTTAAGTCGTGTGGCAGATTTACGAATCAAATTAAATCTTAGATTATAGTAGTGGTCTTTCATTCGTATTTTAAGTATTTAGTCAAGATTATACTATAATACTTTAAAACATAATTAACGATAAAACTGATTCTAATTATCTAAAAATACTCAAAAACTGCCAGCTTTTTAGGCATGTTTAATATAGACTTAAGTCAAGGTGGCACTGTAAACACAAAACAATTTTCCACAATATCAATTCCAAACAGCCGGCAGTATTTCAGAAACATCGCCTGAATAGGAAGCATCCCCAACAAATCTGACAAAGTAACTTAAGTCAGAGGATAAAGGTTGACTCATTACAGTGTACAGTGTAATTGAATCAAAACTCGGCGAATATTCGGTTAGGTTAGGTTAGCACTACGAACTGTGTCCATTGTAATACGGTGCTGGGGGATGAATAATTATGCCGTCATTTTAAATGAGATGCTCCATCTTTTCGGATTGGGATGATTTTTTAATACCACAGTATACAACTGCCTCCGTGGTCCAGTGGATTGCGTATGTGACTGCTGATCGGAGGTCCCGGGTTCGATTCCCGGGTCGGGCAAAAGTGTTACTGGGTTTTTTCCGAATTCTCAGTAGCAGCACGGAGTCTGGTGATGTGCCCGGTAACGGCTATAGGCTCGCCCCCTATTACGTGGGACCTAAAAATGCATGGCGAACTGTGGGTGTAATATTACGCCTCTACCTACATCTTCGGGGATATAGGCGTGAGTCTATAAATAAAAATAAATAAATAAATAAAATAGTATACATTCTTTCGTTCATATTTATGACTTCAAGAGCCAATAGGCACACAATATGACTGTGCTGTAACTGTTGTTTGCCAGTAAATGTTGTTGTTGTTGTACGCACTGAGCGTTGACTCTAGATCACTTTTGCATCGATATTGGTTATAGGTTCTATGAACCTCTAACAAGACTGGAAAGCAGCCGGTTCTGGAAAATAATAAATGCCGCGAAGATGGATTCATTAAAGTAGAGAAGAAGATAACGTAGACTTCTCATCGGCACCAGTGAGGAATTCAGTCAGCTGGTACTAACATACTGCTACACTTTGCAGCACCATCCACATGGCTGTGGTATGTGTACTAACTGCATTACTGCACTAGGCTCTAGGAGTTCATGGAGAATATTTGGAAGATAACCAACTGGTCTGTTCGCACACACATACATTTTTCTACAGGCATTTTTCTTGTTTGTTGCTTAAAGTAATAAATGCTAATTTAAAATCAAGATTAGATGCTTAAATAGGGGTAATAAATGTTTTAAAAAAAGGATCGTACCATTAACTTTCAACCGTACTTTTTAGTTTAAACACAAATCCTGTAGAAAAGAAGGGAGTCTTTTAAAAATATTCAGCTTAAAGTCCTAATCTCCGTAGCACTTTACATAGATCACTAAAACCATAACTCGTGAGCCGGTGGAGCCACTCCCTCATACATTAGTATGCGGCTCGATAGTCCCAGCTATTGTGGTTTGTTTATCGACAAATTTCCACCTGAAAATATACTCGAACAAGATGAAACGGACCGATTTCTGTTTTCTTTACATTCTCTCCTTTGTACCTTCATTGTGAGGCCCAATCAATCGTACCTTTTATTTATTCGTCAGGATTAACTGAGATTACGGTGCGGGCTGATACAAATGTTGGGCCAGTAGTATGACTGATTGCCTTTCGCGAATCTTCTAGTTAAGTGTTCTTTCTAAGCGGAAATTGTCAGTAATTTACTTTTAGTGTATTTGTTTATTTTGTTTAGTTGTTTGTTTACATATTGTACTGACTAAATGATTGACAATTAAGGCTAATACAATCTATTTCGTCATGGTATTAAGCATAAGCTTAGCAACCTGGAAACAGCGGGCCCTCAAGGGTCACACCCTTGAGGGACCGCTGCTACCAGCTTGCTTACCTTTTTTACCAATATACAAGACTTGATACCTGATGGTAATCAGTTTCTTTGGCTTATAAATAGTGTATTCTTGAATCAATATCTTTTACAGATATGATAATATCCTTTTACAGATATGGTAATATCGTTAACATCACGACGTTTTTTTTATTAATTCAATAAAATGAAACGCATAACCAATATCGATTTCAGTGAGATTTGTTCAAGTGTATACGCGCCGGAATAGATTTAGTTTAGATGAAACGGTTTTGTCAGTCTATTACGTGGCTGATGGTTTCATTTGGACTGAGTTTGATGAATGGAAGTAATATTTGTTCAGACTATTGAAGTACAATAAAGCTGTGTTGCAATACATTTGGATCTTAGTAGAACTTGGGTATAAATAAATCTAGCTAGGATTCATCTTTAATGTACATGATTTCCCAAAAAGATAAATATCGAACAAAGCTCGGTCAATTAGGTACTTATAACTTAAGTAAGCTTTTATTCGTTTTGCTCACCGTAGGGGTATACTATATTACATAATTAAATTCCCATAGAATCGGACACAAACGGTTAAATTTAAATAAATTTGCGGTCGTAGTTGCGGGCATCCACTAGTGATATAATAATATTGAATAAAATAGCTAAAATCGGAGTATTATTATTATAGGCTCACGCCTGTATCCCCGAAAGGGTAGGCAGAGGTGTAATACACCCACATTTTCCCATGAATTTTTAGGTCCCACGTAATAGGGGGCGAGCCTATTGCCGTTACCGGGCACATCACCAGACTCCGTGCTGCTACTGAGAACTCGGAAAACCCAGTAACACTTTTGCCCGACCCGGGAATCGAACCCGGGACCTCCGATCAGCAGTCGCATACGCTATCCACTGGACCACGGAGGCAGTTCGATCGTATATTTGGCAGTACTGTCACATTATACATTGTCATATAATGCACTGTCATTACTTCGTTCGCTTACTAAAATAAACTAATAATTATTGTAACAGCCTTGAATAATCCCTACTAATATAAGGTATACATGCGAAAAAGTGTATGTATGTATGTACCGATTTCACGCTAAACCGGCTGAACCAATATTCTCTACTCATAAATGCGAAAGTGTGTATAGCGATGTACCGGACCATGCAATGATATTACAAGAAAGAGGTAGATACGTTAGCTACGTAGTAATCAATCCGTAAAAACGGTACACTAACATACACATGGTTGACTTCATATTTTATTTTATTTTCGGTTGACAAGATGTCGCAGTCCCCGGAGAATAAAATGATACCTACAAAAATGCAACTTTACAGGAAAAATAAAAAACATGTTTTCGTCGATTGCTCCTTAAACACTGGACGTAGACAGATGATTGTAAGCTTTTAAAGAAGGTTATTTTTTGTTTATTCTAAATGTTTTAGTGAAATACCCCTTATTATCAAAATAGAGATATTATTTCAAAAATAAAAGGTTAGTCAAAATTAGCCATCATCTAAGTTGTTTAACGGCGATTATCATTTTATTCTCCGTACAGCCTGACCAGAATCAAATATTGTACTCTTCACTTATCATTTTTCAAATCCATAACAGTCATATTACTAACACGTCTTATACAGAGCGATTGGATGGTTTTGAACGAGAATAAAATGATAACTGCATTTATCATTATCTAGTCGCATATTTTTTTCATGAGAACATAATTCTATGACTGTTTGTCATACTAACAAGTGGGAATAAATTTTGATAATACTATATTAACACTTTATTCTCGTAATTTAAAACTTGTTTTAAATCTTTGAATACTATTGTAATATTTTGTAACTTCGTAAATAACTGTATAAAAATTAGGAAAAAAATTGAGCAGATGTATAAGCACCCACAGATCCCAAAAATGACATAACACTAAAACTAAGACAATGGCAGTTATCATTTTATTCTCCGGGGACGGCGATGTGTCAGTTTCACTTTGACGCCGGCTCGCGACTTCACGCACACATATGTCAGACTTGCCAACTGGCTTATGTTTAGCGTCCTGCTTTTGGTACGCCTATAACATAATATCTACTTCTTTTTACTTTTGTAACATTATTGATGCAAAGTGATGTTGTTGAGCACCTTTTGGTAGATAATGTCATGAAAACTGACCAAGTTACTTCGTACCCTATAGAGTTTCTGAACTCCTTACAATTATCAGGAGTACCTTCACGCATCTTGAGACTGATCGTTGGTGTTCCAGTCCTGTTAATGTGGAATCTTAATGCACCAAAGCTTTGTAATGGCAAACGGCTACAAGTAACACCTAGGACGAAACATTATAAAAGCTATTCGCTATTGCGAGTCAGACTCGCTCATGAAGGGTTCCGTAGTGAAGGTATCCACTTACCATAGCCATTATCTTCGACTAAATTAAAAAAAATGGTAGTATTTGTATAAAAGACAAAGCTATATTTGGAGTTTTTAAGATGTGCTTTATTTTGAAAAACAGCTAACTACATATCGTTCAAACCAATTATCGTTGGAAGTTTTTATAAGGAGCTAAAGCATATATTTTTTTTAGATTTGTCACTCTCTTAATTTAAATGTTAGAGGGACACACACACCCATTTTACCACTTTGGAACCGTACATCTTCCAAATGATTGACTTTGAGAAACAATGGTTTTAGGAACCTTAAAGTAATTTTTAACGACCCATTTTCCACATCAGTTCTATGTATGAAGAGCCCCCTTAATATTCCATATTTTTTATTTCCTATAACGTCGTAAAGCGGTTCACAGAATACATCTACTTACCATTTTTCAAATGTGTAAACTGAATAGTTTCGGCATAAAATGGCTGTGACATACGGATAGACTGACATACATAGCGCGTCTATAAGAATTCCATGTTTAGCCATTTTTGACTAAGGAACTCTAAAATTACTGTATACAGAAATGTTTTAAATACTTCTTGCGGTTACATTTCTTATTAGTCCCTATGAACAGAATTAAAACGAAAATTACTATCGAACGATGAAGGTGTTTTATGTTACCCGAATTTAACGTGAGCGAAGTCGCGGGCAAAAGCTAGTAATTATATATATGCAACACACATTATGCTATTTATTTTATTTTTTTATAAATTAGCAATAATAGATAGTGCTGAATTCTGAATATTAATAAACATCATTATGTTTAGAGATATTCGATCACAAAATTGACG
The DNA here is from genome assembly GCA_944739405.2 of Euclidia mi. Taxonomy (NCBI): domain Eukaryota; kingdom Metazoa; phylum Arthropoda; class Insecta; order Lepidoptera; family Erebidae; genus Euclidia; species Euclidia mi. Next base: position 26,262,682 of record OX123184.2, read on the forward strand.
CGCATTTCTTCCCAAAACATAGAGCGCGTACTAAAGTAAATCGTCATATTGCACAGTTTAAAAGAATTTGCTTGATTAAATTATTTAATCAAGAAAATAACTACATTCACAAATCTTTATAATAAAGGGCACTCAACCCACCCAACCACTCTTTCACACAATATAATACAAAAGCAGAAAACTTAAGCTATTTATTTCACTTTATTCACACAATAAGCTAGAACAACTTAACCATGAGCAATTAACATCATTACATTCCACTCCCGGAACTCTACGTAAAGAGATTTACGCAGTACAGCTGTTAAGTACATATCTGATTCTTTTCGTTTCTTAATGTTCCGTCGAGAATCAAATCATTGCTGCTCCGCTGCGCAAATTAACTAAACGAAAATTCTACAAAGGTCTACATACCGCTGCAAAAATCCACCAAGTGCCGATGTAACCTGCGTTTAGGAAATTGTTTGTAATTATCGCATGCTTTGTTGCACAAGCTTTTACAACTATGCTGTTTGTAGTGAAATGAATATTGGTTACAAGTCTACATATCGGAGAGTGGTAAAACTAAATCCAAAATAATCATTTTTTTTTTGGCGGTAGGTGTCAAAAAGTCAACATATACGCGAAATTTAAAACATTTAATTTAATTATTTTGAAGCATTTTTAAGAAAAATATTTGTCTACACTGAGTATTGTAAGTGATAAATACACTGTACTCACATCTGTAGAGGAGTTACATAGCTGTATGTAAACTTAATTCTGAAAGTTACACCACCTGCCAGCACTTCACATACTCATCAACTTTATTATTGTAAGAAGCACAAGATCACTTGAATCGAGGAATCACAATGTCTGAACTAACGAATATCAAGAACGCGCAGAACAATCTTGAAGATATGTTTAACAAGCGGATGGCAGAACTCGAGGCGCAGCTTCATGGAGGTACAGCAAAGGACACGGTTGCAAAGGTCGCAGAAGAGTTCCGCACCTTCAGGGAGCTCATATTTGCCATGCTTGGTCTTCTACGGAAGCAAATAACAGAGTGCTCTCAAGCGATCGACGACCAGGCACAGACGCAAAGCACTGTTATTTCTGGGTGTGCCTGAGGTAGAAAAGGAGGACTGTAGGGCTTCTGTGACAAGAATTCTTCAAAACATGGAGCTTCCTAGTACCACCACAGATAACATCAGTGTCTGCCACTGTCTCTTGGTACTCCCAGCAAAGGCCATCACCGTCCAATCCTGGTTTGGTTTTCTGCGATGGATCAGAGGGCTGCAGTCTGGAGAGCTAAGACCCGGCTAAAGGGTACTTCTGTTTCCGTAAAGGAATTTCTGACAAAGCCCAGACAGACGATCTTTGGTAAGGCTCGGCTGCATTTTGGGATGCGAGCGTCTTGGACCCAGAACGGTGTCATCGTTGTGAAAGCGTCGGATGGCACTCGTCATAAAATATCCACCACCGAGGAGTTGAACTGTTTGCTGCAGAAATATCCAAAGCGAGTTAAAGCGGCAACCGTGGGGATGAATGGCGCCGGAACTGCGGGTACGTCGAACGCAACTTCCAAAACGCGTAAATAATATCATTCTTCATATTATTTCACTTTTCTTTTTGTCTGTCACTTCTATATTTATTACTTAATTAGCGAGGATTATTGTTTTCATTTCTAGCTTTTATGTTTGTTTTGTTATAGTGTTTGACATATTGGTGACAGTTAGATTAGATGTCATATTTGTCGTAAACTACGTTCGGAAACTGTGTATGTTCTCTTCTTAGTGCTGCGTTTAGTTTTTACTTTTATTGTTTGTGTATGCTGGCGGGTGGTGCAGAGAGGAATGTGTTGCTCATAGTATATTCACTCTTTTTTATCAGTACATATTATATTTATCAGTATTTATATATTTATTATATTATTTACTTATGGACTTAGATACATATTTGTCGGCCAACGAGTCAGCTACTTCATCGGATAATGAAAGTTTCTGCTCGGCTGATGGCACGTTGAGCGAATGCCTTCAAAAGTCATTTGGACATCAACTATTTTGTAACGTGTGTCATATCAATGCACAAAGCATTCCGAGCCATTACAGTGACTTGCTGGAAGCTTTTTCAGGTTCAAATGTGCATACCATCTTGGTTTCGGAGAGTTGGCTAAAACCAGTTCTCTCTTCTACTTCGTACTCTTTGCCCGGCTACATCCTTATTCGTAATGATCGAGTCGGTAAGAGAGGAGGTGGTGTTGCAATATACCTCCGCAGTACCTGCTCGTTTAAAATCTTAGCGTCTTCCTCACCTACCTCTTCGTCTGCGGAATACTTATTTATTGAGATTAACGCCAAGGGCGCTAGAGCTGTTCTTGGCGTTGTCTATTGTCCCCCTAATGCCGATTATTTCTCCAGTCTCGAGCCGATTCTGGAATCTTTAGGGTCTCAGTATGCTCATCATATTGTCATGGGCGAATTCAATACCGACCTCATTTCCCGTAATTCCTGTCGTTCCCGTATGCTACTCGACATCGTTCAGTCAGCCAGCCTCCACGTATTACCGTTACAAGCCACTCACCACAACGATAATGGGGAGGACACCTGGCTTGACTTAATGCTTACATCCTCTCCTTCATTAGTCACATCCTATGGTCAACTGCCTGCTCCTGGATTCTCCCGTCATGACCTTATTTTCCTGTCCTACCGTCTGAAACCTCCCAAATCCCCGCCCAAAGTTCTGCACATGCGTTTTTTCGGTCGTATGGATGTGGATAAACTGAAGCAAGATGCTTCAAGGTTAAATTGGGACAGATTGGTATCCGCCTCCACGGTGGACGAAAAAGTGGATATTTTCAACGCAGTAGTCTGTGAACTTTACGACGTCCATGCCCCCGTGAAACAGGTGAAACTGAAGCGTCCACCAGCACCCTGGATTACAGCGGGTGTTCGGATGGCTATGTGACGAAGAAACCGAGCGTTTAGGAAGTATAAAAGGGACCGATGTGTAGCAAATTGGGTGCGTTTTAAGTCTGCAAGAAATCGGTGCAACCGGATGGTGCGCAATGCCAAACGCCAACATATTCTTAATAATATCTCTTGCTCAGTACCTGGAAGTTCCTTCGAACACTAGGCATTGGCAAACAGCGGCATCTTGATTTTCATGGGACTCATGACTTAGATGGTATCAACCGATATTTCACCACTACTGCTTCGCTGGATCATCAAGTCATGAGTCACACTGTTAATTATTTAGCGGGGTTACCTCAACCCAACATTGATTCTTTTTGCTTTTCTCCAGAGTCTCCCGACGATATCAGAAAGGTCATCCTATCCATAAAATCTAATACTGTGGGATGTGACAATATTAGTCGTCGTATGATTACGACGACGATCCTGGATCATCTACTGTTGGCGATATCCCACATCATTAATGTTTCCTTAGTCTCCGGTACCTTTCCCTCCCTGTGGCGCAAGGCCTATATAATACCTTTGCCCAAAATCCAAAGTCCCACCCTCCCTGAACACTTCCGTCCCATTTCTATCCTACCCATTATTTCTAAAGTGCTAGAGGCCTGTGCGCACAAGCAATTGTCTCGTTTTATCCAACACAACAAGTTGTTGAGTCCTCTCCAATCAGGCTTCAGGCCTGGTCATAGCACAACTTCTGCCCTCCTTAAAGTGACTGGCGATATTCGTGAAGGCATGGAAAACACCAAAATCACTGTCCTGGTATTAATTGATTTTTCAAATGCCTTCAATACCGTCAGTCACGATATCCTGTTATCTATTCTCTCCCACCTCAAGGTCTCGGCTGAAGCTTTGGATTGGTTCTCAAATTATCTTCGAGGTCGCCAGCAGTCGATCCACGTCAACAAGTTATCGTCGAGATGGTTTGATACTACTGTGGGCGTTTCTCAAGGCGGCATTCTTTCTCCTCTTTTATTTTCTATTTTTATAAATCTCCTAACTCGAAATCTTCAGTGCGCTTACCATTTGTATGCCGATGACTTGCAGATTTACTCCCAAATAAGTGTGGAACACGTCAATGAGGCGATCGACAAAATCAACAGGGATTTGACTGCTATATTGTCCTGGTGTCAGAAGTTTGGGCTAACCGTAAATCCTGGCAAGACTCAAGCTATCATTGTGGGTAGTCAATGGTTATTAAAACGACTAGACTTATCGTCCCTGCCGCCTATAACCTTTAATGGGACCACCATCAATTTGAATCCTGCTGTCAAAAACCTTGGGCTACACATAGATACGACGCTGAATTGGCAAGTCCAGGTAACCCAGGTAAGTCAAAAGGTCACCGGTACGCTGCGTGCTCTCTACCGCATCCGGAACATTTTACCACCTGAGATTAACACAATGCTTGTGCAGACTTTGATTTTCCCCCTCATCGACTATGGTGATGCATGTTACTTTGACCTGAATGCAGATCTCCTTGATAAACTTGACCGTCTTCTAAATAACTGCATTCGATTCCTTTTCAACCTTCGCAAGTATGACCATGTGTCTACTTATCGTTTTTATCCCAATTAAAGTGGCTTACCATACGTCAACGCCGTAGTCTGCATGTTCTCACTACCCTCTATACTATTCTTACATCTTCAACTTCTCCCCAGTATTTATCTTCCTATTTTCAATACTTATGCTGTAACCATGAACGAAACCTCCGTTCATCCAATAATCTTCTACTCACTGTACCCTCTCATAACTCTAACTTTCTTCATTTCTCTTTTACTGTCCAATCTATCCTTCTCTGGAATGCCCTCCCTCTTGAAATCAGGATGGTTAAGACTAAAATTACTTTCAAGTTCAAGGTGAAGGAACTTCTATTGGCTGAGTCTGCGATTGTGTCCTAAGTCGTTTAAATTTCATATGTGTTTAATATGTATATATATACCTTATGTACGTGTATATATTTATATATGTATTTATATATTCATCTGTGTATGTATGTAGTTTTATAATACATCTATATCATGTATGTTTATTTGTAACTTATGTGTATATATTTTTAATGTATGTATCTTTATGTCTACAATATTTGTGTTATTTCAAATATATTTTCATTATATTACACCTACTTCTTTTCTCTCTGCACCACTCTAAGGTAGACTGGGAGATATTGCCCATGGGATTAAGTCCGCCTGTATACGCTGTGTATATAAAGTTTAAATAAATAAATAAATATTGTTATGAAAGATTAAAAGGGAAAAACACAACAGGCAAATGCATCAGAGGTCATGCAATTTCTCTGCGTAGCGCAAGTTGTATTTAGGAAGTTAAATACGCACCCTGTACCGCTCCCTGATCACTAGAAAAACACATATGAGTATGTAATTAAATTTAATGTACTTGGAAAATATTGAAATGTAGTGTCAGGATATTTCATAGAAGATACTGACTGAACCACCGAATCATGTAGAACAACGTTACATATACTGCATCTGGTCAAACCCTTCATTGGGCAAATTTTGTTTAAATTCTTTTCACAATTTGATTGTATTATTGCAATGTATTTTTTATTTTAGCAAATCATTTCCATAGCGTATTTTATTTACAGTTGTGAAAGCAAAAATTCTGAGTCTGACTTAATTATCTGAAGTATCTAGGTAAGAAAATAAATTTTTATTATTTAGAATATTTTCAGAGTGATACCGAGAGACAGATAGACGAATGAAGTGACTGACAGTCAAGTGTTGTCGTCATTTAACAAAATTTTTTTCTTCCTTCTTTTATTTTGTCTAAGTAACAAAATATTGCTATACTGGATTCTGCTCCACAATAGTGTAACTGCAAAGAAAATATAAAACAAAATAAAACAGATTTTCAGCTACGTTTACGTATTGAATTTAGTTGCCTTTTGGTGCCATTTTAAGCGAATTGGCACTTGAAAGAACGTAAATTTGAAGATGTTACGAATGTAATTAGTATTTTTTGCCGACTTTAATTTCAATTTGGTGGAACAAAAGCTACTGTACTAGAACAGTGGGTTGATGTCATTGATCGTACAGTTTAAACAGCATGTGAATCGAAAATCTGTGCACAGTTATACCCTTTGTGTTTTTATATCTCTTGTAAATATTAGGCTTACGTCGGTCGTTTCTGCTTACATTTGAGTAAAAATATGTCGTATATTTCAAATATGCAAGAGCATTTGCGTCGAGTCAATAAATACCGCCGTATTTATTGACTCGACGCAAATGCTCTTACGAATGTCCCGCTGACGACGAGTTGGCACATAGATAATATAATATGAATAAGTATTCTTTATTCTATGAGTTGGCACATAGAATAGATGTGAATGAAGCATTTTAGAATAAGAGCAGAAGAATTGGTCGATATTTCACTTTGTTCACACTTCCAAATCCGTTTGGAGTTTCGTTTCGATTCATATGGTATGACAACAGATGCGATTGGTTGACGAAAATAGTTGCTGTTGTTATCTTATGCTTTTATTCAATCTGATGCATAGACCTAAGCTGTATAAGCTGCATTAAAGTGGAAACGTAAGATATAAAAACATGTTTCATATTTGTATTTAACTAGACTTCACTCGCTACTCAGCCCCCGTGAATTATACACCTTAACCATACATACATAGATACATACATAGTCTCACGCCTATATCCCCGAAGAGGTAGGCAGAGGTATATTGCTACACCCACTTTTCCCCAGATTTATTTTAGTCCCACGTAATAGGAGGCGAGCCTATTGCCGTACCGGGCACATACATTACCAGACTCCGTGCTGCTACTGAGAATTTCCTAACGGAAAAACCCAATAACACTTTGCCCGACCCGGAAATCGAACCCGAGACCTCCAAATCCCACGCGCACATTTATGCCGCGAATCCAACGAGCCGTAACCATTCTCAGGAATCACATTTTCTAAAGTGTACAGAATCTGGTTCCGTTGTTTTTGAATTTATTGTGTTCATTCAGATAGATAGGACGCAGCAGAGACTTCATTTTATAATAAGTATTAATATTTGTAAATTCACAATTTCAAGTAGACTAAAAGAAAATGCCGAGGTAAAGTCCCGCATTTTCGTAACAGGAAATCAATAATAAACATATCAGTCTTTCCGAAATCTAGGCCTGTATAATTATAATAAAAGCCGTGGGGTGGTACCTGGTGCGTAAAAAATACTTAATTAGATTAAAGACAGGTCTCTGTACTCTTAAGATCATAAGTCACAAAGAAAAGCTGTTTTAATTAGCACTCCTTTAAGTACAATCTCTCGAAATTACTAATCACACCAAATCACCTCATTTTTACAATTCTTCGGGAACTTGAAAATATTAAATAAAAGTTGGTAAAATCCAAAAATAGGATTTACCTCTTTTCGGCCGAAATGAGATCACAAATTAAATCCCAGCTGTTTCGAGACTTGCCCTTTGCGTTTTACGTAAATCATAATTTTTTGCCGGAAATTACCGTAAATCTGTAGCAACTGAATAGTAAATTAGAACGGTTCACTGCCCATAGAGGCTAGAACATAGCTTTGTGGAACAACGATTAAACGATTAAGCTATTTGTTTGTACAAACGATATACATCTCAAAGGAGATTGTGATTGTTTTTTTTTTACGTGCCGCCTATTTATGATCTATTGTTTGAGTTTTATGCGATTTTAAGACGTTTAGTCTTGGATTGTTTGAGTGTCGTAATTAAATAAACGTTAGCGCAATTTCTTACTAGAAAAGCTCGAGATATTTCACGTGCTTGAGCTTCTCTAGTAAGATTCTGTAAATTAGATTTTATTTATAGAATCTTACTAGAAAAGCTTGAGCTAGTATCATTCGTCTTTAATCATCACGGAAAATACCCTCCTAAATATTACTATGATTTTCTTACTGACCTGATTATTAATAGAACATTCCGTTGAACTCGCTTATTACACAGAAATGGATGTTGTACTGACTGCTACGCAGAAAATGTTTGTTAAATCTAGCGAGCTGAATAGCATAATGGAATTGAATCAGAAATCATTCTTACCTTTAATGCCATAAAGTTACCCCATAAGGAAAAAAATAAATCGAACCATGGGTTCTTGGAAAAAAACTAGCCCATTAATATTAAATAAACCGTTCACGCTTACCATAACGTTACCCAGTTCCTTACCTAAATGGTCAGATATATTAGGATCTTGTGAGGACTCTCAGACATGCAGTTTTCCTCACGATTTTTTCCTTTACCGTTTAGTAATGAATGATTAATAATTTAATTAAGCATAACTATCTAGAAAAGTAATATTTTAACAGATTTTCTATGCCGGAAACAAAAGAGTACTACAATATAAAACATTGCATTGTTCTAGTATTCTTTTCAAAGCGCCTCATCTTTAAAAGTCTTTGAAACCGACTTACAGTAAGTTCCAAAGAAGGAGAGTTCTGTAACTAACGCAGTCTAAAAATATGTACCATTCCAACATTTTACAATGTTGCTGGTTGAATAGACCGAACTTTTACTGAAATCCTATAAAATAAATGTAGATAAAAATATAAGTTAATTTGAATAACCCCTCATCCGTGTCCACAGTGGCTCATCCCCGCAACATATTTCATGCGCCGCGTCCCATTCATTGTCACACATTTCAATTATTTATTTTTTCCGCTTTGAAAACAAACCGACAGTTATGACTTACTTTTTGATGTCCAATTTTTCGTGATAGTATTTTATATTTTTTCAGCGGTGCGTTGACGTGATAGCATGACTATTTTTACGTAATATTTAATCAGTTATGGAAACGTTTGGACTTTAGTACTTTAAGGTACCATTAAGACGCACAGCCTTCTTTACCGTTCTTAATGTTCTTAATGTAAATATTTCTTACAAAATATAAATTAGGGTAACAACTTATTTTGAAAATTGTACCGTACACTTCGTTCATAAAAAAAACTCAGTTTAGAATAATACTTATCTTTTTCGGCAACTTCCTGTATCAGTACGAATTCTAATATACAAAAGCTGGCCATTGTGGTGTTGCTACCGATAACCTAGCACATCGCTCTAAATTATTTTACACCTACCTACACTGTATACAACTTTTTGTTATACTTCACATTGAATACCTATATACCTATGCTTTAAGTTTATATTTTAATTTGTAACGTCGATGTTATTATGATGTACGTTAAAAGTCACCTGAGTTTATGTTTGCATCATAGAAATTATCTATAAAATGTATCTTGTATCTAATAAATAAATAAATAAATAAATAAAATAAAATGTAAATAATATCAAACCACCTTCACGAATGCGCTTAGTTATTTTATAATACCTATCTTCTTAAACTAGTGATAGCTTTAAATTTACGAAAAATATTTAAGAAGGTGCTTTGCAAGTAGATGAACTACATCTACTTGCAAAGCACCTTCTCTGTAATAAATAACAAAATAGCGGCGGAATTACAACATATACATCAGAAAAGGTAGCCAGACGGTGATCATTGTGATACGTGCTACATAATTCTTCTGTCTTTATTGATTATGTCACACCTGGGGGCAAATTCTCCTATTTTTATATGTCATTGATATTATATTTAGAATTTACTCAGAAGCGGTATTCTGATAACATAATGTCATTATCTTATAATTTGAAATAAACAGTTCATAGTTGACACATATTTTGACACTTGTTTCAATTTACGATTTCGTTACAACTTCGTTCAATTAGAAGAATATGCTTTTTGTAACGTAAGTATGACACTGACATGATATCGAAACTATATTTATTTAGGAAAATTGGGATATACAGGGCTATCAAATATGTAATTTTTGTGTATCTGTAGGCCCTAGAATAATTTTAATTTACAATTATCGTTGAACAGATCTTAATTTTTTTTGGTCCCGACCTTATGCAGTTGTTACAAAAAGGTAAAGATTTTATGTTAATTTTATATCTAATAAATTTAAACTTTACTAAGTTGGGCTCAAAAATTTACTTATTTCATTGTGTCGTTATGTTTCGATTATTTCATAGCATAATTATTTGTTTTGAAAATGTTAGGATCATTGTAAAGATCGCGAGGAAACTTTTCTTTAGGCAAACCATTCATACTTTTCTGAGCATTGAAAAAATAAGACGTCACGTTCGGGTCGGTGACGCTGAATCGGACTAACTCAGCTCAAGTGGCTATTCCTGAGCAGAGCCTATTAAATGATTTTAAGCTATTAGTATCACAGACATTACTTTGTGAAAAGCAAAAGGCTGACGGTAAAAAGCCAAGAAGACGTAGTCTTGATCAGACTATATTTGCATTACCCTGGATACGAAACTACACGTCGGTCTCCTTCTGCCAAAGACATCATTAGATACAAGGGCGAAAACTCTACGGCTCATGAAACTTAGAAATAAGAAAATGGATGCACAAGGGAAAATGCAACAAAAAAGAAAACAAAAAATATATAAAAATCATTGACTACATTCTACTTACTAACTAAACCACAATTAATCCACCCATAACAATTCCAATGTGAAACATTCACATAAACACGAAACAATATTATTATTACCTAACTATTAAATCGTAAGTCTCTGATTCATACAATAGGTCACAACCTCACAATATACTGCAATACCGCTCTATTCAAGCGAAACAATCGGATATACGTATTCGTTATTCATATTTTCCTGGCTTGCAGTGTCATAGCCTGCTATATATTAGGCCAATAGGATATATTTCTTAGAAAGATAAAGTGCACGAAAGTCGCTGGATATATCGATGGGGAGTTTGAAAGGAGCTTTTGTATTATGTGTATATAAAAAATGTTAAAGTTTCTTTGGCGGCATTCGATTTAGTGGCTTTGGCAATGCATTTTCTCAAGTTTGTGTGATAATATAGCGTCTGTTTTTGTAAAAGCTTTTGGCAGCAGTATTAGCATAATTGAAGACTGTATTAAAATTTGCCGCATTGATGCAGGTCCAGGTCAAACGGTGAATCATAGAAATTGACTTAAATTGTTCTAATATTTCTCAGTGCGCTCGTTTTCGTAATTTCCTTATAACATTATAAAAGGACTCGCGGCAAAGTAATTCTTATTGAATCCAGGCTCCAGCCCTGATCCGGATAACCAAATCCGGGTAAAGAAATAAATCTCTTGAGAAAATTACAACGTTAATATATTTGCGTGATCAAAAACACAACGAATTTCATTCAAATTTTATGTTGACTACGTAAAACTAATTATTGAAATCACCATGTGTAATTGTATACGTTAAATTGATTTTCTAAGGATATTCGTTGTTATGTGTTATGCTTATTTATTTTTCTGGAAGTAAACACACTCATTCCACGCCATATCCACCATAATATGTCACTTTTAGTATTTTGCATTACTATATGCACTGTGCGCTCCGAACATAACTCAAGCTGAGCGTAACAGCGAAGTATAAACAAGTCAGAACGAACTGTTTGAATGTGCCTTAGGCTGCGTAGATACGAAACGATATATACGTAGTATATATGGGCGCTAATTAATATATAATGATTATATTGTTACGAAAATGTTAATAATATTTAAGATTTATATTTAAATAACTATTTGTGAACACAGAACTGAGAACTTCGCTACTTTAGAATATTAGACACTGTATCGACTGCTTCACTGTTTTATAAAGATTGGGTACCTATTTATAATTTATCGCTTAATTATTAAGATAACTCCAGAAACTTTCAAAGTAAAATCAATTAGTATTAAATAACATTATTCTGACACTTATTTTTATGTTTACGGTAATAAATAACACGTGCTTATATTTGCATCCTGTTGATAGCGCCATCTGTTGACAATGTTGTGAAGCAGCGTTTGGTTATTAAAATACATTTGTTATTCGTGTATAATAAATCATTTGGTGTTGTGCAAAATTCATTACAATATTAATGTTGATTTTTATTTATATTTTATAATTAATAATTAATTGTACAGTAATTTCAATTATATGTTTAAAGGGAAGTGGCAGTTGTTAAACATTAAGTGTAATGACGGTTAGTTTATAAAAAGGACTGTAGCTCATATTTTAATTCAATTCTGTGCTAGAAATCGTCTGAAAATTAAACTAAGTAATATTACGTGAGTGTTTTTATTATAATGGAGTCTGGACACGATAACCCTGGCGTATCGTCGACAGCAGCGGTTGGATAAACGCCCCCTAAGAGACTTCGGGATCTAAGGTTGGCGCGAGAGTGATGGGTCTCTTGGCTTGGCCGCCATTACCAATGATGACCTGAAGACTGATGCGACAAGCGCTTGGAAGCCGTGTTTGGCCCTAGTCAACCCTTATCGTAGACCACACGGTGTGTCGGAGTAATGGCGAGCACGTCTACAGCTACACTTCACGTGAGGCCACGTGCGAGCGAGAGCGACAGAGCGACTACGACGGGATGCACGCACTGGGGTGTGCTGTGGCGTGAACGCTGTTTTGCTCCGAGTGCTACCAGAGGTTGCAAATGCGGGTTGTTGATGCACTGACTAGAGGTATTTATCCAGAGCTGATTTGATTAGAGTTTTTGAGAAACATCCTAATTTTATAAATTATGGTGCTTATACGGTTACCTACTGTCCCCGTAAGGATTACCAGGTAAACATTATACAGTCAAAATTACGAACGTTACACTCCAAATAGAACTTATAGGTAACTGTTGTTTATCCACGTTTGATACATAGCAGTGCTACTGTGCTTATAGTCATGTTATGCCGTCGGCTGGGGCTCTTGTCTGTTTATTAATCGTTAGGCCATGTCGGAAACTTTCTGTAAAACTTACTTATCTACACAAGAAAGAGAAAATAGCTTTGTTGTTATGTGGTTCTACTAATGTAATTATTAGTAAAGAACGGTATAACTGCCCTTTTCAAGTTGAAGCTCTGATATAGATCTATTGTATAAATTACCTGATTTGCTTTCAGTTTAAATAAGCTAATTGATGTGCTGAATATGAATTTAATTGGTAGTCAATAGGTTATCTCAATAGTAAAACATTAAAGAAATCAAAACATTATTTAGAGCCCTTGGTTACACATTTCATAAGGCTAACTAACTGCATTACTTATGGCTAGTGCTCACTGCGCGATTATATGAAGCCTCTCTTGATAAATGACTATCCACCACAAAAATAATTATTTGCATAAAAGTAAGTAAGTTCTTGCTTAACCCAAACTACTGAAGCTAGAAACATGAGATCTGGACAGTAGATTTCTTTATGGACATATGCAATCACTTAGGTTTTATAAAAGTCCATCTCTAAGCATTTTAGGTTGAAAGTCTTAAGGCAGGTGACTGCTAATCTTTTATAAATAACAAGCCTTAGTGTTATACTCGGTAAATACAATTTATTTTAGTTGTGAGTTCATTTGCTAAGTAAGTTGCATCTATATTCAAGATGACAACCAGTGATAAACCAATAAAATTTAGTGCCAACCTTATTGCTTAGCTCTTGTGGGATACAAGACAGATTGGAATATAATTATTAGGATAATGGTAAGTGGGTTTAAAGAACATGATGTGAAAATCCATATTATCTCTTTTCCCATTTAGCAGTATTTATTCTTGGCAAATAAAAGTAAATGTATGGACTACTCATGCTTTATTTCTAAGTCAGTTGTGATTGGTCAGTTGAAATTTATTTATTCAGATAAACAATTATTAATTGTGTATGAATAAATAAGAATTACATTAGCACCACATGTTAACAGTTTAAAATAAATATTAACATTATTTATAAAGTCAAATAAAACTATTGATATAAACTCACCACCATATTAACTATACAAACTGAGTGGAATCATTTTTAGAAATAAGATTGCACTACTCTTGCTTTGTAATATTGGTAGCTTGTAAATTTCTCTTTTATGGCTCAGTTGGCAAACAGTTCAACAATTTCACAGCTTACACTATGCCTAAAAATATTCAATATTGGATTAAACATGTTCTTACATGAGTAATAATTATAGCACTAGTATTTTCGAAATCCTTGGATCTGCTTGGTTTGAAATCATTTCATATTTACCATCAACAGTCCGACTGTTCACGGCTGAACATAGGCCTCTCTTTGTTCTTGCCATTTTGTTTTCCTGTTTGATGTGGATAAAACTAATTTTGAATATATTAAGTTTTAACTATTTTATCAAAACTGCAAAATATGGGTATCCTGATAACTTTATATTTGATTATCTAAAATGGCACTGTCAGACAGAACCTGAGAAAATTCAGTGTCTTTTGTATTTTACCTTATGCGTAAAATATGGGCTCCAACACTGTTGTAGCTAAGATAACTATAGACCAATGCACAGGTTGAACATGCCTGATATATAGATATAGCTTAATAGACCGGACCACTTTGTAAGAGTAGAATTTTATTTCATCTACAGTTACGAAGGTTCATGTAACTAATATTTGGGTGGGAAATGTTGCCCACCACCTGTCTTTTGAGTGTTGCAGGTTGATGATGACATACTAGCAGATGACCAGACCTTAGTGTGAAGAGAGGATGGACGAGCGGTCCTTTACTGATTAATATGTATGGATGACGGTGGCCCACCCTTTTGACGTCAGTGGTTTTGTGTGTGGGCTACGCGCACACATGCCGCATGAGTGCTGTACTGAGCTGGAGTCAAGCATTGTTTGCTAACCTTTGTTGCTGATCAACATCAACAACTGTATGAGCAGCTTGACCGTATGAGCGGAGGACTCGTCAGATACCGATTTACGTGGGGGTCCTCTACCTCCTCCACTGTCGTTGTTGGACCTATGTAATTGCATTGTATTGATATAACTGATCATGACGAACGAGGATGATTATTTTATGTATATGTATTGATGTGTTTATGAGGCAAATTTTGCATTTATGTGTTTGAGTAAAATTTTATTTTTCCTATCCAACATCCTTCCCAAAACGCTGGCTGGCCGCCATGCGTATCCTTGATCCTGGTCTTGTTGGCTAGATCCCGTGATGGGTGATGCCGTGTGTTGGCTAGATCCCGTGATGGGTGATGCCGCGTGGGCTAGATCGACCCTATGTGGGTGATGCCTGTGTGCGCTAGATCCCATAATCGGTGATGCCACGAGTTGGCTTAGCCATGGGTGAAGCATTGCTTATTAGATCTTGTGATGGGTGACGCATGCCAGAGGCTAAGATCCTATGACTAGGTGAAGCCTTGTAAAGAATTTTTAGTTCATTCTGTATGATAAACGCTTATTTATATAATTTTTATATTCATTATTTTTGTTTGTTTATTCTGTAACCGTTAAATAATATGCGCGAGGAGCGCGCTGGATCAGAATGGCCGTATGGGCGCAAATCAATATATAATGATTATATTGTTACGAAAATGTTAATAATATTTAAGATTGATATTTATATAACTATTTGTGAACACAGAACTGAGAACTTCACTACTTTAGAATATTAGACACTGTATCGACTGCTTCACTGTTTTATAAAGATTGGGTACCTATTTATAATTTATCGCTTAATTATTAAGATAACTCCAGAAACTTTCAAAGTAAAATCAATTAGTATTAAATAACATTATTCTGACACTTATTTTTATGTTTACGGTAATAAATAACAAAAAGTGTTGTGCAAAATTCATTACAATATTAATGTTGATTTTTATTTATATTTTATAATTAATAATTAATTGTACAGTAATTTCAATTATATGTTTAAAAGGAAGTGGCAGTTGTTAAGGACGCGTTTACAAAATTAGTAGGTACAAAATCGCGTCACTACAGCGACACGGCGGCAACAGTACGTACTACGTACGGTAACTTGCGGAAATGTAGTTCAACTAAATAACTTTGAGACTTAGAATTTTTTGTGATATGTATCTATGTGTTATAGGCCTGGCTGTGCGAATTACGTACAAATAAGTTTCTTATTTTTATATACCTAAATGGACATTATTACTTTATTTTTTCCATTATGTTGATTCAGGATATATTTGGGTATTTAGATATTACTAGCTGACCCGGCAAACGTTGTTTTGCAAGTTTTTTTTTTTTTGAAAAATTGATGTTGGCCTATTCTCATAGATACCGGATAAGTACAAAAAATTTCATCAAAATCGGTCAAGCCGTTTCGGAGGAGTATGGGAACGAAAACTGTGACACGAGAATTTTATATATTAGATTTTGATTCTTGCGTTGAAATCTGGTAAGATTATGTGGACTGATGGTATACCATCCCATTCAAGTGTTGCGACTGGAACTCATAAAAGAGTAGACCTAGTTATGCCAGGTTGGGGCTCATTTTATTTGTTTTAGTGAGACCCTACCACTGGTAATAGTGAAGTAATCTTCCAAGGTTATTCGATGAGTCTTACTGGTACTCTTATGTGAGTAGAGCTAGGCATGCCGAGTTTGGGCTCACTTTGTTTGTACATAAGAGACCCTACCACTGGAACTTATGAAGTAACCTTCCAGGGTTATTCGATGACTCTTACTGGTACTCATATGTGAGTAGAGCTAGGCATGCCGAGTTTGGGCTCATTTTGTTTGTACATAAGAGACCCTACCACAGGAACTTATGAAGTAACCTACCAGGGCTATTCAATGACTCTTGCTGGTACTCATGTGTGAGTAGAGCTAGGCATGCCGAGTTTGGGCTCATTTTGTTTGTACATGAGAGACCCTACCACTGAAACTTATGAAGTAACCTTCCAGGGTTATAAGATGACTCTTGCTGGTACTCAAATGGGAGTAGAGCTAGGCATGCCGAGTTTGGGCTCATTTTGTTTGTACATACGAGACCCAACCACTGCAACTTATGAAGTAACCTTCCGGGGTTATTCGATGACTATTGCTGGTTCTTATATGTGAGTAGAGCTAGGCATGACGAGTTTGGGCTCATTTTGTTTGTACATAAGAGACCCAACCACTGCAACTTATGAAGTAAACTTCCAGGGTTATTCGATGACTATTGCTGGTTCTTATATGTGAGTAGAGCTAGGCATGCCGAGTTTGGGCTCATTTTGTTTGTACATAAGAGACCCTACCACTGGAACTTATGAAGTAACCTCCCAGGGTTATTCAATGACACTTGCTGGTACTCATAAGTGAGTAGAGCTAGGCATGCCGAGTTTGGGCTCATTTTGTTTGTACATAAGAGACCCTACCACTGGAACTTATGAAGTAACCTTCCAGGGTTATTCAATGACACTTGCTGGTACTCATATGTGAGTAGAGCTAGGCATGCCGAGTTTGGGCTCATTTTGTTTGTACATAAGAGACCCTACCACTGGAACATATGAAGTAACCTTCCAGGGTTATTCGATGACTCTTACTGGTACTCATATGTGAGTAGAGCTAGGCATGCCGAGTGTGGGCTCATTTTGTTTGTACATAAGAGACCCTACCACTGGAACTTATGAAGTAACCTTCCAGGGTTATTCAATGACACTTGCTGGTTCTCATATGTGAGTAGAGCTAGGCATGCCGAGTTTGGGCTCATTTTGTTTGTACATAAGAGACCCTACCACAGGAACTTATGAAGTAACCTACCAGGGTTATTCAATGACTCTTGCTGGTACTCATGTGTGAGTAGAGCTAGGCATGCCGAGTTTGGGCTCATTTTGTTTGTACATAAGAGACCCTACCACTGGAACTTATGAAGTAACCTTCCGGGGTTATTAGATGACTCTTGCTGGTACTCATATGTGAGTAGAGCTAGGCATGCCGAGTTTGGGCTCATTTTGTTTGTACATACGAGACGCAACCACTGCAACTTATGAAGTAACCTTCCAGGGTTATTCGATGACTATTGCTGGTTCTTATATGTGAGTAGAGCTAGGCATGCCGAGTTTGGGCTCATTTTGTTTGTACATAAGAGACCCAACCACTGCAACTTATGAAGTAAACTTCCAGGGTTATTCGATGACTATTGCTGGCTCTTATATGTGAGTAGAGCTAGGCATGCCGAGTTTGGGCTCATTTTGTTTGAACATAAGAGACCCTACCACTGGAACTTATGAAGTAACCTTCCTGGGTTATTCAATGACACTTGCTGGTACTCATATGTGAGTAGAGCTAGGCATGCCGAGTGTGGGCTCATTTTGTTTGTACATAAGAGACCCTACCACTGGAACTTATGAAGTAACCTTCCAGGGTTATTCAATGACACTTGCTGGTACTCATATGTGAGTAGAGCTAGGCATGCCGAGTTTGGGCTCATTTTGTTTGTACATAAGAGACCCTACCACAGGAACTTATGAAGTAACCTACCAGGGTTATTCAATGACTCTTGCTGGTACTCATGTGTGAGTAGAGCTAGGCATGCCGAGTTTGGGCTCATTTTGTTTGAACATAAGAGACCCTACCACTGGAACTTATGAAGTAACCTTCCAGGGTTAGTCAATGACTCTTGCTAGTACTCATGTGTGAGTAGAGCTAGGCATGCCGAGTTTGGGCTCATTTTGTTTGTACATAAGAGACCCTACCACTGGATCTTATGAAGTAACCTGCCAGGGTTATTCGATGACTCTTGCTGGTACTCATATGGAAGTAAAACTAGGCATGCCGAGTTTGGGCTCATTTTATTTGTACATTAGAGACTCTACCACTGGAACTTATGAAGTAACTTTCCAGGGTTATTCGATAACTCTTGCTGGTACTCATATGTGAGTAGAGCTAGGCATACCGAGTTTGGACTCATTTTGTATGAACATCAGAGACCCTACCACTGGAACATACCTAGCTCTACTCACATATGAGAACCACTAAGAGTCTTCTAATAAACCTGAAAAACCTGAAAGGTTACTTCATAAGTTCCAGTGGTAGGGTCTCTTATGTACAAACAAAATGAGCCCAAACTCGGCATGCCTAGCTCTTCTCACATATGAGTCCCAGCAAGAGTCATCGAATAACCCTGGAAGGTTACTTCATAAATTCCAGTGGTAGGGTTACTTATGTACAAACAAAATGAACCCAAACTTTGCATGCCTAGCTCTACTGACATATGAGTACCAGTAAGAGTCATTGCATAACCCTGGAAGGTTACTTCATAAGTTCCAGTGGTAGGGTCTCTTATGTACAAACAAAATGAGCCCAAACTCGGCATGCCTAGCTCTACTCACATATGAGTACCAGCAAGAGTCATCGAATAACCCTGGAAGGTTACTTTATAAGTTCCAGTGGTAGGATCTCTTATGTATAAACAAAATGAACCCAAACTCGACATGCCTAGCTGTACTGACATATGAGTACCAGTAAGAGTCATTGATTAACCCTGGAAGGTTACTTTATAAAATGCAGTGGTAGGGTCTCTTATGTACAAACAAAATGAGCCCAAACTCGGCATGCCTAGCTCTACTCACACATGAGTACCAGCAAGAGTCATTGAATAACCCTGGAAGGTTACTTCATAAGTTCCAGTGGTAGGGTCTCTTATGTACAAACAAAATGAGCCCAAACTCGGCATGCCTAGCTCTACTCACACATGAGTACTAGCAAGAGTCATTGAATAACCCTGGAAGGTTACTTCATAAGTTCCAGTGGTAGGGTCTCTTATGTACAAACAAAATGAGCCCAAACTCGGCATGCCTAGCTCTACTCACATATGAGTACCAGTAAGAGTCATCGAATAACCCTGGAAGGTTACTTCATAAGTTCCAGTGGTAGGGTCTCTTATGTACAAACAAAATGAGCCCAAACTCGGCATGCGTAGCTTTACTCACATATGAGTACCAGCAAGACTCATCGAATAACCTTGGAAGGTTAATTCACTAGTACCAGTGGTAGGGTCTCACCAAAACAAATAAAATGAGCCCCAACCTGGTATAACTAGGTCTACTCTTTTATGAGTTCCAGTCGCAACACTTGAACGGGATGGTATACCATCAGTCCAGATAATCTTACCAGATTTCAACGCAAGAAACAAAATAATATCTAAATACCGAAATATATCCTGACTCAACATAACGGAGAAAATAAAGTAATAATGTCCATTTATACAAAAGAAATTTACTGGTACGTAATTCGCACAGAATACGAGAAGTATCAAATTGATTTTAGCGAATATTTTGTATTCGTATATTGCTTTTTTCGTCTTCGGGCTGCAGCGACAAGCGACATAGAGTCTACTCCCGACGGCGCTCAAGCGCAGACTGAGATCTCATTGCATAATTTGGATATATAAATCAAGAAAGTGGCTAAATAAAACGAACCTTATTGCCACACATTAAGACACACGTATGCGAGCAAAATAGAAGAAAAATGTAAGATGATTTTTTGCTTTTTTTGAGTCAATTTACAATATTTTGAAAAAAAAAATCAAATTGTTTTTGAGTTGACTATATTTACTACCATATTCTATCTTTGAAAAGCTAAATAAATGTTAAAATAGAGAGAAAATTGTACCCAAAAATAGCAGTATATGCCTATTTTTGATTTAAGAGGCCGTTTCGAATCGATTTTTCATTAATATTAATTAAATATTTTTTATTTATTTTCAAATTGATTTATAGATAAAAAAGTAATCAATTTATCGTAATCATTAGTTTTATTAGTTATAGGGGCATGTTACATTGTCAATAATATCACGATACCGTGGTAATATTGATGGTGTAATAGGCTGTATCGCGGAATCGTGATAATATCACAAATTATTCAAACATCTTGAAATCCGCGATACTCAGGGGGCGGGGCTTCAATATTATTGAAATGTAAGCGCATCGAGATATTTTTCTGTCAGTATGCGTTCGCAGCAATGGCGAAACGACGTCAAAGTTGTGACGATTCTTATGTCCTTCGTCAAAGTGACGATGACGAATTACGCTCCATCGTTGATGCAGGAGGTAAAAATGATCTGGAGGAATTACCTAATTCTTCTTTATGAAACATGCCCGTCCTTGTGGAACCCAAAAGATTAAAATTAATTAAATAAAATTAATAATAAATAAATGAAGACTTCGGCGTCGTTGTTGTTGTTGTTTCTGACATATTACATAGTCTCACGCCTATAACCTCGAAGAGGTAGGCAAAGGTGTATTTTTACACCCACTTTTCGCCAGATATACTTTAGTCCCACGTAATAAGTGGCGAGCCTATTGCCGTACCGGGCACATTTCCAGACTCCGTGCTGCTACTGAGAATTTCGTTACAGAAAAACCCAATAACACTGTCCGACCCAGGAATCGAACCCGGGACCTCCCGATCCCACGCGCACATTTATGCCGCGAGACCAACGAGGCAGTCGTATAGGGTTTGATGTCGAGTTTTCCGTCTCTAGGCAAAGATAGTATTTGCATCGTGTTATCCCTTAGTCGCCTCTTACGACACCCACGGAAAGATAGGGGGTGGTGAGTTGGTGACACTTGTATTCTATGCCGTAAACCACACGGCTAACTGTAGTCTGTTAGTAAATGTGTATATTGATTTCGTTTTGAAATCCAGTCTTTTACCCAACACTTCCTCTTTTTGCGCTTAGTTTTTAATGCGCATGCGCGTAATATTGCTATAGCGGGTTTCCTTTTAGAATCCATGTTCTTTTTAAAATTTATTCAAATTTAATCTTGCACTAAACACTACTTTCTTTAGTAGTTTCAAACGCGTACTGATGATGATATTATTGATAATATAATAGCCCATGTCAATACTTGTGATATCGTGATACTAGGATCATGATAATATTGACAAGTGTAACATGCCCCATTATCTAAAATTGTCGTAAAATGTACCGGAAATATGTGGTTTTTTGATACAAGCGTAAACGCGTCCTTAAACATTAAGTGTAATGACGGTTAGTTTATAAAAAGGACTGTAGCTCATATTTTAATTCAATTCTGTGCTAGAAATCGTCTGAAAATTAAACTTAGTAATATTATTATATAATTTAATTTATTTTATTTTAATAAAAAATATTTTATTTTATTTTATTTTATTTTATTTTATTTTATTTTATTTTATTTTATTTTACTTTATTTTACTTTATTTTATTTTATTTTATTTTATTTTATTTTATTTTATTTTATTTTATTTTATTTTATTTTATTTTATTTTATTTTATTTTATTTTATTTTATTTTATTTTATTTTATTTTATTTTATTTTATTTTATTTTATTTTATTTTATTTTATTTTATTTTATTTTATTTTATTTTATTTTATTTTATTTTATTTTATTTTATTTTATTTTATTTTATTTTATTTTATTTTATTTTATTTTATTTTATTTTATTTTATTTTATTTTATTAGGAAAACTTACAGCTAGCATATACAATAAGAAGAAAAGAAAAGTATCCGCTGTGCCGGTCGGAGTGGGGGGTGACAGGTTTTTTTCGTTACGCCCGCGAAAAAATCTATGCAATAGCTTAAAAAATTGACACCAACACTAACGTCAATCATTAAAAGCTCTGACACGGGCTAATAGAAGTTACACACGCAATTATTATTATATACAGTTCTCAACTCAGTCACACACACACGATTCTGGCCTGCTCAGACAATCCCTCATTTTGCTGGGTGTAAAATAACATATATTTCCTGCGTAAAATTTAAAAATAGTATTACTTTATTTCCCTACTACGTAGCCCAACTCGGGTCAATAATGCCAGTCAATTGCAGCGAAGATCTCAGGTGAATACGTAGTCTTAGCCTATATCCCGATTCAATATTGCTTACAGAAAGGGATATATAACGGTGTAGCGACGTCACAATATGGCTACAAATTTATTGAGTCACCATTGTCGCCTGATCACAATTACTATGTGCTTGTATTGTGCGACCTCCATTGTAGTCTATCCTCCTAAATATAAGCTGCCGATGGTTAGTCTTGGCATGACATCCTAGACTGCCTTTCAAGATAGTAGGTCATTTAGATAGAACTTCTATGGAGGTTTGGATGTGAAAAGAGGAGGCAAAAATTGTGATATAATAATAAAAAGCTATATGTGCGGCTTAGTCCTATTTGCTTAGCATTCCAAATAAATTTCAAGAAGTTTATATATTTACATGTTGACAAAACGTACTACTTTAAGTTGCAACGATAATTATAATCATAATTATTATTATTTCTCCTTCGGTATTTCTCTCTCTCTCTCTGCATCAGCAAGAGGAAAAAATATAATGTATTCTTACTTTACTTACTTTACCTACTTATAAGAAATCTGTTAAGCAACATATTTCCAATACAGATACACTAAGAATCGTATTGATAATTAATTCGGCTATAAAATAAAACTCATTGTATAAATATTCTGATACAATCACTAAGGCATAACCATTAAACAAGTACTAAACCAGAATTTTACGACTCTACAACTGTCTTGAACAGATATTTAGAAAACATTGTACTTGCGTGTCAGACAGTACGGCTGTATACAATTAAGTATTACTCTTCGTGTATATACGGGATTCAACGCACAACTAATAATGAAGTTCTGTTTTATGCGTGAAACGCAGTAGAAGTTTTGCTTAAGGTGACGTTCTCATGCGATCAAGTTGGATGTAGTTTGTCGTGAGCAATTTCGAACATGACTTTGAACTAATTTAGAGTTGTAGAACAAGTATTTCGTTCTCGACTGTTGGATGGTACGTGTAAAAAAAGTAGTTTCAAGATGAATACGAAGTAGGGTTTATATGTGACAGACTTGTATCGGGAGTTTCGAGCACTAGGACCGATCATTTCAAGGTGAAAGACGTATGTCTGTTTTTAATTTTAGTAAGTATCTAACTTTCATATAAGGTATATATAATGATAAGGAGTACGGTAGACTTGATCGAAACCATACCTGAATAATAATACATTAAAAAATAAAGATTTCGAGTCGATAAAATATATCTGCGAAATTCCACTTGTGGAGTATTTTGGTAAAATCTAATGGTTCTAATAGACAAATCACAGTCGCCATATTGGCCACTCTAGCGTAACATCGCTGACATCGGATACCATGATGAGTACTACTAAGTAGTTTGTATGTGTAAATACTTCTTGCAGTTATATTCTATTTCTTATTGGTATAACAGTTTAAACGACAATTTTACTATAGAAGCATCCGTCCAATATAGGAGATTGATGTATTACCGCGAATTTACGTGAGCGAAGCCGCGGGCTAAAGCTAGTAATATTATATTTTCTTACCTGAATTCCTTGCCTTAAAATAATGTATTCTGAAAAGTCGGTATTGAAAACTAGCCATTTGGAATTACCAGTATTGGATGCTAACTATTTTATATTGTATGTTTTTTTTCCCGTGCTCTCTTTTATTGATTAATTATAGCGACGCAGATCAATTAAAATAAATGAAAACAGGTAGATAACAATTGTCAAATCTAGTTTTAGTTTTCCATTACAAAATCAAAACATCTTTAAAATAATTTTGCAACAATCGCTTAGCGTACCGAGATTCACCCCTAAAGGTTAATTCATAGAAAACGTGTTCGTACACCGCTCCCTTATCTCGGTTCATGTGCACATCGGGCCGACTCACTAATACTTCGGCTTAAGCGATGAAATACAGATTCGCGATGTAGGTGTGTACGCCGTGAGATTGGGAACCTTAGGCCGAAGAGCACATTTTATGAGACGTAAAGTAAGATGGAATCCGGGTTTTAACTCTCTCAAGTTTGACTGATGTGCTCCTTTAAATTGCAGCCCCATGACTTTGTATTTGTAGTAAGATTTGTGGAATTCCTTATGGCTATGTCGTTGCGAAGTCAAAGTTTTATCATTTCTTGCGCATATGCGTGTATAGTACATAAGGTTTTCATAATTTCTTATGGCAATGGCGTCTAAAGTATGCAAACATTAGGTACTAATAAGTTCAGTTCAATAATAAAACGGCCTGCAAGTTTTCAGCCTAGGGGTTAGGGTTACAGCGCAATAACGTTGGATTTATTGAATTTGGTTCTTTAAGCCCAAACAGCGCCTACTGAGTTGCTAGATAAATAAAGTTATATGTTTTTACTGATTTTATGATTTTTACGTCGTTACTAAATAAATTGTCATAATTTAATACAGATTACAAAAAATTCACGCGTTTGTCGAATCTATACATATGATAAGACAGTAAAAAAAGTATTCCTGTACATTGAATATATTTCCAAAAAGGAAACTCAGGGAGGCTAAGAAACAGTAATAGATCAAGAGTCTAAAAAAAATTATGTCTGTTTGTCTGTTTGTACACGCTAATCTCTGAAGTTACTGGATGGATTTGAATAAAGCTTTTTTGTTAGGTATATTGCTATTAGGTTTAGGCAACATATAGGCTATAATTGATTTTGGAAAGTGGAACACCTGATTCAGAACCACAACAGCCCAACAAAACTATAAGACATAGAAAAATACGGATTAGCAAAAAATTATTACGCCTGATGGATATTTTTGGTGAGAGATGAAAATTTGAAGATCTCGAACATCTGATGTGGAACTCCAAGAGCCCAGCTGCTCTATACCATATACAGACGTGACATCTTTGCAAAAGTTGTTCAGTCTGATGTGCATTTTCTGTTGACTTATAAAAATCGAAGATCTGAAACTTCTGATGACGAACTATAAGAGCCCATCTGCACAATAACATAAACAGACTTGACGGCTTAGCACTAGTTGTCCAGTATCATGAGGATTTTCGGTTAAGAGATCAATATTTATAATTCTTCGATCAATTTAAAGACACGAGGAAGGACATAGGATAATTTTTATCATGATAACCGACATCCACGCGGGCGGAGCTGCGGGCGACGGCTAGTGAATAATACTTAATTAGCAGTGAATAATACTTTATTAGCAGCCTAATAAGCTGCCAAAAATGACATAAAACTGTAATTTTGTCCATAGACACTTATTGGGATTATTATTTTAGCTCATATTCCAATGTGATCGAAGTGAAAATAAATAATTCGGTGCTAATAATTAACTTAAACAGATTTCTAAGATGATTCTCTTAAAGCCACCCTTAGGCGCCCTTATACATTTAGACTAATGGCTATACAACCCGTCTGTGGAACTCTGTCGTCCGCATTGCTTTTGGCTTAGGATATCACTATCCCTTTAATTTGTAGCACTCTCCGAGATCAACAGAATTTATATGGAAATTTTAAGCTTTATAGGGAAATGTGGTCAGCAGAAATACCTATATTACTTACGTCCTAAATGTTTCTCCTTGTTTTCTTGTCATCATTTTGTCAATGTTATGGTTTCATCTCACCAACCTTTTGATCGTAATTATTATTTTACCGAAACACGTAATTGCTGAATGTGTTTGGGTCAAGCCACCTGCAGTTTTTAGTAGGTACTACCCGATTTTAAACCACCTACCAGCAACCGTTTTCTGTGATATTTTGCTAGGTTGTCTGATTTCTTTGTAAAAACGACT
Source organism: Euclidia mi (assembly GCA_944739405.2). Taxonomy (NCBI): domain Eukaryota; kingdom Metazoa; phylum Arthropoda; class Insecta; order Lepidoptera; family Erebidae; genus Euclidia; species Euclidia mi. The sequence goes on from OX123184.2 coordinate 26,288,980, forward strand.
ATAGTGTGTGTGATCGTAAAAGTAAATTCATTGAACTTCTAGATCTTCTCTAACTGGTGAAATTAGAACTAATACTACTACTAATTTATGCTGTGCTAACATTATTCTAGCCATCGCATCGATTACTCTAAAGCACGTTAAAATATATCTCCTACATGTTTAAAAATATAAGTCAGAAGATAAAATAAGTAATGGCGTAGTGGTTTAAGCGGAAGACTCGCCATTTGACACTGCGCCGAGTATTGTGGGTTCGATTCCCACACGAGACAACACTTTTTGTGATCCATTAATTGTTGTTTTGAGTCTAGGTGTTCATTGTGTCCGTTGTTTGTATGTTTTTAAAGTCCCCCGTGACACAGGATTTCTTTCTAGTGCGGGAGTAGTTAAAAAAAAATAGTTTATAATATATCACTGAGGCAAAACAAAACACGCAAAGTGGCCGGCAGCGGCTGGACACGAAGAGCCGAAAATCGGGCTCAGTGGCGTGCCATTGGAGAGGCCTATATCCAGCAGTGGACTACGGCAGGCTGATAATGATGATGATGATGATATCACTGTAACTTTAAGTTGTAACGTTTCTTATTGTCGCTATGTAACCCGCAATCGACTAATTACACGATAAATACTCATATGTTTCTTTGTATTATGTTTATTAGGATCCGACCCACGATAACACGGGGCTAAAGTGCGTATCACAGAATTAACAGAACGAAACATTGTCTTAACATAAATTACCTATGAGTATCGCCAATTCATTCGTGGTTTGATATTTATAGTTTATTTAATTATACATTAAGGAGAATCCGAGTGGCAGAGATACTATGTGTAATGAAATTTATGAACTCAATAATATGGTTATTAAAGGAATTTCTCGTTAGAAGGTTCAAGATTTCTCAGTAAAATTGTGTTTAGCCATCAGTTATTAATTAATGCCAAACTGAGTATTAACCATTTCGTAGAAGATCTAAGTTCGACGGAAAAGCTTCGTATTACACAAATACTGTAGAAGGCAGAAGTCCAACTCATTTTTTTATTCAGAATAATTTACGCTTTTATTTTAATTTAAAATGCCTTGTTGATAGACTGAATTTTGTAAATCGCAGCCTAAAGTAAGAAATTATTTTGCTGAAGAGTTTTAAAATTATATTTCATTTTTTAATCGGCTATCAACGCCTAAATGCATATTTAACATTAAACATTATTTATTACTTAAATACTTTCGTAAAAATAACGATAAACTGTTTAGAATATTAAAATTGATATATAAAACTTAAACAACCAAAATATTTTGGTTTTATGATTTATTGTTATGTGATAACCAACACTCACCTAAGAAGATTTAACCATAACCTTGGGCAGAAAGATAATAGTGCTATTAGAGTGATATTTTTATGACTTAGAATTATAAATAAATAGTGAACGTAAACATAAAACAAATTTAGTCATACTGTAAAATCTTAATATATAAAATCTTTGCGTTACTTACTGACTGACAGACACGCTACAGCCGAAACTATTGGGCGCAGCAAGCTGAAATTTGGCATGTATGTTGCTTGGGGACCGTAGGGGTGCACTAAAAAGGGATTTCCTGAAATTCTCACGGGATCGGCCAAAACGGGTAAATTTAAAAAAATGCATTCGTAGCTGCTGGCGTCCTCTAGTAAATCATAAAATTGCATAAAAGAAACATAATTTTATGCGAGACTCTTAATCCTCTGGATACTTTTTGTGGTGTAGGGGCTGTAACTCTGTGCCGAGTCTTATTATTTGCGTCTTAATTACCTTACTATAGTGAACTGAGAAAAATATGTCGTATGTAACGTTAAATCTTTCTGTAAACTGTAATTACATTGAATGTTGACAGACTTGTTGATTTAGTACTCAGTGACCCTGACAACTAAGCTGGTGGTCATAGAATTGATTTTCACCCATCGAGGCAAACCTGTGCGGGATGACTATGAATATTTGTTACATCAGTATAACTATGTAAAATAAAAAGGAAAAACATGTTTGCAGGTTTCTGGTCACTTAATACTAGCTGTCTAGTTTAGCATAAGTTGACCAATGTATTTTTCTCATTATTATAATACTCAATCGCAAAGTTTCACTGTCTGCACGTGCTATTAATAAGCCATACTACAATTGGCGTATTCACAGGTGTGTAGAGGTAGATAAATATAAAGATGAGTGATATAGTGCGCGGCAGATAGTTGACGCGACGCGGTACGCGTGACTTGACGAACTAATGCAGCAGCTCGGTGCTTCGCATAAATGTATTGATTTTAGATACGTTAGACGAATAAGTTTTCCAAACAACGTATCCAAATCTGTATATATAAAATCTTTGCGTTACTGACTGACAGAAAAGCTACAGCTAAAACGATTGGGCGCACGAAGCTGAAATCTGGCATGTATTTTCCCCGGGGACCGTAGGGATGCACTAAGAAGGGATTGCCCGAAATTCCAACGGGATCAGGCAAAACGGGTAAATTAAAAAATGTGCGGGCGTAGCTGTGGGCATCCTCTATAATATACGTTAATAGTCTAGAATATTTAGATAAAAGTAAATAGGTATGTCATTTTAGAGCTAAAAATCTCCGTTTTGCTGTCTGGTATTGGTAGTTAAAGTTAATCGAATGAACTGAAGGGAAAATACTAATTATTCTTTTCCTGAAACTTTAAATTTATAACCAACCACGTCATTGGTGAATCAAGAAAAGTGTCTTAGAAGTTAACTATGGTTATTTATTTTATATAAGGTTTACCATATTTGCACTAATTTTACAAACACTGTTACATATTACAGATTTTAAACATACAGATACAAACTGCAATGAACTTCAATACAAAATATAAAATACAAATGCAATCGAATAGATCTTTATAAAACAATAAAAAATCACTTACCCGATATCTACAGCGATAAATATGAGCTTAGCGGTAAATCTTTTAAGGTCAGATGGCCGTCGGTCCTGACGACCCAATATATTTTATGCTCCGATAAACGTGTCTACGCCTGTATCATCTGCTTTTGATATTGATATAATATCTAGTTGTATATTTAATTTAAAATAAATATACGTCGTGGCCAGTGATATTTTAATATATTTTGAGATCATAATATATACGCGATGTGTATGTAAGGTAAAATAATATTTTAAATCTGTTGCGTGGAAAGAGGTGGCGTAAAGGAGAAACATTAATATTAACATATAATTAGAATTATTTGGGGATATCATCATCATCACGAGCCTAAAAAAAACAAAAAAACTTAGTACTGTATTCTTAAAATAACCGATCTAACAACTTACTAAGCGGGCCGCCCTCTTTTTGTCACGGAAAAAAGATACTCTAATAATTGAGCTAAGAACTAGGGCTAGTCGCTATACAGCCTTATCGTATCATGTCTGTCACAACTTTTTCTCACTCACTGACATCATAATTAGTGCTTGTTAGTAATTTGTAATACGTTTTCTAAATATTTTGTCTTAAGTAGTTGTGTAGATTAGTCACCACACGGCCACCGCTGATATAACCAACTATCAGAAATTTCTAATTGTGTCATAATTCCAGAAGAATATTCAAGAATCCAATGTATTTTTATATTCATGAGATGGCATATTTATGGTTAATACAGAAGACAAAATAAAAATAAGTCTAGATAAATGTCTGAGACGGAGGATCTCAGGTAGGATGTCGGGGTTCAAGAGAAACACTGCTAGGCTGAACAGGTTCTTTATTATGTCTCACTACCGCTTACATACAGTATGACCGAATTAGGTAAGCACTGGCCTGAGGGCTGGAGTGTAGACGCCTGCTGCTCTCCGACGCTCGCAGGGTAGCCTGCTCGTAGGGTCGCCGGTGAGCTGGCCGAAGTGCACGCTGCGCAGGCAGCTCGGTGGTCGAGGTGTAGGCTGAATGGAGGCTCAGGCGATGCAGGCGATGTGGGCCGAGCGGTAAGGCTCAGGCGTAAATGGTGCAGTCAGGCGTCCGTGGCCTGGCTGTAGGAGGCTCGTAGGCAGGAGCTGATGCGTTGGCGGCGGCTGGTAGTAGCACGGCGCCCGCAGCTCGTAAGTCGCAGCCCGTAGGAAGAATCGTAGCCCGTAGGGAGAACGTCAGCCCGTACAGAGAACTGGAAACAGCATAGAGAATACACAACCGGTCAGGAACAGGCCATCCCTAGATCGCCTGTTATGCTTAGGAGACACAGATAATACAGACAGAACATATAGGCACACAGACGACTAGAATATGCTTACCTCCAGCGGGACAGTAGATAGGAAGTAGAATGTAGAATAATCACGAGGTGTAGCGGCAGCGCTCTGACCTCTAGGGAAAGTGACCGATTTAGATCGCGCACCCATCTTATATAGGCATAAACCTATGACTCACACACTGCCTTTGGCTCTGAACATGACTATATATGGTAATATTCCGAACGCTCTGCGGCTAAGCTGGCGTTAAGCGCCTGCGAGATATTATAACGCAATACGTGGAGTATTACGTTACATGTCATAGCGTCATATCATCTCCTTATTTGCCACGCTTTAGAACGTATGGCGAATGTTTTCAGCACAAACCTTGGCATTTTATCCTTATTAAGGAGCATTAATTAATTTTTATTTATACCTAAACATACATACCTAAGAGACAGCTAAAACAACACACAGTTACATAATAAAAATAACTTTCGTTGTTGTTGTCTTGCCCTGGTCCCAATTTATTTGGGGTCGGCGCAGTATGTCCTTCGCTTCCATACTTCTCTGTCACCAGTCATCCGATCGTTTACCCCTTTCTCTTTCATATCCATCCTCACACAGTCCATACATCTCTTCCTTGGCCGAAATCTCCCTTTTCGTCCTTCTACATGCATATCCATCACTTTTTTACCTACATACATCTTATCTCTCCGCATAATATGTCCATACCAGGCCAATCGACTCCCTTTCACCTTTTCAGCTATGGGCGCCACTTTCATACTACCTCAAACGTAATAATTCCTAATTCTGTCCATTCTTGTCACTCCACACATCGATCGTAACATTCTCATCTTTGCTACATGCAATCGTTTCTCATCCATCTCCTTTGTAGCCCAACACTCAGCTCCATACAGTACGACAGGCCTTATAACCGACTAAACATACGGCCCTTTAATTTCACGGGCATTTTGTGGTCGCATATTGTGCCTGAGACCTGTCACCATTTCATCCATCCTGCGTTGATTCTTTGCCTAACATCCCGATCAATTTCGCCGTCATCTTGCAGGAGTGAACCTAGGTAGCGGAAATCGGAGCATACTGGTAGAGGTGTACCGCCGAGTGTAACTGGTATAGGACTGGAGAGACCGCCAAAGTCACAGAACATATATTCCGTTTTGGTTCTGCTTATTCTCAAGCCTACATTCTCCAATCTCTGCCGCCACTCCTCCAGCTTACTCTGCACCTTCTGTCCACTCTCTGCTACCAGAACGATGTCGTCGGCAAACAACATGCACCAGGGTGCCTCTTCCTGTAGAGCATCCATAATTAACAGGAAGAGGTAGGGGCTAAGGGCCGACCCTTGGTGCAAGCCTACGGCCACATCGAATCTGGCTGTGATACCAGCTGCGGATCAGACCTGCGTTCGGCATTCAGCGTACATGGCTTAAATCAACGTCAGGTATTGCCCAGGCACTCCTTTCTTCTTCAGGGCCCACCACAAGACTTTCGTAACTTTAAATAATTTATAAAACAATATAATTATACAATAAACAATATAGTTCTTTAAGTAGTTTAATTTTATTGTGTTGTATTTATGTTTATTTCAATATGTATATTAATATATAGTTGTTGAAAAAAAATTTGACTTACCTCCATTTAAAGAAAAATACATATAATTATAACTACTATATATTTTGTAACCACCCAAATCATTTGCCATAGCCACACAGCCTACTCAAATTTATATTATTAAACCAATAACGTTGAATATCACGTTACCAGAAAACAATTTTGTATAAAGAATATGATCATAAATTCTCTTTCATTTTACATCAGAGCTGATTTATGAAATTCTTTTAATCTGATAAAAGATTACCTTGGTATTTTGTACCTGAATTATTGCTTGAAAGATCCCTTTTTGTGAAAAGATTATTTCAGCGCCACTCTATATTTTTAGGAAAATGAAATTCAAGCGTTAATTTCCATAAAATCTACGTAAGATTTCAATATTTATGAGTAGGCAATAGTTGAGGTATTGAAAAAGGAATATTTATTAGCAAACACTAGCGGCTATAGCCTGATTTCGTTATTAAGATAAATATAAGCAGAGGTTTTTATTTCTTCACGCCTTAACTTCCTTTGTTTACTAGAATAATATGGACAGATTTTAGATTAAATAGCGAAGATGAAAAGAAATGTGTAGTCGAATTCTGTTCTAACAGCATATGATTTATTTATCAATTGTGTAATAATAATGTTGAAATACGTAGCTTCAACTAAGTTTTACTTTTATCTATACTAATATTATACAGCTGAAGAGTTCGTTTCGTTGAACGCGTTAATCTCGAGATCTACTTAGTGTTGCCCAAATGCAAGAACAAGACGAGACTTAGCCAGTCTTGCTCTTGGTCTTGCGCCAATACACCTGGTCTTGGTCTTGGTCTTGGTATTGCGCTCCCAGTCTTGGTCTTGGTCTTGGTCTTGCAGCAAGAGTCTTGCAAGTCTTGCAATTACCTATCAGTCTATTACTATTTATTAAAGTTTTTAAATCTTAGAAAAACGTATTAGAATTGGAACATTGTGAGCTTGAATTAACACAGCCATAGTAAAGATCAAGCAGATTAATAAATAACTGAAGATTTGATAAGAAATTCGAAAAATCAACTGATCTATATGTCGTTTTCCATGGAAGTAACTGTTTCTTAATAAACATTTATGATTTATAAGCTTACATTTGCTAAAACATGTAAAAAAAACAAATTAATTACAATAACTTGACTGTATTTTAAAGAACAATATCTGTCTAGAAAGAGATTGAACCCTCAACTTATATGAAATTTAATAAAAGAGTTTTACGATTTATCATTTATTTCAATAAAAAATAAAATACAACACAAATCAAACATAACAGTACACAACAGCTTTATCATTAGGTTATGTTACTTTATATCAATTCTTTTGACCAAGAATTAATACAAAGTAACCATCTGGCTGACTCATCACTTAACCTATTTCTATGTTTTCTAATTACTAATGATGCTTTAGAAAATAATCTCTCAGCAGGTACTGAAGTTGCAGGTATTGAGAGAAAATCACGGGCCATCTTCGATAAAGTCGGATACTCTGTCTCATGCGTCCTCCACCAATCTAAAATGTCTTCCGAGCTGGCAGTTCTTGGTTTTCTCAGGTACTCCTCCAACTCGTCTATCACTAAGCCTTGAAGACAAGATCCAGATGACGTCGAGGGACATTCATAGAGTTTATCAAAGTCTATTACGTCTTCATCTTCATCACATACTTTATTTTCTTTTTTTGGTAATTCCAGAGATTTGTTCAGTGAGTGTAGACTTTTATATTCTTCATAAAGTTCATTGAACTTGCGCAGACTTTCTGTTTTAAGTTGCTTCCCCCACATTGTCAGGTCAAAAGTCTGAGCCTTATGCCTTGGGTCTAAAATTAAAGAAGTACAATAAATCCAGTTGCTCTTCTTATAATGTTTAAGCATTTTGTCTCGAGCTGCTTGGAAAGCTAGAATGAGCCTTTCATCCACTTCAGATCGATTAGGTTTCTCATCTAACTGTTTTACCATGGATTCAATTTTATCTAGCAAGAGATTGAATGATACAATGACTAGCGGTAAAGTAACATATTTGTCTCCACCAAGTTTTGTACTTAAAAGTTTAAAGTTTATTAGGAATTTATGTAATTTTTCGAGTACCTGCCATTCACTAGCTGTGATTTGAAAATCATTCAATTCGACGACAGAACTGCACAATATGTTAATGCCCGCTCTCACTTTTAAACCAAATCCAATCATATCATGTGTGGAATTCCATCTCGTTGGACAGTCAAGAATGGCATTTAGATTTGATGGCACGCCAGCTGCTTCACAAGCAGACTGAAACTTCTTCTTCACTATCTCACTTCTTTTTATTTTACTGGAAATACTGCGTAACTTTGTTACAGATGTACGCGAATCAGCAATATTTGGTGCATATTCTTTATCTTCCTCATCCTCAGTTTCGTCTGCATAGTCTTCATACTGCTGATCTTGCGCGTTAGTGTCAGACTCACAGTGTAATGCTAAGGTCTTTAATAAATCTTGTACACCAAGGTTTAAAATGTGAGCAAAGCACCGGAAATGTTGATTGTCTGATTCAAAGTGTGGCGGCAGCTGTTTGCCCAGTTCATACATAAATTTGGTATTTGCAGTTGCGTTGTCGACCGTGATACCTTGTATTTTATCAATTATGTCATATTCCAATAAACATTCATGGAAAATCGTTGCAATATCTTCCCCAGTATGTCGACCGCGTGATGGTATAAAATCAAGAACTACAGATCGATACTTCCATTCGTTGTCTATATAATGCATAGTAACCCCGTAGTAACTCCTACCAGCAATTGACGTCCACCCATCAATGGTAAACGACATTTTAGATGATAATTGTTGAAGTTGTTCCTTGAGATTCAATTGGAGCTCTTCAAATCTCTCTTTGACTTTCCTTCTAAGTGTAGACCTTTTAGGAAACACCATATTAGGGCAAATACATCGAAAATATACTTGTGTAGCTTCGTCATCGAAAAATGAGAAGGGAAGATATTTTTTCACCACCCAATCAACTGTAGCTGTCGTGATGTTGTCACTGCTGTTTTCCGACTGAAATAAAACAATAAATCTTCTGTTATTATTTAAATCATACTAGGTTTGAGCGTTTAGGAGGAGGAGGTTTGTTGTTGTTAAATCGAGAAAATCGTTAAATTGACATTTGTTATATTAAGGTTGCACTGTACTGTAATTTACCAAAATAAAGTACTTAGTTGTTACTGGCCGATTATGAAAACAAATGAAAATATGGGTGTTTATAAAAATATTTAAGACGATAATTACATACTTAATATGTCGCACCCCTAGATGAAAACACCACTAACTCAAAAATACTTACGTAAGTTAATGGCGTTTTTGAAAGTATCGCATGAATAGCTACGCGGAGTTAAAATTCCCGTAGCGACAACTTCGACCGTTGTTAAAAAAATATTCTTACCTGTCCACTTCTTCCAGCGGTTAGTAAAAAGCTTGTGATATCTCCTTCTCCACTTAATTTTGGTTTAACAGGAAGAAATATTTGTGATTCCTTTTTGTGGAAAGATATTAGATGTTTCCTTAAGCCTGAAGTGTTTCTGTTTTTCATTTTTATTTCAATCTTTTTATGTTGGCACAATTTACACAAGGCAGTTTGGGATGCATGAATTATTTCGAAAAACTCCTCAAATTTGCTTTTGGGTCTTTTAGATCTGTGACTCAAACTCTCGTTACTCGGACTAGAATAATTTGAATCTTCGTCACTCATATTAAATTGTACACGTGATACGTTATTAGAAAACAACAAGAATTAGTAAAAACAATTATTAAGTTAGACTCGAAGCACAGCTCAATTGGAAATGACTGGAATTAAAATAATTCCTTTATTTATAGTACCTACGTTTCCTTGCTTTCTACCGCGCCGCCTCGCCACGTGCCGGCTCTATTAAAAGGATGCGGCCGCAAATCAAACGATGCCGCGTGCGGCGTACAAACACAGATTATTACCTACTTGTACAGACGCGACGCGTGAATAAAATACATGTGAAGAATTAGTGCAATTCACTATTCTTTACATATAAGTGAATGTTTTGGCGTACATCTATACTAATCTATACTAATATTATAAAGCTGAAGAGTTTGTTTGTACGTTTGATGACAGAAGTTTAAAAATAAATAAATAAATCCTGAACGTCACTATACCTCCAAAGTTACTATTCCTCGTGGACGAAGTCGCGGGCACTGCTAGTAAATACTTACTCTCATCATCTCTCTCAGAGATATTCGGGCTGGTAAGCAATACAAAACTCTTATCGCAGGCTTTTTATTTTATTAGTAGGTAAGTACCTACGCTTTTTATATTATTTTATTAGTTTTGTAGAATTTTTTTACACTTTTCAAGTATATTTAAAAGTGGCTACAATATTTATCAAGGATATGTTTCTACTCAGTATGCCTACTACTACTCCCTGAAGTTGGTTTTTATTTATGTACATCAACAGCGACATTGGTCCAATGTTTCGAACCCTATTATTTCATTTTCTCTCTAAACTACTACGACAATTATACGACCAATTTCGGGAAATTTATGATCATGGGAACATTGCGATTGAATCGTATATTTATCTAGGCAAACGCGTTTAATGACAAGATGGCGAATAAAGTCAGCTCAGCTCAACTCAAAAACAATAGATCTTGTTATTTTAACTGATCGAGGTAGTACATAAATTAAAAAGATTCAATACCTGTATTGTAAATTAGGTAGGTAAATTTCGTATAACTTTCAATAAACCCAAAAGGTTGACAATGATTGACACATCTGATTATTTATTCTTTGATTACGGAGTAGCCGACCGCGGCTGCGGCTGGTGCCGCCAAAGAAAACCGACTAAGCCGACAGAGAAATAAAAGACTAGCCGACCACCAATCGTAGCTTAGCCGCCGGCTTAAAATAAAAGCCGCCTGCCAATAGCGGGCAATCGCAGACCTTTCGGCAATTAAGCCACACCCACAAAATACATTTATTTTTCACCCTGCGGGTTCCGTCATAATTATTTTTGATAATTGTGTTTACTTTTTTTTAACGCAAGATAGATGTAGATCTATCTTGCATAAAAAAAGTAAAGTAGTTGGTGGTTACTCGTAGGATTGACCAATAACTTGCCTGATGTGTTAAGCGAAAGCGTGGCCGAGGATGAAGCTCGTCAATCTAGAAGATATCTATTCACTCTTGCCTTGAAAATCAAAGTTTGAATGAATACTGATATAATAAAAAAACAGGTCTGGTTGGTTAAATAAAAAAAATTGCTAGATTGAAATTGATAAAATTTTAATGAAGCTCATTGTGAGAAGGATAAGGCCATAGTCTACCACGCTGGCCAAGTGCGTGTTGGCTGACTTTACACATCTTCAAATCATTGAGAACTCTCCGACATGTAGGTTTCCTCACGATGTTTTCCTTCACCGCTTAAAGTTGGCGGCAATCAACAATACGCAAATAACTTCGAAAACACAGAGGTGCGTGCCGCGGGATTCGAACGCATGACCTGCAGATCGCAAGTCATGCGGTCTCCCGACTAGACTGCCGGAAACTCAGAGTGTGCAAAGCTTATCTTCGAATTAACCAAATGACTAAACTGAAATTGAAACTTTTTAATTGAATCTATTAAAGCGTGCTCCATCGTAAACCGCAACAGTCGCTTGACATCAGACGAGTTGACGGTCAAGTGCAAAGTATCTTCGAATAAAAATTTGAGTAAAAATGTTGAAATTATTTTAAAAATAAAAAACGGAACCCTAAATCAATTCGCTTAGAAAATCATACCCACAAAATACACTTATTTATCGCCCTGCGGGTTCCGTCATAATTATTTTTGAAAATTGTGTTTTTTTACGCAAGATAGATCCGATTGACCACCAATTTGCCTAACGTATTAAGCGACGGTGTGGCCGAGGTTGGAGCTCATCAAAAGCCGCTTGACATCAGGCGAGTTAACGATCAAGTGCAAAAATGAGTATTACTTACAGCATTGCATTAAAGAATTACATTAAAGCGTGCTCCATCATAGCAACAGCTGCTTGGCATCAGGCGAGTTGACGGTCAAGAGCAAAGTTTATCTTCGAATAAAACAAATGACTATTACATTACAGTATTGCATTAAAGAATTGCATTAAAGCGTGCTCCATCGTAGACAGCAACATCCGCTTGACATCAGGCGAGTTGACGGTCAAGTGTAACGCTTATCTTCGAATATTAAAAAATAAAAACGGAACCCTAAACGGAGCCGCTTTGAAAATGCCGCTTTTATTTTAAAAATCTTCACTCGGCTTTCGTCATTAGAGGTTTGAGGTTGTATTTTTTCACGTTTGTTTTATTTTATTTTTTTATCATACAGACGATGTCTTATTCAAACGCAGAGTATTACGATATGATACTTTGCGTCGGAGCTGGGAACGGGTCCTGGAGCGGGGGTCGCGAGCTGTACCGTCAACGATTCGTCGACGACAGGCCGCTAGCGTCACAAAGGCGTCTCCCTTCATATTCAAGCTTCCGCGGACTTTGTTTACGTCTGCACAGCACCGGAAGTTTTCATGATGCACCAACTAACAGGGCCGGCCGAACCATCAGCGGTAATGTGGAAACTCAGATCCTGGAGCATTTTGCCGACGATCCGCGTACTAGCACTCGTCGAGCGGGTGCGCGGCTTCGCGTCGATCACAGGGTAGTGTGGAGGACTCTTCATGAAGACGGCCAGCACCCTTATCATTTCCGCAGAACACAGGAACTACTTCGGGCAGACTACAGTGCTAGAGTTGATTTTTGTGAGTGGTTAATTGAACAAATTGCTGTGGATTCTTCGTTCGTGGAAAAAGTGTTATGGACTGACGAAGCAACATTTACACGAAGTGGACTTGCCAACCTGCACAATGACCACGTATGGGCACACGTCAATCCGCACGCGTCTACCGAAAGCAGTTTTCAGCATCAGTGGCGGATTAATGTCTGGGCGGGCATAATCGGAGACTGCTTAATCGGCTCTATCTTCTTGCCTGCCAGCTTGACTGCTGCAGGCTACTAGGAGCATCTGCAGGGTGAGCTGGAAGATGAAATTGACAACTTGCCGTTGGCCGTGGGGCATAACATGTGGTTTCAACACGACGGAGCACCAGCGCATTTCGCACGTCGCGTCCGCCAATACCTACATACTCGTTTTCCCGGCCGTTGGATCGGTCGCGGCGAAGATGCGCCGAGGTCGTGACCTCCACGCTCCCCGGACCTGACGCCCTTGGATTTCTTTTTGTGGGGTTACATAAAGAATATTGTGTATTCGGAGCCGTGCAACACGAGAGAAGATATGATACCGCGCATTACAGCGGCATTCAACAACATAACCCCACAAATGTTGAAAAAAGTCATGAGTTCGATTTCTCGGCGCGCCCGGCTGTGTATTGAGAAGGGAGGCCAGCACTTCGAACCTTTTCTTTAATGCGTCGTGAGTAAAGAAAAGTAGGTAAACTAACGACCCGTCCGTTGTACGTAAAGTACATTGAAAGTAAAATGTTAATCGTAATTTTGTTACGAATAAATGTGAATAATAAACCAAAGTGTATGTAACAATAAACAAGCATTGATTAATTAATTAGTAATGGTATTTTTAATCACTCTCACTCCCTCGGTTTAGGTACCCTAAGGTAAGCAATGCACCTTGACATTATTTGGTGATATGATAGGTAAATAAATTTAGTATTGTATTTTAATTCAGATAATTAAATTTTTAGATTAGAATTAAGATAAGCGAATTACTTGTAATGTGTCAGGTTCTATCTAGGCACCTGTTACATTTCGATTTAAAATAATCGCAATTTATTTTCCTATTCATCAATAATTGTACCTAATCATAGGCAGGTAGGTTATCCAGTTAGGTTTAGTTAGATACTAATTAGACCACAGATAAGGTTAGGATGATGATAATAATTAAACTAGTTAAAATGTGTACCTATGCAAGTTATTACATCATGCGATTAATTGCATAACTTACAGAAAGTTTTTTTTAAGTAGGTGCACGTGCGCTGAACGTGGCGCGGGTGGCGTGGAGGAGCGGGGATGATGGGTGATAGTATACGTGTGTGCGTGCCACAACCACGACTATAGAGTTGTTAGGGTTGTCGAAAAAAACACAAAAAAATATTTTTTTTAGTTTTGTATGGAAAAATAAGTTTCGCTTTCATTATTAACATTTACGCATACGATTCCAAACTTGATATAGATAAACACCTTTAAATATTGTTGGGCCTAACTCGGACACCCTGTATACTTACTAGAATAAATTATTATGACATCTACTACCTATCCTTACCATTTTATCCTAATCATAATACTGCTTGCGTGATCAGTATAATGTATTCATTTTCATTCTAAGCACTCTGAAACTTATTTATTCTTTGGAACACCTGTAGGTACTCTTAAAATTCGAAATTATTTTGCATGAGTCTACCTACGCCCTGTGGCGGCAATCAAATAGTGTCAAATGTTGTGATTTCGGCGCGGCGGCAACGATTGTTGTATATGATTTCAAAAGAAGCCGCCGGCGCGTGTATCATAACCATGTACTTCCGAAAAGCGGCAAATTTCTTTGAGAAGTAAGTACAAAACCTTTGATGCCGCATTATCAAAGTGCCGATGGTTAAAACATAACTATGCATGCACTCAGTTTGATTTTAATGGATATTTTTTTATTCGCTATGTAGGTATGTTTATGGTACCTATTAGTCCATACATACATACATACACTCACGCCTGTTTCCCCGAAGGGGTAGGCAGAGGCATATTAAACGCCCACTTTTCGCCAGTGTTTTGATCCCACGTAATAGGTGGCGAGCCTATTGCCGCTTATCGGGATATTTTGTTTGCCAGAGCCTCGTCCGTTGATCGGCAGGTGCACCACTTGCAGGTGAGGTTGGCTTGGGACCCTAAGTTCTTGGTGGGAACCCTATGCACCCTTGACCAAGACTGCAAGACCAAGACTGCAAGACCAAGACTGAATTTGGGCAACACTAGATCTACTGGCTCAATTTGAATAATTATTTTGTATTAGATAGCCTATTTATCGTGGAAAGCTTTATAAAATCACGGGTGTGAAGCAGTAGCCAAATAACGTGGGTATTAACGTGAGTTCAGCTTGTAAATAGTACAAAAAAATCAATTGCACGAATTTATCGAAAATGTAACTTTCCATGATGATAATTTTGTTCAACTTTGATTACTCTAATCTTCAACTTAGCATTCAGAAGCAGCATCACCAGTATGGCCGTCATGAACTATGAAAGTTTGCGCGTCTTTATTGAAAATTACTATATTACCGATTAACGTAGCAGGAAATGTAAATGTAGAATCTTTAAGTAATTAACTTAAATTTTGACGTTCATAAGCGTCACATCGACTCAACTGAATAAATTATTTTGACTTTGACTATTCGATTAGATAATAAAGCACTTGTAGTGGGGCAAAATGGCATTGCTTCTATTTTCACCACCTGTATTGTGTAAATTTCTTGATTGGTTTTATTTCAAAATATACGTCAAGTCTTCAGGGCTTTAGGGCAAAAAAAAGCTTTCATGCCAATTTTACAATGCCATCATATAAATCAACAATAGGGCAATGAAGAAACCAATAGGCTCCCTTGAAAAGCCTCTGGTGCCAATCCACGCCGAGCACCACCGACTTCGAAGTTATGTGCGTATTAAATTGTTTGCGTAGCTTTCCTCAGATGTCTAAGAGCACATTCGTGGAAAAAAAATCATGTCTTTAAAATTTACACTTGGAAGAAAGTTTTACTTGTAATGCGATTATGATCATGATTACTCACTGTCAAATAAACTTCACGTTTACTGCCGATATATAGCGTGAATCCAATTAACAATAGAACTATTATTAAAGAGCAGCAGTATCTAAAACGCTGTACATAACAGAGTACATGAGGTTAATAGACAATACCGTGAAATGGGTGCACAAACTAGGAAATACAATTTGGTTGCGCTAACTGCGTATCAGCCGAACTGGCGTACAGTCGCGATCGCCACTGACAGTCATACCTCACTATGACATTGTGCACTTTATTCATAAAATAGTTAAACACAACATTTTGTCCCTGCATGACATTTTTTTCCATGACTGCCTTTTACGTATAATATTGGTAGAGGGAATGGCAACTTCGTGCCGAATATCAACGGTTGTTTGAAAAAAAAATTTGCTGTCATTCATTCTTACAGGAATGAAATAAAAAAAAGAAAACAAAGGACTAGAGATCAACCCATTGCTACCATTTATACCTTTGGTACCAGCGTATATTTATCTGTTTGTTTAAAACATAGTGAGAAAGAGCTTCATGCTTTATTATCTCGTCTCATTTGCCTTACATTTTGATTTTGATTATAAAATAGTTATAATTAATCACTCCACTTACCTACTAGCCCAGCTCGACTGTATGTGTATGTACTAATCAAAACCAATAGGCTACTATTTATTAAAATTTCATGCTGGCGAAGCCGCGGGCGAAAGCTAGTTTAGATATAAAAATGAGTGAGGTGCGCTAGTATGGCTCACTTTTACACATCGCTCGTATAATATTAAACCGGAATATGTCAAAATTCGGAGATTTCTACTTTTACTAATAAAACGATCTAACTCAGCTCAAAGATTAGGTACAGTTCAACCGCCACGCGAAACAGAGCTCTATGGCTGATTTGATGGATCACCCTTCTCTTTCTTACTAAAGCGCGCGACAATTCATTTCGTGTGACAGTGAATCATTCTGTTATGCGGCGACCATGATGTGAGGTGGACGTTACGTCTTGTGAACGACGACGAAGGAAAACGAAATAGTTCGGTTTACCTGCAAGCGCACGTAAGTTTATCCCATTCATTTTTATTTCTAAATAAGCATTATTTTGATTTATTTCACTTTAGTCGAAAAGGGTGTTAATCTTCAACGTGAATTATTATGACTTATTGCAGTTTATCATTAAATTATCTGTGAATTGCTATGAGACATTATGTGTTAGTGCGTTTTAGTATTAAATTATAACCTAATGTTTGGGAACATTAAATTTTATTTCACTTTATTACAAAAACCATCAGACAATGCAAAAATGTTTCGTGTTTGTTTCTGTGTATTTTTAAAATGATCCGAAGGTATCAAAGTACTGTAGCAATTATTGCAGTTTATTATAAATACTTACCCATTTTATTTCCGATTAGATTTTTAGTGATAATATTTATTATTTTCCTTTTCTATAGATATTTTCACAAAATGACGTCTACAATAAGAATACAAAGATGCCAAAAACTGGTTACGATGAGTAACGATAAATGTAATACACAATCCGAAGGATAAGTTGTAGAGGTAATAATTAATAAAGCATTTAGATTAGTATAGGCTATGTGCATTGTTTTATACACATTCTTTTTTCACATTTTAGAGCTTGTTCCATGAAACAACCCACGACCAGAGCACAGCTCACAAAAAGTCAAGGTCTCCGATCATGGAACCCAGTTCTCCCTACCAGGTGGAGACTAGATCATCTCGCAGGCTATCGACACCACCCCTTAGAGAGTCCAAATCACCCTGCATGAATTCCAGATCACCCAGCAGGGTGTCAACACCACCTCACAGAGAGTCCAAATCACCTTGCAGGAAGTCCAGGTCACCCTGTAAGAAGACCAAAACTCCTGGCAAGGAATCTGGGTATCTTCAAGCAGTAGCTCTTCAAGCTCGTCATCATCAGACTCTTCTACCTCTTCCTCCCACTCTTCGTCTTCAGGCTCATCTTCCACGGGTTTATCTGCTAAATCAGACCAGTGCAAAATAAGCAACAATCAACATAAAATAAGAGCAGATCAAGAAAAAAAACATGTCACTGAAGACAAAAGTTTCTTTTTTAATTTTTTATATGTCCAAATTAATAAAAAAACGAAGGAACTATTTATTTACATAGGTACATAAAAAAGAAATAAGTACGGTAACGTGCCATCCAGCGTGGCAATGCTGCCAGCCTTCTGGGCACGTTACCAATAGACAGCGATGCGGAGGAATTCTACGATGCCTAAACCTGTCTGTACTTTGTATTTTGCCCCCGTTTTTGAAGACAAAACTGATTATTGCTCACTTACTCCTTAAGAACTGAAATCAATCAAATGATGCAGACTTTGATAGTGATGATGTCATAGAAGACACCCCTCCACGACACGCCTTGTGAAAAAAATCGCAGTAAGTTAGATCGTATTTTTATTCTGCATCAACCCACAGCTGGGACACAGGACTCTTTTTATTACAGTAGGCTATACTCGTAGTTCCTTCAAGTTGACCAATGCGGGTGAAAGACGCGATGATAGATAATTCTAAACCTATTATTCTTTTAGTGTACCTAACTTTGTCCTTACAAAGTCACTACCACAAACGCCACAGCGTGAAACTTAGTTTCATATTCTGATTCTTCTTCTCAAGATTCAGACGACTGCCATAATTGTGTCATTCAACAACTAGTAAGCCCGAACCAAAGTATTCTCTCTGATGAAGAGTCTCGCATTGTGGCAAACCCGAAAAACACCAAAAAGTGAGTATGATGATAGATAATAATCTATAATTTTATACAAATTTATCTAATATAAGTACTTCAGAGTGAGTTAGTCATAAGAAAAAATAAATAAACATTATAAATATGTACAAATACAAGTAATTGAATAAAAATAATAAAAAATACATACATACATAAAATAGAAGTTGCTTACATATTATAATAAAATAATAGTGATAAGCGGTATGTGAGTCTCAACGCTTTGCGAAACTATGCGGTTTCGCCAGTTTTCTCTGATGAGAGTGACGTAGATCTGAGTGACGATGATGATGATGATCGTATACCGTTGTCGTCATGCTCACTAAAATATCATTTCTTGTGGTGGCGTCGTGTGTCGGGTCATCCCTGTCCCTCTGATATGGCACATGCGTCATACTCGTGAACGTGTGCTACTTGCGATGACTGGTCGATGACGGTCTTATGGGCTGGTACATTTTTTTTTATATTTAACTTCATTATTTCCATCATGGTTCTGAACATTTGCGAGGATTGCCTGCATTGTTAGGTGCACAATTATGTAAGTGGATGCTCCTGTTTCACCATGTCTATGTTCAGGAGGCTAACTAAATGAACATCAAAATTTAGCTTGATTATGCTTGAGTATTATGTACAGTAAATATAATAATATATAAGCAACATAGAAGGTATAACAGTTGCAGCACCTCCCAAAGTAGTTTAATTGCTATGTATTATAATAAACCTGGCGATAAAAAAGAGTGACCCGAGTTTTATTGCCCGTTCTTTCTCATGGTTCTATGCCCTTGCTTTGCGAACGTGGCAGTAAATGTAAATGTAGAAGCATACAGTAATAATGTTTTAAATTTGACGTTCATAAGTGTCAATTTGTGATCTAAATGAATAAAGAATTTTGACTTTGGCTTTAACTTTGATGATCCTACCTATGTGCACGTGCCAAACTGATTCCTCCGTATTATGCCTAGCCGTCATGCCGTAGCTTTTAAAATTATTCTATTTTTTAACTTAAGCACTTACTTAAATGCTCCAGAATATTTTTTGTCATTTTTAGGGTTCCGTACATCAAGGTAAAAAAAGGAACCTTTATAAGATCACTTTCTTGTCCGTCTGTCTGTCTGTCTGTCTGTCTGTCTGTCCGTGTGTCACCACCGATTTTCTCAGGAACGGGTGGACCTAGCAAATTGAAATTTATACCAGATATTGAGGTCTATGGTTGCTATTAGGTGTATGAAAATCAGGGTCCTGGGTCAACCCAATAAGAAGATATGGTCAAAATTAGATTTTTGCGAAAACTTGTAAGTACCAAAATTAACCTTAATTTTCAACTTTTTTTAATTTTCGGAATTTTTCCTTTACTTGTGCTGTAAGACCTCGGTTTTGACCAAAATTGACAATTCTAGGTCAGCCGTAAGTACCCTATAGGTTTTGGGTCGAAAACCTATATGGTAGTTCCCGTTGAACTAGAATCACGAAATTTGGCCAAAAGCAGGGCCTTACAGCACAAATAAAGGAAAAATTACAAAAAATAAAAAAAGTGGAAAATTTAAGAGTGTCCCCATACATACATAGTAGACTCCATTTAAGATAGTCCTCTATGTTGTATGGGCGCTCATACAGATTTAGAGGACTAGCGTAATTCAACCTCAAATAAGGTAAAATGCGAACCCTCGGTGCGCGAGTCAGACTCGCACTTGCCCGAATTTTTTCATTGACATTTCATTCAAGATTTTTTACGGATATACATAGTTGCAACCTATAAGACTTATTAAGATTAATGGTTAAATCAATTTATAATTTTTCGTACTAGTTATAGAAAAAAAGTTGTTACCTTTTACTTAGTACAAGTTACCTGAATATTTACCTAAATAAGAAATTTTTCGTACTTAACGAGTACGTACCTAGGTATATATAAGGTTGTACCTACATTACGTTATTTTGTTCTAGGAAGTTTATGGAAACTAGATCTCAAGAATCATTTTTTGTGATGAATACTATGAAATTATGACTTTGGTAAATAATTATTGAAGAAATAATTTAGGTGCTGACTTAGTAAGTGCAATCAAGAGCAGAATCAGTTATACACAAGCAAGAGTATACAAAATAGCTTTTCCATCTATCGCGCCACAATGTCATGTGTATAGCTGGGAAAGCTCTTAGTTAAAAAAATCCTGAAACGACTGATTACTATAACTATTATTATTTAAAGGATACAAAAGCAGTTTTGATAAAACTTTAATGCCAACTGTTACGACATTACTTACGAAGAAAAAGAATTTTCACGTAATATTTCTGCATTTTATTTCTACTTTACTGATAAACTGTAATGAGTGTGAAACGTCAAATAAAACTTATGGAATGTCTCAAATAAAACTGATTTATTAAGTTTTATTTCAGGAATATTTCAATAATTTGTTACAATTTTTAAAACAAAACTGGAATAAGTCGGAACTCAAGAAAAATACCTCTTTTATTCATCGGTAAACATTCAATTAAATTATTTCGTTTAATTATTAATATTCGCTACACTTTGCCCTACAATTCAAGGCCAAGTACTTTAATCTAGCATCATAAGCACGTCAACGACGAGACAATCTTTCAGACACGGCAAAAGCTAAAAACTTTGACAGCGATTTTTCACAAAAGTGCTTTTTTTATTTATTTCATTTTAGTATTAGACGAGCGAAATTTTTTTTCTGGTTGGAACTAAACGGCTCACAATTCATTAGTAAGGTTTAATATTATATAGGTTTGTCTCAGTATATTGGGTATTTTATTCTTCAGTTTATAATCGTAAATTTCTTTAATGAGGAATAGAAAAATATACAAAGTATTTTGTATTTTTTGCCAATATGAAACTAAACTAAAGAAAATATTCTACTAGCTTCGTTTTATCATTCACGCTTCGCTGTACATTAGTTTGTTACGCAATAACAGAAACCACACTTAAATTATAATGAAACCTTAAAATGGCTGATGCTACAAAAGTAATTTAAGCTAAAAAGACCAAGTAACTAGGTAATAAATAACAGTCTTAAGTCACTTTAAAAGATATAGTTACTAATTTGTATAATATATTCACAATTATTTTCATTTAAACAAGAAAAATAACTTGAATGAATAACTCGCAGAATGTTTGATAACAATCACTTTACAAATTGTAAATTAATTACACTTGGGGTTCATTTGATTAAATTGTATTTGTTTGCTGTAAAGTGATGTAGTTGCTCTTTGATTACTGTTTTTGTGAATTTGAAACTCGATGAACAGAGAGGTCAAATGAAAGCTGATTTTATTTATTAAGCTCGTAATGATACTTAATAATAAATTCTTATTCAACTCTAATTAAAGAGTTATACAGACCGCGATAGCCTAAAAGAGAGACCAATATACTGGCTATGCTGATGATCTTGAGGTCAAACCTGAAAAATCATAATTAAGGTAATGAGGCCTGAAAGATATTAATTCTGTGCAGACATATATGTGTATAACCTTCTACTATTATAAATCTCCTAGTTTTATATGATTTTAAGATGTCTGTTACTTAATGAAGCAAAAACAGCTTATCGGTTCCGATTTAAATTAGGTACACAAAAAGTTTATTATCTGTTTTAATTGGCACATATAACATATAATATTATGTTATTTGATTACAATACCACAGTTTTAGAACCTGGTTTCCGTTATTAATTTTGTTTAACAGTTGCTTAGAAGTTTCGCAAAATAATGATTTGCAGTAACTATTTATAATTTTTCAGCACGTTTTGAAATTATATTTCAGTTCTGCCAAAATATGTTAACCACGATTCATTCGATCACGCCGCCATGAAACATCGAAGAAATTGCGATGGTTTTACTAAATAGGCCCAAATCGTTTGTAGAGGAGTTCCTCCAACAAAAACACACTCACTGTAATAAAGCTCACTTAACAAATTCTGTCAATTTTAAATATTATTCTATATTATATTATGTAACTTGTATGTACATTGTTTCAAATTTGTCGAGCTTGAGCTTAACGCGAAAATAAAAGTCTATTATGCAGCACAAAAAACTTTCTGGAATAAGTTCAATGACCTTTCAAATAAGCTACATTGAGTCCATGATACGTTTGTTTCCTCAGATCTGCATACAAATTGGCATAACAAATCACAATTTTAAAACGATTTTCTTATTTGAAATATTAGCCTTGTTACCCTCAGATTGTTGTTGATATTTTAAGGCAAATTGTACTTTAAATGTACGTGCTTAATAATTTATGACAATGGGGGCGCAAACGGCCCCTTTGCTCTTTCTCATATGGTAATTTACTCTATGTGATATAAATTAGGATTTTACGCGCACCATTCAGTGCCTACTAACGTCATTTCTGTTCCATCTCTATCTTTATGTATAAGACTTTTCTTTAGTAAATTTGTAGTTTATTTAAAATCACTTTTGAAAATTTTGTAATAAGGGTAAAATTAGTACATACTCGTTTTTTTTTGTTCAATGTTGATAGTTTGATAACGTACCTAAAGTTTGTCGAAAATAGTATCTCAGCTTTTTACGGCTTTCAGTCTAGGGTCCGACCATCCTGTAAAATTACCCTTTATGCGTTTTATGTAATGCATTAAATTTTTGGTATACTAATAATAATCATAAGTGCCAGTAAACTAAAACTTTAAACGCGTTAAAACACACGTAAAATCTACTCGAAGTGGTTTACTTTTTAGGGCAAAGCAGATGAACAAAGTGGTATGCGTATTACGAAGAGTTGTAACTATTACAATTTTGGTAATTGTTTTCAAGTCATTCATTTTTATTACATTGTAATTTAGAGCACTTCAATTATACGAATATCAGCGATGTTGGCAATGCTAGACAAATTCTTGCACTATAAGTCTCAATTAAGAACTTCGCTTGCAATATCTGGCAAATTTTATAATAATAATAAGAATTTGCCGTGTGGTTGACGGCATAGAATACAAGTGTCACCACCCCCTATCTTCCCGTGGGTGTCGTAAGAGGCGACTAAGGGATAACACGATGCAAATACCATCTTTGCGTAGAGACGGAAAACTCGATATCAAACCCTATACGACTGCCTCGTTGGTCTCGCGGCATAAATGTGCGCGTGGGATCGGGAGGTCCCGGGTTCGATTCCTGGGTCGGGCAGTGTTATTGGGTTTTTCAGTCACGAAACTCTCAGTAGCAGCACGGAGTCTGGAAATGTGCCCGGTACGGCAATAGGCTCGCCCCTTATTACGTGGGACTAAAGTATATCTGGCGAAAAGTGGGTGTAGAAATACACCTACCCCTGCCTACCCCTTCGGGGATAAAAGGCGTGACGTTATGTATATATGTATGTAATAATAAGAACTCTTTATTTAACATCTTTCTTAACTACTCAAACCTAAGGAGTATACGTTCGTTAATTAGGGTTCCGGACCTCACAAAGTAAAAAAAGGAAACCTTATAAAATCACTTTCTTGTCCTTCTGTCTGTCTGTCCGTGTGTCACCACCGATTTTCTCAGGAACGGGTGGACCTAGCAAATTGGTGTATTGGTGCCTATAAGGTGTATAAAAATCAGGCTCCTGGGTCAACCCGTTAACCGATGAGCATGCATGAGAAATTTGATGAGAGTGAATGAAGCAAGTGAGATATTATGTCAGGATCGTTGCAAATGGCGTTGAGTAGTCCCTTCGGAAAACAGGCGTGAGTCTATGATGAGGAGGTAGAAGCCATGTACGACATGGCTTCTACCTCCTCATCGGAGTGCGTCGAGTTCGGAGCGTATACCTGTATGACCTACAGCGAATACCGCTTGGATATTCTGAGTATAAGTTACGCTACCCTGCTCGACACACTCCCGATACTTACCACGTTGGTCACAAGAGATTTGTGGACGATGAACCCGACAACACCTTGGGACTGTTGGTCACCCTCCCGGTATAAGAGCAAGTTACCGGAATTGAGAACTGTCGAGTCCTCCCCCTGTCTTCGGACTTCAGATAGGCCTGTGATATCTCATCGCAACTTGCTCAATTCTTCTTCCAGCTCGACAATCGTGTTCAGTGTTGCCAGTGCCAATTGTTGTTGGTGGTGGTAGCCCGATCTCTTCCGGCGATCCTTCGCACCCCTTGCCCCGCCGTTACCATGGCCGCTACCATAACCAGGACTAGCGGGGCCGCCGGGGACTAGGGGCCGGTTTTGATTTATGTGGCTCATGATTGGGGGAGAATTGCCGTAATCGCCACGCTTGGCAGGCGTATTGGCGATCGCAGTGGCAGAAGTCTTTGGTGCTGGACGCTGCTGCCCGTCTAGCATCTTGGGATTTACTTCCGCCACGTTCAGATGGTTTGACCGGCATCTTTCGGTTGACTGCTTGCGCTGGGGGAGATACTACGACGAGTATCTACTCGTCAGAGTAACTCCTCCAGTGGGCGGTGGGGTCGTCACGTCCCGACGCTGACGTGTATGTATGTATTTAACATTAATGATCAATTATGAAAGTACTTAAAACTACATGACTAATAGGTACAAGTCAGCAAAAAAGTATTAATATGTAATTTATTTTTTTGTGGGAATCAATCAGTAACAGAAAATAACATCTATTTTTAAGCAATATGTAACGCAACCCACTGCCATGTTTCAGCAAAATAAATGTTATATCTATGTACAATGTTTGCCCCAGAGAGGTACTTTCATATGCAAACATACATCAAAATGAAATATTCTTATATCCCGTAACCACCCTACAGTCAATTTGCAAACCAACTATTTCCATCTGAAACAGTTCACTCAAAAAATATATTTTAATAGCATACCTGTTAAATTTTAACGTTTACTGATATTTTCCGGTATACATCGGTAATTGTTAACTGCACGCTGTTATTACCGCTTTAGCTCCAATTTACAATCGCATGCATCCAATCCATTGGTAAAAGGATTTTGTATTTTTCGCTTTTAGGCTTTTTGATGAATTACGTAAGTGGTTATTGAATTTACATTGGATATTTATTCTCTCAGTTTTATTTAACGACCATCCATGCTATATTCAGCTTGTTATTTCGAAATAAAAAGGAAACTCTATTTTTATCTACCATCAACGTCTCTCTTCAATTATTAAAAGGGAGGTTTACACTAACTACAATTCAGATACTTTAGAAGGATTACTGGGAATTTCAGTTAGGGGATTAATACTTTAACATTTTCACGCATGTAAAAATAATATAAACATGTTTCGTGTGTCACGTAGTTATAAAAAATGGTATTTGATCCAACGTTTTAACACATGGTTAAATCAACCAAGGTCGTGGAGTGACTAAGTCATGAAGGAACGTACGAATGGGAATTCAGTTTGCCATTTTCTTTTAAAAATTACACGATTGAGATCATTATAGTGATCAATGGATATCACAAAACAAATTAGGTTTTCTTAACACAATTTTCACGTGACTTGATGACTACGTGACCTCTCACACCATTACACAGTCCGTGTAGTCATTCAAGATAAAATACTTGACGAAACATTAAAAAAGTAATCTTAACCGGAAAAGTATACGAGTATTCTTTAGAGCGTACAATTTCACTCTGTACCATTCCTATCCAATTTTCCATGCATTCAAAACGGAAATTTCTCTTCATTGCATTATACTTTACAATAAGAACATTTAGCTTCAATATATTTTAGAACAAGTTTCACGTACTCGACAGGTTTAAGGTTTTAAGAGATACTTACGTTAACGAGAAGAAACTCCTTCTACCAAATTGTCATTAACTTGGCAAACTTACTTAACTAAGGTTATTATTAAAAGCAACTTACTCCAAAGTATTTTTAACGGTCATTACGTAGAGGTCCTGACTTTTTATTGTAATTAAAAATTAATTGGGGTCCATAAGAGTTTTAATGGTAATGTAATAATTTTTTATAAGCGACGATGTGAAAATAAAATTATTACTTTATACTTGTACTTGTTTAACTTCAAAAGGGATATTTTATATAAGTTTTTGGAGCACGCTCGCGAATTGGCTGAATAATAATTGTGTTACAGTATTGTTTCTCTTATTCTTTTGTATTGAACTTATTGTATGTTGTTTTTAAATAAATATGTTTTTGAAAGTATTTTATTATGCCGCTACTGTTACAAGGATTTCCTTTTAAGATTGAGAACTAGAAGCATCTGAGGCTATTGAGCAAATAACTGACTTATTTATTTTCTCTTTTTGCTTGCGTAGTAAAATATTTTGACACTTGAACCTCACTGCTGCTAGAATGCTGAATTATCGGAGTGATAGAACTTTGCTTTATTATCATCTAAGCCTAGAGTCATCAACTGCAGGACATCGGCTAAGGCCTTCCACATAGAGCGATTTTGAGCCAACATTTAACCGCTTCCCACGCAACTAGTTTGCTCACTTTGTTTACTGCAGCATAGACTGTTTTGTAGTATAACAAATTACTGATAATAGAAAAAGCTAAGTAGCCAAAAATGTATTCAAACACCACATAAAAGAAAAGGAGAGGCCAAGTCCAGCAGTGGACTGTTAAAGGCTGATGATAATGATAAAAGACAATAACTTAAACCAAAATAGGTTTACCATTACAATCATACTAGAAAAGCCTGATTTGCAGTATGAATAACTGCTCCGGGTCAAATTTACTCTAATTAATATCTGGACACACAGCACACATGGCACATGACCGTGCATCAATCCTAGAAGTAATAAGTGGCAGATAGATTGGATTGCGATGCGGTGTATCGCAGGTATATCGCGTCAAAGCTCGGCCTACGTTATTAAAATACTCATATAGTGATGGACAACGCAATGGGTATTTTACTCGATAATTTTTTTGATGAATATTTTACGTTGGCTTTCGGGATGTGTACCACGTACCTTTATAATTTTTTGACGAATATTTTACATTGGCTTTCGGGATATGTACCACGTACCTTTGTTTAGAGTATTTGATACTTCGATACCGTTGCAGGTGGTTTTTACATTCTTCTACTATTACGACTCTCTGCCCCTAATTCCGACCGTGTGTAAAATAATGTAAGCGTATTTTCAAGCTTTAGAAGAAAATCTTATACTAATATATAAAGCTGAAGAGTTTGATTGTTTGGTTGAACGCGTTAATCTCAGGAACTACTGGTCCGATGTGAAAAATTCTTTCAGTGTTAGATAGCCCATTTATCGAGAAAGGCTATAGGCTATATAACATCACGCTATGAGCGACGGGAGCAGAGCAGTAGCCTCAAATAACGCGGGTGTAACCGCGGGCATCGTCTAGTATATAATATAGCAGAAATAAAAAGAGCAATTTGTTTTACTGTAAAATTTTCATCTCGTATAATTTATCAAATTAAAACACGCATAAAAATCGATGAATGCTTATCTGCTGGAATAAGTTATACAAACGGTTGCAATAATTGCCCTCCATAACCGGTCGGTGGTCTAAGTCCTAGTAGCAAAACAAGGAAGACCACGACTATCTAATCACCTATTTTACTGCGTAAAGTCTTTAGGGTAGCTTGGGACAATATAATACAGACGCATAATAAAAAAAAACAGGCGACATAAAACATATCTATTAAAATATTTTTCACAACGTGAGATACACGACATCCTTACTTTCGATAATTTAGGTCAGCCGGAATCTCCCCCCCCCCCCCGTGGGGGGGCTTAGTAACCGTGGATTTGATTTTCTCTCACGGGGAAGCTAAGCGGGATCCCGGGAGGGGACATTCCACGTGGGCTTGCGTGAGGCCTGCGTAGAATGCGTCCATAGGTGCGGGTGCGGGGAACAGTTCTGTCTGTCCCTCGCAGTCGGGTGCGGTCGCGGGAGGAGAGGCGTGTCGGTGTTGCGTTGCCGCGCGCCCTATCTCCTGCGAACAAATTGGGGCGCACCATCGTTGCGTCGCGGTGGGGCCGCAGAGGAAGAGGAGATGCGGTGTTGCGTTGCCGTCCTCCCTATCCTCTGCGGCCGCTGGGTGTTTTGGCGGCGAAGCCCAACACCTTCATTCGCCGCCAAGGGGGTTTCGTTCGGGGCCTGACCATCTGGCGGGCCAATACCCGTCGGGGGGTAGCAAGGAATGCTTCGGTGCAACCCTACCCTCCGACACATGGGTACATGAGGAGAAAAAAAAAAAAAAAAAAAAGGTCAGCCGGAATGTCTATTACCAGTGGCCCATCACTATAATAAGCCATAAAGTGATTTTCGCTCGTATCTAGCGATTCTGATCGAAGTATCGAACTGGCACAAATCTGTTTCAGTGTAATTATCAATGACAACACTATGTGCTGCTCTACATGAATTTAATTTTGAAATCGTAGCGTATTCGGCTAGATTTTGGAAGCTTACGTAATAAGTGGATGAAATTTTGTATTGCCTTATTTCCTTTCGAAAATCCACCGTTAAAATATATTTGATAAAATTGAGAAACACAATATACCTACTTAATTTTAAAACCCATATGGCTGACTAAGTTGCCTAGGTATACCTGGGTCTATCCAGTCTTCCTGGGCGTCTTCGATCGGCAGTCGAGATGGTTTTTAGTGGTAACACCACATACTCCGGCCCAAATATCGCCAAGAATCGGAGATCCGAAGGGATTTTCCACCACGTAAAAAAGAAGTATATCTGCGTCACACGCTAACGTTTATTTTTGTGTGCTATTATTCTAAAACTGGGCAAATTCTAATAATGCTGTGTATTGCAATTGAAACACATACATTGTATATTGTATACTAACCACTAACCACAGGTATTATCATTTGTTTTGATTATAGTATTGCTGAAAATATAATCATAATGTATAAATATTTCGGCTTATCATGTCTGTCAGTGAAATTCTCAGTATTAAAATTAAACAACTGTCCCTAGAAAAATGTTACTATACCATGGAACAAAAGAGTTCATATGTATTTTTTTAACAAAATATTTGTGTATGACAACACACAAACGATACCTTTATCATTTCAATCCTCGCGTCACTTCGCCAAGACTGTTCTCTGCAATTATTTTTAACATATTGAATATCTGAAACAATAAATATTCAGAATATTCGTATGACCCTTGTGATAATTATCTTATGACATTTTTACAAGAGAACAATTGTATCAGTAAGACTTGTGACACACTATCAGCGCCAAAGATATATACGATCAACATATTTTTTAACTTACATTTCAAAAGTTTTACCACCGGAGATGTAAGAGCCACGTGCAATTTTGATCTTTGACGCTTTATGACTTCTACCTTCTAACATTAGTACTCACCTCGAGCGAATCGTTTAAGCTGATTCATCTTAAAGACTTTTGACGACAAAGTGTAATGGTGATACTTATACCTCACATACAATTCAGCTATGAAGTATAATATTCACATGTTTAACTCTTTGCCATCGCAGTGTTCCACAGATGAAGTGAAGTAGTCCTTCACTAGATAAATGTTTGCTAATGTGGATGTAAAAACTCTCTCTGCCTGCTTACTACCAAAATTTCTCTATGTGAATACATATGACTTAGCAACCGATTGTCTACGAGTTCGAGTAGTATGAAAGTCAGTCGATCGCAATAAAGTCTTACTCGCACATTCGCCAACTAGCTATGATGTATAGCTGGAGATAGGCCACTACCGTGCCACTGCCTTTGTTCAGATATATAGTGCGTACCGGAACATGCAGATTTATTTATTGCTTCACAACTCGTTGCTCTATTTGCGATGCGTTGAATCATTCCACGAATAAAACATTTAAAAAATTGAAACGAAGGCGTGCAGTATGTGGATATTTTTTATACCACTGTCTGACCCCTAACGAATAAATATTTTCATGTAATGTTTTTTGGTTCAACGCAAATAATTTATATTACTACGTTACTGAACCATAAAGTTTTATTTTATTTCATTTAGGGTAAAACCATTATACCCATAGTAATAAATTGTTACTGTGACTTTTAGTGTACAATACAGACGTTATTTCAACCAATCTGACAAACAAACTACTAGGTAAGATAAAGGTATCTAAGGCATAAAAGGCGTGAAATTTTAGATCTAGCCCATAAACGTGAAAGTCGCAAAATTAGGTACCTACATAAAAGTAGTATTTATCAGTGCAACGTTGTCTCTTTCAGTTACATGTGATCGCGTGTGTCAGTGGTTGTCTGTATGACTATCCCTACTTTTGTTATCTAGCTGTGAGTATCTTTGTTTGGACAAATACGAGTACTACTTACATGGTAGTCGATTGCTGATACCTATATTTTTGCTCGCTTTTTATTTCAACTCAAATATTGTTTTAGAAGTATGAGTGTATTTCTGGTGATACACTGGCATAAGTTTACATTTCATTTTTGATCCAGTTTGCCGAATAGATAACCTATGATTTGAAATACTACTAGACGACCGGTTGGCGCAGCGGGAGTGTAGGTGACTGCTACGCCGAAGGTCGCGGGTTCGATTCCCGCTCAAGTCAAATATTTGTGTGCATAAACATGAATGTTTGTCTTGGTCTGGGTGTTTCTATGTATAATATATAAGTATTTACAATATATATATATATATATATATATATATATATATATATATATATATATATATATATATATATATATATATATATATATATATATATATGTTTAGCCATTATCTAGTACCCATAACACAAGCTCTGCTTAGCTTGGGACTAGATGGAGATGTGTGTATGTGGTAGAATCGAAAATCGAAACGTAAAAATCGTTTCTGTGTTTATTATATCCCTTTCAACTTCATAACGCAAACGTTATTCAAACAAATCCCAACTTATTTAATTCAACAAGGAAATGGAATCAGAAAATCATTTACAATTCATAAATTGAAATCGATTCAATTCTAATATTTAAATTAGGTTCAAATGCAACATTTGTGAGACTTAATATTGTCTATTTTAAAGTCCAACCGTTGGTAGAAGGGTTCTTATTTAAATATCATTTGTGCTAAGAATTTTTATTAACATATTTTATTTAAAGAAAGTGTTAAGTACTTTGGAAATTGGGAAAATGCTAAGCTATTTATTCTTACTTCGCTTTTGTTACAGTGAATAGTAATAGCTAAAATATATTACAGTATAGTAAACAGCACATGATTTTTTTAAATAGGAAGATGTCAAAAATAGTATAATAAGTTATTAAAATAATTATCATGTTTTTTCTCTTCCGCTTTTATCTCTCCTGACTTAGTTTACGTACAGTATGGTTTATATTTAGTTTTTTAAAATAAGCTGCTTTGAATATATGACATGCAAATGGTGCGGAGCGGTATACTTTCAAACCAAAGAATACGTAAATGAGACTCAGGAGACCTGACCTTTGCAACTAAAAATGTTTGTATATGTGCTTAGTTCTACATGAATAAAGCGGACAATGTAAGTATATTTTCCCATTATAATATGAAAAAGCAATTTGTGAATCAAACAAATTATTGTCTCGTGTGAGATGGCTGCTTAAAGCCTTACATCATACGTGCAGTCATCGTTGTTATATTTAGATATTAGATTTATACAAGCAGTAATTATAACCATAACAAAAATAAACTAGAATTAAAAAAGCTGCCGACGATTTCCTTAAACTTTCTTTAGAGACCATGTCTTGTGTTTACACAATTCTGAAAAAAGGCCCTCGGTCAGTGCCATCCGGGGACTCAGAATTGAATTAAATAAACCAAAATCTCTGTACTGAGGATGAATTAATTTCTATTCAAATTACTTTATAGGAAGAGTCAGCTTGTTCAGATATAAACGGGTATCGAATAAATTATAGGTTGCTTTATCTGAAATATTTAGTTCTAGATTATTATTGAAACGTTCAGTATACACAACTTCTCAGCAATTTTCAAGCATTCTAGAAACATTATTTCCTACAACTAACCTATGATTGTTAAGCTACCGTGCTTTAGACAGATACTAAACGAAGAAACTTCTAAGTAAGCACATTGATGCATTATTTCCTACAACTAACATATGGTTGTTAAGCTACCGTGCTTAGGACAGATACTTAACGTAGAAACTTCGAAGTTAGCAAATTGATTCCGTGATCAATCTTTTCATGCTTTCATATATAACTGAATTAAGTTTATGCGACGCACAGATGTAAAACGTACCATTTGCATGACATTTCCGACACCAAAACTAAGTCTTATGGTTCACTACGTCAATAAGTAAAATATTGTTGCTGAGTTTAACACATTATGACGGGCAATGTCACATCATGGGAGTACTTATATGATATTTTTCTTTCACAATATTATATACTGAAATTGGGATGTTTTTAAGTTATTTTAATAATAATAATTATGGTTCTTTTAATATATAACGTAAAACTAAACCAATACTTATAAGTCAAGTTAAGAAAGCGTTTAATTGATTAGAGGATAATAACAAAAGGTAGCAGCCTGGCGAGATATTCAGTAGGTTCTATTAATAGTATCGTAGCAAAACCACGCTCGTTATGATATTGATTTTCGAGTAATCTGCTCTAGTCTACCTAATTCATCATACGCACAGAATTACATTATCTCAAAGCTCAAACTTTACAAACAATTGGTAAACAATTGTTTGTAAGGTATGAGCTTTCAGGTTATAATGAGATGTACGTATTTGCTGTCACCTCCAAACTTGCTTGGAAAGAAACAAAAACAATAAAGAAAAACCAAAGAAATATAACCTTATTACCTAGTCCAACCTCTCTGAGAGAACAATAAAGATAAACAATAAAAAGCTCAAAGCTGTGAAGCATAGACCATAGCTACCCACAAAGAGCTACATACTTTACAAATAAAAAATTATGATACATAATAACATATTTTAATCCACTCATTTTTATACTATATATGTAAAGAAATTAGTATTTCTTTAAATATAAAACCTCTGTTACCAAGACTGATTGCAGAGATCAAATATAGAATTAAAATATGTAATATAACAATGTATATGTACCTCAGGGCAGTGTTCTCGGACCATTATTATTCTTATTATACATTAATGATTTACCTAACATTACCTCGAATTCATGTATTATGTTCGCAGATGACTTCTCTCTTATAATGACATGTGACAAAAATTCTGACATAAATACATTTTCCATTGACATAAATAATACATTAAATAATAAAATAAAATGGTTGACAGATAATAATCTACAAGTAAATATAAATAAGACAAAATTTATTCAATTTAGTACATACGGTAGACCCCATAAAAATATAAAGGTTAATTATAATAATCAGGAAATTCACATTGCTACGCATACAACATTTTTAGGGTTTACCTTGGAGGAGCATTTGAATTGGAAACTGCATATAGAAGATGTGTGCAATAAAATTAACAGATTTGTCTATGTTATCTACAAATTACGTAAAACCTCTACTGAACAAACTGTATTAGCAGCATACCACGTCTATGTATCTTCGGTAATCAACTACGGTATTGTCTTATGGGGTAACTTTACAGACGTTCAAAGGGCATTTATTGCACAGAAAAAATGTGTTCGTGCTATTAAAGGTATGCCTCCATGGGAGTCCTGCAGACCATTATTTAGGCAGTACAAAATCCTCACGCTGCCGTGTATGTACATCTTAGAAGCAACCAAATTTGTCAAACAGCACCCTACACTAGTTAAAACGGCAAAAGATGTTTATATGCGAAATACTCGGCACCCTGACAGAATTGTATTTCCAAAAGTGCCAAGAACTGCAATGTATGTAAAGAGTAGCATAATAATGTGTGGGCGTATTTTTAATGCTTTACCAAATGACTTGAAAAGTAGATTTTGTATATCCTTAAAAAAGTAGTTACTAGATAAGTCCTTCTACTCAATAGCTGAATACCTAAATAACAATTAGAAAATAACTGAATATTACTGTAGATACACAAATAATGTAATATACATACAAATACTATTTGCGAATAATAAAATTGATGAATGATGGTTCTGTGTATTAATAAAATTAGATCTACCAATATTTGCATGTCACGATATGACAAAATGTATCTGGCTCTGTTTTTACCTTGTTCCATCTTTATATGTACCTACATATAAAAAATATAAAAATTCTATTCTATTCTATTCTAATAGAAAACTCATGACGGATGTCAAGGAAGGAAAAAAGAGATTGTCAAATATATAAAGTAATTTTGTAATTTAATTTGATTTAATAGATTATGAAAGATTAGTGAATAAACTTTCAATGTAGTTTCTTCCATAAAGCAACACATAGTTTTATTCCAAAATATAAAATATCTTATAAAACGACATTTTGTTTACAAGAAGTGACCATGGAGAAACTTCGATTTGAGTTTACGCTATTGCTTAGCGGTGATGGAAAATCAAATATTTTGGCCATAACAACGCTTACCACTAGTGATAATAAAGTGAACGCAATGCCAACAGATTTACAGTCCTTTAGTCACCACAAGGTACTTATGAAAACAGCGACTTATAATAAAGTGAAAACCAGCTTAAAAAGAGATATCAGACGAAAAATGTTTGGATTACCATGACAGAAGTTCTAGCAAAGATCTACATAGATAAAGGTGGCCATATACAATTTGGTGACCAATTTCTTGAAGAAACCAACCAAATTAGTAGTATTTATAAAACAGAATCAGGTATGCTAGAAAAAATAATTAAGAAATTTATGGAAACTACAAAAGCAAATAAACAGCCGAATTTAAAACACATCGCAGAGAAATTTATTATTGAAAAATTTACTAGCAAAAATTCCAATGCAAACCAATGGTTAGATTTTTTTAAGTAAGACTGTTAACATTTCGGTATTGTAACAGATGAAAATAAAATTGAGCTTCAAAGATTATTCATGGATAAGAGTTACCTGAATTGGTAAAGTTCAATGATGATGAAATTTCCCTTAAATTCGGATTGGACAATATGGAAAAGCAAATTTTGTCATTCGTGAACAAGGGTTGGAACCCAATCACATACGCTATCATTTAATTATAAGAATAGGTCTCTGCTGGATTATGCTCTAAAGAAAGAAAAGCTTTTAAGAAGGACTATTGAGACGGGTACGTCGGTAGATCTCATTGCAGCAGGATTACCAGAACTTATCCTAAATAGAATTAACAGAGAGGAACTCAAAGATACAGTGGATTTATTCAATGAAATAAGTAAATATGAATACCTGGTAAATAAGAAAAGTATTTGGACTAATAGGAAATATGAATATTTAAAAAATAATGACAAAAATAAACACCCATGTAATATTTGTGAAAAATTGAATAAAGGAACTTGATACCATCCAAAAACCACGTGCTGGTTTAAAACAGAAGATGATAAAGCAAATAAAAATTATATTAAACACGTAAACAATGCTGTGGTAAAGCAGAGCTAAATGAAACCAATAAAAAAACGAATAATAACACCATTAATAACTGTCAAACTACTAGTGAATGATAACTATATACTTATGTATTTATGATTCAGGTTCGAATGTTTCGCTGATTAATTCTAAATTGTTAAAAATAAAAGGAAGCGAAACAAGTTCCAATGAAGCGAACTTAGTAACAAATGGTGTTAGAAAATCAAAAGGTTTGACAACATTAAAAAATAAAATATTTGCTTTACAAAAAAATGTTGATGTATATATAATTGATGAAAAGAACTTTAAATATGAGTTTTTGATCGGATTAGACATGATAAAAAAAATTAAACTAATCCAGCATGAGAACTTAGAAGTAATACAACATCCGTGTTCAAATAACATAGATTTAACAACAAAGTGATGTCAAATTAAGTTTAATGAGCACATTAATGAGAAGGATTTTGATTTGAAGATAAATCATCTAAACGATTTTCAAAAATTACAGATAAGTTCACTGATTGAAGAATATAAAAGAGTTTTTGCCAAAGACAAATATGATATTGGTACTTTTAATGGATATGAAGCGAGAATTGACTTATTAGTGGATAAATATTCCAGTACAGATGCACTATAGATGATAAGAAAGAGATAGAACAACAAGTGGCAAAATTACTAGATAGTAAACTTATAGAAGTGTCTTACAGTCCATTTGCAGCACCCGCCACACTGGCATTTAAGATGAAGAGAACAGGAAATCGAGGTTCCGTATATATATAGACTTCAGAGATTTAAATAAAATTGTGATACTTCAAGCGCAACCATTTCCGTTAATAGAGGATTTGATTGTAAAGACCAGAAATGGTCGTTTTTTTCGACATTAGATATAAATTCTGCATTTTGGTCCATTCAACTCGGCGAGCATGAGGCAGGGTATGTCACACCCGGGTGTGACATACCCTGCCTAAAAATATACACATCTTTAAAATTTTAAAGATGTGTATTTTTTTAATATACGTCTGACAACACTAGCGCGCTGAATAGCTAGAGCCAGGGGCGTGCGGAAGGGGATAGTGGCGTGATCGCAGTGTGGCGTCGAGCGTGGGCCGGAATATTGGTGTGCTAACTTGTCTCGGGTACATTATACCTTGCCACATGCTTAACGTATTTTTTTACCTAATGTATTTTTTATTGTTTTATATTATTATGTCTTTGTTTTTGTTTAATTTTGTGTGTTTTTATAATTAGGTGCCTCGTGGTTTTTTAGTTTAACGACTTATTATTTTATTTGTTTTTAAGAAATTCAGATGGTACTGAGTGCAAGAAAAATATTCCAGTTTTTATACGCCAGCGAATCATGAATCAGCTTGGTGAACCATCACCTGAACCTGCAAATATGACTGGACGATATGTCAAATGTCAGGACTGAATGCCCAAACAAGAAAGATAGAAAAACTAAGTATTCCTGCAACATTTGCGTCAAGCCTATATGTATGGAGTATGCTAAGTTCGGATATAAAAATTGTACTGATTTTGAGAGTAGTGACTAGTCATTTATGTTTGTAAAAATAATATTACTTTTATTTATTTTTTATGGAAGATCTTATTATGTTTATGTTGATTTAAAATGTTAAAAATGATTTGTTTTTTATAAGTGCTGCGTTTTCTAAATCTCTAAAATATGTTTCCTATAATAAGACTGTATAAGAAAACAATGAATAAGAAATAATAATGTCATAATTCAAAACTTTTGTGTTTAATTTCATTATAGTGATCCTATATACTACACTATATGATTAATACAATTATATGAAACATAATTGGATTAGTGTTATGGTACTTTATGTTCTGGGTATGTCACACCCTGCCTCATTGTTGATGTAACTTTTTTTCACCTCATGCTCGCTGGGTTAAGAATTGATGATAGAAAGAATTTTTTAAACCGCGATTAAAAACGCGCGCGTGCAATGCTCGAAACACCTACTTATCCATGCGGTCATAGGGTATCTAAAGAACATATTGGCGGGGTAAATGCATCGATTTTGTACCTAATTAGAAAAAATCCGTAGTAGAGCCTTGCTGATTTCAGCATGAATGGGCCGGCTCGACCGGGGAAGCACTACCCTCTCACAGAAAATCGTCGTAAAGTAACAGTACTTAAACTGTTGCGTTTCGTTCGGTGAGTGAGAGTGCCGGAGGCCCTATACCCTATTCATTCTCCCTCATCCCACTCCTCATCCTATCCCTTTTCCCAACCCCAAGGGGCGGTAACGCACTTGTGACTCCAGTGGTGTTGCTTGTGTCCATGGCGGCGGTAATTGCTTACCATCAGGCAATCCATCTGTTCGTTTGCCGCCTATTACTATAAAAAAAAAACTTTGAGCCTCAATATCTCCTGAACCAGTAATTTCCCGGGTATGGTGCGGAAGTAAAAAATGTTCCTAGTGATTGGTACATACAACATCGGATTTCAGTTTTCGTTAAGGGTCTTTTTACACCCTGTATATATAAAATAGACACCGGCCATAGAAAAACGGAATCAAATCTTTTTCATATTACAAAACTTATACCAATATTGACATAAGATTACAGTAAATTTTCTTTCCTTTGGCCCCCCAAAGGAAAGACGATTTACTGTAAAGAAATTAGTATTTCTTTTAATATACAACCTCTGTTACCAAGACTGATTGCAGAGATCAAATATAGAAAACTCATGACGGATGTCAAGGAAGGAAAAAAGAGATTATCTAAGATATAAAATAATTTTGTAATTTAATTTGATTTCATAGATTGTGAAAGATTAGTGAATAAACTTTCAATGTCGTTTATTCCATAAAGCAACACATTGTTTTATTCCAAAATATAAAATATCTTATATATATTTTAACAAAATTTAATGAAAGCAAAATACAAAGAACTTCTACTGAGAATTTACAACATTGTGTCCCTCGTTTTTACCTGGCATAATCATTTATTTTCACAGATTTTGCAGTGTATGGTTTATTTTGTTGCGTAGAGTTAAAACATATAACAAGAAATTTTTGTATGAATTAAGCAGAATTGACGGCAACTTCACAAATAATATTTAATAACCACATTACTATTTCGAACCTGTTTATCACATTTTCACACCATAAGTCTGTACTGAATGAAATGGCGCCATCGCCCTCGCATACACTCAGCTGCCATTGAAAGAGTGAAAGTTGAACGATTTGAAGAAGAGGATGTACGTAGTCAGTATCAAGAGGCGTTGGAAGAAAGGTTTAAAGAATTGTTTGAGGAAGATGATTGCGAGATAGAAGAATTTTGGAAAGAGTTTAAGAATGGAATAATAGAGACAGCTATACAAGTATGTGGCGTAAGCAAGAGGAAGCATGTTAAAAAGATTTATAATGAATGGTGGGATCAGGAAGTACGTGGTGTGGTCGCGGAAAAGCGCAAAGCATGGATGGACTTGCTGGCCATAAGAGCCAACAAAAGGGTACAAGGTAGTGTGACTGACAATGAAAGGATAGTGAAAGAAAAGTATGTCAGGTTGAAACATAAAGTAAAAAAAAGACAGTGAGAAGAAAGAAAGAAGAATGTAAGGATAAATTTGATAGAAAGTTTTCTCAGCATTTTTGGGCCAATATCAAATTATTCTGGCACTTGGTTAGAACAGCCCGAGGCAAAGCAGGTGACTCAAAAGTTGGTGTGATAAGGGATAAAAATGGAAATATTATAAGAGAGCATGGGGAAGTTTTGGATCAGTGGAAGGTGTATTTTGAGAATTTATTTGAACGAGGAGAAAGTGACACTAGGAATATAGTAGCGAATGAGGAAGATAATTGTGCAAGTAATATAAGTATGGAAGAGATACGGTATGCAATAAAAAGTTTGAAAGCGGGTAAAGCTGCGGGATATGACAGAATATCTGCTGAAATGCTCAAGGTAGGCGAAGGCGCCACCGCAAGCCTGCTGTACCTACTTTTCAATAAATGTTGGCGGTCCGGTCGTGTACCAGGTGACTGGAACAAGGCCGTAATTGTGCCACTGTACAAGGGAAAAGGGTCACAGCAGGAATGCAAAAATTATCGCGGTATAAGCCTCCTGAGTGTTGTTGGCAAATTGTATGCAAAGATACTGATTGAAAGAGTGATCTCTGAAACGGATAGTAAAATTTGGGATGTGCAAGCGGGATTCAGAAAGGGAATGGGATGTACGGATCAAGTCTTTTCCTTAAGGTGCATTTCAGAGAAAACCTTAAGTAAACACCAGAAGGTTTTCTGCGTCTTTATTGACCTGGAAAAGGCTTACGATCGAGTGATGAGGGATGAACTTTGGTCAACACTTTCTGTGTATGGAGTGAGCAGCAGTCTGATACGGGCACTTGAATCCTTATATAGGGA
The DNA here is from genome assembly GCA_944739405.2 of Euclidia mi. Lineage (NCBI taxonomy): Eukaryota > Metazoa > Arthropoda > Insecta > Lepidoptera > Erebidae > Euclidia > Euclidia mi. The sequence continues at coordinate 26,329,092 of OX123184.2, forward strand.
TTCAAGTGCCTGTGTCAGAATAAACGGGGCCTACACGGAATGGTTTAACATTGATCGTGGTGTTAGACAGGGATGTGTAGCGTCTCCTTGGCTGTTCAATCTATTCATGGACAGTTGTTTGACCGATCTGAAAGGGTCTGAATCTGGATTAAGAATTGGTGAATCTGTGTTTAAGACCCTGCTATACGCTGACAATCAGGTTCTTTTTGCGTCGTCAGCGTCTGATTTACAGCAGATGGTCACCGTAATGAATGAGGCGTATGAAAGTGAATGTAAGCAAAACTAAGGTCATGGTCATAGAGAGGGAAGACAGTATAACTGAATGTAACATAATGATAGGAGATGAAAAAGTGGAACAAGTGAATGAGTTTGTGTATTTAGGGTCTTTGTTTACGAGAGATGGGAAATGTGAGGGAGATGTTGAAAGGAGAGTAAAAGCAGGAAATAGTGTGAATGGCGCCTTACGGTCCATCATCAGTAGCGAAATTATACCAAGTAAGGTTCGTCTTGCTGTACTGCAGGGAGTTTTGGCGCCAACACTGATGTATGGTAGCGAATCATGGTTATGGCAGATGAAGCATGAAAGTAGAATCAATGCTGTTGAGATGAGAGCTTTAAGGAGTATGTGCGGAATAATTTTGAAAGATAAAGTGCGTAACAGTGTAATACGGGAAAAGTGTGGTCTAAAAGAGGATGTAGTGACAAAGATTGAAAAAGGAATGTTACGTTGGTTTAGACATCTGGAGCGGATGGATGAAAGAAGAAATACGAAAGGAGTGTATCGTGCGAGAATAAATGGAAATGTCGGTAGGGGACGCCCTAGGCGGACGTACGCCGACCAAATAGGTGATCTACTGATAAAGGGCAAAATAAAAAGTACCTATAACCGACGCGCATGCATGACGAGGTTAATGAATGTCGATGAAGCGAAAGAGGTAAGTGCGAAAGCGTGACGTTATAGATAGATAGATAGATAGAAGTCTGTACTTAACCGATGATACGCAAACATGTTAGCGGGAACTACGTTATTAATTTTATTATAATCCAACAGCTTATGACTACTTTACTTTTGTTTGATTTCAATGTGTAATATTCGCGTAAACCAAGAATTTGTTTCATTTCAGGTTTTGATAAACACGATGAACCTTTTACTGAGTCAGTGACTTTGGACGTGAAGGATATGCACACTGCAGCTGAAACACTTGTCAGAGTCTTCAGTGTTCAGTGGAAACGGTGACGTACATAGATAGATAGCATGTAGCACTGTATTAACTTAGCTAGCTCAATCAAGTTAGCTGATATTTCGCAAGTTTGACAAAAGTCTCCATCTTTGTCTCCGCAAATAAATATTTTAATATGTCAAGAACTCTCTATAAAATAAATTGATTTTATATCTGTCAACAGCATTTTACTTTAGCTTTCCGCGCACTGTAATAATTGCACAGTTTTTTGAAATAATTTTATTAGAGCAACGACTGTTAATAAAAAATGTCACGATTTTCTGGCACAGAAAAGTATGACAAAGTATAGGACACAAAGGAACTCATTTAGTATAATCAAAGTTGAGCATCTTTGGCACAGTTCAATACCAACTTTTTATCCAATCAGAGCCTTGGAAGCTTAAGAGAGTTGAGTGCAAAATGTTACTCTGAAATAATTTATGTGTGTGACTGCACGCCATATTAGAAATATTCGAGAAAAGTTTCTCTTCTTGCTTCTTTGTATGTAGCATAACGGTAACAGTAGTTCAAAATACATATGAGTTTAAAACACAGTTAGTTCTATTCACAGATTATTTAAATAAAATATTGTATATAGTAAACCTTAAAGTTATTTAATTGACTGCCTCCGTGGGACAGTGGATAGCGTATGCGACTGCTGATCAGGGGTCCCGGGTTCGATTCCCGGGTTGGGCAAAAGTGTCACTAGTATTTTCCGAATTCTCAGTAGCAGCACGGAGTCTGGTGATGTGCCCGGTAACAGCAATAGGCTCGCCCCCTATTACATGGGACCTAAAATTTCATGGCGAAATGTGGGTGTAATATTACACCTCTGCCTACCCCTTCGCGGATACAGGCGTGAGTCTATAAATAAAATAAAATAAAAGTAATTTTTCCGTTTTATTTCGCTAGCTGTCTTTGCTATTTGTATTTTTCACTTGACGTGGCTTTGACAAACACCGCAATATTTTTAGTGGCAAGGCCATGAACACCTATAGTCACTTAACTTTGAGTTTTTTTGTATTGGTAACAAAATGTTCCCTATACTTGACATTGTGAACATATATGCACATTCAATACCGATTATTTATCTGGTAAATATTATTATAGAATTGTTTTTATTTTAATGCAAACTGAATTCGTAAGCAGTTTTAAACATAAGAAAAACAAAACAATCCCTGTCTTATCTGTCTAAACTGTCAGTGGTGAACAAAGTGGCAAACCGACGGTCAGCACCCATGCAACTCACTGCAAGTATCTTATTTTAAAAATAAAATAAGATACTTGCAGTGTTTAATTAAACAATTAAATTAGGTGATTTATATGAAGGTGTTATAATCTTACTATCTGTAAGCTTTACGAAATTGTTTTGTAGTAATATTTTTGTTATGTTTTGAATATCTAATAATACACGATTTTTGTTACGTGTGCATTTAAATTCACATTTCTTGGTTCAGAGTGAATAACGCAACATTTGTTGTGTGTATTTAAATGCACACTGCTTGCTTCGCTGTGCCTAAACACCCTAATTGTCATGTACATTTAAATACACACTGCCAACGTTGTAGATTATTAACATTTGTAAATCTTAATATATAAAATCCTTGCGTTACTGACTGACTGACAGACACGCTACAGCCGAAACTATTGGGCGCAGGAAGCTGAAATTTGGCATGTGTGTTCCTTGGGAACCGTAGGGGTGCACTAAGAAGGGATTTCCCGAAATTCCCACGGGATCGGCCAAAACGGGTAAATTAAAAAAAAATGCAGGCGTAGCTGCTGGCGTCCTCTAGTGTTGGTATATATTCGAGCCTTTGTTTGCATAAAGTGTTTTTTCATAAAGCATGACAACAATTCATATAACCCAAATCCTGTTCCTTAGCTTTCACTGATTTGCTTTGAGATGACTACAGGTCGAAGACTCCTTGCTTGGTGCCTTTTTTGGTACCTAAATTGCTAAGTCAGATTTAGATCCCAGCGACTCTTCAGGAGATGAAAACAAGACGTGCAGGCCTCATCAAGATGTCTCTGACGTCAGTTCTCCTGTTCGATCACTAACGTCTTCTGTTGATAATTTAACTATTTCCGATAGTGATGAATGGATTCTCGGAGCAGCACTAATAGAAGACATATTTAATCGAATCGAATCGACTAATTTCGAGAAATCACCGCTTGATTACGTTAATATATTTTTCTCTGACGATAGTCCGAGTTGAAGAAGAAGGGTAGGGGTGCTTTTGTACAAGTCTTGTCTAACAAACACAACATCGCTTTTGTGCGGTGGTTTGACAATAAATTTGTCTTAGCTACAAGAACCTATGTCGGCACCCACCCCGTACAAAATCTAATGCGGTACGAGGAAGAAGAAAAGAAGAAAGGTCAAGTTAGATGCCTAAGCAATACAATGTACATATGGATGGAATCGATTTGGCCGACATGTTAGTTGCTTTATATCGTACAGATTTGAATGGCCATCGTTAATATTTGGCATTGTTTTCAATAATTCTGGACATGCGTTAATAATGCCTGTTGCTGTATCGTCACGAGAACAGTGGTAATCAAAAACTAATGGCACTCAAAAAGTTTCGCGTCACGCTATTTAGACAACTGCGTTATTTTGAGATGAGTTCTACAGACCTACAATCTGATGCTCTTTCCAAATCTGTAAGGAATGTAAAGAAACCAGTTGCGGAGAGGTCTGATGTTGCTTCACGTTACGACTTGACAGGAAATCTTCCTACTTTCACAACATAAGGCAGTTGTAGAAATTGTACCAAAAATCAAACCAAATGTTTTAGTCATAAGTGTAACGCATGGCTATGTATAGCTGAAGGTAGAACTTGCTTTATAGATTTTCACACTAACTAGTAATTTTAACGGTACATAGGTAAATAATTAAACATTGATCTCAGAGCTTATTCAGACTGAATTATGTGATTATTTCTACTGTAATAATTAATAGTATTTACATATACTTGGTACGTCGTAAAATATACCCTACTCATAGACAAAAGTTCCTAAAATATCTTAAAACTTGTTGTTATGTTATAACTTTGAAATTGTTATTTTAAGTATTTTGAGCATTTATGTTATGTTTATTGAGTGCTTTGTTTGTTTTTTGGTTACTGAATTACGTGACAGTGTGCATGTAAAGACACATGTTTCTTTGTTATTTAATTCTTGCCAACCTGGCAGTGTGTATACTGTGAGACACATAATATATCCTGAAAACTGAAATTCAGATATTTTTAATTTTATTTTTTCTGACATCCTAATAATCCAATTAACATAAGAAAATCGAAAAAGTATAGTTTTTTTGGGAAGAATTCTCTACCAAGTATAGGGATAAGCATTTTTGACGGTTACATAAAGTTTTTGACGGTTTTAGCAGATTTAAGTACACATTTAGGAGTGGTATGTATAGATAAGCTTTTAAATATAATCTATTCCCATGTTGGTTATTCGATTCGATCACAGGACCTACTATTGGATTAACCGAATAGAAAACCGAACAATCGAGAAATTTAAACTCAATCTGTAACTTTAAAATAAAAATAAAAAAGTAGATTGAGTTATAGACATTGAGAGATATTAACGTCACATTTCAAGCTCAAACTTTCTATCATTTGCTATAATGTATAAAATTATACTAAAAAGCCCTAGAACAGTTTCTTTACCAAGAACCAATCACCCACAAACTTTAACGCAGTCAACTCATTTTCATTGCTTTACCAACGATCTATCTTTCAAGATCGTATTTCATACTAAATTAGTAACTTGACCTACTGCAGTAAACGTGCTCATCTGTGGCAAACACTAGCAGCCAAGAATTCGATTTGAGCGGTGCACTGCACCGTTCTCCATGATGTATGCCCACTTTATGAGCGAATTAAAATGGCTGCCGTGTGACTTATGACGTAATAATGGCGACGATGATGTCTCACACGTCATGCATGACCCCGCATTATTATGCATCTTACGTGTAAGAGGCTTTTGTCACTGTATACTTTAATGTCTGCGCATCGATTTTGTGTTTCATACCTTAAGTTAATAAAGCACATTTTAACTTTTAATGACTCATTCCCTTCACCAATATTTACAGAACATAATAAAAAGTAAAAAACTAAAACTCGACTACGAAAAAAAATCGACACTGAAAAAGTATGAAAGAAGATTTTCAGGATGCTGAAATAAACAAGGTTACTGGAAAAACAATAACAGAACAAAAATAACAGCCGTAGTCACACGTTATATAGAACCGTAAAAAAAAACTAATAACGTGTGACTGCGGCTCTTATTTTTGTTCTGTTATTGTTTTGCCAGTCATCATCATCATCAGCCCTTTATATTGTCCCACTGCTGGGCACGGGCCTCTTCTCACTATGAGAAGGGTAAAGCTATAGTCCACCACGCTGGCCAAGTGCGGGTTAGCAGACTTCACATGTCTTTCAAGAACATTATGGAGAACTCTCAAACATGCAGGTTTCCTCACGATGTTTTCCTTCACCGATTAGCAAGCGATAATTAACAATTTAATACGCACTTAACTCCGAAAAGTCATTGGTGCGTGCCGTGGATTCGAACCCGAGACCCTCTGCGTTGCAGTCTGTCGGTCTCTCCACTCAGCTATCGCTGCTGATGATATCAAACACGGTGTATTTATCTTTATATTTTTTAACACATGATTTTTGTCCACTAGAGGGCGCCACTTTAAATTTAAGCAATGTTTTGGAGATGAGCATGTGACGCCCTTTCAAATGATGATATCATTTGAAAGGGCGTCACATGTACTTGAAAGGGCTTCACTTGTACTTATAAAAAATATTGCTTAAAATTAAAAGTCATGAGTAAAAAAATAAAAATAAGTGATTATATAACGATGTGTTTATTATTATTATTTAATTGTTTATTGTACACCAGTAATTACAGAACAAGTACAGTAAATTACTTATATACTAATGGTAAGTACAAGGGCGGTCTTATCGCATAATGCGATTTCTACCAGACAACCATGGTCGGACAGTATCGTCTAAATGGACAGGTAGTATGCGGGCGTACAACACTAAGACTAAAACTAGCTACTTAAATCTAAAATTAACCTAACTAAACTAAATTAATATGCGGGCGTACGATACTAAGACTAAAACTAGCTACTTAAATCTAAAATTAACCTAACTAAACTAAATTAATATAAACAATATTTAGATATAATTACATACATACATAAATAATATATACATAATACATATAACAAGTACATAAATAAATAAATATATATTATTATACATATATATACCTACATTATGTATATATTACATACATGTAACAGGATCGGTTGTTGTTACAGTGACAAGTAATGTTCTTTTACGAGCTTTTTAAATATTGGAAGTGTTTTTGATCGTCTAATATCTTCTGGTAGTTAGTTCTATAGTCTTGCCGCCAGCACTGTAAAGGATTTGTCGAAGAACACAGTAGAGTGCACAGGATTTTAAAACTTAAGATTTTCTGATGACCTCAAGCACTTCGAATGTGTGTCATGCAAGTACACAAATCTTTCCTTAGTTTATCTCATTTTTATTTTTGAGTTAGACATTGAGTTTTGTGACACGTCACATAGCCTATGTTCAGCGGACAATCAAGACGGTTCTAACAACACCTTATTTGTTGAGTTCCGATAAGTAGCTTAGGAGCTATGTGGGAACAGATACATACACACATACATACATACATAGCCTGTCAAAATCATAATCCTCCTTTGGCTTTGCCGTAGTCGGGTAAAAAGAATCTTAAAAACGAAAGTGCTATGAAGTCTTCTAAATAACGCCCGTCATTTAATTAATTAAAGTGGGGGAACGATACAAATTCAAATCATACATAACATATACATAACCATCGAAGTCTTAACATATATGTACACTAGCTGACCCAGCAAACTCCGTTTCGCCTTTTTAAGAGTTTTGATTTAATTCCGTTTTTTTCAAGCCCCTTTTCCAAAGTTACTATTGACTTAGCGCTTAATCTCTTATCATTTCAGAGTCTTTAAATGCTGAACAAACAAACATAGATTTTTATATAATATTGAATTCCCCATTCCTTAAAATCTCCTGTCCGTGTGGTGACGGATTAAGAATACGGAATGTCATCACCCCATATCCTCCCATGGGTGTCGTAAGAGGCGACAGAGGGAACATATTATACAGAGAACAGGACTGTAAGAGAAGGAAAACTTGATACAAACCCTATACCAACCCGTTTGGCCAGCGTGGTATAGTAGGCCAATTCCTCCTTCCAAAGGAGAGGCCTAGTCCAGCAGTGGACTGTTAAAGGCCGATGATGAGATTCCTTAAAATATCGGAGACGATACCCATATCGACTTTAAAAAAAATCCCGTCCACCATCTTTGATCACGAAATAGATGTTGTATTTGGATTCTCCATCCCTTAAATCATCAGAGACGATACCCATATTGATTTTTTAAATTTTCCCATCCGCCATCTTTGATTTCCCATCCACCATCTTCAATCACGAAACAGATGTTGTATTTGGATTCCCCATCCCTTTTAACATCGCAGACGATACCAATATTTACTTTTTTTAAATTTTCCCATCCGCCATCTTTGATTTCCCATCCGCCATCTTTGATCACGAAATAGATGTTGTATTTCGATTCCCCACCCCTTAAAATATCGAAGGCGATAGCCATAGTGATTTTTAAAATTTTCTCATCCGCCATCTTTGATTTCCCGTCCGCCATCTTGGATCACAAAATAAATTTCATATTATTAACCAGCGTCCCGAAAATCTCCAAAACGATACCCATATAGATTGTATCCTATTCGTTTAGCCTTTTTTGCCTTTGACCCAACCCTCCCCATTCTCGTTTGACCATTTTATTATTTTTGTCTGGCCCCTAAAAGTTGTGGCGTAATTTTATATAGCCTATAGCCTTTCGGAATAATTGGGCTATCATAGGCAATAACAATTTTTAAAATCCGACTGCTAGTTCCTGAGATTAGCCGACATTATCTCTTAGCCTTAAACTTTTGCCCGGCCCCAAAGGGTCGAAGCGTTATGTTATATAGCCTATAGCCTTCCGTAATAACTGGGATATCGTATACGAAAATAATTTTTCAGATCCGACCGGTAGTTTCTGAGATTAGCGCGTTCAAACAAACAAAAAAACAAACACAAACTCTTCCGCTTTATTATATTAGTAAAGATATTTTAATACTTTTTCTTCCGCTTTATTATATTAGTAAAGATATTTTAATACTTTTTCTTATATTTGATACAAATCTCCTTTATTGGGCGGATACTTCCATAGTTGTCGTTTTAACTGTTGAAGAAATATAAATGCAAAAAGTATTTACACACTATGTTATCCGGTATCTGTGACGTTTCGCTAGATGATTTTGGATTTGTCTGTCAGAACCATTAGAATTTAACAAAATACTCGACAATCCAAATTTTGCGGATATATGTTGTTGACTCGATATCTTTATTTTTTAATGTTTTATTATTCAGGTGAGGTTTCGATGTACTCCTTGACGAAATAATTATTATAAGATTTGACACTGCGATAGCAGCGCAATCCGTTGGTTCCAATGTGAAACATTCCAAAATCCACAACTACTTACAAATTAAAAATTAAGTAAAAAAACATTTTCCAGTGGACTAAATTGTGAATCTAAACCATTCTCAAGTCCCCTTGACCACACACAAAAAAATTCATCAAGATCGGTCCAGTCGTTTAGGAGGAGTTCAGTGACATACACACGCACACAAGAAATATATATAAAAAGATAACATCATTCATAACCATCGAAGTCTGTCGGGATGAAAAATTACGCAATGTGTAATTTTCGGCGGCGACTGCGGTACCATTTTGGTTTTTACGCGCCCATTATCTTAAACGCGTAATAACCCATAACCCGTAATAATGGCTTTACGAGATCTTTAAAATAGCATTTTATGCATTTGAGTGAAGGGAAAACAATAAGCATTACAATAATATGAGCTTTTATTTAATGTTCAATATTTTTGCATCCCCATCCTAGCTTAACTTAGGGTGTCATTTTTAAAACCGACGACACGCACAACTTTTAAGAGTGCGTATCACACTGTCAATAAATGGTTGCGAAGAGGCAAAAAGGTGAACGTCCTAAGGAAAGCGTGGTGGACTATGGACGTGGTAGCTTACCCTTCTCATAGTGAGAAGAGATGTGTCCAACAGTGACACACTTTACGATGTACATTCTACATGCAGTTTAATTTCAAGACTACATAACTTAATAAAATGTTATTCGTCCAAAGTCTAAAACATACTCAATCTCAATCTGCGAATGAGGCAGTTTAATATTTTTATAGGGCGTTCCCACAGATACATATTATAAATTGATTATTCAAAGAATACACATGTAATATAAAAAAAAATGTACAGAACCAAAAGAAATCACCCAAAGAAATGTCAAATTATCACGGGTAAAAATATCTGTGCTTTTATTACAAAAATGGATCGACCCGGAAGAGGGCTCACTGAAGCCATTTTCACGGCTAAACTCCAGAGAAAAAAACAGGAATCAAAAGGTGGAACAAATTTGTTAGTCACAGAAATTTCATAACATTAACATCTGTCTGTATCCAGAGCGGCAGGGAGATACAGGAAATTTGTCTATCAAATAATCTCCATGACTGTTAATCAATTCAAAAACGGTGTCCACATTTTTTTCCACTTTAGAGCAATTACTTTTGCGTAAAGCGGGCCAAACGTTATTTAGAAAAGTAAATAAGAAATAACTGAAATCTAAGGCGTTTCAGCCGGTTGCCGCTCTGAAGTGGAGATTGGATCGCAGTTTTTTTCCCGCTTGCGGTCGTCTTCGTTTTTGTTGAATGGATTATATTATTAGCCGTTATAGACGGGATCAGTCAGATAAAGTGTCAGATAAATATTGTGTACAATGTTTTTAGAATAATAATTATGTGATTGATGTATGCAATAATTTCATAAAATTTTACTCTTTGAATATGATTTGCAGTGTAGCATAAAGCACACGTATTTATCATTTGTGCATCAAATATACACAAATAATTGATGTCCAATTTGACGGCTTTCACAAAACGTGGTGGAGACGTAAATTGTCATATAAGAGAAAATCACCCCTTAAGTAAACATTCAAGACGGAAATCGGTCTACCAAATTCGAGTTCGGTGGCAAAAAATAGGAACAACTTGTACAAGGCCCTTCAGTAAATGAAAAAAATAGGTATTCGTATTCTTCCGCAAACTAGACGTCCGAACGATCTAATCCTATACATATAATTATATTAGTTTCCGAGTTGCGGCGAAGCAGCTGTGTTTGCTGTGCGGTCGGGTTTCCTACAACTGTGTGGTTCACCAAACTATTATTTCTAGTAAGAGATGGCTTCCAGCCGAGCGAACAAATTTATTCATTGTGTATCTAGTTTTTAACTTTTGCCAAGAATTTTTATGCGATTTCGTTTGGCTGAATTAGAAGTAGAAAATTAGTAACTCATGTATGGTTTGAACGTCAGCGGCTCGACACGAATAGCCGAAGGTAGAGCTGAATGGGGTGCTTTTTGGAGGACCTACATGGTTACAGGCCAAATGAAATTATAGACTACGAAAGGCTGATGATGATGATGACGGTTTCAATATAAATAAGGCATTTGAACGAATTTTAACGTATTACTGTACTAATTTTACATAACTGATTCTAGACTAGTACCATCATGTCGGTAAAAGCATCGTATGCCTATTTTTTTTTTTGTGATCAAACAAAAAATTAAACGAGTAGGCGTGTTACCTGTTGGTAAGCAAATACCACCGCGTCGTATTGAAAAACAAAAACTAAGATAAGTTACATTATTTTTGCAACGTCACATACGCTTTAATATCAATGGTTGCTTATATCATTTCGCTTTCAAAAAAGGAAATGACTGGAACATGAGATTAATTATCATTTACAAAGAAAGGTCTTTGTAAAAGATGATTACTTACATACTTCCACGTTCTGCTTTAGCTTCATTTCAATTTGACCAAAGTGCAGTGCTTCTATTTACACGATATTGGCAAAGTTTTAGCTGTCTTCGATGTTTGAAAATCAACTTTAAGTAACACACAGCAACTACAAATGTCAATTGAAATTCGCAATGGATTTAATCAAAAGTAAATTGGAGTTTGGAAATACATTACAAATACCTGAAGCAGGCAGTCCGAACGCGTAGTAGCAAATGTGAAATTACTTACGAAAATAAGAACAGTAATAGACTATTGAAGAGTATTGACTTTGTGATATCATTAAAAAAATGTATTTATTTTCAGTTCTTGTAACAGACCCAATAAGTTACCTAATCGTAATGTGAATGCTTGCTTTTAACACTGTTTAAGTGTGTGTCGACATGGACTGATTACCACCTTATATTGCGCCCAACCTGCGTCACCTACCGCGCGGAACGTTCGGTCGATTGCCACTCGTAGTGTTTTAAATCTCCTTTGACACATCAGCAGAAATTTCGTCGCGGTTGGTGTGGTGCTGAACCTTCCATCGAGTGTTGTGACACTCGATTTAAGGTTCAGCATCGCGCAGAACGTTAGGTACGCGACCAAGTGCTAGCCGCTGCCGTCACATAATGCTGACTGTTGAGCGCGTTTGCTGTATCATGCCAATAAAATACTACGACCGACAGTTCAGTCCCTGCAGGTTCGGCGCGAAACTTTCAGCAGATGTGTTGATACACTAATAGAACATCAAAGCGTACACCGCCACTGTGTTTTATCCTTTGCCTACGACTAGGTATGAAGAATTGTTCCGGCAATCATCCTACCATTGCATTAATTAAAGTTGTATTTCATATTGTTCATTTTACTGTACAAAATGATATGCGACATAGTTATTATTACAGGATGTAAAAAGTCCCTTAACGAAAACTGAAATCCCATGCTGTACCAATCATTACGAACATTTTTTTACTTCGGAACCAACCTGGAAAATTACTGGACATAAGAACTAGACAAAGCATTGTTTGGGAATCTATACAATCTAATCTTAAACTTTAAGAACAAATTATCTTTTATGTACTGATGTGATAGAAAAAGATTTCGTTTAACGACAATTATTATTACATGTTTTTTTTACCAATTAAATTTTTAAGAATCCATTCGAAATGTTATCACGGAGAAACTACTGCTCAAATATTCGTTGAGTGTAAAGTTTCACAATAAAAGAAAAACAAATTCTTTTAGCAATTCAATATTTGAGTTAAAATCTCGATTTTAACTTCAGTGTTACTGTGAAATTTAAAGTACAGAGTGAGAATTTCACAAAACACACGAAAAATCTGTACATTCGTAGAAGACATACCACCTGATCATCTTGTTTATAATCGATTGTTATAATATTAGCACTTGACATCTTTATACTTGTTGTCAAACAGAGCCCTTTACCCTCTGACTGTACTTATATATTTGCCAATGCCTACGCAAATAGTAATTCTCTTAAAGACAAGAACCCTTAAATTAATTGTTTACTTATTTACATCCTTGGCTTATAAATATGAAAGGATTTAAAACATTTCTCATGATGTCAGGTGCCGCCCCTGTAACTAATAATTAATTACGCTCTCAAATAAAAAGGGAATGAGGAAATTAATGGAGGGGCTCACCATTGTTTATGGCAGTTCTTATTTGCATTGTATATTTTTGTTGTATTTAGTACATTTTGTTGAAAATTCGTGTATTTTTTAAACGTAATTATAAAGAATTTGTGTTTTAAACGCATTGTAGCCACACATCCAAGCATATTTGAGTCAAATGCCGCTTTGAAAATATTAAACTTAGCATTTATGAAATATTTTCCGTCAGGCTATAAAATACATTTGAATATTACAACTGAATTTTGAATTTGTCCGTGTGGTGACGGATTAAGAATACAAAATGTCACCACCCCATATCATACCATGGGTGTCGTAAGAGCCGACAGAGGGAGCATATTATGCAGAGAACAACACTGCAAGAGAAGGAAAACTTGATACAAACCCTATACCAACCCGTTTGGCCAGCGTGGTATAGTAGGCCAATTCCTCCTTTCAAAGGAGAGGCCTAGTCCAGCAGTGGACTATTAAAGGCTGATGGGGTATATTACAACTGAAGAATTGCAGATTTTTTTAATAAATATCATACAGGTGTACCTATTTTATGATTTGTAGTTTTTTGTTCAATAGGCGAGATCATGAAAAACATTTTGTCGGCATATTAACTGAAATAGTAGAGGCTTTCATGCCGTTCTTTAATAATTTATAGAGAAAATGTCAACATCAATTTATTTTTTCTATGAATTAGAATGAGATAGATCTACAAATCTGAATCTCTATAAAAAAATTACACGTGAATCGAAGTTAAAATTTTACAGATCAATTAACCTAGAACTCAAATCCAAACAAGAGATTGCGTGACAAATGAGACTGGTAACCTAATCAAGCCTGGCATCTAACAGCAGAATGCTGAAGAAGTAATAAGTTATGCTTGGGAGCTGTTCTATAGGTTTGATGTATCTAAAAATCAGAAAGAGTACTTTTCTTCAAACTACGTCAGTATTTTCGATTGCTCTAAGCTTTCAATTTGTATTCTATGCTATGGATACCAACCCTTAAAATTGAAACCAATGTTTTAAACATTTTCTAAAAAGGGTATCCTTGTCAAGAACATTTTTATTTTAAAACAAGCTCGTCCCAAGATTATGTAACGGATTCAATATAAAAATCTCACAGGACCAACTCTTACAAGAAATGAGGACCAACATTACAAATAAAATAAAAGAACAACCACAACATCAACAAATTACATCCAAACTCTTAACCGTTGAGTTCAAATAACAGAGGTTTAACACATAAAAACGTCATACTTGCTCGTGAATAATTTTTAAATAACCCGTGAAGATTTGCCAGTCGGTTCTGCCAATTCACCTACTGCCAGAGCCCATATTCCATTCGTTCTGGCAAAAAACTGGCGGTATATACACTGCATGGAGTTTGGCAGTCGAGCGAATGTAAGAGAAAAAGACGAGCGTGTTGCGGTGAGGGGAGAGCAGTAGTACGAAACATTTGGTGCAAGTTATGAGAAATAGAAGTTGTTGTAATCGATCCTACTTAAGAATTAGTTGAGATTCTAGTATTATAAATATTTTGAAAACAGACAAATCTAATGTTGAAAGAATGATATAACGACTATAATTAATATTTTGCTTAGATATTAAAAATGTGGCTGCTTATTTGTAGTGCCAAAGTTGTGAGCCGAGTCTGCTCATTCGACGAGGAGCGAAAAGCGTTAGCTTATGGTGCATCAAAACCGCAGTTACTTTTTATTATCAGTCTATAACATTTAACAACGATCTATGAAGTTACCTTGAATGTTTTGTTTTAGATTGCTCTGGTCTCACATCCTAAAAAGTTCTTAAAAAAAGTAACTGCAGTGCGCACCATTATTTAATTTGACTACCTAGAAAAGATACACAAACGAAGCAATTTTCATATAAAATAAAAAAAATGAAGTAGTGATTTTGTGAAATTAATTAGTGATTATTATCGCATGTATGTACATCATTACGCATTGCACTTTACATTGCCCTGTTCGCTATCGCCTCTGTTTTAAACCACACCAACCCAATTCTAAATGTAACTGCAGTGCTTGGCTCAGCCGCTTGTTCACAAAAAGTATAGTCTCGAATAAAATACAATCTATTTATTGGTTCCATTGACGGTTATACGGGCCGACGCCAAATCGCATCGTAAATACGCCGAGCGCATCGCCCAATGTATACTTCATAAATCGCGAGGAAAGTTTGAAGTGATGAGAATAGTTCAAAACGAGCTTCGAGAAGTAAATTGGCTGGATTTGAAGTGAGTTGAAAAGGTCAAGTAATGAACTTTTTGTAGGACTGCATTTTCTTCTATAGTAAAGTTTTGATGTTAAAAGGCAAAGACGAGGTGTAATTTTTTTTTCAAACATAGTTGTTGGTATACTTTTTCATGATGAAGCCTCTTGCATAATCACATGCCTTCAGCTGGCGCTTTAAGATCTCGATACGACGTAACTATTTCACTTCACTATTTCCTTGATTAGATCAACCGCTTCTCTGCCATCTTTCCTACAACCTTCGCCTTGTTTTATTGTTTTTTTCTCAGGTCTGGTTTTGCTCAGGTGTGCAGACAAACACTAAGTAAGAAGTATACGAAACTTTATGTCATTGCAAATTGTCTTTTTCAAGTTATTATGTTCACTGTTTAAATAATGTCATAAGAGGAAAATGTGTAAAGTAAAATCCCATAAAACAATACTTGTCAAAAATACCAGGTCTCGCGACCGTAAAAAGTTGTGAGATCCATGTAATACCAAGTCAGTTAATTAAAAATCGTTAATCTTTTAAATAAAATATATTGACTCGGCCATCGCATGAAAACACAATATATCTCATAAGTAATACATATATAAATTAGATTATTTAATGCGATTGCCAAGTCAATATATTTTATTTAAAACATTAAAGATTTTTAATTAACTGACTCGGTATTACATGGATCTCACAACTTTTTACGGTCGCGAGACTTGGTATTTTTGACAAGTATTGTTTTTGTGGGATCTTATTTATTTTTGAAGATAGTCTTACTTTTGTCCTTTCCGGTACTTTCTACTTCTTGTACACCACCAACGAATTTTCTTAATTAAAGCCCTTACTGCAAATGTAATTTTGTAATTCCCTATATTCATATAGGATTACAAAGTTATTTATGCAGTTTATGTTTCTCGAAAACTGGACCGAAACTGATATATATTTTAGTTTTTCCTTGATTCATACACTAAACACTAATTGGTTTTCTAAATTTCAAGCTTCTATGTTTGCTAGAAGTGCCTTAGACTTTTGATGATTGGTCAGTGAGTGACAAAATTAAGAATTTTGACTCGCTATAATTCTTAAACTACTGGTTCAAATTGAATGAAATTTGAAATACACCATTTTTATGCAATGCTTGCATGGTTACTTAAAAATCAGGCTTCTAGTTTCATCCACAACGAAGTTATAGGGGGTCGAAAATGGCCTGAATTGCTTCGAGAAAAGGATGGTACGGCGGTGCCGCTTTTTTGCTCGACTTGGTGGGGGCACTGCCGTGCCCCCAGATATGTGTGCGTACGCCTCGTTCAAAGTTACATCTTTTTAACGAACGAAAGCATTAACGCCATATGAAGCCTTAATTTAATGCACAATTTTGTCGAAATTCAGAATTACTGCAGCTAAATGAACCCTCATCTTTGCCAACGGTACTGAATCCGACCACCTGGTTATACAGAATAGAAAAATTCTATACACATAATTGTAACACTGCCAATTTTCTGAAATCGTGTGAATGGTTTTTGCCATACTGTGATCGAGGGGTAAATTGTCTGTAGGGGTATATAATCGTTTCATATCGTACTTTCTCGTCGATTAGGCAAGCAAATGAGGTGAACGGAATGTATTGTGTGTGAAAGGGACAAAACTGGTGCAAAGTAAGCTGAATAAATGACTATTGATTACGTTGATTTTATTTGTTGTTAATACCTGAGAAACTGGCGGGATATTTTTTATCAATTTCGTTTAGCTCGATCGTTTAGCAAGCGTTGCATTGCAAAGATGGTATCACATGAAGTTTCGTACCTAAAATAATGATATGCTTTCTGACTTAGATCACTACGATCGTTTTATATTTTCATGATGATTATATTTTTCTTATATAGGATATTTGATGTTTTTTGAAAATCAAATATTGATTCCTGACAAGGTTATCCCATAAAAACAATACTTGTCAAAAATACCAAGTCTCGCGACCGTAAAAAGTTGTGAGATCCATGTAAGTACCAAGTCGGTTAATTAAAAATCTTTTATGTTTTAAATAAATAGATTGACTCGGCCATCGCATGAAAACACAATATATTTCATAAGTAATACATATAAATAAGATTGTTTAATTCGATTGCCAAGTCAATATATTTATTTAAAACATATAAGATTTTTAATTAACCGACTTGGTATTACATGGATCTCACAACTTTTTACGGTCGCGAGACTTGGTATTGTTGACAAGTATTATCTCCATGGGATCTTATTTCTTTTTGTAGATAGTCTTACTTTTGTCCTTTCCGGTACCTTCTACTTCTTGTATACCAACAACGAATTTTCTTACAAAGTTATTTATGCAATTGATGTATGGGATTACAAAGTTATTTATGCAATTGATGTTTCTCGAAAACTGGACAGAAATTGAAAATATTTTAATTTTTCCTTGATTCATATACTAAACACTAATCTTATTTAAATTTAAAGCTTCTATGTCTGCTAGAAGTACCTTAGAATTTTGGTGATCGGTCAGTGGGTGACAAAATTAAAAATTTTGACTCGTAATAATTCTTAAACTACTAGTTTAAATTGAATGAAATTTGAAATACAGCATGTTTATACAATGCCTGCAGGATACAATATTATTTAGCGGGTCTTAGTCCTTAGTACCTCCTGAACATTTGACAATTCACTGTTTAAGTGTTCAGGGTCACAGAGGTCATACGCTCTGTTCACTAACTAGGTCACTATGGATTCCAAATGTCGCGGGTGGTGATGCGAGCATGCGTTTAGATACCTGTCAGTGTGTGTCGGTTTTCTGTATACAGTGTGTCCAAGTGTACCATTAGCTTTCACCGTCACTTTGACGTCGACAAAGGTAACGATCCGTTTACCTCCATTTCAAATGTGCACTGGATGTTCGGATGTATGGAGTTCAATTTGTCTGCGAATTGTTCTATGTCTTGCTTGTTGGCCTTCATGATGCAAAATACATCGTCGACATACTTCTTCCATAGCTTTACATTTGAAGCCTGCATGTCTATGGATTCTTCAAAGTGTTCCATCCAGATATTGGCCATCACCGGTGCTACTAGGCTACCCATTGCCACTCCGTCGATCTGGAGGTAATGTTGTCCACGTTATATGAAGTAGTTACCCTCCAAGCAATTCTGCAATAGAACGGCGTATTCGTTAGACATACCGCTATACCTTAAGTTTCTCTCAACGACCTTAAGGCAATCCTGAACTGGAACATTGGTGAATAGTGACTCCACGTCAAAACTTACCATCACTTCGTCTGGTTCCTTTGTCACGCTCTTGATGATGTCAATAAAATGGCGAGAATAACGTAGAAGAATAACAGAAGTATTTATGCCTTTAAATAAGTAAATTATCGCGACTAAGACCCGCTAAATAATATTGTATGATGTATACAAATCGCGAAAGTTTAAAATCGATTAATGCCTGCATGGTGACTAAAAATTCAGGCCTAGTATTACCCACAACGAAATTATAGGGGGTCGAAAATGGCCTGAATTGCTTTGAGAAAAGGATGGTACGGCCGTGCCGCTTTTTTTCTCCACTTGGACTTGGGACACTGCCGTGCCCTCAGATTTATTTATATATTTTATTTATTTAAACTTATACAAGAAAGAGGACAAAGGGCGCCCTTCTCGCTAACATCTATATCTACCAGGCAAGCTTTGGAAGGAGATATTATTGATAGACCAGAAATGGTAGTTGTACTTGTAATTAGATTCTTATACTTAAAATTATAAATTTATGTTTTATTACAATAATAAGCCTTTGTTTCGTTGGTCCAGATACTAACGATTACAAACTGTCTGCCTATGTAGGCCAATGGTATGTCTGCCAAGAAGTCGCTATATCATCGCGGGACCAGGAAATACTCTTAACGTCTTGTACACCCCTCACTAGAATAGTAAATTGCCACTATGATTATCAGAAGTCGGCAGCTAACCTAACACAGTCAAAATAAACATCATAGAAATTATTAGCGCAAGCAAAATACCTACTAGCATCGCAGTCCATAGCCCACGTTACTATTCTTCCACAGAATCAAGACTTAAATATAGTTAAATCGTTCGAGAGCTCTTCAATTGAATATTTATTTCTCTACAACTTTAGAAGTGACGTCCCTCTTAACCTTAGCCCGTACTTTCAGTTAATTTATTACATAAAAACAAATAATACAAACATTACTTAGAAATTCTTATATTTTTAATCTAGCTCCTCAAATTTGCAACATACATTCCAAAGAATCGAATTGGCTGAATAAAATATTACCAAAAGCTGAACAAATGCGTATGAGTTAAAACAGTTAATTGAGATTGACAACAGAATTGACACATGCGTCGTCTTTAATTTAGCAATAAAGATTGATAAAACGCTTTCTCCATTCCCTTTTATTTACAAATAAGCCGTGAAAATCGTTATCTGTGCAGGGTGTTATGAGGAAATCTGTGCAAGCAACATCCACTTATTTATGTCGAGACTGGCGGGGGATATGTATCAGTGTATCCTCTTTTCGCTTCGATAATTTCATATTTACTGTTTAATATACAGAGTGAACGACTACTGTTCGTTGTAGTTGTATTTATAAGACCTAATTGGAGTTTTCGATAGTAACATATTCTGTTTGAAGTCTAGTGGAGGTGCCTCGTGAACACCTGATTTTTGCAGGATATGGATATTATTACGATTTGTTGAATGTAGTTTAACATTATTTATTCCTGATCATATCGTTGTTCACTTGTCACCTTCACAAAATTCTTTCTACATTTGCATTCCTTCACGCGGTCCACTGATTTATGTTCATAATAACGATCTGGAAAATGGAGGTAATTGGCGGTCATGGTCAGTATACCAATAGATTGTTTCTTACTGCCGGTTCGTATACCGTTATCGTCATGCTCACTAAAATGTCATTTCTTGTGGTGGCGTCGTGTGTCGGGTCATCCCTGTCCCTCTAATATGGCGAGAGGGATGATGGCTGGCACATGCGTCATACTCGTGAACGGGTGCTACTTGCGATGACTGGTCGATGGTGGTCTTGCGGGCTGGTATTAGATTTTAATATTTAACTGCATCATTTCCATTATGGGTCTGATCACTTTCGCGGATTGCCTGCATTATTAGGTATATATAATGTAAGTGGATGCTCCTGTTTCACCATGTCTATTCTGAGGAGACTAACCAAATGAACATCAAAAGTATTATGCTTGAGTATTATTATGTACAGTAAATATATACAAATGATATAGAAGGTGCAAAACCTGGCGAAGAAAAAGAGTGACCGTGAGTTTTATTGCCCGTTCTTTCTCATGGTTCTACCTATTGCTTTGCGAACGTGGCAGTAAATGTAAATGTAGAGTCTTTAAGTAATTATTTTATAAATTTATTATTTTGACGTTCATAAGCGTCACATTGTGACCCAAATGAATAAACGATTTTGAATTTGAATTTGAATTTGAATTTGAATTTGAATTTGAATTTGAATTTGAATTTGTTTATAAACTGTTGAAATATAATGAGGCAAATAGGGATATACAGGCATCCTCAACGTACCTAATTATGTAATTGGGTCAATGTATTTTTTGTCACGATCGGCCTCTTTCTCTTACTTTAGAGTTTTTAAGACGAGTGTCGTGCCTTGGTGGCATTACTAGCGTTAATTTTATAGTAAGCCATTAGCTGCTAGTAGGCAGCTAATTAAGGCTTAAGTCCTTCTATCCTTAGGTCACTAGTTAAAGGGTACTATAGAACCCTAAATTGTGCGTGGCCCACACGCACTTGACCGATTTTTTTATACAGGTACATAGAAAAGCATAGAGCAAATAATTTCAGAAATATGTTGTAAAGGTAGTCGAAATGATAACCTAATTCGTTAATTGTAGCAAGCTATGACGGCATATTATATAATATAATAATATATATAATATTCTACCACATTCACACAACACCATCTAATCCCAAACTAAGCAGAAGCTTGTACTATGGGTACTAGATAATGGATAAACATACATATATACTTTTTTTTTGTAAATACATACATATTATACATAGAAACACCCAGACCAAGACAAACATCCATGTTCATGCACAGAAATGTTTGACTTGAGCGGGAATCGAACCCGCGACCTTCGGCGTAGCAGTCACTTACACTCCCGCGGCGCCAACCGGTCGTCGATATTCAAGATGATAAGCGTTTCCCGAACTCAGCAGCTACTGAGAAATTATTATTGCCATTGTAATTGCAGTACATTACGTGGTATAGATTAGGTGGATTTCTAATTACTGTTTTGACTTCAGTTCTGCGCGACCACAACCGTTGCAAGCCGGTTAAAATGTCAGAGAATAACATACATACATACATAGACTCATGCCTGGTTCCCCGAAGGGGTAGGCAGAGGCATATTAAACGCCCACTTTTCGCCAGTGTTTTGATCCCACGTAATAGGTGGCGAGCCTATTGCCGCTTATTGGGATATTTTGTTTGCCAGAGCCTCGTCCGTTGATCGGCAGGTGCACCACTTGCAGGTGAGGTTGGCTTGGGTTCCTAAGTTCTTGGACGGAACCCTATGCACCCAGAGAATAACAAAGGTTGCTTATAACATTTATTCATTAAAAGTAATTGATTATCACGAGACAGATCCGCTGAATAAAGTCATACGGTAGTTTAGTATATTACCCAAACAGTAGGTAAAAAAACATGCATATCGTGGCCGTATCGCTAAGGCTACTTTTAGGTGGACCTAAATAAATATGTTTACATTACCATTCATAAACAGAACGTAGCTACAAAATACGGGGTATACTGGCAGTAAAACTATTAGATGACTTGGATAATTAGCTGCTATAGACTGCTAAATGGTTTAGTGCTTTCAAGTGAAACCCTATTTTAATGAGATTCGTCCTATGTTATTAATATATACATTATAAAATCACTGGTTTTAAGTGCTCTATAAAATGGATTTATTAGAGGACTACAAATTGGAGTCTGAGTTATTATTGATATTTTATGATTCGGTACATATAACATGTTAACCTGAGTTATATAAAATAAATAAAATGTACACTATAGTGCCATGACATATTGAAATAGTTTGGTTGGATTCAATGTTAACAATATTTAATTCGTTTCAGCAGAACTTAATCACAAACACTGCAGATCAGCCAACAGCTCATTAGCTTAGGTTAACGACCTCTGTAAACGTTGATAGATGAAATATCATCATTTAGAGCATTTCAACTTGTCGTATGTTTAAACACGAACACATTATCATATCCAAGCACTATTTAAGCATTAATAACAACATCGTTAAGCCTATTAAACGATTATAAACCGTGTTTGTATGTATACCTTAGGCTTAATTTATCTAATTCAGCCACTCGCAGTGGTTGCCAACCTGTGGTTCAATCTCAACGAACCAAAGTGCACATTAGAGACTAGACGAATAAAATAAAATCTAATTCGAGGCACAAACGCTTATTCTTTTTTTTTGTATCGGGTTTGAAAAACCTCATGGAGTCCCTCCGCCCTGGGGGAAGGGCGAAGGGGACTGTCAGACTCTTACTGACTAAAAATCAACCCGTGTTCCTCATGTGCCCATGTGTCGGGGGGTCGGGTATCACCGAAGCATTTCTCGCTACCCCCCGACGGGTATTGGCCCGCCAGATGGTCAGGCCAGGCGAGCCCTGAACAAAACCCCCTTGGCGGCGGATGAAGGTGTTGGGCTCCGCCGCCCAAACACCCGGCGGCCGCAGAGGATAGGGAGGACGGCAACGCAACACCACATCTCCTCTTCCTCTGGAGCCCCACCACGACGCAACAAATGGTGCGCCCCCATTTGGTCGCGGGAGATAGGGCGCGCGGCAACGCAACACCGACACGCTTCTCCTCCCGCGACCGCACCCGCACCTTGGGACGCATCCTACGCAGGCCTCACCCAAGCCCACGTGGAGCGTCCCCTCCCGGGATCCCGCTTAGCTTCACAGTGGGTGTACCTCAAACCCACGGTTACTGAGCCCCCCCACCATGACAAGGTGGAGATCCCACGGGGGGGACAAACGCTTAGTCTGAGTTTGTCTCAGCAAAATAGCTATTTGCATAATGAAGTGTATAAAAGTAATAGCTAAGGGTTATCATGATTCTTTTATTTTTGTCACATGTACGCTTAGCCGTGGGTTTTGTATATTTTCAAAGGCTTTGCGAAAATTTACGATGATAGCTTTGCTTAAATTATTTAATTTTAAACGGTTTTATAATCAGCAATATAAAAGCTGGCACTGTAAAACAAAATAAAAATTAATCCTTAATTTAAATAAAGTATTTATTCATGGTGCAGGAGTTGTCAAATAAACAGTCATGTTTACTTTATCTTTCAATTAAAAATACCTTACAGCAGCGATAGCCAAGTGGAAAGACCGACAGACTGCTACGCAGAGGGTCTCGGGTTCGAATCCACGGCACGGACCAATGACTTTTCGAAGTTAAGTGCGTAGTAAATTGTTAATTATTGCTTGCTTAACGGTGAAGGAAAAACATCGTGAGGAAACCTGCATGTCTGAGAGTTCTCCAAAATGTTCTCGAAATACATGTGAAGTCTGCCAACCCGCACTTGGCCAGCGTGGTGGACTATGGCCTTACTCTTCTCATAGTGAGAAGAGGCCCGTGCCCAGCAGTGGGACAGTATAAAGGGCTGATGATGATAAATACCTTAACAATACTTTTAATTTTTAAGACTAAAGAATTGAGGATTCATAAATAACACTGTATTGCCAAGTTAAAGAAAGTAGAAGTATAAAGTTACAAGTATTAGAAACAAGTATTTCAGAACCTTGGGAGCTCGGCGAAACGTAATCTTGTTGTCTAACGCAACCTCTTATCCGAGACATAAACTAATCTAAGAGTGTTACACACTCTCTAGGCACAAGAAATACCACTAACCTTTAGCACCCTGTAACACAATTAAGCTCATCAACTCAGCAAACACTATTTCACAAATGAATATACCTGTCAACTAGTTTGTTACTTGTTAAGTACCTGATTAGCTATTAATATGTTTAGTTTAAATTATATTAAGGTATATTAGTGGAGTAATAAGGTTTTGGTAGTGATCGGCCTGTGGAGGATTCCAATTTGGAGAACAATACTGACTTCCCGAAGTTATATATTTTGTCTTCACTTATAAAGGATCATTCTGTTCGTGCCACAGAACGTCAATCTATGCTTGGCGTGTCGTCTCAATATTACCTAACACTGTACGATGAAGTATTACAAGCACTTTGGGTTGTAAGATCAGACAGCAGTCAATCTGCGGATAAGGCAATATTCTGTGAAATATTCTTAGACCAAAAAGCAAACTCTCAGCTCCAAAGTGAAAGCCTTAGATCTGACAAAGAAAACTAAATCCATAGATTACACCCATATACAATTTCCATTTTTGAAAAGCGACTCCCAGCGGTCTTTACTGACCGTAACTATCCAATAGAGTCACTTCTAAAAAATGTATGACAATAAAATTGTTTCTTTAATGCTGACGACTTTATGGCGGAGTTAGCACACCACAGTCATGTTTTGGTTTAAAGGTATTTCTACTTTCGCCTGCCTTTTGTCAACATTTTCTACGTATGCAACCTACAAAGCAATTGTAACGCTAGTGTAGGAATAACCCAATTTAAAGGAATATATAAAAACAAACTATAAAATGAAACTATAACCGTAAAGCTTTTTACAAGTAAAATCCAAATATTTCACTACCATGTAACATGTTCCAACAAAATGATTAATCTACATACCATATCTGGCGATACGGAGTCCCTCGCGACCAAATACGGCGGCAGTAAAAGGCTTTACGACAAAATCAAAACGTAAGCTTATAGTGGACTATTGCACGCTTTGGCAATAGTGAATTTAATTCGATACAGCTGTATATAACGCTGCAGTCACAGTAGGAATAAAAAAAACATTTTTCATATTGATTATCGGCTTGTAACTTCTAAGAGTCTTTGCGCATTATGAAAAATAGTAGTAGTAGTAATAATGTGGCACTTAATGTCATTTCGAATAAAGAAGTAATTGATTGGGCTATTGCCCAATCAATTACTTCTTGGGTGTTCAACACGTCACGTTGCGAACTAAGCAAATAAATGGTTATGATTTTGTCTCGGGTCAGATCTCAGAGATATTAATGAAAACCATAACCAGAAGTTTTCATTTAGCCTCCGACTAACTTAGTAAGCACACAATTCAGTTTTCATCTTTAAAGGGTGACAACCTATTCTACTTTTCGTAGAACCCTGATTGTACAGACTATTTTCATAGGTGTTAAATGGTCTCGAGTAAAAACAGCATACGTGATCTAATATTTCAACGACTAGTAAAGCCAAGTTAGAAATAGATGTTGCAAAAAATGACAAGGTAGCCTTTTAAAACATTAAGATAAAAGTTAGGAGACGTAATATACAAACTGGTACTTTTTACCTAAACTTTAGCCTAAGCCTACATTGTATCGTTCGTTAAAACGTCATATGATAAGGAAATGCACCAGTGTGCATATAAAAAATCAGGGCATAACAATTTTAATGAGAATAATTAGGTACGTAAAATGACACACAGAAACGAAATTTCCTCGTATCGCCTTTCACTAAGAAAAACAAACATTTAACTTACGAACAGATTTTGCTGTAGCTGTAAATATTCCACCAAGGAAATCATGAAGGTCAAGTTCAAACGACAAATTCCTTTCAATTTGTCTGTATGTACGCCATACTACAAAACTATTTTTTGTACAGCTTTCACCATAAGATAGTGTGGTGACTGAGAAAGGTTTAGTTGTAAAATTCACGCAGCCGGAGCGGCGGGTAAAGTCTAGTACTTTGTAAATCTGAGTAGTAGTGAGTCTAAAATCTTAAAAATCACTGACAATGCGTTGATTCACGTTGATTCAGTGTTCACCTTTTATAAAATAAAAATGATAAAACCAGATGACGGACCTAAGACCAAAACAATTCCCGTCTCACTGTTTTCAAACTCACTTAGCCACTAGAGATCTCTGAAAATACGTGTAATAGGATTTCGCAGTGGAAATTGGATTTATAGTGCAATGGCAGTGTTGTGTCCTGTGCTTCGTCTTGCTATCGTAGCAGTTAACGTGACCGATAGTCGCACCTGTGACTGATCTATACACGGTGTTTGTGCATTGTGTACCTACATGTAAACGGTGATGGGATATATCCGCCAGCAATAAAAGGAAATAAAATGAGTTCACCTACATTTTAAGTGCATTCAACTTTGTGACACATTTAGTAAGCTGTCTTCATTGTTTTGGGTAATATTTGTAATTTTACTTGGTATTTATTTTAAATATACTAATTAATTTAAAGCAGATTCGCGAGACCTACATAGTGACGACCATGGGCAAACATCCGTTTACCCGGTTATATGCGTTGCTTACTGCAAGCATTTAAGTGAAGTTTATTTTCAAACAATATGTTAAGGTTCATACATACTACTTCATATAATATTACAAATACGAATAAATTTCCTATAACAATTTTAATACAAAGATAAGGTATGATTTTATTTAAAATAAGTACTCCAAACAATTTTGTGTGTAGTACATCGCGAAGAAACTGCCACTATTTTTACTGGTGTTCAGAATAAAATGTTTAATACAAAGAAGTTCTAGAAATAATGATTCTAATTTACAACGACAGACATAAAAGTCACAAAGTGTAGAATTTATATTACAGTCATCCAGATTTGATCCTGTGGCTTCCAACGTATTTCTGCTACAACTAGTATTTAATAATTATAGTTATTTCTGTATTTAAAATATATCGAATAATAAATAAATAATCCTATGCACTATGGTGGCAAGAGTCCTAAAGAACTTCCTCCTATCTTTCTCAAAGTAGTCCTTTTGAAAAGATTTAGACACCCGACCTCAAGGATGATGCTGATATAGAAAGGGAGAGGAGGGCGTTGTCAGTGAGAGCGAACATGGTAGCTCGCAGGTTTGCCAGATGCGGGGAGGGTGTGAAGTTGACTGTTTTTAGAGCTTACTGCACATCCTTCTATACCTGTAGCCTGTGGGCTAGATATACTCAAAAGTCTTACAATGCCCTCCGTATCTGTTTGAAATAGAATTAGTTTTTATTATAAGTCAAATCGATTAGAGCGATTGAGTAACATTTTGTTTAGTCTATTGAAAATTTCTGACAATGGTCACACTGATCTGTCACTTCCGTTCGCTTCCTTGAAAAATTAACTCGCCGGGTGTCGTCTCGTACGTAAAATATCGCCTTTTGAATTAACGCGAATTGAATTAAATTGAGTAAACCGTCTTAAATGCCACCTGATCTAGTGCTGGCAACTGTAAATTGATTGTGAACTATTGATTGACATTTGTGAAAATTGTGAATCCGGTATCGAGTCCACGTGCCAACGTGTCCTGAAAACGTCGCGTTTGAAGCTTAATAGCTGAGTATCAGATACTTCATTCATTTATTTTGGCCAATATACTTGTATGAATGTGTCTAATTTAGCTCAAGCCTGACATCAGCAAGGATAGCGGGTAAGTGAAATATAATATTGATATTGATTGATTTCAATTCATCACTGTGCAACGCAGTGCATTGTGTCTGGATCATTGTCTACCGTGGTCAGGTAGATGTATTACATCTTCCACTGCGCACTTCTGATACACCTTCCTGCCTGGCTACGGTAATTCTAGACATAATTTTGGTGCAGAGCTGTACTTGAAATTTAGCCGCTGTTACATTACTGAGTATAAACTCAGATTGGTATGAGCTTGTATCTTATCACCTTGTAGACAGTATTGTAGTGTTTGTCAGGTCAGTTATTGTCTAAAATACATAATATTTAATTGTATAAGTTGACCTAGATAATTTGAAACACATTGTCACATAACCTCAATCAGTAATTGTTGATTTGTATTGTTGAAAAATCTATCTTAAATTTGTTGTTGCATTAATAAGTCAGTTTGTTTGGATACATAACAGCTGTATGTATCAATAAATTTAGTAAATTTAGTTTATTGCATATATTCATAAACATTGTAATAATCCAACTTGACCTTGCCACTTGGGCGGGTCACATTAAAATAAACTTTGTTTTGTTATAATATAGATAATATTGCTAGGTAACACATATTCTGTGCTTACTTACTATTGTATATCTCAAATAACACAGCCAGTCTGTCTGTTGCAAATAATTAATTAATTAATTTGAAGTTTAAACTTTTAATTTGTTATAAGTTATAACCTTTGATAACTTGTGTTTGTTACAATATTGAAACTATTAATTTTGTTGGACAGTAGATACCTGTCACTTGCTTGTACCAGCAGTAAACAGCCTAATTCTTCGTTGGTTTCAAGGAATTAAGAAAAATTAAGTTTTGATTGTTAATATTATTTAACGCTTGTCCGGGCTCTTTTGAATTTTGATTATGTCAGCTATCAAGGACTTGCGTGCGGCTGCTGGTGCTATTGCATCAGATTTGCGCTGGTTTGTCTCGGCCAGTGCTTTAGTGAACCGGCCTGATCGCCAGCAGGCCTTACTTCAAAGGTACGAGCGGATTGACGATCGCCTGGCAAGTGTGGAACAGCAATTCCGCACTTTCAGCACTTGCTGTCTTGAAGTGTCAATCAATGATTTCACCGCTGACCAGCGAAGTAAGGTCAGTGAAGACTATGCCCAGGTCTTAGACCTGTATGATGCTGTCTCCAATAGTGCGAGACAACTAGTTGCCGATAGGGAAGGGCAACCCGGCCTGAAGCAGGAGCTTCCTAGGTCAGCACCGGGGCTGGTGAGTAGGCTCCCTACTTTGGACCTCCCCCATTTTGATGGCTGCCTAGGAAGCTACCTGGGCTTCGTTAATTTGTTCGACAGCCTAGTCAATGATAGGGCTGACCTTCGGCCAGTACAAAAATTGGCATATTTAATGTCGGTTCTGGATGGGGAGGCTAAGGGCCTCATCCAGCATCTGCCCGTGTCTGACGAGGCGTACCAGACGGCTCGGGACCTAATCACCCGTAGGTACCATAATAAGCGTGGCCTCGCCGACACGCACATCGAGCAGATTTTGGGTTTGCCGACGCTCACCCGGGTCTCTGGGTTGCGCACCCAACTTTTGAACCCGCTCTTGGTGGCCATCAACGCACTTAAGTGCCTTGACCTGCCCGTGGACCAATGGTCCTATCTATTGGTGCACATTGTCCTTAAGAAGCTGCCTGCCGACCTGAGGTCGCGTTTTAAACAGCGCTTTGGTGGGGATAGCGCGACCCATCTGCCCCCCTTTGCTGACCTGGAGAGGTTCCTGGAGGATGAGTGCCGGGTCTTGGACAACTCCGGTGGTGACACGCCGGCTAAGACGCAGCCGCCCAAGGTCAAGGAGCAGGCTCGCGGTCACACCCGAGCCAATGTTGACCGGCGCCCTCCTCGCTTTGCGGTCACGCAGAGCCCAGTGGAGTGCTCCTACTGCAAGGTCACGGGGCACAGAACGGCCAGTTGTAGCGCATTCTTGGACCTACATGTCGCCTCTCGTAGGCGCATCGCGAATGCCCGCCGCCTTTGCTTCTCTTGTTTGGGGTCCCACTACCAGCGAGACTGCCCAAACTCTCGCCCCTGTCCTCACTGTGGAGGACAGCATTTGGACATTCTCTGTATGAATGCCAGAGAGGTAGGCCGCTTGTCCAACCAGCCGACGCCGCGCACGGGCGGGTGTTTTGAAGGTTGGCAGCCGAGGCTCACCGGCGCGTAGCCGAGAGTCGCCTCGCTCAATTGATCGCCACTCACCCCGCTTGGAGAACCGTAGCGTGCGCACGCCCCTCTCTCTCGCGCACCTGAATGTGCGACCGCCCAGCGTCACCAGCACCATGACTGCTGCCCCAGGTATTCCCCTCCTTTGGCGGAGCGTCCCCGCCTTGACTCGCGCCCACCTCGTTTTGGGCGGGAGCGTCATTATGACCCCCCACAGATGGCGCGCGGATCGAGTCATCGCGCTTTTGAGGACTTCAAGCCGCACCCTGATTTTGACTTGCCAGGTCCTGGCCAACGGTCGCCGCCCAGGCAACAATAGGTCATTGACCCCTGCCCTATAACTCCAACCTCCCCCATTGAGACCGCTATCCTACCAACGGTTGCTGTTCGGGTCTGGGGACCCACGGGGACCTCTGTTGTTGTCCATGCTATATTGGACACAGGTTCACAAGGTTGCATTGTTTCCACTTATTTGGTAGGGCAGGTTAAATTAAATATGGGCTCTTTTCCAGATTGTATACGGGGCATAGGGGACGTAGCCTCTAATGTTGAAGGGCAAGTTAAGGTTTTGTTTGGCCCTGTTGAATCTTCACACCCGAGGAATAGAACCTCGGCTATAGTGTTGAAGAATATTTTGGGTATGCACCCACAGAAACAGCTCCCTGCTGCTGTGGTGAATTTGACATCGGGATTGGAACTGGCAGACCCCAAATTTGACACACCGGGACAAATCGACTTGTTGATTGGCTCTGATGTCCTCGGTGGAATTTTGATTGGTGGGAAACGGGTCTTGGTGCCAAATGGTTTGACTGCCATCCCGACCATATTTGGATTTGCTTTGATGGGCCCTGTACCTAGGGACCCCCCTCCACCTGAACTTGATAATTTGTTGGCTGTAGGCTCCGCTCTCTCTGATGCGGTTCAGAGGTTTTGGGAGGTAGAGGAGCCCCCTCAAGCTGCCCGTTTGAATCCAGAACATGAGGAGTGCGAGCTGTTCTTCCAGAACAACACTGGTCGACTCCGTTCTGGTCGGATTATCACGAAGCTGCCCTTTCTGTCTGTTCTGCCTCCGCTTGGTGAGTCACGACCTTTAGCCGAAAAGAGATTGTTGGCTATGGAGCGCCGCATGGGTCGTGATCCGGAGCTCAGACAGAAGTACATTGAGTTCATGAGGGAATATGAACAGTTGGGACACATGTCCGTGTCAAATTTGGATTGGCGTTCGGTGGAGCATTACTTTCTCCCGCATCATGCGGTATTGAAGTCATCAACTGGCAAGCTGCGCACAGTGTTTGATGGTTCTGCGCAGACTTCAACAGGCGTATCCTTGAACCAGTGCTTGCATTCTGGTCCCAAGTTGGTCAAGGACCTTTGTGACGTCATCACCAGCTTCCGACGACATCAGGTTGTCTTTGTGGCCGACATAAAAATGATGTTCAGGCAGACTATTATCCACCCTGATGACCGTCGCTTCCAGCTGATCCTTTGGAGAGAGTCTCCTCGTGATCCCATGGTCGTCTACGAGCTCAATACCAATACGTACGGGTTAAGGTCAAGCCCCTACTTGGCAATACGTTCTCTTTGGGAGCTCGCAGACTGCGAAGGCCTACGTTTCCCACGAGCCTCTGCCATCTTGAAGGACGATATTTACGTCGATGACATTTGCTCGGGCGCCTCCACAGCGGACGAGGCGATCCTCCTGCGGGACGAATTGATAGGTATTTTGGCCTCCGCTGGTTATGAGTTGCGTAAATGGATTTCCAACTCACCAGCGCTTTTGGAAGGCTTGCCAGAGGATCATCAGCAGGATCCACATTTATTTGAGATTGTTGACAACCCCGCCATGATGGCTGTTCTCGGCGTTCAGTACAGACCGGTCCAAGACATCTTTACGTATAACGTAGACTTGAAATTGCCTTGTTCTTGGACTAAACGTCTCGTGTTGTCTACTGTCGCCAGAACCTTTGATCCGAACAGTTGGATTTGTCCTATCATATTTTGGGCAAAATGCTTCTTGTAGAAGCTTTGGACAGCAGGATTGACCTGGGACGAACCTCTACACGGTACTCTTGTTGAGGAATGGACCTCTTTTGTATCCTCACTTCCTGCCGTCAACGAGATCTCCTTGCCTCGTCCCATCCTTCCTCCCGGGAAGTACAAGGCCACCCTTCACGGGTTTTGTGATGCCTCGGAACGTGGTCACGCGGCCGTGGTGTACTTGCGCACAGTCAGTGCCTCAGGTCAGGTGAGAGTTTCCCTGATCATGGCGAAGAGCAAGGTAGCACCCCTTCGGACATCTTTGACCATTCCGAAATTGGAGCTCTCGGGAGCAGCCCTACTTGTACGCTTATTGAACCACGTGTCTAACACTTTGGGTAAAAGCATTTGTATTAATGGGACTTACGCCTGGACAGACAGCCAAATTGTTCTTTGTTTGTTGAAGGCTTCTGTCCACACCTTGGAGGTATTTGTCGCTAATCGCGTTTCCCAAATCCAGAAATCCGAAGTCAAACTTGTTTGGAGACACGTGCCAGGTGAGCTCAACCCCGCTGATTGTGCCTCGCGCGGATGCTTGACGCCTAGTTTGATAGGTCATTCGCTGTGGTGGGGTCCGGAATGGTTGAGTCGACCAGAAATTGATTGGCCTCGAACGCCAGTTTTGAATACTTCTAATTTGCCGGGTCTACGAACACTCGCTCTTGAGAAGGTGGAATGTGCCTTCGACCCCGATTTTTCGTTAAATCGTTACAGCTCCCTCGACAAGTTGTTAGGTGTCACTGCTTGGATAAAGCGTTTTGTTTTTAATTTTAGGCACCCACAACAGAAACGACTGACACCGTTTCTCTCACCACAGGAACGACAGGAGTCTCTCACCTTTTGGGTTCGTTCTGTGCAATTGGCACATTTTGAGAAGGAGATTGCTATCCTTAAATCAGGGAGATCGAAATTGGCGGGAGCTGTATCTAAATTGAACCCCTTTTTGGACGATACGGGTCTTTTGCGTGTTGGAGGGCGTCTCAAGAACGCCAACCTCCCTTACGGGGCTCGTCACCCCCTTTTGTTACATAAGGACGGTCATTTGGTACGCTTGTTGGTAACTGACCGTCACCTTAAAAACTCGCATGCTGGTTGTAATGCTTTGTTGGCCATTTTGCAACGCGAGTTTTGGATTTTGTCTGCCCGAAGAATTATTCGGAGTGTAGTCTTTCGCTGCATCCCTTGCTATAAGCTCAAGGCTTCTACCATGCAGCCCTTGATGGGAGACTTACCGGCAGATCGCGTAACTGAGAGCAGGACGTTTGACGGTGTTGGCACGGACTTCGCTGGTCCCTTTTTGGTAAAAACGTCGACACTTCGAAACAGCAAGACTGTTAAGGCCTACTTGTGTGTTTTTGTTTGTCTCTCCACAAAGGCCGTACACTTAGAACTGGTCTCCTCGCTTACGACCGAGGCGTTTGTAGCCACATTTGACAGATTTGTATCCCGCAGAGGGCTGCCTTCCTTGATCCGTTCTGATTGCGGCACTAACTTCAAGGGCACCTATAATTATTTGAATGATGTTGTTAATTTCCTTGAAACCAACAAAGCTGATATAGGTGACAGGCTTGCCCGACGTGGGATAAATTGGTTGTTTTCCCCACCAAATTGTCCACACTAGGGTGGTATTTTTGAGCCGCTGTAAAATCGGCCAAAACACACTTGCGCAGGACAATCGGTGAGTCTGTCCTTACATTTGAGGAACTCGCAACTGTGTTTTGTAAGATTGAGGCCGTTTTGAACTCTCGGCCATTGTGCCCGATCTCCTCAGATCCGAATGATTTGGAGGCCCTTACGCCGGGCCATTTTTTTATTGGTCGCCCACTTGTCGCCTTGCCTGAGTACCCCTATATTGATACGAGACCTGGTCGTCTCTCGCGTTTTGAATTGGTACGCCAGATTACTCAGAGCTTTTGGAAACGCTGGAATTTGGAATATTTGCACATACTCCAGCAACGCGTTAAGTGGACCGACAAGACCGATCCACCCAAGATTGGTGACCTCGTTTTGATCAAGGGGGCCAACCTTCCGCCACTCAGATGGCGCAGGGGGCGCATCCTTCGTTTGGTAACTGGGGCTGATGGAGTTCCCCGATTTGCTGAGATCTTGGTGGACGGTTCGATTCTGAGGAGAGCGGTTGCAACATTGTCACGTCTACCAACCGATTAGCGGACCGGTAGGCCGGTCCGGGGCGGGTGGATGTTTGAAATAGAATTAGTTTTTATTATAAGTCAAATCGATTAGATCGATTGAGTAACATTTTGTTTAGTCTATTGAAAATTTCTGACAATGGTCACACTGAACTGTCACTTCCGTTCGCTTCCTTGAAAAATTAACTCGCCGGGTGTCGTCTCGTACGTAAAATATCGCCTTTTGAATTAACGCGAATTGAATTGAATTGAGTAAACCGTCTTGAATGCCGCCTGATCTAGTGCTGGCAACGGTAAATTGATTGTGAACTATTAATTGACATTTGTGAAAATTGTGAATCCGGTATCGAGTCCACGTGCCAACGTGTCCTGAAAACGTCGCGTTTGAAGCTTAATAGCTAAGTATAAGATACTTCATTCATTTATTATGGCCAATATACTTGTATGAATGTGTCTAATTTAGCTCAAGCCTGACATCAGCAAGGATAGCGGGTAAGTGAAATATAATATTGATATTGATTGATTTCAATTCATCACTGTGCAACGCAGTGCATTGTGTCTGGATCATTGTCTACCGTGGTCAGGTAGATGTATTACATCTTCCACTGCGCACTTCTGATACACCTTCCTGTCTGGCTACGGTAATTCTAGACAGTATCCAATATAACAATGCGTTTAGAGTGCTGATGGGGCTTCCTTGCTTTTTTAGCGCATCAGGGATGTTCGCTGGAGCGCGTGTGGATTGTTTCTATGCCACAATGCGCAAAAGGTGTGCATCGCTGGTGCGCAAAGTGTGGGCTAGCTCCAACAGCCTTCTGAGGATCATAGCGGACAGGTTTGACCGTCGGTACGTTAGTCACTGCTGTGCCATTTCCCATGGAATTGTGCAGCGGTAATGTGCGTAGATGTTTAAAATTATGATGATTTTTAATGTGTGCTTTATAGTAATATTGGTTATGTTTCTGTTACTAACAAAAATGAGTCTATGGTCACTTGAATAAAGTATATTATATTAAACTACCCGCTTCTCTCTTCAACATGTCAGCACCATGTTCGCACTCATTACGAACTTGTGAGACAAAAGCCTCGCTCGAGTGCCATTATGATAGAAAAAGGAAGGGTCTAACACAAACAAATGCAATACATAAATTGTGTTACATCCGCAATGTGGTGCTGACTAAAACTTTCAAGACACAATCGTCTTAAAACTTTTTAGAAATATAATCTTGAGACAATAAAATTGCGATTAGCTGCCGTTCAGTGCAGCGTCTACCAGCTTTTAAAGGATTAATCAATTTAGACGGGATAACAAGAAGCCAAGATATTTGATCTAGTAATCTGTAGTTAGATACAATTTCTATCCAAAAACCATTGGTTTTGCCGGTAACAGCTATCCAGACGTAATTTAAAGCAATCAATGTATATTCAAAAAATAGTATAGACATCCACCTTTTAAATACAGAGCCTAGTATTGTATTGAAGAGTGATAATAATAATAATACATTTTCTCCAAAAACGTTTGACACTGGTACGAATGTTGTGGGTTCCATACATCTATCGAATTAATTTGTTCTTAATGAGAAAGGTTCTCTTTCAAACACAATATTACTTTAAGTAATTATCAAAAATAACTGCCACCAGGTGCACTCTACACTTTCTCTGTAGTCTTTTCTAAGATGCCTTATTCCTGTCGAGGTACAATATGAATCGCCCCTTAATCGTCTAACATCAACACTCATACAATTGAAGTTTTCTTCAAGCTGTCCTCAAGTTTATTGTGACAATGTTTTGTGGAGAGCACTTTTGGCTGGTTGTTGCGATACAAAAGTTATGAAAAGGAATTTATGAGTGCTTAGGATCTACACTTTATTGTGTTTAATAATCTAATATGACGGTAAGATGAAATGTTCTTAATAATTATTACGTATGTACTTTTTGATTTTGTTACTTTTATAGTCTACTGTGTAAGTAAGCGATATAGTAGTGTTATCCATCACTTTTATTATAATAATCAACGACGTAGCAATCTTAAAATAAGAATAATATTGGGCACAAATATGACAATGCAATTATGTATATACATAGATGGCTCCTACGCATAACTGTTCCTTCTTTTAATCCTATTTAGGAATATTAATACAGGCCAATAATTATCTATAATATGGAAACTTTCACTCAGAATTATTATTTTTAAGTAATCTCCTGAAATACCATTTGCCAAATTACATAACGGAAAGAGAATACTTGTCGTGAAGAAGCCATCTGTGTTTCCTGAGGGCGACTTGATAATCTGAAAGCTGCTGGCTCTGTGGTTTTTTACACCAGCTTTGTGATACGGTACAGTTTGTAAAAGAGATGGTTTTGTTGTTGAAGAACAAATTGAGACTTCTGTAGTACTGCAGAATTGGAAACTGAACGAAAATCTCAATTTCATTTTGACGCTGCGTGGTTTACACATAGCGTAGTTCTTTTTAACCATGTTCCCTGATGCTGATATAATATTTTGTGCTTAAAAGAGACTAACTTATTGATTTATTTGTAACTTATGTACTATTGTTTTATTTTCAGGACAAGAAGAGACAATATATCATTTAAAAAAAAAAATCATTGCGTCGATTCGTAGAACCACTTTTGCATTCCAAGTAATTTTTTTATACCCGACCTACTAGTCACTTAATGTCTCAATTACGCGGCTAACATGGCGTTCCTAGTATTTCTTTAATAGCGTCGTGAAACCATAAAAAAGTTACTGACTGCCGCTAGTAAGACTTGTTTATTCACTCGTTCAAACCTTCAATAAGGCACTTCAAACAGATAAAGAGAGAATGCTCTTTAAATTATTATTTCTTTATTCAATGAAATTGCCAGTCACGGATATAGCCCTCCAAATGGTCGAGTTGAAGTGGCAATGGGTAGAGCACAAAGCCAGAAGAACCGATGGCAATTGGAACAGAAAGGTTCTGGAGTGACGGCTACGTACCTGACGTCGTAGCACAGGTGGGTCCAGCAAGATGGACCGATGATCTTCTTGGGATCGCGGGCAACTGATGAATGCGGGTGGCTCAAGGTCGGTCTATGTGACGAGCCTTGGGGAGGCCTATATCCAGCATTGGATATCTATCAGCTGATATGATAGTAATGAATCAAATTGCAATCGTCGTAATTACTTACTAGTACCAACGGTTACCCGCACGCACCCACATAATATTTTTTCCACTGCTCCACACCCGTAGATCATAGCGTGAGCCTATGATCATTATGACGATAAATGAAAAGAACAAAAACTTCATTTTTATAATACTAGTCTAGGTTACAACTCAAACTCTAACAATAGCTGTATAAGACGTACTACATAGATTGTATATTTGGAAGGCCTTGTCTATCTTCTACATTCGACACCAATGTTTACCGCAATCCCTGAATAGTGGGAAATTGTGAGTTATTTAAGGATTATCAGGCTCTTCTGATAGCTCAAGTTCAGACTGTCTTTATTGAACTTGAAGCCAGTTGATACTTGTTGTAAGTAGTTTATGTGTAGAAATGTTGTAAAGAATTTTGTGATACTAGCAGTTGCTCTCAGCTTCATTCGCGAGAATTTTTACTCTCTATCTTAGCCAGAATGAAAAATTACGCTAATAATGGTATACACTTATTTCTAACCAGAAATAGGTGTATGTAATTCCTTACTTCTTTACTTTGTAAGTGACAAACTTATTTGATCACTTATTCTACACCACTAAACTTCTTCAAAATAAAAGCCATCGTGCGTCAACATTCAATGAAATTTTTTTCTGATTGAGATCAGTGTTTTGATAAATTTCGTAGTCACCGTCAGTAAAATGACCAGTTTGTTCTACCTACTTAGTGTCTAGAGTTCTTTTTTCATGTAAATGTTCTTCAGAAGTCTCTCACTTCCTGAAAATAATAATTGACACGTATACCTAGTACCTACTCGAAGATCCGCAGGCGAACCAAAGTCACCGACATAGTTCTCCGCGTAGCCAAGCTGAAGAGGCAATGTGCAATCTCATATCTCGAAGGACCGATGGCCGTTAGGGCGGGAGTATTCTGAAGAAGCGGTCACGTACCGACGGATTAGGGCTTTGAAAGCGGGAAGCGATTGAATGCAGGCATCTCAAAATTGGTCGGTGTGTAGATCCTGGGGATAGGCCTATGCCCATTATTGGACGTGGCTAGACTGAGTTGATAATGATGGTGATGAAAAAACCAGCTGTTTAAAAAATATATCCAAGGTTCATACAAGCCCTTAACTTTAAAAAAGAGAAACTAAATTAAAATAAAAGTGTCAAAATATAAAAAACGGATACCATTGCCACATCATCGAATCTGTTTTTTTTTAATACACTATAGTTGCGTTTCAATTTGTATAAAATAGAGAGCCACAATTCATCGCATAACTGAACACGCCAATGAAAACATCACATTCATAGTGAATGTGTCGGTTCTTTTTTTATTCGATCGCACATTTGGTCCTTTTGAATGAACGAAACGATGTAAACGGTACGACGCGCGCTTACCAAATGTTCTCGCGGACAGATGCGGAAACTATTTGTATAAGTTATGCATTCAAGAAACACCATGGCGTAACTTTTCAATTGCAATACGGGGTTTCGGAAGCCTTCGTGACAAATGTGGCTAGTAAATCAACTTGAAGGAAGAATGAAAGTCACGTACACAGAAATACTCCAAATTTAGGATACCGATAAAGGAAACGTATCATAATCGAAATATCAACCGCAACGTGCGATACACAGAACGTTAACGCTTTGATGTAAATGCCACAATAAGTGATCACCCATCTTAATGATGACCCCTGCAAACATTGCTTCACCTTACCGGTCTATTGCAAATGGCAGCCAACTCACACTATGAATGCTACAGTATAACCAACAAGTACACATAACCTTTCCAGTACAAAGGGTAATCAAAGATTTACGTTAACCAATTTATTATTTTGCGTCACCGCAGTTGCCTATTGTATTTTCTTTTGTGTCTGTGCCACAGCAGTGCTCAACGAGTTAAAATAACTCAGTCGTTCGCGAATGGCACTCTTTGTGTTTCCCAGAAGTGTCCTTTAAAATTCGAAATAACATTTTACCTATGTTAAGCTAGCAATTTAGCATGACTATATTTTTATAAGAATACGCGAGAACGTCTGTGCATTAATGTCCAACGAGCAAAAATTGCCACGTGTAATTTAAAATTGTTACATAAATATTAAAAAAGAATATATCGTTTTTATTAGATGCTATAATTTTGTTTGATTGAAGAGCTGTATACGCCTCACGAACAAAAAAGTTAAGAGGTGTTAATATAATTCCATTACTTACATTAGTTAGTTAACATTCATTGTAAAATGTATTACAATCATTACAGCACCGAAATGAGAAAGTAGTTGCTCAGCATTCACTAATTCTTGTAACAACCAGTGCCGCAATTACCTGTCATTGCAGGAAAAATATTTTTCATACGTCTGAAGTACCTACGATAAGTTTACTTAAACGTATTTTGTAATCTTTCCTCGATCCAATTTATAAAGATTGCATTTACGTGGTTATTATCATTTTGAGCTGTTTATCTATGCAATACTATTGGTGTTTCATTGACTGCAAAGAGACTGATAAAATTAGTATCTCCATAGATACTGATCTATGGAGATACTAATTTTATCAGTCTCTCAAAAACAACAAAACATTTCTAACATAGTAAATCTTTTCGTACCGAAAGAACAACTACACTTTCAGATAAAATACTCTCTTACAAAGCCATCAAAAAACGCTTTACCTCTAAATACCCATGAAAGTAATTAATATATTTTATTGGGGAGTAATTCGATGCGGTTGGCCGCGGCCCAGACCTCGGGAATCACGTATGCGGCAACAAATTAGCTAGAAGAGATTGTTGCTGCCCACTAATGTACAGCCAACCGTTGATTTGATTATTTGAAGGATCTACTTGTATGAGGTTTAAAATCGGATATTGTGGTACTTTTGGGTACGGCATTTTATCGGCTTCGATCATTCAGTAAATGAAGGGTAACATAATATGCACGTTCGGTCGTAGTATGTTACACTTTAATTTTATGAATAACCGACATCAAAGAAAAGGGAGCTTTTTAAAGTTCGAAACACGTGACATAAGCGTTAATTATTTAGTTACGTTTTATCCAAAGCATGCAATGATTGGTCAGCATGTCAAAGCTCGCCAATGCCTACTAATGCTAATGGGTGTGCTCAATAATCTACACAATCATATTACAAAAATAATATTATGGCAAATCCTAACATATTTTCAGCAACGAAGCGGCATTGTAAATTAAGATACTGAGTACCCACAAAACTGCCTCGCATAAAATACTACGCATAGAAAGATGTCGCGTGTACACCAAGCGAACTTTTTATAATCCGATTAAATATTTATTGATTTAAATAAACGTAAATTTTATTAGCCGTAACATTTGCCATAAAAATACACTTTGGCAATTTCCAGAGGGCAATTTACTGCAGCATTGCACTGAAGCAATACAGTTGAGAATTTAGTTGTATTGCTATTTAAAGGCTTGTTTAACTTAAAGAGCTACTGCCAAGAAAACGTATTATTCATTTCAATGCATTCAAATGGATTATGTTCGTTAGAGATTATTTAACTATCTAGAAGAACGTTTATTAGGAAATCTATAAGTTTGCTAGACTATGTAGCTACTTAACAAATAGTGCATGAATATGTGTTAGCTTCTTTGTACCTTTGCAGTAATTGTAATTAGAGGTATAGAACGATTGAACTTACCAGGTTATTATTTTTTTTTACGTAGAGTGTAATAATCCAAAGTACCTATAACACACTGATGTCATCGAGATATAAAAATATGAAGATAATTAATTTATGCTGCTAAGTATGTGTGCAACAGGTGTGTTCGTAAGTTTATGTAATGTTTGTATGTTTGTCCACGATTTTTTCGAAACTAAGTCTTATTGAGATCATAGTTTTTTATTTTGATCAGGTACCCATTTGCCAACATTATTATAAGTTTCCCCAAAATCATTTCGCAACTTTTTGAGATGCGGTGGATTTTGGGGACAGTCATTCGGTCGGATTCGATGCGATTTAATTTAAAAACTATATTATTGCGTAGTAAGAACTTTGTTCAAGTTTGATAGCTTAGATTTGGAAATTAAACGTTAATTTATTGATTAGATTTATTTAAGTTTTATGTCTCTATAAGTGCACGTGTGTTTGTACCTACTTGTGAAGAACATTGATGCCTTTTTAGACAGGTTAAATAAGAATAAACAAAATGTTTCCACAATCATAAAATCTAACTTGCTTTTAATTTTTATGGTAACACGAGCACAAAATCACGAATATTTATATTGAATAATATAACAAAAGAAAACCAGTAGTAGTCCATAAAAACCAACAGTCATTGCAGTTAAAACACTTAAAACACTGATTTATAGTTTTATCAACAGATTTGTCAGCTATGTATACTGTCCCATTAATAGGCAAGTGCTTATTTTCACAAAAGAAGAATTTTGGTTGGCAAACTTCATGTTTTTTGAGAACATCATGGAGAACTCTCCTATTCAGCTGATTCAAAAATTTGAGTAAAGATTTAAAAGATAGCTAAGTCGATTGCATATAATTATGTCTAAGCTCATATAATACACGCTGAATTGTCTCACAGGGTGAAAATAAAATATATTCATAACATTTTACACACGTAACGTTTATAACCTTAATGTCATGAAGAAAGCGCATCGGGTGTAAGTTGCCGTATCTATATGTAATGGATGTATAAATTTATTTATTTATAGACTCACGCCCGTATCCCTGAAGGGATAAGCAGAGGTGTAATATTACACCCACATTTCGCCAGGAATTTTTAGGTCCCACGTAATAGGAGGCGAGCCTATTGCCGTACCGGGCACATTACCACACTCCGTGCTGCTACTGAGAATTTCCTAACGGAAAAACCCAATAACATTTTGCCCGACCCGGGAATCGAACCCGAGACCTCCCAATCCCACGCGCACATTTATGCCACGAGTATTTAGAATTGGTACATACTTGCGGAGATAAAACGTTGAAATTATAGTAACGCAAAATATGTGTGTAAGCTGATCTTATGACCAACGCTCAGACCGGGTCGTGTCTAAGCATTTACACACAGGAGCACAA
This sequence comes from Euclidia mi, assembly GCA_944739405.2. Classification (NCBI taxonomy): domain Eukaryota; kingdom Metazoa; phylum Arthropoda; class Insecta; order Lepidoptera; family Erebidae; genus Euclidia; species Euclidia mi. The sequence continues at coordinate 26,371,392 of OX123184.2, forward strand.
GATAAAATGTCCAACATCCTCATTGAAACCATTCATCCGTCCCATCAGCCAAACAATTAAGTACCACATACACCGAAACTGTCCAGTCTTATTACCCCCTTTATAGCTGTACCCACAATCACCGTACTTTACAAATAGAATTGTTCGCCAACCGGGTAATTGTACCGTAATAAATGAACTCTTATTTGACGGTTTGTATTTCGAAAATCCTTCTAACTTTGAGTTTTGTTTCTAGCAGTTACGCAGATTACGATTGCTCAATTTTTTTTAAAAAAGGCAAAGCCCGTAATTTATTCACGGCAGCCTTTCGATTCAAGATCTCGTCAATCCTTTGTGAATAATTTTATGTAGTTTTGTGGATTTAGTTCTTATTTATATGGATTCGAAAGATAATGTAGATTTTTAAACCAAAATAATATTGTTAATAAAAATAAACCTAATTATTGAGTAGTATGGCAAGTTTTGTTTAAAATAATTTTCTTGATGACCAGTGATAGGGATCGTCATCCATTCAGCACTAGGAATTCATGTCTGGATACTTGATTACACAAAGCCTTCATCCTCATCCCCTATGTTTAAACTGTCTCACTACTGGGCAAGGGTTTCTTACTATGTGAAGGGATAGGACAAAGTCCACCCCGCTGGCCAAATGTGTTGGCAGACTTCACAGTCATGCCTTTCGAGAACATTATTGAGAATTCAGCTTTATAATATTAAAAGCGTTTTACCTAAAATAAAACGTATATTAAATTACTTACCTAAATTTGAAGCCTAATAATACATCTCTCATGTATTATTAGACTTCAGAGAAGTCATCGTTGCGTCCCTTTTTCGCACATTTTCCCTCTCTTTTTACCCGCTATTGCCTTCTCTGTATCTCACTCCCACCACCACCAGCAGTTGCTAACGCCGGAGGCGTTCGAATTTCGATCATTGATGTCGTTGTAACACCAGGTAGAATTTTAGTTATTAGGCTTCAAATTTAGGTAAGTAATTTAATATACGTTTTATTTTAGGTACAACGCTTGTATTAAATAACTCGACCGTAAATTTTAAGCCTAATAATACATGAGAGACTTGTTTGATATCGCCTGGAGGTGGTGCAAAACGTCAATGTGATAAGAGAGTGAGCGTCTAGATCAAACGACAATGAAACGGAATGAGTCTTAGTCAACAGCGACGTCATCTTGCAATGCGTTAAGATGACTGCAGCTTTTAAATATAGTACTGGATAAGGTACTCGTATTATATTAATAAAAACATAAAAGTTATTACAATGATTTATTGCATAAACAGTAACTATGATATGAATTGACAAATCTTATTTAATTTATAAGAGGCACATGGACAGTAATTATATTACTCTGCTCTGAAAAGCCTCGTTACAGGATTTCGATTTATCACACTTTGATCCTCTTTACGGTAGAATCGTTTAAATGTATTCTCTGACCTCCAATTGCCCCTGGAGAGAATTTCATCCAGGAAGCAGTTTTCAACCCAGCTTTTGGACGCTACCGCAGATCTAATGCTTCCTGCTGATACTTCGATACCGGCAACCCTCAGTAGTTTTTTAAGTCAGTTAGCTATAATGCACCGAAAAGCAGGTCGAGCTGTACCACAAGTAGTTATAAAAAGATTATAACGATTTGCCTTAATTCTTCTTTCTCTTCCTATGAAAATCAACTTTTTTAACCAATGAACTGGGTCAAGGCTTTTATTATCATAATTATTCATTAATTTCCAACCAGATTGGCGATAATCTGCCAAATCTATTTTTGATCCAAACATTGGCCAAAAGATAATGTAATCATCTGTAATTTCACAATCGTTGGAGTCAATACTCAATAACGTTAGGTCTTGCACACGGCGACCGGCGCACAGAAGTAAGAGGCAAGCTGTGAATTTAGATATTTCATACAAATTAACTGTATTAGGAGTTGGCTGCGCCATAATTATATGAAATAACCTGGTCTATATCCCTAACAGGTGATTTCTGAGGTTTGGGGACGGCCAGTGCGATAGATTTTAAAATTCGTTTGACTAACGGATGGCCACTAAGACGTTCAGACAAATCTGGACTACAAAGTGTAGAAACAACAGCTTTGTGGCTTAATATAGTATTGTCAGATAGTTTGTCTTTTTGATGAAGGTCTGCTAGAAATTTTGCTAGCTCGGAACCACTGGACTCACATACCGAAACATGAGTATTGTTCGCCAATTTCACCCAACCAAGACTCCCTGGCTGGACTAACCAACAGAAGAACCTTCTCATGAAAAGCTGGCGAGTGTCTACTATAAAGACCTATAAATCAATGTAGGTCTTTCTTCCCACTCCCACATCTCCAAACTTCCAACGTCATCTCGTCTGCTTTGGGCAGAGGTTTGTTGGTTGAACAGTCCATTAGCACTTGGGACAGGTTCCTGATGGTCCACGGGTGGTCTAACGCTCGACGTTTCAGGTCCGGTCTCCAAAAGACTTGTTACCACCTCGGAACCATTACCAGAAACACACCTTGACACTGGTTTGGGTGAATTAACACCTTCGGTGAACGGTGGAGGAAGCACCCAGGCTAACGGGTAGTCCAAGATCTGGGTAAAGGCGTCTTGAAATGTCGCGTTCTTGTCTTGGCGGTCTAGAGTGCAGTAATTGGGAATTACGTGAACTCGTTGAGAAGCAAACAGGTCTACTACAGGAGTTCCCCATTTGGAAAAATCAGACTGGTTACATGAGGAAGTAGGTGCCACTCTGATAATTCTTGCAGGCGAGATACTCTGCCCGCTTCCACGTTGTACACACCTGGGATATTATGGATAGTGTACTGGATGTGACAAGAGTCGATCATGTGCAGTATCTGAAAAACCAAGTCTACAAGCTTGAGCGATTTCGTGCCTCCCTTGTTTCTCAGATATGACACTGCCGTCTGGTTGTCTGAATGTGTAAGATGGGATTGTACAGATTTTGGCCCCCCTGCTGAATCGTTTTCATGATAGCCAGCATTTCTTTTTGGTTGCAGTGAAGGCTTTCTTCTGCTGCTGTCCAAGGTCCGGAAATATACTCGCTGTTTATGTAAGCACCCCGAGCCAGATCTGAGGCATCCGTAACTATGTAGTGTGTTGGATGTGGCATGTGGATGGCGGACGCTGTCTGAAGATGATTTAGCCACCATCGCAAGTCCTCCAGAGCTGCTTTGGGCAGGGTAACCATTAAAGTGGGTTTTAAGCGTAGCATATTGATGCAAAGTCTTTGAAGATAGCGGAAGTTTATCCTTCCTCGAGATACAGCAAAGCTGCAGAAGTTCATCATCCCTTTTACACTTTGCAGCCCCCTTAGACATGCTTTTTGTTTATGCATCATCTGGGAGATCACGATTCTCATTTTAAGGCACTGTTTTGGCGGCAGAGATTTGAGATTCCTTCACGTATCCCAAAGTATGCCCAGGTACTCTATAGCTTGACTTGGCTGCAAGATCGACTTTACGTAATTTATTGCCCATCCTAGATATTTTAATAAGGTTACTGTGGTCTCGGCATGTTGCAATAGCGTACTGTGGTCCTGGTTGGCCAAAAGGTAGTCATCGAGATACACTACCACACGCATTCCACGTTCCTGGAGGATCTGAGCGAACCAATTGCTCAGAGAATCGAAGGTCTTTGGTGCTGAACTGAGACCGAAGGGTAGGCAGTTCATTTGAAGTAATTGGTTTCTGTAAATAAGGCGTTGAAACCTCCTGTGGGATTTTGATACTGATAGACGAAAATAGGCCTGCGAAGATCTGATTTCACCTTCCAATCGTTTGGTTGAAGAAAGTCTGGGACCCGATAAATGTTGATAAGCTTGAATGTTGAGGTGTTGACGTATTGGTTTAATGCTCTGAGATTGAAAATCGGTCTGAGCTTTCCTCCTTCCTAGGATACCAGAAACATTAGTGAGATAAAACTTCTTGAAAGAGGCACGACTGTCAATACCTCTTCTGATAACATTTTGTAAATAATCTGATCCATTTCGCTCGAATGGGGCGCCTGAGCCGAATTTCTTAGGTCGGGTGTATGAAGTGGAGGTTTTTGTACAAATGGAATTCGGTATCCGGTTATTATTTTCAAAACGTGGTCTGTTGCACCCATTTTTTCCCACCAGTCGCAAAAGAGCTTTAGCTGACCGGCACCATCAGCATCTTCCTCTCTTATCCTGATAAGAGAGGAAGATCACGGCGTTCCTGATTCAACGAGTCTTTACCGTGCCGGTCAGCTAAAGCTCTTTTGCGACTGGTGGAAAAAAATGGGTGCACCAGACCACGTTTTGAAAATAATAACCGGGTGCCCCTTATCCCACCAGGGTGGGATAAGGGAGAGTGTTTACGCTTATATGCGTATGGGTCCCCGTTAGCTCCATTGCCATTTGACTGCTTTCCACCTCTGCCCCTGGGTTGGGCTTGTTACTACCGTGAAAAGGTGTATTATTGGACCTTGAGGCTGAATGCCCCGTATGCTTGTAGGTCACCTTTCTTTGATTCGTAGGAGGTAGTCTACGTTGAGATGTGGATGCAGACTGCACGGTTGGCGTAGTGGTTTAAGCGGCCGCCACGCCGCTTGACACTACGCCGAGTGTTGTGGGTTCGATCCCCACACGAGGCAACACTTTGTGTGATTCATAAATTGTTGTTTCGAGTCTGACAATGAACACCCATTGTGTCCGTTAGTTGTATGTTTGTAAAGTCCCCCGCGACACAGGATTTAGTCCTAGTGCGGGAGTTGTCATTAAAAAAAAAGATTGATCGGGCTGCGATACAGCTGCGCGATCCTTCTCACGACACCAAAACACTTTGTTAATGCCACCAGCTTTTTCCAAAACCGAGGTCAATTGCTCGGCCCCAAAAAGGTTGTGGCTTGATGGGGGAATTCTCCTCATCATGTTCTTATGCAGCGGATCCTTAACAGCAGCCAAGATGGTTTCCCTTCTTTGCTGAATGCATTCAGCTCGGTGGCCGCAAACCATTTGTAAAGCATCGTTTGAAATTCATTCTCAAATTTTGGGGTACTCACCGTTCACGAAAATATCCGTAAGTTTTTCGCTAATAGTTTCGAAATTTGAACTATGTGACTGTCTACTCCAGCTTAAAAATGAGCGAAGATCTGATTGTAGCTGTTTTTTTTGCTTAATAAGAGCAAAGGTTATTGAGGCGAAAACCTTTTCCGTATTAGTTAAGAAGCGTGGAGCGTCATAACGTTTTACTTCGTCATTTGCATCAAGATCAGAAAAACCGGGGGTATGTCTATAGTTTTTCTGTACTTCAGAATATCGAACATTAGGCCAATCTGGGTCATTAAAACTCTGAATCCTTTTTAATATTTCAGGGTCTTTTACTCTCGTTCCTAATGACAATGATAGCCCTAGCTCTGGTCAGAACCAGCGGTCGACATTAGTTGTTTCATCCGCAAAACCGTTATCAAAATACAACTTTCTGGCAGATTTGTAAGTTTCCAGAGCTTTCAAAGTTTGCAAAGTAAACTGTAACTGATATTTTGCTTATTATAATGATTTATAGACACTGAGTTATATTGGATTTCATAGAAACTGATTAATGTATAAGGTCCTAAATTTTGACTCGACAAAGTGTTCTCAATATTAAAATAGAAGTTCATAAAATTGTAATTAAAGATATTAAAGTTTGTTTCGAAGTTTCAATGAAATCAATAATGAAAACTTATTGTAAAAGTAGCTGTATATTGTAAAGGTTACTAAAAGCTTGCGCCTTGTTGCACTGCTGTATTGAATACAGGCAGTCAAAGTGATGAACTCAGCATTACTGTGATTGAACTGGCAGGTAAAGGCGTTTGATTACTCGATATCAATAAACGTTATTCAGTCAACTGTAAGCAGTGTAGCAAGTGATACGTACACATGAGTTGAGTTTCAATAAATCTTACTCGTATACGTATAAACGCGAAAGGTTGTGCGTATGTATGTTTGATACTTTTCTTGAAAAACTACCAAACGGTTTTACTGAAAATTTGCATTTGGTCCTGGACTATCTATTGTACTAGTAAAGAGCCTACGCATTTGAATTCGCGAGCAGAAGCCAGTTTAGAATAAAAAGTGCACTGCAACTGCGAAATAGTACAAAAACCCATGAAAATCCACACTATAATACAATTTTATTTAAAACCGAAGCAGTTTTGAAACGATTGAACGATTTTCTCATTTCTGCATGAACAAAATCACATTAAAACACATTGCCACAACATAAAACTAATAACCCATTTGTTTCTCCGATACAACACTTTTGGTAAATTTATTACCAATGTAACACAGTAACACTAAAATATAACAACCTGCCACTATTCGTTCATACTGTGCCAACCTCTTCGCACATAAAAAAAAATAAAGCGATGCCTAAATAAAAATTTACGAGGACATCAGTAAACAGAAACAGATACGAGAAAAGTATGACTTTTAAACACGAATTCATTCTTTGCCCGGCGATTTTATATAAAAGAGAATGTTGAATTAGAAAGGATATATTTCTGTTTATTCATCAGGTGGGCTCCTGGGCGTAAATATTTTATTTGGAGCTATAAAATATAAATATTTTATAGCGTCGCGAAGTGTGCGGAGGTATAAAAAGTGCAGTAAACCGAACACATCCCGACATTATTGGGAAATGTGAAGGCTCTACAATGTAAACGTTGGATTTACTTTGATATCCGAGAGCAAATGTTTGTGAGGTTGCTCAACTGGGTTAAGGGTATGTTAAGTGACAAATCAAACATGTTCACTGCTAAAACTTTATATAAAAAGAAGCTCTCACTTGAGATTTTGTGTTTGTAGGATACCGGGCTTTGTGGAACAGACCGTTGTTTGGATAATATTGGTTTTGTTACAATATTGAAGGGTGTGGCTATAAAACATGAAACCAACGAAACGATTAAGATACTCAACGCTTGGACATTATTTAAGTACAAAAGTAAAGGGTGGGAAAATTATATTCTACAAGGTCTATAATACGTGGGGTAGCAGTTAGCTTGTAACCATGACAACGATGATGATGACATCAAGCAGAACAGTATGATTCAAATTATACTCAAGTACGTTCTCGAAGGCTACTTTTGCCATAATAATATGATCTATAAAGCATGTGTGCTTTTGATTACCTTGTAGAAATTATAAAGGATAGCATTGCCATGAGGATAGTTGTATTAACTATCTTTAGTACAACTATTCTTATGGCAATACTATCCCTTATAATTCTTACAAGGTGCCGGTAGTTTCGGGTTACTTTGGCTCCTTTTGCCGCATACTTGTAGAAACCTATCTGGTGTAAAGGCTCTGATTATTTTCTAAGGGTGATTATGGTTTTATTTGATAAATAAAAATAGAAGTTAGTTATAAATATGTTATTTTGATAAGAAAAATTACAGTTTCATTATATAAATTTTTAATTCAAATTAAAATAAATATATACATATAATGAAATAAATGTGCCAAAGATGTTATTTTAGAGAGGGTTACTTTAGCTCGCAGATTTTTCCTGGTACAAAACTTATACTGAACCTAGGCCAAAGCCAAAGTAAGAAGTTAAAAGTGAAAGGTAACAACAATAAAGGTTTTAGACATATCAAATTCTGTCTAGAGTTCGGGCCAAGAATGGGTAAGTTTTACAGAGATCAGTGGAAGCGATTAATTCATCCAGTCCCAGCCCAAGGCAAACGATCTAAACACTATTACTGCGATTGCACAGTGAATGAATACAAAACATAATATTAATATGAGATATCTTACCAAATCTTACTGATGCTCCTGATGATGTTCTTGAGTGAACCTATAAGATTAACTCATAATTTTGGCCAAAATAACAAGAGAATCGAATAAATACCACAGAATCCAATTCGGCGAAGTCCTACTCCAGACCACGATGCACGTTTGCGGTTCACAAAACTTTTCACAAATGTTCAATATGTCACGAATTTATCACAAACTTTGCCGGAAGTCAAAAGAGGCAGTTTTACGAGGGTTTACTCAATTTAATTTAATTATACAATTCACACGAAATGCAAAAGGTGTGCTCACAAACAAGTATTTTCCCGAAAAGGTAGTTGACGGTTCAGTGTGACCATAGTCAGAATTTTTCAATAGACTAAACTAAACGTTACTAAATCGATATAATCGACTTGACCTATCATAAAAACTAATTCTATTTCAAACAAATTCTTTAGTTCTAGAAGGAAAAATTAACTAAAATATTCTTTTACATATTTTTTTACTTTGTTTAAAGATAAATTTTTAAAAAATGCTTTTACTTACGACTAAATTGCTATGTTTTAATATATGGAAATAAAAAAAATATTTACAAAATAATCAAACACAGTCACATTTTTACGGATCTTTGTAAATGGGAATGTTGTATTTTGCTGCAGTTTTCCACTAAGGCATTGCCGTAGATCTCACAACATTCAAGCACTCCTCTAGTTCTGTCTCAGTATATTAATCTACATATCAGCAACTGCCTAGCTTTCGCCAATACTTTGATGACATTAAAGATGTCTGAAACGTAACAAATTCGATTATATAATATAATATATTAATGAAAATTTGTACGATCGGATAAATTTCATTTAACATTGGCTCTTCAGCCAATGTTACCCGAATCCAGAAGGCAAAGTATCCCCACAATTTATAATTAAAATTGATGTTTCTAAACTCGTGAAAAAAATCATGGCTTTTACTATCTTTCTACTTCTGAACATATTTCTGACACGATCAAATGCAATATTAGTCGAAACTTACCTTAAAACTTCGATTTAAGGTAAGTTTCGACACACGTTCTCACATGACACAAGTCGGGAATGCAAATGGCTTTAAAATTAATAAAACTGCGGGTAGCCTATTAAAACTAGGCGCCAGTAATGCCACCTACCGAATTAGCGGTGAACTAGATCGAATACTGCTTTCTCTACAAAGTGACGGCAAGTTTAATATTTTTTTCTAATTTTAGCTAAAGTTGCCCTCGGGAGCTACAGTTACCCGACCATACGGTACTCAAAATCACACAGGCTTTATAGGTAGTATATTTTGAAGATTCAGCATGTAATTTTTACTAATTACTTTTACGGACTTTGCACTGCCAGGAAAAATTTCGAGATCTCGAATCTCCAAGACACCTTTACTCAGGAATCATAAACGTGAATGAAAAGAAATGTCATAGGGGTAGGATGACCAGTATATAATCATCATCATCTTAGCGTTTTACCTGTTGCACGCCAAGAGTATCCATTTATTTTTTTCTCAAAACAGACAAAGAAATGGTTGCATTTTTTTAGTTCTGTATCAAGTTCTAATTTTTCATTATAAACCTATAAAGGAAGCAAGGTCAAGCTCGATTATAAGAAATATCGGAGACTTGAACTTAACCACTTCAACTATTGGAATCCGGCTACAAATCGAAGAACTGCAGAAAAAAGTCAGAGTGGAACGATAATATCATAGTGCTGTTAGTTTGTCAGTTAAGACAAGTCGTATGTGTAATTTTATTTGTATAGAATTATTGTTTGTACTTATGTAAAAAAACGTATATACTACTTTCATATGACAAACGTATTCTAATAAACAATACACTTCTTAAAGCGCCTTCTAGTGGACTCTACCAACTGTTGCTAACCAGTATAGATATAATATATCCGATACAAACTGACCCTAGAGGCTCTGGTGTCAGAGTTCCAGGCCGCCTGCAAGCTTCTGATACAGCCTAATGATTATTGTATTGAGACAAGAACCGAGATTGACGACTGTTACAGTCGTCAATCTCGGTTCTTGTCCCTCCGGTAGCGCTCTGAAGTTGACCCATCCAAGTTCTGGAACTCTGGGAACTTTACTTCTTTTCTCCGATCGCAATCCAAAAATAATCCTCAATCTGTATAACATGTTACTATAAAAGCCCGAAATACGATAAATCTTGAGATTTACCAGTAAATTCTAAAATTCACCAGCATGAGTTGGTAAATGTCCGAAGTCGACGGAGCTATTTTTTGCTTAAGCGTCACAAGAGAACCTAACATTACCATTCAGTTTATGTGATTATTTATTAAACAATTTGGACATTTACCAACTCATGCTGGTAAATCTTAGAATTTAGATTAGATTATTCTTTATTGTACACCTTACAAAATTACATTATAAAACGAAACAAAACACAAACAGAATGTACAAATTGCGGCCTCATCGCTGAAAGCGGTCTTCAGGCAACCTTAGGATGGACAGATGCTAAATAAGCGTAAAGTGCTTTTTTAACAAACCTTTAAATATACTTGGCGATTTTGCTCTACGAATGTCTAAAGGCAATGCATTCCACAGGCACACAGCTTGGACAGTAAAAGATTTGTCAAAATAATTAGTGGAATGCATTGGCATCTCCAGCTTCAAGTCCACAGACGACCTCAAGGACCTTAAATGTGTGTCATGAAGGAACTTAAAACGTTCTTTAAGATAATAGAGACTGTTAGGATTAAACAGGATATTATACAGTAATGTAAGAATGTGAGTATTTCTGCGGAGGCGAATCGGAAGCCACTTGAGCCTGTTGCGGAATTCTGAAATATGATCATATTTGCGTAAACCAAATATAAAACGTATGCAGAAGTTCTGGAGACGCTCAAGTTTGTCTAATTGCTCCTCGGTGGGGTCAAGATAGCTGACATCAGCGTAGTCAAGGATCGGCAGAAGTAAAGTCTGTGCAAGCGCAATCTTGGTAGCAGTTGGAAGGAAATTGCGTAACTTTCGTATTGACGCGGCTGAAGCAAACAGTTTTTGACTTGTTTCTTGTATCTGATGTCGCTAAAACATTGTTTCATCCATATATATACCCAAATTTTTAACCGTTTTGCTAAATGATAGATCTTTACCATTAAAACTGATTTGTGGTAGATCAGACCAGACAATTTTAGCTACCAATCTTGGGCTGCCGATAACAATCAGTTGGGCTTTTTCAGGGTTTACTACGAGTCCATATTTCTGAGTCCATTCACAAATCCGCTCGAGGTCCGAGTTAATAGTCTTGCAGGCTTCTGCTAGCTTGTCAAAGGGAGCTTGCGTGTAAATTTGTAAATCATCTGCATAAAGGTGGTAGGATGAAACTAATTGGTTTGAAATAGCATTTATAAATATTGCGAAGAGTAAAGGGGATAGCACGCCGCCCTGTGGTATACCTGCATTCGTGTTAGTCCAAGTGGAATAAGTATCTTCAATGCGGATACGTTGCCGGCAACCAAACAGGTAACTGTAAAATCAGTCAATTACCGATGGAGATATGTTAAGAGAGCTGAAGATGCCAAGCATGATGTGCCACGGTGTTGAACGCATTACTAAAGTCAAGTAACGATAACACCGTTAGATTTACACTGTCCATTCCTTGCCTAATATTATCTGTAACGCAAACTAAAGCCGTGATGGTACTGTGTCCAGGTCGGAAACCTGATTGATTCGGATTTAGGAGGGAATTTTCACGAAGGAAGGAACTAAGTTGTGTATGGATGAGACCTTCTATGACTTTTGAAAGGAATGGTTATATGGATATAGGACGGTAATCTGCTATAGTAGAAGGTTTGGGTTTTTTAGGCAGGGGAATAATCAGTGCTTCTTTCCACGCTGAGGGAAAGATGCCGCAGGAAATCGACTGATTTAAAATGTTGCATAGGACTGGAAGGATTTTGTCAAGGATGGGAAGGATCATTTTGCGGCTTACACAATCATTACCGATTGCATTCGACGTGATTTCCAGAATGCTTTTTGTGGGTCCGCTGCTGAGCTAAGCAAAACATGACACTCGATGGAATGCGACGCGCCACCCGCGCGGCCCCACAGTCTCTGCCCAACCGTTGTCTAGACTGTAAAGGTTTATCTAGGCTAAGTGAATATTGTGGAAATCCAATAGACATTGTTACAGTGAAATATATCTTTGATTTATCGCCCTAAATACCTCACACCTGAATTGCATATATACAGAGATACGCAACGATTGGTGACCTTTGCCGGTAAAGTTATATCTTCATTCGTCGTGAAAAGATAGGTACACGTTGTGCAAGGACAGTGGTACGCGTTAGTAGGACAGTGGCAACCTTGAACATTTGGACAGTGATTTACAAAGAGGAAACAAGAAGTTTTTGACATTGCGGGGCGATTCCCCTCGGTAGTTTTGTGGGTTAGTGTAAGTGGACTGTAACAATGGCCATGGAAAACCCGAATTCACAAGGTCAAAAACTATGTCAAATAGCAGCTTCGAGTAGCCAGCCCAGTGGTGACTTGGCGAGCATCAGCGTAGCGGCAAAAATACCTGAATTTTGGACAGATATGCCAAGGCTATGGTTCGCCCAATTTGATGCAGTTATGGACCCGCAAAAACAAGGAGACTCCGCAAAATACAATATGGTTGTTGCGAAGCTAAGATGAGACGCTCTCCAACAAGTAAGTGACCTGATATACTCACCCCCTGTGGATGACAAATTTACGACAATTAAGGAACGTCTCCTTACTACTTTTGAAGAGAGCGCTGAGAAACAATCGACAAGCTTGTGAGCGAGATGGAACTAGGATCCCAGCGCCCATCACAGCTTTTGAGAAAGATGTCGGCGCTGGCTACTAACACGCAAGTTTCGGAAGAAGCATTGAAACGCCTATGGATCGCAAGGTTGCCGACGGAAGTGAAAACAGTTTTGTCAGTGGTACAGGATATGAAACTGGATGATATAACAAAACTGGCTGACAAAATTATGGAAAATATGCGCACTGGTGAAGTTGCTGCCGTTACTGCCGCCGTACCTACCCCAGATATATCGGATCAGTTAAGACAGGTGACCACGGAGCTGCAGACGTTGCGTTTGGAAATAAACGAGTTTATAAGAAGAGATACCAATAGAGGCGGAACATGGAGTCAACCAAGGACACGATCACAGTCTCGAGGTGCACCGCGAGAAAGCCCACATTGGCTGTGCAGGTTCCATTACCGCTGGAGGAACCGTGCGAGGATGTGCAAACAGCCCTGCAACTGGCAGAAAACCGCGTCGACGGGAAACTAGATGCCGTGCAGTACAGTTCGGTGGGGGATTGCAGGGAAGCGACTGGAAATCACCGTCTCTGCGTGCTGGACAGAAAGAACAGGACTCGTTTCCTAGTGGATACAGGAGCAAATGTTTAAGTGCTACCCGTGAGTCAGTATAAAGGTGAGCGTTCTGTTAGTGAGTATAAACTATATGCAGCGAATAACTCGGAAATTAAAACTTACGGTGTCAAAACCTTAGAATTAGACTTAGGGCTGCGTAGAGTGTTCAGATGGACTTTTATTACATGTGAAGCGATTTTAGGGGCCGAAGTCATTGAGTATTACAAATTGATTATAGATTTATATCATAAAAGACTTATAGATAGTGTAACAAAATTGCGCGCAGATGGGTCCATCATACGTCGTGACAAGCCTTCTATTAAGAGCATACGTAACGATAATCCATACAGTGATTTGTTAGACGAATTTCACGATATCACAAAGCCGGTTGCTTATAGGGATATTCCGTCACATTCTGTATACCATCACATAGTAACGTCCGGAGCGCCAGTTTTTGCACGTCCGCGACAGCTTCCCCCGGATCGTTATAGAAAGGTCAAAGACGAGTTCCGTATCATGCAAGAAATGGAGATATGTAGACCCGGTCAGAGAGAGTGGGCTAGTCCTTTGCATGTTGTGCCAAACAAGGATGAGCAGATTCGCCCCTGTGGTGATTATAGGGCGCTTAACGCCATAACTAAACCCGATAGATATCCCATACCAAGTTTACAGGAATTCTCATACATGTTACCCAATAAACACGTTTGTACCAGATTAGATTTAAATAGAGCTTACCATAATATAGCTATTGCACCCGAGGATGTAGAAAAAACAGCCATTACTACAACTTTTGGGCTCTTTGAGTTTCCTCGCATGGGATTTGGACTAAGGAATGCAGCCCAGAAAAGAAAATCATAGATCGTTTCACGCGTTGGCCTGAGGCTGTGCCAGTCTCAGACATATCAGCGAATACGGTTTCTATCGGTTATTTTTGAGCATTGGATTTGTAGATTTAGCTGTCCAAGTAGGATAACAACGGACCAAGGGAGGCAGTTTGAAAGCGATCTTTTAAATGCTTTAATGAAATTTGTCGGCGTACCAAGGATACGTACCACACCGTATCACCCCCAAAGGTTAATAGAAAGGTGGCAACGTTCGTTGAAAAACGCGTTAACTGCGCGGCTAGCGACAAACAGTGATTGGGCAGAAGAGTAACCAACTGTTTTGTTGGGGTTGCGTGCAGCATGTAGGGCAGATACAGGCATAAGCACTGCCAAAATGGTATACGGAGCAACAATCAGACTCCCTGGCGATTTTGTCCATGTAGAGAACTGAAACATTAGGGATGACCATGTTTACTTAGGAAAGTTACGACAAATGATAGGTAGGATTAGGCTTCTCTTACGAGCGGAAAGCGACGCGCGTAAAATATTTGTTAGTAAAAGTTTAAAGACGTATACACGTGTATTTATTAGAAACGATGTTTTAAAAAAGTTTTTATGTCGAGCTTATGGTGGCCCATATCCCGTACTGAGTAGGAGCGATAAAATTTTTAAGGTAAAATTACCAAACAGAATCATACAGATATCAATTGATAGGCTTAAGCCAGCGTACATACTAAACGAAGAAAACAGTTTTACTAACAGTTCACATGTAGATAATAAGATAGAAGTAAAAAGTAGCGATGTTAATAATAAAGTGGTCACAAAACCGCTTCTGCTTGTGAACAAAACCACACGCTGCAGGAGGCACGTAAAGCAGCCTGTGCGGTTTTTGATATAACGTAACCTACTTACAATAATTAAAACAATATTTATTTAAGCTTACCTACAGAGAAAGAATTTGTAAAAATATTGTATCTAATTTACTACTTATATTCTGGCCGTATAACTAGTAACACGTTATACTTGTAATTGAATCTTTAAATTTTAAAGTTGGTACCTATAAACTGTATAACTAATAATCATGGGCTACAATCAGTCTAAAGAAGAAGAGGAAGTTATAATTACGCAGCAAGGGGGAAACGAATACAAATTTAGTGAGATAGAGGAGAAATTGGAACGGCATGGAATTGTTATTATATTGGTAGTAGCTGCAGTTACATTATTTTGTGTGTGTATATCAGGGAAGCATTGTTGTAAACGCCTCCAAAAGCACGCTAAAAAGGAGGTGATGTCATGGTGGTCTGAGGGACAGGCGGTCTATGCTACCTCACAACAAGCCACGCAAACATGTTGTCAAAATCCATGATAGATGGACCTTAACCATAGGCAAGTTACAGGTTTTGTATTTAGTAATAAGAAATAATTTGTATAAGCAGTCGGGATTACCATATTTGTAGCGTAAGAAAACCTTATGGGTATTTAACATTTTGTGTGAGGGAGTCGTGTTAAATTAAATACAATAAGATATTGGTTTACATAAATTTATTATGAAGTAGAACTTCGCATTGTCATGTGACACAGTGTTTATATGACGTACTCGTAGATATTCTCAGAAGGCCCGATGTCGGAGCGCGTTCAATTTGCCACTCAGCACATTCCTGTGTGCCTTGTGCACTGTATTATGTGTTTTAGTTTTATAACATTGGTAATGATATTCTAATTTTTTAAATAGAAAGATGGATTTGTTCTAAAAAATTTTTTTTTACCAGGGGAGGATTGTGGGTCCGCTGCTGAGCTAAGCAAAACGTGACACTCGATGGAATTCGACGCGCCACCCGCGCGGCCCACAGTCTCTGCCCAACCGTTGTCTAGACTGTAAAGGTTTATCTAGGCTAAGTGAATATTGTGGAAAACCAATAGACATTGTTACAGTGAAATATATCTTTGATTTATCGCCCTAAATACCTCGCACCTAAATTGTATATAGACAGAGATACGCAACACTTTTCTTAACATCACAAGCGGTGAATTGAGAGAAGATAAATGGAGAATAATCTGAGGTTGGTAAAGATGAAAGATGCTGTAGAGTGTTACTTTTGATATTTTCATCAAACTTGGACGAGGAAGAGAAATATATAGTATCTTCTTGGGTTTACGCGAATGTTACACATTGAAATTAAACTACAGTTTACGGATTTTATCGCAATGTATTGGTATCACTAAAGTATTACATTTGAAACGAATGATCTAGAAACGGCATTTTTAATTTATTACTAGCCGACGTTTCGAATTCTTTACAGGATTCATGTTCACGGCAGACTGAGGTGATATTTGTCTTTTTCTTGAATGTATAAGTTATCTCAAAGTGCCCGAAAATTTTTCAACTACTGGTGTTACTATTTACGCAGAATCAGTTCACAGTGTCCTTAGCTCTTCTGGTGATGATAGGCATGGTTTCAACCATGACTTGGACACAAGAATGGCATGTATATTAAGGCAGTCTAAGTTAGCCAGCATATCAGGGAAATGAGCAGGAATACTCTGTGCATTTATATGGACTACATTAAAGTACTTGGGTACGTCCGAAAACTGAGAACAAAGAATGTCTCCCAGAGAAGGTACACTAACAAAGCTGCCATCAAAGCTAGTTGCTGAATGCAAGCTTTCATCATCGCTTTTTCGAGTCGGTTTGCGACATATATGACAAAAAAAAATATATATTTATATACAAATAATAAGTAATAAGTACGCGTATAAAAACAAAATATCTAAATGTTCTTATAAACTCATCTGAGTGTCCACCTGCCTGTTGCGCATTAACAAAGTAAAGTGAACAAATTTTCTAAGATAAAATGTGTAACTAACAAATATAAACACCAAACATATTGTACAGAAAAATTAAAACACGTACATAGTATGGGTATTTAAAATTGTTAACATAAATAAAAATATAAATCCAGTGCAAAACGGAACGTTATTCCATAAAGAACGAAGTTATGTCATTACTGACAGTTCTGACAGTTTTGATTAGTAAATAAAAGTACTTGTTACGTTAATTAGAAAATATTGAACGAAAGTTATAATTATGACGGTGTGTAATAAGTATCTTTTAGAAGTAAATATAAATACCCACAGACATCCAAGGATCACGGGAAACCTATTTCTTGGCAGCAATTCGCCTGGCCTTGGCTGCGGTCGATTTAACAACGGGCTTCTCTGCGTCTGGGAGCTTGATCTTGCTAAGATCACCAACGGATGTTATGCGGTGGCGGTTACCATCAGGAGCCAAGATGTAGATGTGGCCCTCCCTTGTCCAGCACTTCGAAACCCCGAACTTTGCACGCGCAGCCATGAAAGCGTTGTGTCGGGAGCGGGTCAGGAACTTCGACAAAGTTATTCCCGAACTCTTCAGCTTTGTCTTCGCAAACCATATGCTGTCCCGCACCGCGACAGATTCAAGTTTAATCAGAATCGGCCTTGCCTTGTCGCTGGAAGTTGGACGCCCCATTCTGTGACAGCGCCGGACATCAGCAGGTGTGAAACTGTCTATCTTGAGACGCTGTTTGACAACGTCTGCCACCACCTGGACTGTTTCCTCGTCCTTGTGTTCCTCCATACCATGAAGAAGTAACATTTTCCTGCAGCTACGCATCTCCATTTTGTCTACTTCATGGCCAATACAGTCAAGCTGCTGTGAGAAGGACTTGAGCGCCTGTACCACAAATGATTTACTGGTAAATCTTAAGATTTACTGTACTCTGGGCTTTTATAATAACATATAATATATATAATACGTGCTTCTCAGATCAAGTAAAAATTACAAGATACGTCATCCTGAACAAGCAATTGAAGCCATGTTTATTTACGTGTGTTAGTGAAAAGTGTTGGCACACATCATTTATAAAAGGTCTTAATTGTAGAAAATTACCATAGAGAATGCAATAAAAATAACAAAAGTAGGGTGCATAGGGTTCCCACCAAGAACTTAGGGTCCCAAGCCAACCTCACCTGCAAGTGGTGCACCTGCCGATCAACGGACGAGGCTCTGGCAAACAAAAAATCCCGATAAGCGGCAATAGGCTCGCCACCTATTACGTGGGATCAAACACTGGCGAAAAGTGGGCGTTTAATATGCCTCTGCCTATCCCTTCGGGGAAACAGGCGTGAGTCTATGTATGTATGTAAGTAGAATTTTATTAAAAAATATATTTATTTTATACATTTTGATGTGAAAATGTTTAAAAAACAATTAAGTTCTATACACTATCGTTAACATAGTTGGTACAATTTTCATGTATGTGTGGTTATCACTCTAGATCAAATAAAAATCGTCATTAGAAAAGCGTGTAACATGCTCAAAATATACTCATTATAAATTTGCAGAACATTATATTTATGCAGAACATGGTAAAAAAATGTGACATTTAATCTTTCGCGAGTAAGTTTACGCCAGTAGCGCAATAGGCGGGAATAAAACACACTATCGTTAAGGCGCTGTTATACCTCAGAAGCTGTGAAAAACCTAATTTTTCGTCGCGCAACTAGCCATAACGGTACATATTATAAACTAGCAAAAAATAGAGCTTAAAGTCAAAAGTCTGAACAAAAGACTTTTGAAAGAATTTTTCATGTATGTATAATAGAATCACGGTAAAAAAATCACAAAAATGAGGCAGAAAATAATCTTTCGTCTCACTGTTTGCAATATTTTGATCGTAAGCTGTCATATTTTATTTGATAATATTGTAGGAAACCTAATGAACTAAAGAATTACCCTATTTATATTCATATTATACGTGTATATTTTGTAAAATTAAATAAAATCTGCCAAACGTCTATGATTTTGACGCTCGGTAGATCCCGTCCAATGTCAAACGCTTCGGCAATTTAAACCTTATTAGCATAAGCGGTGTATTGAGTGTCAGTTGCTAGTTTACGCCCCGCCCAGACCTCATCATTCGGCTATGAGCCCTGTGAGAGATAGGTCATGTCGCTTGCGTCTCCGCTTCTACGAAGGATTTGTACAAGAAAGCGTCATAATAAAATAGAAATTCATCCATGAGCAACTGATTATAAAATGTGTAACATTTTTACACAAATTATTTTCATAAGAGTCTTTTATGACTGACTATGTTATAGATTTTTGATTATGCATAATATAATTATATAAATTTTTCTCACAATACATAGCTGCCACAGTTTTCAATAATTGAAAGAGTAATAACATAAAATCGAATCATTTTATGTACCTATATTGCAAATTCATTAGCTTGTCAGAGCACCTGGAGCGCTAAGATGCCGCCATGGCGAACAATAAACGGCGCTAATATGGCGCTCCGCAGTCCGCACACAAGCGGTAACGAATGTTGTATTATTGTGTTGTGAACATAAACCTATTTAGGTACATCGGGTAAAACTTTGATTATTCATAAACTATTAGGTATGTCTTAGTACATCTAATATCTTTTTAATTTCTAAAATCAATCATTTATAAGTAAGAAAGTGACTTCTCTGTTTGCTATAACACAAGTTATAGTATTTTTTTTAATAATAAAGTACCTAACTTATTATCTTTATTGTAATTACAGTGAAGTTAAAGATAACAGTTCTGCAACGTCTTACACATATTTGACTGCAGTAATTCCTAACACGATTTGTTCAAGAGCTAGCCAAAAATGCCAAACATTTTTCTTAACAAATTTGACTCAACTCCCTAGTGATAAGCAAAAAATACAAGAGGGATAGCAGTGACTGGTTCGAATTGCGTAAGAATATGTTGACAGATTCAAATTTTGGTATAGTGGTAAAAAGAAGAGATAACAGCAGTAAAGCCAACTTATTAAAAAATATTTTGTACGAATAAAATATTTGCAATGTAAATGCAGTTGCACATGGAGTCTAAAATGAACAATTGGCTTCGGAACAACTGGCAAAGCAAGAAAATGAAACAATCGAGCCTTGTGGATTATCCGTTTATTGGTGCCATGCCAGATGGATTCATAGGTCCCAACACGATTGTGGAAATTTAATGTTCTATAGTTGCCTATAAGAATGGCCTGGAGAATAGTATAAGAGCAAATAAAATACAAATATGGAAACATGATAAAAAAGTGAACTGACTAGTCTAAATTAATATTGTAATTGTTATTACCAAATTCAGGGGCAACGCCACATTACACGCAAACAAAAATGTTTATTTGCTGTGTGGAGTGGCGAAAGTATACCACTAAAAATAGAAAGTATAGAAAGAGATGATGTTTTGTGGGAGAAGAAAAGCTTGTGGCGAATATGAATTGGCAGTTGCCTGAAATTGTTGATTCTCGTCAAGCTCAAGGGATGGCATTGCGAAATCACGGAGAGGAAAATGTTTCATCAGTGCTTGAAATTTCTACAATACCAAGCCGTAAAAGGAAAGTAAATGAAACTGTACCTCGTGAACAACAGCAAATAATAAGTATTGAAGCCTTACCACCTCACACACTGCCTTTAACATTCGATGAGAATGAAGAAAACCTGCCGGGTTGTAGCAGACAGCTAACTTTTGATGAGCTGTAAACTCTGTATTTCGTTAATAAATGATAAATGAATATAAATAAATATCTTTTAATATTTATTTTCTTTGAAACAACAAATATTTGAAGCGAAAGATTTTTTTTATATTTTCCATACAAATATGTATGAGGAGAGCTAACGAAAAAGCAGTAACTCAAATTCTAATTCTATAATTTTCTAAGCGACATAACAGTATCTCATGAATAAGGTATATCCACATATATTTTTGATGTTTCATCTATTTTGAAAAATAATAATGGGTTGGGTTTCGAAACGAGTCGCCTTAATTTGAGGGTATTGGTAGGGTAGGGGGCTTAAGGGAGTTCGTTTTAATCCCCTAAAAGTAATTTTGGCTGCCAACACCGGCAGCCAAAATTACTTTTCGCGTCTAAATATTTTTAAACAATTTCCAAAATTTCATAAATACTTCGGCAGTTATGCTAAATAGGAACGTAGTTTTTATACTTTAGTACAGTTTTACAATGTAATTTTTAGGTTTTATGTGAAAAACGTGAAACGAAACGCAAAACTGCCATCTTGGAATGATCATATTGACAGCTAATGTCAAATTTGTGCGTCATTGCTTTCGAGTGCCTAGGCTTAGGTGCGACTGTAATAAGTAACTAAATAGGTTATGTTAGGTTCTGTTTTGACCCTTAATCCGAAAAGTTTATTAAACTAGTGTGATGAATGTGGAAGTTGGCAATGCCATACACACCGATGTTTGAAGATTTTTTTTTCAGAGGAATCCAAGTATTTCCGGCAAGTGAAAATGGTGACGGGGTTTCAAGACCTCCCCTCCTCCCTCTCCAATCACTCACAAACCCTAAAAACGGCGACGTATTCCGAAACCTTTACCATAATAATTATACCTATAATAACAATAAACATCCATAAATAAATAAAAGAAATCAACTTTTACTAAACTTCAATTATCTCGTAACTCGCTTTAGTTGAGATACGGCTTTTGCGCTTAGTAGAGAAATATTGTGTTTTTTAGGGTACCGTAGCCAAAAATAGTAAAAACGGAACCCATATAGATTCGCAATGTCTGCCTGTCTGACCGCCCGTATGTCACAGCCAATTTATTGCAAAACAGATTTGAAAACTGGCAGGAATGGAATTAGATGTACCTAGGTATTCTATGAACTGCTTCACTATTTTTTTACAAAAACAAAACAAACATAATAATGGCCTCTCCAAACCTGGAACTGATTTAATTATTTTTATCATCTTACGGCCCGTAGGTATTAACCTACTTTCGTCAACTATTAATACCTATAACGTCTAATGTAAACCAGTTTTGCTCATGGCTGCACTGAGAACAAAAATTGCGCTATGCCTATATTGTACAAGCAGATTGATGTATGTAATATAAATTTTAATATCAGTATCTCAATTCAATATGCTAAAACGTTTTGCTTGCGATTTTGAAATATTGGAATACGGATGTCGCCAGAATACGGCCGCACGCGACGAGAATGAAGGGGGGCGCCCCGCAGTACCGACGGAGCTAAGCTCCCTTCACCTCTTCTGCTTCACCCCCTCATTTACCAAAACAGTCGCTTAGGACAGCGCCTTAACAATATTTTAATAGTTCATTGGATACTTAAGAGCATAATATGTATGTTTCTCATTGAAATCAAACTACGGTTTACGGATTATATCGCGATATACAAGTTTTAGTTAAATTACATTTAAACCGAATGAGCTAGAACTACATTTTTTTATTATTACTAGTCAACGTATATGTTTTCATTTGAAATATCCATATGAAATATCAAATATTTTATTTTTTAAATAAAAGTTGTACCAAATGGGTTGTGAAAAATAATAGATATATAACATAACATAACTTCACGGCTTTTGTCCTCGAAGGGGTAGGCAGAGGTGTATTACACACCCACGTACGTAACGGACTGCCGAGACGATGGTCTCGGGTTCGATCCCCAGGTACCCCGGGCACACACCTCTGACTTTTCGAAGTTATGTCTTCTTCTTTCTCTTAGCGTTATCCCAGTTTCAATCTGGGGTCCGCTTACTAGGCTAATCAGATTTGGCTGAATATTAGCTTTTCCACAGAGTGACTGCCAGTCTGACCTCTGCAATCCGAAGGGATAGCGATATTCCATGGTTTAGACTAGTGTCAGTTTATTTAGAAGGTACTGACGCCCTGTAACGACTGTCAAAGATCTTCATGACAACCGGGACCGACGGCTTAACGTGCTCTCCGAGGCACAGGACAAGCGATAATAATTAACAATTCAATACGCACATAACTCCGAAAAGTCATTGGTGCGCGCTGTGGATTCGAACCCGATACCCTCTGCATGGCAGTCTGTTGGTATATCCAGTCGGCTATCGCGTATTTAAAATAATATGTGTGTATTAAAAATGTTAATTATCGCTCGCTTGATAATGTGCCCGGTAGATGGCAATAGGTTCACCCCCTATTACATTGGGTCCGAAACATAACTGGCAAAATGTGATTGTGTAATAGATATATATATAATATACGTACAGTAATTTAGTTATTCTCTTAGGTTCAGTTTTTTTTTTTTGGACTAATCCCACCCTCATTCCCACTACTGTGTCACCTGTGTAGCCAGGTTCAGCAGCAGTGACCATTGATGACAACGAGTTTTGACACTCGTGAAGTCCCGGGGAAAGTTAAACTGTCTTGGAACCCGCAACGAACTTAATCAGAAGTATATTGGAGGAGTTGGAAAATGAATAATCCACTTCCCTCCTTAACAAAGCGGGAGACAAGCAACGAAGAGATATAGTGATGAGAAAAGATAAGCACCACGGACATGAGCATTAAGGGGGCCTAAATTGTGAACTATGCCTGTTTCCAGTAATATGTATGGCAGAAACGCCTAAACGCACGGAAATTCGTCCTACTTGCCACAAGATCCGTATAGTACACTACTCCAGAAGTTACCTCTAATTCGTTAAGCATGATATTACGTTCAATTTGCCAAAGACTACACTCCCATAGAATGTGATGAGCAGATTGTTCATAATTGTTGCCAGATGTTGAACATTGACATAACGGTGAATCAACTAGCTTAAATGAATACAACTTGCTCTTAAAGTTGCCATGACCTGTAAGAAATTGGGCTACACAGTGATCCACCTCCAACCAGTTCCTCGCCAGTCGCTCTCGGACGCATGGGAAGAACTGGTAGAGGTGACGGCCCTTAGTTGATGTGTTCCAGCGACATTGCCATTCATCAAGAAGATCGTCATAGACTGTGGATTGATGGTTCAACAATCTAGCGATCCTATGTCTATCGCGCGGAGCTAGAAAATTTAGATCCATGTTATCTCGTGTCACGTAATACATTGCTGCTCGTCTTTGTGCCTCAAGATCGACTGGAAATACACCTGCCAGTACTGGCAAAGCTTCAGTACTAACTGTCCTATAAGCCTTGCACAAAAATATCAACGCGAGACGTTGACTTTGTAGCATTTTACGTCGTACAGCACCGATAGTAGCTCTATCAGCCCATGCAGGCGCACCATAACACATACAACCCAGATATGTTGCACCATAAATTACTTTTAAAGTTTTGAACGAAAGCCCCCATGTCGCAGTTGATATCTTTGACAAGGCGTAAAAACTTCTTTTAGATTTTTCACCTACTGTTTTAATGTGCTCGACAAATGAAAAGTTTCTCTCTAAAACTAACCCTAAATAACAAACTGATTCTTTGTTTCTAATGGTGATGTTATTGAATTTGATTCGAGGCGGTGTTTTTAAGTTCCCTTTCAAAAGTAATTGAAATGTTTTCTGTGGAGAAAAATAAAAACGATTGCGTTCACCCCAATTGTTGATTAAGTCTAAACATTGATTAGCTAACCTTTCAAGTCCTACCCTAGTATTAGATTGAATAAGTAAAAGACCGTCATCTGCGTATCCGGTCAATGAGCAACCTGGTGGTAGTGGTATGCTTAGAAAGTCATCAAAACCTAGATTCCATAAATACGGGCCTTACACTGATCCCTGCGGACAACCCATGGTCAGCGCCATCGACACAGCATGGTGGCCTAATTTTAACTTTGCTGTTTCATGTAGGAAATACGTATAAATGAGGGAATATATGTTACTAAAGCATCCACGAGACTTTAATTTAAGTAAAAGCATTGGCCACCATGCGTTGTCGAAAGCGCCAGATATATCTAAGAATATACCTAGCACATATTGTAGAGTTGATGACGAAACTATCTTCCTAACCGATATAACTGCGTCAACTGTCGATTTACCTACTGTAAAGCCAAATTGTCTATCGCTAAATCTAATACCGCCCGGCAGAAGCCGGGGAACCACGAGACGTTCTAAAAGCTTTCCTAGTGATGGTAACAATGTTATTGGCCTATATGACTAAGGGTCGTCGGACGGTTTGTCTCCTCTTTTTGGTATGATCCTAATGTAACCACTGCGCCATATACGAGGAAAAATACCTTCTGCTATGCAACGTTTAAACACAAACAAAATGGACTCACCAGATGTTTTACAAGCTTCCTTCATCATCTTGTTGGAGATTTTGTCTTCGCCTGAAGCTTTGTTAGGCGGCAAAGATCCGACAGCATTTATAAATTCGTCATAGGATGGTAGGTCTGACGCTGGTGAAACGGGTTGCAAAGCAGCCCATTGTCGGATCTGACGGTGGTAGTCTGTGTCATTCTCCAGCCGATCGTTGGGTATCAGACAATTCAAGAGATAGTCCGTTGTCTCCTCAATACCAGTGGAATGTCTACCATTAATTTTGATATTTTGGGTATAAGCTAAGTCGATAGATCTATTTGCTTTAAATTCGTGATATAAAGGAGACCACGGACCCTCCCTATCGAGTCTATCAACAATCTTACGTAACAAATTTCTTTTGCATTTTTCAACTGCAGACCTATAATGAGATCTAGCAACTCTAAGAGCAATAAAGGCAGTATCATAAACGTCACCTGTTATTTGACGTCTTTTTAATAGATTTAACTTTCTAAGTGCTCTGCGAAAGGCTCGCCGAAGTTCAGCTAAGTTGTTATTCCACCAATCACACCTACGAGTGTTGGTGATAGAACCACGGCCAATGGCAACATCCGCACAATATATGAAGGTGTCAGACAAAATTTCAGCACTCTCTTCTACAGAAAGACTACAGCAAGTGAAGTATTTGACATGTGACGCGAATAGTGAACCAAAAAGATCCCAATTAGCTCCTTTTGTTTTATATCTAAAATTAATAGAGGAGATACATGACGAGTCCCGTGGCAGCCTTGACGTGAATTCGTACACGATTAGGCGGTGGTCACTACATGACGCGTCCGGTAGGACACGCCACCTATCTATACGAACGTCCCCACAAGAAAGTGTGACGTCAATAGAAGACTCGCCCAGGGGGCTGCAAAAAGTAGGTGGTGCATCTGGTGTGTTGTGGATGGATAAATTCATTTCTGCAATGAAATCCTCGACGGCGCACCGTTGATCCCTATCAGAAGAACGATATTTGCCATACCATAACGTAGATGATGCATTCACATCGGCACTAATTATGACCTTATGGCCCACAAGGGACCTTAAAACCAAGCGAAGATGGTGTAAGTAAGGGGCAACCGGATGTGAATACTGAAAGTAGCAGCTGACAACATAAACTCTAAAGGACGCAGAAGATACCTCCGCAACCACACAGTGTGACGTCATGAGATTACTAATAGATGTTACAGTTAAGTTTGAATTCGCGACATAAATCCCAGCTCGTGCTTTGTCATCCAGCTGTATGATTTTATGACTCTGGCTTGTATTTTGATATTGTTCTTGTACGAGTATTACGTCTAACTTATATTCTATAACTAAGTGCTCTAACTCTAATGTCGCCACCCTATCGTTGTGAAGGTTTAATTGTCCTATAACGATATTATCCAAGATGTACCTACCTAAGTATGAGGTTCCCTAAACTATTAATTCAGTAGTTAGTATTAAGAATTAGTTGTTCTAATTTCAACTTATATGTGGGACATTCCTGAGATCCGCAACGATGGTCATGCGGTTTCTTAAGACGTTTACATGCTACGCATGAAGGTTTAAAATCAGGAAGATCTTTATTTGAGCATGTTTTTGTTTCGTGTTCCCCAGCACAGTGAGCACAAGCAGCTGTTTTATACGTACAAAACTTTTGAACATGACCGAATTGTTGACATTTTGAACACCGCACTATTTCTATGTCGTCTATAAACCTACATGTTGCCCAATCTATAAACAATTTTTCTTTTGTGCTTACAAAATGTTTACGAATGTCTGGTTCTACTTCCAGGCCTATCCATTTACGACCACTATCTAATTTACGCCTACGAGTGATTTTGGTATTTTTAATAAACGTTTCCTCGTCTACACTTACCTCATCTTTGATATTCTGACGGTATAACGCCGTGATGAACGCTTTGTCCTCCATAGCACCGGGTACGTCCTTGACAAGAATGCGTGGCTTACGCCCTTTCGGCTTCTCTAGACGTAGACCGGCAGACCTAATCGCACTTACGGATTCCAACTTTTTGAGTTGTTTTTCGTTGGCTACACGTAGTACTACCCCAGACTTGGCTGTTTTTTTGACACCTACTATTTGAAAGCCTTCGTCGCAAGGTTTGATGGCCTTCATCAGTGCCTGCTTCGTAGCGGATGACGACCCGTATTCAGCTGAACGCTCTGTAGTCGGGTAAGCTACAATAGCAGAGCGTTGGACACGGTGAGACTCCACCGCGGCCGCCGCCGGCACTGACTTCGCTGGTAGACGAAGGCTAAGTTTTTGTGCGTACGTCGGCTTTTGCTGATTGTTTTTTAGGCTATCAAACTCTCGTTCCAAATGCGCCATCCTAGTTTCGTTACTTGACGATTTTAATGCTAGTATGGATACTATACCTGTTATACGCTGCGTAAAATCCATTATGGCAGTTTTGTTAGCGACGTTAATACGCGATCCTTGATCGTTCACTAACTAACTAACTCATTTATGTTGGCCAAATAACTAGTTGCCTGAGCTACTAAAACACAATAACTATCAGAATAATTGACACTATTTACCAATGGTTCGCTTTGAAAACGTTTTGACCTATCATCTGGCGTAATAAACGATGGTGACATATCACTAAATAAACGTTTAGTCGTTGGCGACTTCGGTGTACAAAAATCCGTGCCACCACCACGATCAGGTGGTTCATTACAGAATAAAGACATTATTACCTTACCTTATTTAACTATACTATATTGTATCCGCAAAAGGAAACCTAAACACAAATATATTTAACAGTAAAAATAATTTAGTAAAAAAACTTACCTACTTTTTTCGCAGTACCTACATTAAGAAAAAAATAAAAGACTTACCGATCGATAATTTCACTTATTTACACTATTTACAATATAATATGTACAAAACTTACAATACACGGAGCCTAAACCCTAAAATACACCAGAAGCAACTCACGAGCTGAGAAATTATCACAAAGCCGGTAAAAAGTTATTTAAAAAAAAAACAGCTATTTGTTTCGCACCACACTGTACGAAGCGCAGGAGGGAAGTGGGTCTTAGGTTCAGATATAGACATGTCAGAATGATCTGTAAAATCTGATGACACTAATTGAAATCGCTTAATTTTCACAGTAATCTTATATTATGCACCAGTAATGGTAACATTACCTTTAACAAAAATAAATAAATGAGTGAACAGTAGGTACAACAAATAATAAAACTATAGCGGCTGCGTTATGCGTGTATCAGGTCCGCGTAAGTTTAAATTATTTTGCAAAGGTAACAAGTGGACAGTGATTTGAACACATATTAAAATAAAGCGATTAAATAAACAAATAATTCTGTTCTAAATCTTATATTTAAAGAGCCTGCCTACCAATTTAGTAAATTAATTACTGGCAACATTCTCCAGTCGTTACTTTCGTTTTGTCTATAGTCTTAGCGGCAATAACCTCAAAATATTGTACAATAACATAACATATAATACAAAAGTGCTGTTATCTAAATACTTACTTGTGAAACGATATTCTTTCGGTATGATTTTCACTTTTGAATTGTTTTTGCACAGTTGAACTACACACGACGACATATTTTTGGTAAAATTATTGTTTGTTTACTTGTGTACTGCGTTTGTGTGCGTGGCTAGTGTATTTACAGCAAATAGATTGCCCCCGCAACCGGTTTGCTGCTGTTTTTGGCTTCAAACGTATGTAGGGCGTGCTGTATCTAGTGTCATCTGAGACGTGCTTAGATAAAATGTTTATAAAGGTCGCTATCAAAATATATGTAACATTCGAGCTATATAATGGCGCTGATACACTTGAGCATTCACCTGTAATGAGCATTCTCGCGAATGTTACAAAACAAATGAGTGTGTTTTAGCGAGCATTCTCACGAACATTCCGGCGAGCCTAAACATATAGATTATACATAAAACAATGGCGGACACCCAATATATTTAGTTCACTTTGACTTATGATTGTAATCTAGGAAAGAATCTTCGTAGTTTGTCACTAATTTTAACTTGACTAGTAATGGGCTTACTCAGAATAAATATCGATAAAATATCGATAATTTTTACAATCGATCCTTCGATTTGGTTTCCTCATAATTAATTTCAATAGAATGTTGATACACTCTCGACATCGATAAATAAATTTGAACGTTGGAACAGACACTTGTGTGATTTATTAAACCTGTTCAAATTAAAATCTGCATTGTATTATTTGGAAACGTCATTTGTTTTTGTATCTTACTATTACTCTAGAAATCTATATATTTAAAAGAAAGTTGTATTAGTTACACTATTTATAACTCAAGAACGGCAACGGAACCGATTTGGCTGATAATTGGTGGGGAGGTAGCTCAGAACCAGGAAAAACACAAAGCATACAATTAGTTGCAAAAATAATCTGGGAGGGATTTTTGAGGGCTTCAAAGTTTGTAGGGATAAACCCACTACCTATTGACAGTAAGAACGCATGCGTTGTAATAATTGAGTGCTGCGCATGTGCCATCGTATATCTGTCAGTACTGTCACATTATACATTGTCTTATATGGTGCACTGTCATTAGTTTGTTCGCTTACATAAATAAACTAATAATTTTTGTAACAGCCTTGGCTGATCCCTACTAATATAAGGTATAAATGCGAAAATATGTATGTATCGATTTCACGCTAAACCGGCTGAACCAATATTGTCTACTACTACTACTCATAAATGCGAAAGTGTGTATAGATATATCGGACTATGGCTTTGACATTTGACTGTAAGCAAAGTGATGTTGTGAGCAGCGATAGCTGAGTGGAGAGACCGACAGACTGCTATGCACAGGGTCTCGGGTTCCAATCTACGGCACGCACCAATGATTTTTCGGAGTTAATTGCGTATTAAATTGTTAATTATCGCTTGCTAAACGGTGAAGGAAAACATCGTGAGGAAATGCATGTCTGAGAGTTCTCCATAATGTTCTCGAAAGACATGTGAAGTATGCCAACCCGCACTTGGCCAGCGTGGTGGACTATGGCCTTACCCTTCTCATAGTGAGAAGAGGCCCGTGCCCAGCAGTGGGACAGTATAAAGGGCTGATGATGATGAAAGTGATGTTGTTGAGCACCTTACGGTAGATAATGTCGTGAATACTGACCAAGTTACTTCGTACCTTATAGAGTTTCTGAACTCCTTACAATTAGGTATCAGGAGTACTTGCTAGCAACTTGAGACTGAACATTGATGTTCCAGTCCTGTTAATGCGGAATCTTAATGCACCAAAGCATTGTAATGGCAAACGGCTACAAGTAACACCTAGGACGAAACATTATAAAACCTATTCGCTATTGCGAGTCAGACTCGCTCATGAAGGGTTCCGTAGTGGAGGTATCCACTTACCATAGCCATTATCTTCGATTAACTATTTATGGTATGTGTATTTTTAAGATGTGCCTTACGTCAAAAACTGCTGACTACATAAATATCGTTCAAACCAGTTTTCGTTGGAAGTTTTTATAACTATCTAATATATATATATTTTTTTGATTTGTCACTATCTTACTTCAAAAATTAGAGGGCCATTAGACACCCATTTTACCACTATGGAACCGTATATCTTTCAAACGATTGACTTTGAGAAACAATGATTTTAGGAACCTCAAAGTAATTTTTAAGGACCCATTTTCTACATCAGTTCCATGTTTGAAGAGTCTCCCTTAGTATTCAATTTTTTTATATTCTATAACGTCGTAAAGCGGTTCACAGAATACCAATTTTCAAATGTGTAAACTGAATAGTTTCGGCAAACATAGCGCGTCTATAAGAATTCCGTGTTTAGCAATTTTTGATTACGGAACTCTAAAAATACTGTTTACAGAAATGTTTTAAATACTTCTTGCGGTTATATTTTTTATTAGTCCCTATGAACAGAATTAAAACGAAAATTACTATCGAACGATGTAGGAGTTTTGTGTTACCCCGAATTTAACGTGAGCGAAGCCGCGGGCAAATTCATAAGTGAAACTGAAGTAAACATATTGGGTAAAACTGCTGTTGTAGAGCAATTTCTTTATGTTTTCTATATTCTACGGGCTGTTTGAATTTAGAATGTTTGCTTGAATGATCGTGAAAATGTTCGGTTCGACGAAACAAAAAACGGCGAATGCTCGCTGTTCTGTTACAAGTGAATGCTCAGGTGTATCAGCGCCATTATACTACATCACAAAGAACGAATCATCGCGGAATATTTCAATCTATTTCGATGTATAAAATTAAATTTAAAAATAAAAGAACCTTGTTGTAATCCCTCTATAATATAAAAGTAATTTAGTAACTACGCTAGCCTTACATTAAAATAATACAATTTAAATGTCCGTGGAAATACTTTTTCAGTATTGAAAGTCGAAAAGAATTTAATTAGAGGCAGCTCAAGGCATAATAAAGAAAAATATGTTTCACCTCGCTCTTAAGCGTAGTTAAAAAAAGAAACAGAAATATGCTATGCAGAGACAAGGAGCCCAATTCTGGTAAATAAATATAGTCTCGATATCATGTCAGTGTCATACTTACATCACAAAAAGCGTATTCTTCTAAATTATCTGATATTTGAATGAAATTGCAACGAGATCGTATGTGTCAACGACGAACTGTTTATTTTAAATTATACGATAATGACATTAGGTTATCAGAATACCATTTTTAAATTCATTCAAAATATAATATCAATGTCATATAAAAATAGCAGAATTGGCCCCCAGGATAAAATATTTTTTAGTTTAGGAGCGAGCTACAAAAATCTAAATTGCAAAGGTTTTTGCATATTTTGCATAATTTCCTGCTTATGTTAGAAGGATTAACTTAAAATTCGAGTGCAGCTGAAGCAATAGTATTATGAATTATAGAGAGAATAAATAAAGCAATAGGAAAGTAACAATGATAATATGTCATATCAAGCGCATGTCATTCGGGGTGACCACGCAGAAAATTTGTGAAAATTGCTAAGAAAAGGCATTTAGCTTTTCTAGCTACTACTTATCTAGCCTTACATAAAATTCTCTTTTGCAGTTTTTTACTTACCTACTGTGCCTACTGTACAACTACGGTAACTTGAACAAAGGTACAATCCTGAAAGATACCAATGAAAACATTATATTTTTTTTAATAACAAAATTATAGTGAGCGTTGTTTAGTCTTTGTCTTCAGTTTGAATAATTATTGAGTAAACGAATATAAGACACTTTGACTGTAATTTAAAATATGTTTTAAGTCATTAATTTGATCTAAGCGTAAATTTTAACCCCGCGCATTAACAGCATATTTTGACTCACTTAATCAAAGTGAAAGGTTAACAGAACTAAAAATTACATAAATTAACATAACAAACGTAAAATGCTTATTTTTCTTCTAAATGGTAAAAAAAACAGTCCCTATTTCTTTCTATTATCTCTACAGAAAATATCTATAGTTATATATATTTCACCGGATAGCCGTGGGTCGGCTGCAGTCACTCTTCACGCTGTTTATAGCGTGGGGTGAGCAAAGTCGTAGCAATTATCATAAATTTTTGGTCGTGGGGAGACAGCATGCGAGTATTATCTTGAAATATGTGCAATTGTATTTAAGAAACGTGGTATTAAACTGGAAGTAAAAGAACTTTATTTGTGTGCTAGTTCTTCAGTTGTGCCACTAAGAGCTTGGACTGTCGTTATGGGGAGTTAGTACTTCTGAGTAAGCTGACACTATGCTTGTATAAACCATGGTATATTGCTATCCTTTTGGGGTGCAAAGGTCAAATAGATAGTCCCTCCGTGGAAAAGCTAATATTGAGTCTAATTCGGTTAGGTTAGTAAGTGGACCCCGAGTTGCAACTTGTATAACGCTAGGAGTACGTCAGTTTATTCCAAGCCTTTAATTTTTTGCTTCACTTAACAGAGGCTAATTTACCTACATTTTTCTTTATCTGAGCTTTACCTTAAAATACGAGGTTTGAAATAAGATATAAATTAAACAAACAGCCTTGAGCAAAAAGCATTTATTTAGTTCTAAAAGTAATATCTTTGTAGTTGTACCAATTGTAATTAGTTTACAGTTTAGACTAAATTGTATTAAACAGTTTTCGTTTAGACCAAATAACTAGCTCTTACATGTGGTTTCACCTGCGTTTTTGATATTTTGATAAAATATCGAAAACGCAGGTGCGTAATTTAATGAAAATAATATTTTTTTTGCTGAAGTTGAATAACTAACAAACATCCAAATGTACAAATTTTGACATTTAATAAAAAGTTTCGGAGTTACTACACAAATTTGTAAGAATTTAAGGTCAATTTAATCGTAGTAACACACAAGATCAAAATCTGTAAATGCTTTATATAAATGAGTACCTAACATTTACTGCTAAAACTAACTATCATCTGGACACAGTTCAATAAAGATTCTCCTTATTTCAAAGTAAATCATGCAGAAGCTACCTTTATTGAAAACACGTCGATAAACATCGAAAAGCTCATACGCACCCATTTAACACCCTGAAACCATTTTGTTCGTGAGCACCGACGCTTTTTTCTAAGAATTACTTTAGAGAAAACATGTCTCTAAAAGCTCTTTGTCACCGCAACCTGTCTAGATCCATTGTAATCAAGATTATAAAAGGAAATTTATCGCCGTTCCATACAGCGTTTATAGGTACATTCTTTCACTACACTGGCTGCTGAATTTTGTCACTAAATGAGTTTAAGACGTAGAGATTTAGTAACGGTGACAGTGAAAGAATAAGAAGGGCCGCTGCCCTCTTTTATTGCGGGAGTATCTTAAAAGGCGCCTAAGGAAAATACACGACGACAATAGAAGCCTAGGAAAAGATGGAAAACCTAAACAACCCATCCCGCTAGCATGGTACAGTAGACTAAATCCATAGACAAAAGTATTGTGAGCCAATTGAGCTTACAATGCTATTGAGACGCAAATCAGGAGAGGCAGTATGTTGAATACCTAGAGAAAGTAAGGCAAGACAAGTGTAGATGCCGACTAGGCACTAAATATTCACATGACCACGTCTCGTGTAATGCAAGCCGAAACACCTGATTAACTAAGTGGTAGGTATATTTTATTTATTTTCAATAAATTAACGATATCGACCCGTTACATAAATATTACTATGTACACAAATCTTCAAAACTAAAAAATATTTCAAGTGTTTTTAGAAAACTCGTTACACAGTAATGTGTCATATTTGCCAGCAGCTAACGAAGAACGTTGAGTGTTTTACCATAACTCAACTCAGCCGTGAGGACGTAAATTATCGCTTAAGTTGCGAGCCATTCATTGAGCGCCCCGAGTGCAGTAGGTATCATGAATACAGGCTTTGGTTTCGGAAATTGTTCGGATTTCAAACTGAATTCTGGAACTCTAATGGATTCCCCAACGGGCCTTTTTGAAAGAAAATGACTGATAGTTTTGGTACGTTCTTCTTTCTTCCACCTCAAAGTATAAAGCCTGAATTTGGGCACGTCATATATTTTTCCTTTAAGTACGAGTGCTAAAGTTAATATGAATTCACCTAAATAACTAGCTTACCCTGCGGATTTTAGGACAAATGTAGACTATTATTACGGTAATACTATAGAGTTCCATCAGATTCCATTCAATAGTTTTTGCTTGAAAGAGTAACAAAAATCCAGTCATATCCATTAAAATAAACATTTGCCTATTTACTGCTCGAAGTAGTAAGACGAGCAATCATTTTTCACTGTATGTATTTTTACTTATATATTTTTCGCTTCAAATTTCAATCCAAACTTATCATGTTCTTACGTAATCTGAGCCTGTAGTACAATATCAGCAACACGGGATATTAAACAAATCTGTTAAGACGTCACGCAATTCAGACACACTCCAACAGTGGAATGAAACAACACGAGTAAACGAAGCGGGCTTAAGATGACAACATTAATTACTTCGAAGTGTCATGGCGGGGAAACATGCATTTGTTGTTTACACGATACAGTACCAACACGACGTTTGTATTTCGAAAATTACAAAAATTATGAAATCATTTACTAAGGATCGTTTCGTCACTTCTGGATAGGCCTCATCTACCAGACAAATAAAAAAATAGAACAAATTTTGTATAAGTTATACGGAAAAATAGAAGCAACGATAGCCTAGTGGAGAGACCAACGGACTGTTACGCAAAGGGTTCGAATCCACAGCACGCACCAATGACATTTCGAAATTATGTGCTTCGTCATCATCATCATCATCATCATCAGCCTGCCATAGTCTACAGCTGGATAGGCCTCTCCATATAATAACAATAACAGTTTAATAAGCATATAGTTATGTGCTTATTAAAGTGTTAATTATCGCTTGTTAAATGGCGAAGTAAAACATCGTGAGGAAACTTGCATGTCTGAGAATTATCTATAATGTTCTCGAAAGACATGTGAAGTCTGCCATGCCGCACTAGGCCAGTGAGGTGGACTATGCCCTTGCCCTTCTGATAGTGAGAAGATGCTCAGCAGTGGGACAGTATAATATATGTAGGGCCGATGATGATGATGATATGGATTTTTTTTTAACAGGCCCTTATCAGACAGTGGTGAAACTGGCCATAACATTTGAAACAGTGGTAGTTTCTTAGATAAATTAATTTATTTCAGAACAGGCACTAGGTGACGTTCCAGACGTAGTGCAAGATTTTGACCTTTTAAAGTTACTTTTTAAAAACGTAAGTTGTTATGGATTTTAACGAGACTTGTTCCCAAATATTGATACGGATAGTTTTTCAAAACCAAAAAGTTGAATATATTTTTGCTTTACCTCTTCTTTAATTTTCGTTAATTCATTAATATTTTGATTATACTATTCCTGAAAAGAAGACGTATTGTCTTAGATAGGCTGGCGTCGAAAAATCTTTGACAGAATGAACATATGGTAGTTAGGAGATAATGCTTATACTCGTAACTTCCATATCAGTTATTATCTTTTAAGTCATGAATGGTACGAATTTATCAGAAGCTAACAAATAAGGCAACTAAAGTACAATTTCATAGATGCCAACAATAATTTTGTTATATACAGTTACGGTATTATATCATAGCTTGCTAAGTCCCTCTCTTCACCGGATTGATCTTGCAAAGAGCAGATTTGCTGAAAAAGAAACACAAAGCCTTAAAATGGGGAATTAACTACTGTTAATACTCATTTACAAAACACGGATTTCATACTGCATTAAATATATTTGAATGCAGGCTTATTCCAATCAATATATAATATATTTGACAAAAAAGGAGGGCTTTTATTATTTTTGCCAAAGCTTGCCTTCTCTGATTACTGAAACATCAAGTGAACCACTAGAATGTGTTTGACACACTACACGGATGTCGTGGTCGCCTCATCGTTTTACACTGCGGGAACTATTGCTTGAATTGTTAATAATCACTTGCCCCATGCCCTTGAGACCACGTTAGACCGTCGCGTCGGTCTCAGCTGTAATGAAGATCTTCGACAGTTCTTACGATTCAAATAAACTAGTACTGATCTAAAACTTGAAATATCGCTGTTTCTTTGAGTAGCGGGGGTCATACTGTACCTAGTTGTCCTGCGGAAATAAAATTCTGTTAGTGTGGACGGACTCCGTATACTAAGGCGAAAATCTTGGATACAATCAGTATAACACTAAGACGGTGATGATCAGAACCGTGTCTTATCTTGTGAGACGTAAACCTCATACTCGCCCTACAAACATTTTGAACATTACAAATGGTAAAATGTTTTTCAAAAGCGCTCAAGTGTTGTTCTTACGGGTACGTCAATGTGTCGCCAACTACGCAATTAAGCTGAAGTGTTACTGTTATACCAATGTTCGTGTTTTCCGTCTATGGTATAGCGTATTTGCAATCTTGAGGTATCGTTTGTGAGTTGTACTGATTAAATGTCGGTTAGACGGCGCGTCTGCGGTATTTTGAATGTTTGCTGGTGTTGTAATAGGATTGTGAAGTTAATAGACGAAGCTCAGACAAAACTTTTGCATTTGTGTGACACGTCATTAACGGAGAATATGCTATCGGATTCAAATGCAACGTTTGTTTGAAGTAAAGTAAATATTTCTAAAGATTTTACCTGGTTGCTATAAAGCTTCAAAAACGTCATGAATATATGATTTTTTAGTAATCCTTATACTACAAAATTTCGAGCATTTTAAATTTTAATGAGACCTACTTTCATGGAAAATTCAATCCATCTTATCAAATCATGATAATAATATATAGTTAAATGAAATCTCAGTACGAGAAAGTGTCTTATTAAATTAAATATACAATATGCAATTTTAATACGGAAACATCAAACAATATTAAAAAAAACCCCCCGACGGGTCAATACCCGTCGGGGGGTCGCGAGGCTTGCGAGGCGGGCCAATGCCCGCCAGATGGTCAGGCGAGCCCCGAACAAAACCCCCTTGGCGGCTGATGAAGGTGTTGCGCTCCGCCGCCAAAACAACCAGCGGCCGCAGAGGATAGGAAGTACGACAACGCAACATCGCATCTCCTCTTTCTCTGCGGCCCCACCGCGACGCTACAAATGGTGAGCCCCCATTTGGTCGCGGGAGGTTGAGAGCGCGGCAACGCAATGGTAGTAGAGCCTTGCTGATTTCAGCATGAATGGGCCGGCTCGACCGGAGAAGTACTACCCTCTCACAGAAAATCGACGTAAAGTAACAGTTTCTAAGCTGTTGCGTTTCGATCGGTGAGTGAGAGTGCTGGAGGCCCTATCCCCTATTCCTTCGCCCTCATCCCCCTCTTCATCCTATCCCTTTTCCCAACCCCAAGGGGCGGCAACGCACTTGCAACTCCTGTGGTGTTGCTTGTGTCCATGGGCGGCGGTAATTGCTTACCATCAGGCAATCCGTCTGCTCGTTTGCCGCCTAGTACTATAAAAAAAAAAGCAACACCGACACGCCACTCCTCCCGTGATCGTGCGCGACTGTGAGGGACAGACAGAACTGTCCCCCGCATCCGCACCTTCGGACGCGTCCTGCGCAGGACCTTCCAGGCCCACGCGGAGCGTCCATTCCCGGGATCTCTCTTAGCTTCACCGCGGGTGTCCAAGCCACGGTTACTGAGCCCCCCCACCACGACAAGGTGGAGATCCCACGACGGGGACTCTTCCTTAACCTTTTTTTTTTTTTTTTTTTTTTTTGTTTTACGAGGTGGAAAATCCCTTCGGATCTCCGACTCTTGGGGGAAATAAGAGCCGGAGTATGTGGTGTTTCCACTAAAAACCACCTCGACTTCCGCCATGTACCCGTGTGTCGGAGGGTGGGGCATCACCAAAGCACTCGTCGCCACCCTCCGACGGGTATTGGCCCGCCAGATGGTCAGGCGGGTCCCGAACAAAACCCCCTTGGCGACGGATTAAGGTGTTGGACTCCGCCGCCAAAACGCCCAGCGGCCGCAGAGGATAGGGAGGACGGCAACGCAACACCGCATCTCCTCTTCCTCTGCGGCCCCACCGCGACGCATCGAATGGTGCGCCCCCATTTGGTCGCGGGAGATAGGGCGCGCGGCAACGCAACACCGACACGCCTCTCCTCCCGCGACCGCACCCGACTGCGAGGGACAGACAGAACTGTCCCCCGCACCCGCACCGTTGGACGCATCCTGCGCAGGCCCCTCCAAGCCCACGCGGAGCGTCCCCTCCTGGATCCCTCTTAGCTTCACCGCGGGTGACCAATCAACGGTTACTGAGCCCCCCCACCACGACAAGGTGGAGATCCCACGGGGGGGACTCTTCCTTAACCTACTAAATCATTCATAATTATTTTATTTAACAATCGATATTCCGACTAGTAAATTAAACAAAAATGGTGGCTGATTATTATTTATTATACATTTGCCACGTAGGGGTTATAAATATGTAAAGTCAAAGACAAAGTCAAATCATTTATTTGTTCATAGGTTCATTATAAACACTTAAACGAAGTCATAATTTCTATAATAAATAGCTAGGCTCAGAAAGTCGATGTATAATCGGGTATACGGTTAATTTCTATTTCTTGGATTTATTTAACTTCCATATTGTTCCATAATGTATTTAGTACGTTTTAGTTTATGTATAATTTTGTTAAATGTTGCTAACGCTACGTAGATAGAAGCAACGGTTATAATATTTATTCTTATGTTAGAGGAACGCCGTGGCACAGAGATGTTATGGAAGACTCGATTTGAAACGACATATTAATGTTGAACTCTTGCTAGTTGACGATAGTTTAACATTGCGTCTATATTATTTTCTAACATTGTTACACGGCTCGTACCGCGTAGTGACGCATTGAGAATTCAAAGTATCACTACCCCATTTCATTTCTAGGGTGTCGTAAGAGGAAACTAAGGTAAATACACGAAGCAAATAGCACTACTACTTACGCCTTTTTTTCGAGTATTAGAAGTTTTGGTACGTGTATTTCGGGATGTTCAACTAAATAATGATAGTTTAAATTCTTAAAGTATATTACGATATACTGACCCGTCTAGCTAGCGTGTTATAGAACGCCAAATCCTCCTATTAAATCACAATTTCATTGTAACGCAAATTGGGAGATAAATACACCCAGCATAGGACGGTGAAAGGCTGTATAATATAAAATACATAGATCTCACGGGTAAATCTAAATCTACACAAGTAGACCACCAGAAAGATGATATCGTATCTACACATATTAAGGCCATTATTAGATGGACGCACAGAAGTCTGCCACTAGTGGAAATATAGCCCATCTGTAATGAAATGAAATGAAATGAAATGCATTTATTTACGAGAAATGTGGTTACATAGTGCTGGTACAGTAAAAGTGGTCCTCACATTCTACCATAACAATGGTGCGCAAATATGTCAACTTATACAATAATATAATTCAATGAAATTCTGTTTATATTGTATTGATTTATCAGTTAATTAATGTCAAAATGTTAGTCATGTATAATTGTAAAATATAATTTTATGTTAATAATTGCATAGAAGTGTCAAATTAGAATAAATTTAAATGTCCAGATAATATTGCTATTGTTGTCATACGTGATTTTTTTAACATTAATTAATTTAAACATTTTCTTTATATGTCATAAATTCATTTAAAGTATAGAAACATCTTTCCGCTAGCCACGCTGTAACATTTCTTTTAAATACAGTATAAGGTAGTTCTTTAAACGTGTCTGGTAACTTATTATATACTTCTATAGCCTTCACATAGACATTCTTCTCAAATATGTCCAAACGACACCTAGGTCGGAGAAGCTTAAATTTATTCCTAGAGTTTCTACCAACTGTTTCAGAATATTTACTAAAGTATTGTGGATACAGTTTAACAAAAACACAGAGTTCTCTAATGTACATGCAAACCAGTGGCAGGATGTGAAACTTTTTAAATAATGGCTTACAACTGTCTGTAAACCAAGCTCCACAAATAGCTCTCACGCATTTCTTTTGCACCCAAAATGCTTTTTCAATCTCAACCGAGTTCCCCCATAGCATGAGACCATATGACAGCACCGACGACACATATCCGTGGTATGCACTGTATATAATACACAATTCTTCTGTCACTGACAGACAACGCACAGCTAAAACCATTAGGTGCATGGTCCGCCGACCAATATCGTATAATATTTATATACCTACACTATTCGCAAAAGTTCCATAAATATTAATATTTTAAAGATGCTCACTATATACGGGGGAGCTTGAATTCCAAACTGGAATAAGTAAACGACTGCAAACGACTTGTTGAAGCTTTCTACAAATACAGTTGAAAGAAACTATTGGCTACAATTTTAAAGTTCGCCAGCTACTTAGCCAAGTCAAGGCCCTGGCTTCGGGCATCCCAATCGAGAAAGCAACATTTTTTTATCACTTCATCTCGCTCAAATATTCAAGAGAAGTCGTAAAAACCGCGTGGCGGTAACTACTGCTTAATGTGACAGTGGTACACCAAGTACGATACTTAAAGAAAACAATAAAATGTCGGTACTATTTCGTGTCGAAAAGACTATAGAATACAAAACTAAAAGTATGTTTCATATTATTTATTTTATTTTAGTGACTTGGATGAAATGCCTTATATGACCATTATCACAAATCACTATTTGCTTAAAACGTGATAAATCAGGATTCTTAAATTGCTCGATAGTGGAGTAATATTAAAATGGTAACACTGAACGTAACCAAGTTGATTGTGTTTATTTCTGAAAGAGCAGCATAATGAGACTGTTTACGACTTTCTTCAAGATATCCAGACTAGGTTTCAACTTGTTCCAATTAATTCTAAGTTTATTGGAGCATTAACTGATATTGTTAGAAAATTATTAATTTATATTTCCCAACATAATCCGTGTTCCCAGACCTTGTAAGATGTAATTCTTTGGAAATACCGGGGCAGAAAGAGGTATACATCATTTCATATACTTGAAATAAGTATAATTGCGATAGATACTAGTCAACTTAAAACTGAAATAGTAAAGAGATGTAATATTTAGAATCATTGAATGTAGTTTTATTACCAAGCTGAGCAAGCAGGTTGCCTTCTGATAAATTAGATTAAATACTTTGGGTACCTTACTTTTTCGGTTATCAGAAATTTAATTTTTGTGCAGTGGTCCTAGTATACAAACGTGAAGATTTTTTTATCGTTACCCTCTCACGCAAAAACTATGGAAAATTAACACTTTTAGTACACCGATGCGCTCGTATGCGGCTGCGAAACTTTTGCGGCGACGACACATCTGTCAACGAACAAAACTGTCATTGTAGCTTTGGTGGCTTGTGGGTGTAGAAATTTATTTATACACGTCCTTTTGTTATCCATGCGTCCAACCGCGTAATTTTGATATAATTTCGAATTAAATTACAGAATATTTCAATGTTTCCGGCTTCCATCATACGAAAATGTGTCCGTCTTAACAGAACGTGCGTTGACGCATTGCATTGCGAAACGTCTGCGTCTGTGAAACGACGATTTGACAGTTATGTGCGGAACATTAGCGACAAGGATGTAACTAATTAATTTTACTGTGTAATAGCATAGAGCTCAGATATTTACATAGAGGCGCATTTCTTATGGGCGCTCTGAAGACAAACTTTCTGCGACCCAAATTGGCGCTTGGCGGCGTGTCAGTCACGCTTCGGCAGCTGTCTCTTTCCTCTAGTGTATCTTAACTACGAGAGCAAGAGACATCGAGAACAACGCCAGTGCTGTCAACTGCGCCAACTACGAATTAAACTGGAATTGACACACGAAATCCTTAAGGACTGCGGTTATATGTATAAATCTGTGCTGGTTATATGTATATGCACATCTACAGTTTTAACAAGACCCTTGGTGAAGCTAAAAGCTACATGTTCTATGTTCCGTAAGTATTTCGGATTGGAAGTGTGCTTTGAGAACGATGTCAAAAAATCTTCTTCACATGAATTAACAATAAATTCAAATAGAGAAGTTTAATATTTTTTATTAAACTATTTATTTTCGCTTAACAATGTGCCCGATAGATGGCAATAGGCTCGCCCCCTATTACATTGGGACCGAAACATAACTGGTGAAGTGAGGGTGTGTAATACACCTCTGCCTACCCCTTTGGAGATAAAAGGCGTGAAGTAATGTTATGTTATTTACAGCCTCACGCGTTGAGATAGCCTTTTAAATTTTGTAATATATTGAAAATTTACTGCGCTCGTGGCTATGCCCGTGTGGGACTTTCTAATCCCAAAGAATGAGAATTTCCAAAACATCCTCTGTTTGTGCTCTCCTACACTTCTGAAGGAACATACATACATAGCAAATTCCAGGTTCTTACGACCAGTAGTTTCACCTGTGCCTTGTCTGTCAGTTAGTCAGTAACGCACGAATTTTATATATACAGGGTGTAAAAAGACCCTTAACGAAAACTGAAATCCCATATTGTACCAATCATTACGAACATTTTTTACTTCGGCACCATACCTGGGCAATAACTGGTTCAGGAGATATTGAGGCTCAAAGTTACCATACAACTTTTGCAATGAGGTACAAAATCAATGCATTTACCCCAGCAACCTGTTCTATGGATGTCCTATGCACCCATGGATAAGTAGGCGTTTCGAAAATTGTACACACACACTTTTTATTGCGATTTAAAAATGTGTCTATTTGAAAAAAGAAAAACATTTCCCAAGTTATATTTTTGCTTAGTATGACTTGGCATGATGTTTAAAA
The DNA here is from genome assembly GCA_944739405.2 of Euclidia mi. NCBI lineage: Eukaryota > Metazoa > Arthropoda > Insecta > Lepidoptera > Erebidae > Euclidia > Euclidia mi. Next base: position 26,414,669 of record OX123184.2, read on the forward strand.
CGAGTAAACTTCGGCTTGGTGATGGGTCTTGGAACGCCCTGTAAATATATAGAAGATTAAAGTCGTATCTCGACGTAATGCGTGAAAATAGTGATTTTGTATCAAGCTAGATTTGCTGAAATAATCAAGGTACTTACATACAAGCAATTACATCATTCAATTTACAAGTAACCAAAAATAATTATCCAGACTTCCCCTTGTATTTTCTTATGCTCCCCAGTGTGTCACCAACTAATACAGGCTATTAGAAAGCGCGAAGGTACCGGGGGTGGGCAGTAAACCACGTTTACGAGTGGCGGCACAATGAGAGCGCCATTGCGTAGTATCGGTCCGCTACTCAATTTCAATGCGCGTAAATTTTTAACGGGTACACTTGTTTTAATAAGTAGGCATTTTTGATGACAACAGAACTACGTAACAAAAAATCACACAGCATTTTGTTTGACCTGCAAATCGAATCGGAACTCTCACAGTCATACCTGCAAATGTACCTTTAGGCATGTTTTAGTATAGTTTTAGATTTGATATAGAGCAACATGCTAATTACTAATCGTTATAATACATGCTGGTACCTATAAGCAAAGTTTATTCAAGTAACCAATAAAACGGTTTTAGTACTTAGTAATTAACGTCCAACACAAACCGCGCCGCTTCAACTTCTCAAAGTGTAATGTTTCTAAAAGCACACTACTTATTTAAAGTAGATTAGCTCCGTGTTTTAGAAGTGGTCGTTAAGCCGCCCGCAAACTGAACAGCCGCAGTTTTGTATTGGTAGCCTTACACCAGCTAACCTGACTCCAAGTGGGTTTAAGCCACTTAGCCGAGTTCAAGAGCATATTAAACCACGGAACAACCGTGTAAACACGACCTAACGGCCGCGGACCGTCACTACAGGCATCACGCTCTATTGACGCCCTGGCTCAATGCCAAATACTTCTAAATTTAAAATCAACCGAAATCAACAAAAATTGCTTCTATTACTATAGCGTTAAAGACGTCGCTAGCTTTAAGTATAAGTTTGTGGGTGCGATCAGCATGACCAATTTCTATTTACAGTTCCGCGCAGTCAATTTTCAATTTAGTCTCTTTGGAATAAGGTTGGTTTTTTTAACACCCAAGATGATAGTTTTGGTTATAGCTGGGTGATAGGAATGGTAACGGGAAAAGGCTTATGAGTCGTCACGGGTGAGAATTTCAGTTTTTTCACTAGTTAGATGCAAAATGAAGCGATACTGGAAAATGGGGAAGGAGTTTTACTTCAACCATTATTCTAATATGGCAAATTGCTTGTCAAGTTTGTAGGTTTTTCGTTTGGTTAAACGTGAGTTGTATCAAAACATTTTGTTTTAATGTAAACGAAATAGACAAGCTATTAGAATGGTGTTTCAGTAAGAAAATGCTTATTCTTATTTTCTATTCAAATAAGGTGTATGTAATATAGAAAATAATCACTTGCGCTTGGATTTTCTTACGGTAGAAGTTGTCGAGAAATATTTTGCGATAAAAGGTCACTGAATGACATTCTCTTAATTTATATATTTTATTTTATATATATTTCAAGCTGATAGAAGACCTTAGTCTAGTTACTGATCCACTTAGTCCTTATTACTTTAGAATAATTAAACAACGACCATTCGTAATTTTTATGACGCTTAAGACCTAAATATAATGAACTGATATTTTCTAAACTAAAAATACTGTACTTAAAAACTTCTTTTACACAAAGAACACGATACTAGTACGACAGATGAAAATCAACACTATCCATGTCCGTTGCAAAACAATGTGATTGAGAGACAAAGGCGAATGAGTGACGTCGCTGAAGTCCATTACCGGACAAACAGTCAGCGTAATCGATTTAGAGCGATGCGCCCGCGCCGCGTACCGACGCTAAGTTGATTTAACTTTTATTTCAGTTCATTTCAAAAGCTTTCAGCATTCTTCATATGCCTGATTATTTTATTTTATATTAACACTAGATGAGCCCTCGGTTACAGCCGCGTTATTTAATGCTCATAGCGTGATGTTATATAGCCTGTAGCCTTCCTCGATAAATGGGCTATCGAACAATGAAAGAATTTTTCAAATCGGCATCGGCACGAGCACGAAAAACTCTCGAGAAAGTATTCGTATCATAAATGTCAAAATTTGTATGACAATTGTACAGCGCCCCTACTTTCGACAATAATCCTGCGATAAATGTCATGCAAATGTATCGAGCTTTCTAACAAATAAGCAAAAAATTGGGCAAGTGCGAGTCGGACTCGCGCACAAAGGGTTCCGTACCATCATCTATAAAAGAAAATCACGTTCGTTGTATGTATACTTAAATACTTTATAAGTTTCTACCTGTTTATTAAGATCGAGTAACAAATTGCTTAAAAATTACGTTTGTTGTATGGGAGCCCCCCTTTATTATTTACTTTTTTTAAATTTAATTATTTATTTTGAAAGGTAATATACAACTACATATTCTGTAAATATTTAAAGCGTCTACCTGTAACAATTAGTAATTTTGAGCAAAATATACGAAAAAAAACACGTTTTTTGTATGGGACCCCCCTTAATTTTTTATTTTTTTTAATTTTTAGTATTTGTTGTTATAGCGGCAACCGAAATACATAATTTGTGAAAATTTCAGCTATCTAGCTATCATGGTTTATGAGATACAGCCTGGTGACAGACAGACAGACAGACAGACAGACAGACAGACAGACAGACGACGGAGGCTTAGTAATAGGGTTCCTTTTTTACCTTTTAGGTACGGAACCCTAAAAACGGCAGCACGAACTCTGATTTGACATAAGCAAAGTAAAGTTAATGTCAATCTAATGTCATTTTGTCGAAACAATTTTCACCTAGAATTTGTTGGTGAGAAAAGATTCGAAACATATAAATGTATCATATTTATACGTTTTAAGCCTTTTTATGATGAATATTTATGTAGTTTCATATTTGATGTGTTCCTTATGAATGTAGGCTATGATTATTGACACAATAAACAAGTAAACACGCAAATTTCGCCACTTTAAATATGTAGTAAATAATACCATATTTTGGTTGAGAGCATGTAAAAATATAAGTGAAAATTATCTATATGCGAAAAACAAAGTACCAATCGATATCGACATCATATCAATTTTCTAAGATGAACATAGGATGTTCTTTAGAGACTCTTTTAACACTCTTGCGTACTCTACTCTACAATTAAGTAGGTACTTTACTCTACAAGTATAAAATAACTTATCTTCACTGATATATAATCACACTGTTGAAGATAGAAACATACAATTTGGACCGCGGATTAATTTTATAACATTTAGGAAGGATTTTCATATCGTATCTTCAAGGGGGTAAAATTGGGTTTGTAAGATTGTTTTAAAACCCTCTTATTTTGAAGTAGGTACCATAATATGCGGGCACAGCGAGTATAATCATAACATTTAGGTGATAGACGAGTATCTGCCGTAAATAATTTGTGAGCCTTATATCAGCGTCTTACCTAGCCCTCTCGGATATGACTGTCTGAATATCAATAAAAACGAACGCTTTAGTCAGAAGACATGTGATAAGATAGCTTTCTATTAATCTTATTAAGCTCTAGTATAAATGAAAAACACCAATACAACAATAACCATTATTTTATTTTCAACCAAATATTCTTATAAAAATAGGCTTTGAATGTCAGGTACATAACACTGGTTCACTTTTTTAGCTTCTGTATAAAAATTCATGCTTCTTAGCTATACACATAACCGAAATCTTCTTTAGACATCATACATTTAAGGTGATCCAACAACAATGAAACTTGTTAACTTATATTATATTATATTATAAACTTCTCGTTGAACACTTTATAATGTAGTATTCACGCAGTTTTAACCAAAACAAAATAATGTATCACGAAATTTCCCCTTCCATAAAATAATTTTATTCTTTATATAACAATGTGCCAATGATTTAATTACTCGTATTTTGATTTACTAGATTTTTATTTAATGACACAAGTCCGTCATCTGACAATGACAAGAAAGGACATTCAGAAACAATTTTTTTTTGTTTTCTACAAAAGAGATTTAACAATATAAATTTTATAAATATTGATCATTTCTAGTAATGGCAATAACGGTTGTTTTGCAATAATGAATTATCCTGTTGCGTTATTATGTAATAACTGTTATTGTAAACTGTTGTCGTTATCCTGTTATTGTTTCACAAACACTGTAAAGAAAGCATTGGTCCGATATATTATACATTAAATATGTACTTCACGACAACGACAACGACAACGTCGACAACAGACAACAGTGACAACTGACAACTTGACAAGCCATAACAATAACAGGATAACTAAAATAATAAGATTCCCAAAAATAACTTAAGCAAGTATGACTTTTATTACGTTTCGTGAAAGATTATAATGCCGTAACCGTATGGTTGGCGCTGGGATAGTCGCGAGGCTCGGGAGCGGCGACTCGGCGAAACTCGAGCGCACGTGCGCCTATCGTCATCTCTCTCACACACTCGTGGTGTGCATATTGCATGCCTACTCTTACCTATCCTGTTGTCGTTTTAGCACGATAACAGCACGTGCGCCTATCGTCATCTCTCTCACACGCTCGTGGTCTGCATATTGCATGCCTACTCTTACCTATCCTGTTGTCATTTTAGCACGATAACAGTTTATAATGATAACAGGATAACTCAGTATGCAATAACTCATTATTCATTACGCTCAAATAATGCATTACCATAACTGTTATTGTAATAACGACCATTACTAATCATTTCACCTAGTTTGGAACGTTATTGAATGAACCATTCATTCACTAAGGCGGTCATTTAGCTCACATGGCCATGTACGTTCTATGTACGTTACTAATGTAAAGTCATCGAGTAAACGATAGATGTCAAAATTGGTTGGTGCTGGTTGCTATAGTTCTGTCATCGAGGACTCGATACATTTACTTAACAAATTCGTAAATAATTCGTACTTGAGCCCCAGTACTTCTTGAGATTAGCGCGTTCAACCAAACAAACAAACAAACTCTTCAGCTTTATATATTAGTATAAGATAACGATCTAAGGTGATTGCATAGCCACGTTGATAAATTCTTCGACAATGGTTTTGATCGCAAAAAGATCAATCAACATAATCTTATTACAACAAAGCAGACACCGTGATTGGAATACCAAAACCAATGAATGACACAAAGGTCCATTACCGGACAAATAGCGGCGAAGAAGCAAAATAAAATTGTTATTATCAATATCCACTATCGTAGCCCGCTATCATCTCATATTACGTACCAAATCTTAACTTCAGCTAGTCTAGGCGGATTTGAACGAAAACAGACACCGTTCACTGCAACGGGAAATTAATCTGCTCCAGCACTCACAGAATTCTTAGAGAAAAGCTAAACCAATTTATAGCTGGTACCTGAAACTTTTATGACCTAGCTATAATTTGAAACGTATTCAGTTACAGGGTATTCAATTTATTGAGGTATGTTCGTAACTTTAGTTAATTTTTTTTATCGTAAATTCGCTTTATTGATGTCAAGATCTCAGCTTTCAACAGACCTTGACGTCAATCGGCCACGTTTGTTGCTTTGGCCAGTTACAATCTAATCTACATATTATATACAATGTCATACATGCATACAAATGAGCCCTTTTTAAATTTGCTTATGCCATAACTAGAAATCATATTAACTGATTTCCTTTATTTTCCTTTGAAGTTTAGGATACTTTTCAGAAGCTCCTTATTGCTAGAAAAAAAATTGTCTTGTCATTATTTAAAAAATCAGGTCCCGACTTATGTAACTATCATCGCAAAATTTAAACGACTAAGGCTAGGAACATTAAATTTCGACAGTAAGTTCCTTTTATGACGTAGCTTCTATGGTGTGTGGTAGATTCTTCAGTATTACACCACTAATGTGGTAAAACAATTAACGTGCATTGGCGGTCGACGCCGCAGGGCACAGCTAGTTCTTAATATATTAACCGAAGTACGTGAGAAAACATGTGCTACAAGCTGCGGGTATAATCAAAACTTTTTAATCCTTCAGAGAAGTACAATCATATTGTTACAATCCTGAGCGTAAACCAAACCACTGCCCAACCAAATTTTAGGTACGCTAACATTTTGACAAGGGTAAAGTAAAAATGTTTTCATATCCCAATATTTCGCTTTTATTTTACGCAGAATTTTTTGTGAGATCGTTTTATTAAGTATTATACAAAATAAATTAGCGGGTCTTGATCGCGTACAATTAATTTATTTAAGGTGTAAATACCTATTTGTTTCCGACGTTTCGCTTGTATTGTTCCGAGCGTGGTCGCGGAGAGAGTGATGAGAGCTCAGCGCCGTCTTGTGGAAGTGCGGGTTTCGGCACCTACCCTCACTTGGTCATTATTTAAGTTCGCACTGTCGGTACTCCGACACACTACACTAATGACGTCTACACACTGTTGAGATTTATCACTGCGGCGGTTTTTACATTTGCTGATGACTGGATTCCAAGTAGCCGATAATCTATATCCATCCTCCTGGTTGAAATTGTTATATTTCTTGATTTCTACCGCTTCACGTACTATCCTGGACTAATAGCGACGATCCGTGGATCATCACTATTACTTCAGGATAGTACGTATTCTCTCCGCGACCACGCTCGGTGCAAGATGAGCGAAACGTCTGAAACAAATAGGTATTTATACCTTAAATAAATTAATTGTACGTGATTAAGACCCGCTAATTTATTTTGTATGATGTATACAAATCGCGAAAGTTTAAAATCGATTATTAAGTATTGTCTATATTTACACTTTAATAAACCTTTTGTTTATTTCTAGTAGTTGCTTAAGTTACTTTAGTATAAGTTAATAAGTATTCTTCACTTATTCGGTGCCATTAGGTCAAAAATACGGATTAGCACGCTTTATTGAAAAACACAGCTAAAACGATATTTAAAATACGGGCATTATAGAAATGTACTAAGGGTCTCATTAGCAATATTATCTAAAAACATAGAAACAACACTGTCTATTTGCCCTAATGTTTCAGTATGGATCACACGAGCCGTGGTCACGATAGTACACTCATGACCGTTACGTAATACATAATAATACGTGTGTCTAAATGGCACATGTTTGCAACTCTTTGATACAGACGATAATTAATTTTCATTGTATACATAAACATGACTAAATGGACCGGTATAAAGTTGTTGATAGAAAGAAAAATTGGACTTCAAGTTTGTCGTCTCCTTGCAGTTATATTATTTGCTTCGTGTATTTTTCTTAGTCGCCTCTTACGACATCCACAAAATTCAATGGTTTAGTGACACGTTGTACACTTAATCCGTCATCACGGACACTACGTCCATATGAAGAAAATTAAAATAAAATCACAATCTTATTCGTGCATCCTATGTTATTTAACCACAATTTAACCGCCATTACTTTCATGTCTGGCACCGTCGAACGAAGACGCAGTGTCGACGTGCTTACTGGATATTAATCGTCTTTGGATCTCCACAGACAGAAAACTTTATATCGGCGGACAATTTCATCTGACGTTTTATAAGAACGAAAATGCTTGTGTTATTGAGTGACTGACAGACAACGTATAGCCAAAATTATTGGGCGCAAGAAGCTGAAAGGACAATGGCAGATCTCTATACATCAAAATGTCTAAAATTAAATTGAAGCGTACAGTAATAAAAAATATATCGAAAAATTTGGCGTAAGTAACAGAGTCTATAAATGATTCTATTTTCACTCAGGAAAGGTGGAAAAAGAAGATATCGGTGTTTGAATTTTTAGTTAAGAATGAACAATGTAGGTAAAAGGAAAGTTATAGTATGCAAGTTAAACAATGTAGGTAGTTACGTTTGAATTATCAAATGACATATGTCAGATTGACATCAAAACGCGGCAGTATTTTGTAGCATCTAATTGTCACAGCCAAAGACAAAAGCAGAGCTGCACATTTGAAATCGATTTTATGTGAAATCGATACAACATTAAAACGATGCTGTGACGTTTTTATTTGATTGAAACGTTGTTTTGCTTCAAAAGTATTAGCTTATTGAAATAATGATAATTAAATATTAAATAGCTGCATTTTAAGCCAAACCAACTCTATAAAGGTCGATCGTATCGATTACTTATTTAATAATCGATACGAATATAGCACTAATGTCTATTCCTATTACACCATTGTCTATGGCAACAATCAAATAATAAAGTATTCGTAATCAAATGGAATGCTTTTTATCATCATAAAATACTCCAGCTTTAACGGGACAAAGTGAAAATATAAAAAATCGTAGAAAAAAAACAATTTGTTTTGTTCATATGAAGTTTAAGGTCGCCACAACAAACCCAGACCAAATTCTGCCATTGTTCTTTGGCATACTTATATGTTTTTAGGGGTTTCCTGATGTTTGAAATAGAAATATTGTTTATAGTAAGTTAAATCGATTATATCAGTTTAGTAGCGTGTTACTTTGTCTATTGAAGATTTCTGACTATGGTCACACTGTGAACTATTAAATCATTCACTCTTAGTTCATTGTCGGATCCGTAGAAAAATTGTCTTGCGCTCGCGTCGTTTTGTCTCTCGCGTGGTTTTGTAATTGAAGTAAATTTAAAAACCCTTGTGAATTGCCGCTAATTGATCTGCCGGCATCGGTTTATTTGTGATAAAAGATAAAGTTGTAAACTATTGAACATTTGTAAAGTTGTGCAAATCCGTCCACGTGTTTGGTGCCCGAGGACTTCGTTGAAGAAAACCCTGTCCATTGGACTGGTAGCTATAACGATTTGCTTGTCATTTTTTCAATATTTTTTTTCAAAATTATGAGTGTAATCTTATAGGTCTACTCCGGAACATCACAGGAAGATATCAGGTAAATTTGCACATGTACCTATTAGTTGAAATATAATCACTGTGCAATCACAGTATTTAGTTTAGACCTTTTGCCTTGTCGTGGTCAGGTGGATGTAATACAACCTTCCACTGCGCACTCTGAACAATTTCCTACCTGCCTACGGCAACTCTAAACACTTGGGATAAGAATAAGAAGGGATTGCCTGAAATTCCCCGCGGCATTGGGAAGAAATTATAAAATTAAAATAATATGTGCGTCTGTACGTAACTTTTAATCTGTAGGCTCACTTTTGGATGTGTGCTTTTATATGTACACATACTAGCATAGGCACCAATACATTCAAAACTATCAGCCGACTAAAAGTCGGCTGTCTGCGTGCCCCTAAGAGGCGTTAGCTCAGAATGCCGAACGATGCACTGTAAACCACATTACACCATCTAACTCCTGTAATGTCTATTTTATGCTTCACAAAAGCGCCACCTTGCCTTTAAAACTATACTATACATATAAAACATTGCGTGTTTACTATATTTAGTTGTTATTTTCAGATTAACATGTATGGAAATCATATTGCTTATACCGAAGTTCCAATTAAATTGAAGTAAATTAGAATTATTTATGTATCTTTTTAGATACAGATTGTCAAGATACACTAACACTGCTAAAATTACGATTAGCACTGCCGCAGCTGGGCATCTCCCCTTGGAGCCCGGGTTTGAACCAGATAAATGACAGCTTACTGTTTATGCAATTAAAATATCGATGACATTGGTATTTTGGTGTAGCTTGAAAATATGTAAGAATAATGATGACTTGGTCGTACGTTTATATTTTAGACACAGAAATATATTATGCAAGTACCTATGTATATCCTTCAAAAAGACAGAAAGTGAGATTGAATTGTTAATGTAAAAAAAATATATAGTGTATTTTATATGTTATCAAAAAGGTATGTTTATGTTTGGCTACGATAAGAAAATAACATGTTTCATATCAAGAAGTTGCATTCTGCCCTTTGAATAAATTGTCTGCTTCAATTGTAATAAAAATCCAATTTAGCTTCAAAGATTAATAAATAACATATATCAAAGGCGCTCTATAAAATGTATAAAGGTTCTTTATACAACATATTAAAGTGACAATATACGAAAATGTAAAACCTATAACAACTTTCCAGAATGGAATACGTGTTTATCTGTATAGTATCTGATGCAGGCTGCATAATACCTAAATCCTGTAGATCTAGAGCATCTAATGACACATATATTTTACACTAAGCGTATTACGATATCGGTGGGGATTAGAGTAGGTAAGCTTGTATCTGTGCAATTACAGAGCGCTCGTTGTAGGATTTACTCTAATATAGAACATACTTTGTACATACTTATTTAAAAGTCAATCTTATTTCTTGAACGTTAGTTTTTATTACCTGTTTTAAAATGTAAACTGTAAAAATAATTTAATTATTAAATATCGAGAACGCTGGTTTTTCAGTGCAGCCTGGAAAAATATGAATAAAATTATTAGTTCTGTTGATAGTAAGCGCGATAGATGAATGAAGATATCAAAAGACTGCTATACAGAAGGAATCGGGTCCGGATCCACGGCGCCACTGACTTTTCGAAGTTATGTGCGTTGTTAATTGTTTATTATCGCTTGTCCCGTGCCTCGGAGAGCACGTTAAGCTGTTGGTCTCGGCTTATAAAAAGGTCTTTGACGGTAATAACGGGGAGTCAGCGTGGCTTAGTATTATACAATAAACCTGATTATCATATTAAAATACTACACAAGGGTTTTTCGAAAACATCAATTACTATCAATGGTAATCAAACTTTACCGCGTTAGTTATTACCACGGTTCAAATGTTTGTATATTTATCTCACTTGCCAATTAGACTATTTCAGATTTATTTTTTCTTGTGTAGGTAAGTAGTCTAGTCTAATGTCAAGTTGGCCGGCAATATTCTTTCATCATTGCGAATTATTCGAAACGCAACAGAACGTGGTCACCTATCAAAGTGATGGCCTCTGCCAACATTGCTTTACTTTGCTGATTTTTATCGAACGCCAAGTCAAAACATACTATGAGCGTTGTTCCTGAATTAAATTTGATTTATTTACATTATATTTAGTACGTACGAGTTCATTCACACAAGACATCTAATCTCTACGACAAAAATAGGTGTTCATCAATCTTTCTTCCCTGACGCAGAGACCAGACTATAAAATAGTATTTTTCGTTTCCCAGACATCTTTTGTTACATCATAAAAATGGTCTGACATCAATACTATTCGTCTTAACCGCTGTCAACCTTTGAAACCGTTCTATAACTTCAGTAATAAAGATTCCAAATCGTATAAAAGAACGTGTTCGGTCTTGTTAATGTCATCAACCAATCAAGAGATGGCATAACTGCTGAAACTAACTTCTCGTGAAAATTCTACCCGTTCACAATATTATTGCGAGTTCGCGTTTATAACACAATTCACCTCCCCGGTGACATATTTAGCTTAACGCATTAACAAAGCACCGTCTGAAATGTAAATGTATCTCAGATTTAATCTGTATTAAGTGATCCACTTGGAGTTGCGATAACAATATAAGCATCAAGACGCTTCTCCTAGGTAAAGATTGTTTTAACCCTCTCTTTCTCTATCGTATGTAGAAAAGGGATTGAATACCAATCAGGTGATTGAATTGTATCGTGCATAGTAGAATGGAAATTAGATTTACTGGATCACATTGTTCGTTGTGTTTGTGTATGGGTTATAGAGGAACTAAATGATAATTTGGGATGCAATAAATGTGATCGTAATTCTTCTATATGGCTTCGTAATTGTATTGTTAAAAGGTTTGTGATTAACTACAGTAGGGGTCTTGGTGATTGCTTGTTCTATTAATGGTACCTTTTGTGTATATTGTATAATATATCTACATTGTATTGGAGGAGCCCCTGTCAAATTGAGGTTAAGTAGGTTTAATACCTCCTTGTTTTTAGATTGGTGATAGTCATTTAAAGCTGTAGGTCTTGGTTGTCAGCACCTTCTAGTATGCTGACAAAAGTCTAAACATGTATGTATTAATTATTTTCTATTTGCATTTTCTTTTTTCTTATAATTCAAATATTATTTTAATATTTTTTCGCCATATAGTACACTCTATAGCATAGAGACTCGATACGGTATTTATAGTAAACAGAAAACAAAAGAAAAATAAATATCAAAAATGACTTTAGTTTTTGACATTTTTATAGAAATCCTCGCAACTTTAGTCGCACGTTTCAACAATAACCCTATAAATTCTTACAATGCAGCTTTATTACTGATTTCAGTACAATCAAAATCGGTACGTCACTGAAATGGTTAATCTAGTGATGCACTGTAGTGGCTCGTAGTAAGGCCGAATTTACACAAGGGTGCCACTTTTAGCTCGCCGTTTCAAAAAATTCTTGAGAGAAAGTACCTTTTCATCCACAAGAGGTTTATGAGGAATAAAACTGGCCTTAGTGATTAGTGACCCTGACTACAGAACTGGTAGTCTCGAATTTAAATGCCATCAAAACATATTAATGTGAAATGTGTACTATACTTTATTTCGTGTATGGATCTAATTGAGTCTTAGTATTTTCTTGGGTTATAAAATCTTTCGGAATACATTCATCATATTCATTGGTTCTTGTTATCTTTGGTTGAGTTTACGTTTAGTGCGATAGACAAATGTGAGAATTGACGTTCAGAAACATGCATTAAAATTGCCTCGTAAAATAATTAGTCTTTGTTCTGAAAGAAACTGTAGATAAAACATCGTTTGATATTTTTTAATATAATATACGGGAAACGAACAAATCTATGTACCCTGATGGTAAGCAATTACCGCCGCCCATGGACACAAGCAACACGAGAGGAGTCACAAGTGCATTGCCGTGCTTTGGAATGGCAAAAGGGTTGGGAGAAGGACCCGCTCCTTCTCCTAACCCTTAAGATGAATAAGGAGTAGGGTATGGGCCCCTGGCTCTCGCACTCACCGAACAAAATGCAACCGTATAAGTACTGTTACTTTACAGATTTTTTTTGTGAGACGGTAATACTTCCCCGGTCAAGCCGATCCATTCATGCCAAAAGCAGCAAGGCTCTTCTACCTTTGATTTCTTAACATAATCTTGATAAATCTATACATTAAAAATATATACTTTTCATTCTGAAATAAATAAAAATATTAGCATATGTAATTCTGAAAAGTGAACGAAATATAAAGGCTTTTCCTTGCGGCCTTTTTTTTCAGGCAATCCCGCTGTAACATATACTACTAATCGTAATAGAAAAGATTAGTAATAATGTATATTTTTATTATTGCTACATCTATAGCATTAATGAAAATATACAAATATTATTTTAAACGATATAGACAGGTTACTGCGAATTTATGCAGACGGTTCTCGGACTAATAGTACAATTTAGGATTGCCTTTTGAAATAGAATTTTATAATAATCCTTTGATAGTACCTTTGATAAGTTTGAAGTGACAATTTATTAAAATAACCGGTAAAATATAATATAAACTTCCTAGTTTTATCGCTTTTAGGAAAGCAATGTTTGCCTAAAAATGATTTAGATTTTTATTTGCGGATTTCGATAAAATATTCATAACAAAAGACCGATTCGCATACAAAGCCGAGCTATAATATGAATGTGGTTCAAGCAATAAATTGTGCTCAGAGAGCTTATGTCTGACAGCAAAGAAATTCAATTAAAATGAAATCACATTTTCATCGTAAATGATGAGTAGCGGATAATGTACGTATAAAAGATTCACCGCCCCTTGCAGTTCAAAGTGCTACGTTGTGTATAGTATAAATATTGTAAGTGGTGTCGTATCTGTAAATTGCCAAGTAAGCATAACAAAATGTAAGAGAAATATATAATGGTTTCTATATTATTATGAATAATATTTTTACCTTTTGGAAAATTTACGAAAAATATCAATTTTGTTGGTAAATTCTTATTTCTCAGACAACAAAATTGTCAGTTAGTACCAGTACTTAGGAGGAGAACCATTTTGATTTCTGGAAAATATTGTAAAAGTTTGAGATGTTCTGCGATATAATACCGACGAACACAAAAAAAAATGTACCGTTGAGGTCAATCAGTGGGCAAAAACTGCAGAGGCTGAAAAAATTGTGACCTTTGGCTCTTTTTACCCGACTGCGCGACGCAAAGGAGGGTAATGTGTTTATCAGTCTATGTATGTATGTATGTATGTTTGTTCCTATGTGGCGTTCTAGAGACCAAATGCGTAGGCCAATTTTGATGTTTCTTACGTCAATCGATTCGTCTTAACCTTGCGAGTGTCACTAAAGACATGATAGTAATCAAAATTCACCACAGCAACAACCAGACGCCATATTTTCAAAATGAAAAAAATAAAAGTCGATGAACTATGTCAAGTGGGGTGTCGTTGAATAGGTATTTTAAAATCATCTTTAGGTTCCTTTTATCATTTTTCATTTTAAATAATAGCTTAGGATTTATAACGATTTAAAGTTGATTAACAAAACAATCATTCTCGCTAATTTTCTTACTTATTGATTTAAGTTTTTATTTCAATTATAAACGATATACAAACAAAAAAACAGTGAATCAATGAATAGAAACTAAAAAGTATAAAATAAAAAAAAAATATTTAAAGAAAAACAAAAAACCCGACTGCGTAAAAACTAATTTAATAAAATACGTGAAAAATTTTATTGAAAAAATAAACTAAAAAGAAAGAAACAATCCCAGTAGTTTAGAATTCAACAGAACGACTCACAGTCGGGGCCTATTCAAATTTTACCAATCAAATATTTCCAAGGGGCCCTGACTGTGAGTCGTTCTGTTGAATTCTAAACTACTGGGATTGTTTCTTTCTTTTTAGTTTATTTTTTCAATAAAATTTTTCACGTATTTTATTAAATTAGTTTTTACGCAGTCGGGTTTTTTGTTTTTCTTTAAATATTTTTTTTTAATATTACTTTTTATCGGCAAACAGTTTAAGACTAGCATTCTGGGTAATATCTGACAGATTTTCGTTTATTATGTATGCCATGACGTTACGCTTTTATTTTAAACATCCAAAAATATTTCACAAAAGCATGTGGCGATGGCTATAACGACTGACAATAGGTCTCGGTCAACAACGCTAAAATAAATTAAAAATTTTGGCATAGAATTTCATAGACCCTTTTTTATTGTTCAGTATTTGCAAATGCGTATTTAGGAGACGAGTATAAGTTTAAATGAATATCAAAATAATTATGATGATTATAAAATTAATGCAATTAAATTTTGAGCCTTAACATATGTTGTGTTTTTAGTGACTTCAGGTGCAACGCCACAAGGAAAATATTTTACATAATTATGATAATCTCATGCGTTTATAGAGTGGCCGTGCCCAGCAGTGAGAAAATTTATTTACAGGGCTGATATTAGGACTCCTATTTGTTTTTTTTTATCTATCGTCTAAAACAAGGAGAATTTGTAGAATAAAAAAATACATACTGACAGGCCATAATAATTGTAAAATATTATATACGAATGAAGTACGACAAGCTCTCAAGATCGTATTAAAATTATTAACTCTTGTGAGCTTTGTTTATCATTGAGTATTGGTAAAGAATTATTTTGTTATATAAAATGAAACCAACTTTGACAACTCCGATACAATTGAACAGATTAATGAGAAGTAATATAGACAAAACAGCCGAGGTCTTTAGGATCAGCTGTTTGAAGTATTCCTTATTGGCTCTTGATCAAAAAGCTTGACCCTCGTTCCTCTGTACATAATAGTGTCTCAGCTAATTCGGAGATTCTCGGATTGTTCATATTATTATTTCTACTTCATTGGGGCCAGTTTATTGTCAGGGGAAAGAGATGAACAAAGTTAAATAAACTACGAAAGCATCGTTACATATAGTGTTTTGTCACGCTTGATGTATTTTCCTGTTATATATATTAGATTTGTAATACTATATATAAAAAGGACAGCATAATCATTTTTTTTTATTTTTGTTTGATGTTCTATGGAGTGAGCAATGCTGCTACCTATTTGTACCTATGATGGTGCGCTTGTTTATTTTGTATGCATACATTTTATGTTTTATTTGTATTTAATACAATCATAAATGTTATATACAATATGTTGATCTGCATTTGCAAAATATTTTAATAATACAATATAGAAAGCATACTTATTCACCTAAAATAAGTCCCCATTTTCATTAAATGTTACTTAGTAAATTAACTGCCTCCAAAAATAAGATGGCATATGTTAGAGAAGAATGAATGTGTAGAAAAATTCAGAGATAGAATGGTAGGCCGAACATATAAAACATATCTAGACCAGATCTATAACTTGCAAGTAAAAATATTGAAAACTATTGTTTCTAAAAATATAAAATTAAATTTCAAAGATAATTATAATAGGTTATTCAAACACTGTAATATCTTACCAGTACATAAACAAGTACAGTTAAACATATTAAAAGAAGAATTTTTTAATGAATCATTAAAATCACCAATCGAACATCCTGTATACACTCGTGCCATGTCTAGGAACCGGTTGCATACGTCACGCGCTAACAATGTTTACGGCGAGCGAACGACTAGCTACCTTGTACCTCGACTTATTAATAACTTGCCATATGAAATAGTTAATAGTGTAACAGATAAAAATATAAAATGTAAACTGAAACAACATTTCCTGAAATCATTGTAACAATTGTTTATTTAATTATGCTTATTAGTGGCTTATTTGAAAAAATAACAGTATTTTATAAAGTGTGAACTCGACGGCTCAAACATAAACTTTTGTGGTTTTCTCTGATGCTGTTTGTAACTGTATAAGTATGTCAAATTGTTTATGTGTTAAATAAAAAAAAAAAAAAAAAAGATAAAATGTTAGAAATGGGCGATTTGAATGATAGAAGTGTCAATGAGTGTTGTAAAGAGATGAGTAAATCTAATTTTGACCATATCTTTTTATTGGGTTGACCCAGGACCCTGATTTTCATACACCTAAGAGCAACCATAGACCTCAGTATCTGGTATAAATTTCGGTGGTGACACACGGACAGACAGACAGACAGACAGACAGACGGACAAGAAAGTGATCTTATAAGGGTTCCTTTTTTTACCTTGAGGTACGGAACCCTAAAAAGAGCCAAAAAAGCTGTAGCCGTTGCTAGTTATGAAAAAACCTGGTTACTGAAAAAACCCGAGGGTCATAAATATTTATATAGCATGGCTAAAGCTAGAGAGAGAAAGGCGAAGGATGTATCCTATATTAAGTGCATGAAAGACGAAACAGGAGCGATTCTTATGGACGACGATAGAATAAAAGAAAGATGGAGGACATACTTTAAAAAGTTAATGAATGAAGAGAACGATTGGAGCGGAAAACTTGAAAATGAGGTGATAAATATTGGTTTAGTGGAGGAAATAAGTAAAGATGAGGTAAAAAAGGCTGTTAGGGGAATAAAGAATGGGAAAGCGTTAGGACCAGATGGAATACCAGTCGAAGCATGGAAAGCGTTAGGAGATGATGGATGGGCGTGGCTGGCTTTATTCTTCAATAAGCTGTTGCACGAGGAGACCATACCCGAGGAATGGTGCAACAGTTACCTGGTGCCCATTTTAAAAAATAAGGGTGATATAATAAGAGTGCAACAATTATCGGGGAATAAAGTTAATGCCTCATAGTATGAAAGTATGGGAGAGAGTAATTGAGCGACGCCTGCGAGACGAGAGTGAGATTTCACGAAACCAATTCGGTTTTATGCCTGGTCGAGGTACGGTGGATGCCATTTTTGCACTTCGTCAAATGTGCGAAAAATACAGGGAGGCACATATAAACTTGCATATGGTATTCATCGACCTTAAAAAGGCATATGACCGAGTGCCTCGTGAAGTCTTGTGGTGGGCCCTTAAGAAGAAAGGAGTGCCTGGAAAATACCTGACGTTAATTCAAGCCATGTACGCTGAATGCAGAACGCAAGTCCGATCCGCGGCCGGTATCACAGCCAGATTCGATATGGCCGTAGGCTTGCAGCAGGGGTCGGCCCTTAGCCCCTACCTCTTCCTGTTAATTATGGATGCTATATCATCGGACATACTGGAAGAGGCACCCTGTTGCATGCTGTTTGCCGATGACATCGTTCTGGTAGCAGAGAATGGACAAAAGGTGCAGAGCAAGCTGGAGGAGTGGCGGCAGAGATTGGAGAATATGTTCTGTGATTTTGGCGGTCTCTCCAGTCCCATACCGGTTACACTCGGCGGTACACCTCTACCAGTATGCTCCGATTTTCGCTACCTAGGTTCACTCCTGCAAGATGACGGCGAAATTGATCGGGATGTTAGGCAACGAATTAACGCAGGATGGATGAAATGGTGACAGGTCTCAGACACAATATGCCATCACAAAATGCCTGTGAAGTTAAAAGGCCGCATGTATAAGGCGGTTATAAGGCCTGTTATACTGTATGGAGCTGAGTGTTGGGCTACAAAGAACATGGATGAGAAACGATTGCATGTTGCTGAGATGAGAATGTTGCGATGGATGTGTGGAGTGACAAGAATGGACAGAATTAGGAATGATTACGTTAGAGGTAGTATGAAAGTGGCACGCATTGATGAAAAGGTAAAAGGGAGTCGATTAGGCTGGTATGGACATGTTAAGCGACGAGATGAGATGTACGTAGGTAAGAAAGTGATGAATATGCACGTAGAAGGACGAAAAGGGAGAGGGCGGCCAAGGAAAAGATGGATGGACTGTGTTACTTAGTAAATCAGAAAAATCTGTTAACTGGTGCAGAATAAGACTGCACAGTAGGTACGTGTGCTTGTGTGTGTTAAGTACCTGAGATGCGAGCTTGCGGCGATCAGCTGAGCGGCGGCGGTCAATACACTAAGCTGATTTTTTTAATGTATGACAACGAATTTTTTGTTCATGTATTTGTATTCAGTTATAGAAGTATATTCACCCCTGAAAATCTTTTGATTTGCAATATTAATACACTGTTTAAAGAAATTTAAAACAATACTAAGCTTAACAAGGCAACAGCTTCAAGGTTAATACTTTCCGAAAAGGTCTTCGTTGTTATCGAGAGGACATGGGTGTTGCTTCAAATGTCATAACTTAATAAGTTTAAATGTCTCCTTTTATTTCTTCATAATCGTACCCGAGTGATAGCAACAAACCATAATACAACGCCTCTGCTACTTGTTTGTTTCAGAGGGTTAACTATACTATTTGAGAACTACTCAAAAATGTATTAGTTTGTGTGAACGCGCTTATCCCTTGAATTACAATTTGAATTTGATTAATGGACAATATTTAGCTTGATAGATACATCTATGAGAAAGGTTTTAGGCTGTGAAACATCAGTCTACAACCATTAGGGGCTAAACAAAATAAAGAAGTGAGAGAGAGATTTACAGTTGTTGTTGTGTTATACATAAATTGTTTCAAATATCGTTGTATAATTAATAGTAGTGTGAATATGATTGAATATTCGCAAATTCACCCGCGGAGCAGGATGGTATACTTAATGTGGAAATATCTTAAAATAAATAAAAATCCTAAAAGAAAGTACCAACGACCAGCGATGTTGCAACTGCGAACTTCAGTGCGACGTTTACATATTGACTGACTTTAAAGTAGGTAACGTATAATCTTCACAGCCTTTTTCGAGAAAATCAACTAAATCCCTGATCAACGGTACTTAGAGAATACTTGTGCAAATGTAAGTGTAACTACGCGAAAAGTACAAGGCTCCCATATACAAAAAAATTAAGACCATTACCGAATAATGTAAGTTAATCAATTTGGTATTAGGCACATGTTCAACTATACGAACCTACAATTATTTATCTGGGAGCACCAAATCGAAGCATCTGCAATTTCCTCAGTAAACGTTTTGAACACAAATAACCGAAGTATCACCTAACAAGCAATAACGGTCGGTGTCAAGAGGGCATTAAAAACTTATTGACTTCACTTGAGGGCTTAACGCGGCGCGCACTGATTGCTCTGTGAAGAGGAAATAGTATTTTGTACTTTTATAATTATAATATTTTATGAGCTTGTTAATAGTATTAGTTTCCACGCGCCTTTTTAGATTGAGAAGTAATTATATTATTCGTAACTTAAAACTAGACTACCTACACCCGCGTGGGTGTTGCTTTTGCGAGAAAATGTATATGTTATTCACATGTATAAGCCATAGGTATTATTACTTCAAAACTTTAACATGATCCATCTAAATATGTATTTTTACAGTATGAAGTAGGATCTTACAGTTATTAGAATTTCTGTCTTATAGTATTTAGTGGTTATATAACCTCTTGCATTTGGAATGTTTACTTTTAGTTTACACGTGCCCGCAGATCTAAGATTTAAACTTATTTAAAAAATGTGATGTAATCCAATTAAAGTAATTTACGTAAGACAATACTTTGATAAATATTACTTATTTTTGTTCATGTCGATATTAAAGACGTTTACTTGTTATTGTTCTAATCACCCTAAGGCTTACTACCTTGTTCAGGTTGAGGCCCAAATATAAAAAGTACTAGGTACCTAATAAAACTTATTGATGGAAAAAATTTTAATAGTCACAGGTAGCTTTCTTTCTATCTATTTTCCGCTACATTGAAGTGAGCCTAGAGGCTACTAAAAAGGAAAATCATTTCACTATTGCCGGAAGAATTATATTGTTATCAATGTCAAAGCAATTGAAATTTTGGGTTTTGAAAATATTTAGTTAAGTTATACAGTAATACGACTTTAAGCCTATTATCTAATGTGTGATTTTTTTCTTGTGTTGTGTGTGTTTTCTAGCAAAACTCTAAAATAATAGTCAGATATAAATCGTCAACTTTATTGTAGAAAATGCTGCGTTCTAATGAGGCTCTGTATAGAGGGTTCCCTAATGCTTTGTAATGACAAATGCTAGACCCAAAAGGTATCGATAACAAGTATCGATAAAATTACAAAACTTAAAACGATCGATAATAGTGAATTGAGCTTTTAAATTAAAACACGCGAACAATACCTATGATTATTCTTATTCACGTTCTATACAATATATGATCAGACAATTTGCCATATAGTTCGAGAAACTACAAACCTCGTTTACTCGACAATTTAAGCTAGCAAGGTAGCTAAGATTGACTTTAACATATAAGGACCCGTCAACAAATGTCACTGAATATATTCAAGTGAATATATTCATGTTCGTGTGTTGACGGATTAAGAATACGAAATGTCACCACCCCATATCATCCCATGGGTGTCGTAAGAGCCGACAGATGGAGCATATTATGCAGAGAACAGCACTGTAAGAGAAGGAAAACTTGATACAAACCCTATATCAACCCGTTTGGCCAGCGTGGTATGGTAGGCTCATTCCTTCTTTCAAAGGAGAGGCCTAGTCCAGCAGTGGACTGTTAAAGGCTGATGATAGATATTCAAGTCGCAAAACTTAAAATCCGTACATTTTGTATTGTACGCATCTTGCCCAATACTTTCATCCATAGTGCATGTTTATTTTACTGTAGGTATGTTAGTATAAAACTCTTAAATTGATGGCCAGGCGCCAAACGGCACGTATCCAAACGGCGAACACTTATGATACATCTCCTCTGATGTTTAACACTCTGAAGATATGATACAATGTATTTCATTATTTTAGTTGAGTGAGTCATTTCTTTTGATGACAGAGTATGGTTAGAGTATGGTTAAAGTGATTGTGTCGCTCAAGAATTATTGTAAGTCTGATGTCGTAAAAAAGATAAGTAGATTTCGGATATTTCACAAAGCGATAGCTTTGTGAAATATCCGAGAGGAGCGGCGATAGCCGAGTGGACATACCAACAGACTGCCATGCAGAGGGTATCGGGTTCGAATCCACGGCGCGCACTAATTACTTTTTGGAGTTATGTGCGCATTGAATGGTCAATTATCGCTTGTCCCGTGCCTCGGAGAGCACGTTAAGCCGTCGGTCCCGGTTGTCATGAAGATCTTTGACAGTCGTTACAGGGCGTCAGTACCTTCTAAATAAACTGACACTAGTCTAAGCCATGGAATATCGCTATCCCTTCGGGTTGCGGAGGTCAGACAGGCAGTCGCTCTGTGGAAAAGCTAATATTCAGCCAAATCCGGTTAGACTAGAAAGCGGACCCCAGATTGAAACTGGGATAACGCCAAGAGAATGATGATGATGAGATTTGTGAAAATATCACCAAACTTGCGTACCTAGCAGTCTGCTGATATTTTCAGAAAGTACATACACAACAAATTCAAACCAAAAGCTGGTGACCCGCTAGCTCGTTTTATTTCCTATGAAATAAAATAAGCGTGCACCACTGAATTTTCGAGATAAATTACCTATATATAAAATTGTTAATTTAGCTTGAACAAAATATCTTGATGGCAATAGACTCCCCCCTATTACATTGGGACCGAAACATAACTGGCGAAGTGTGGGTGTGTAATACACCTCAGTTTACCCTTTCGGTGATAAAGATGTGAAGTAATGTTTTTATGTTTTGTAAAATATTTTGAGAAAATCTACATGTCTGAGCTTTGTATCATATGTGATGTCGAGAGTCATCTGAAGTCCGCCAGCCTACACGTAGAATGGTTATGGCCTTAAACTTTCATAGTCCAAAAAAGGCCTTAGATACATTTTAGTACGGAAGTAGATAAGACCTTGGAGACGGACATAGGTTATCTACCTATGTATATTCGTCCGTGTCTAACTTAATGGTGTTAAATTGGTGGTGAAAGTTGATGCAGGATAAACATTATTTTAGAGGTGATATATAGTAATAAAGATCACAGAGATCCCTTTTTAGGGATCTCGCAAAGAGACTGATCGACGCCTCGGGTGACCAGAGGGCTGGCACGTATTTAACACAAAAGATAAGCATTGCTATACAACGAGGCAATGCCGCCAGTCTTCTGGGCACGCTTCCGATTGACTGCGATGTGGATGACTTCCATGACGCCTTCTAAATTTAATTTTAATTTATTTTATTTTTCGTATTCATCATCATCATCATTAGCCCTGTAAATAAACTGTCCCACTGCTGGGCACGGGCCTCTTCTCACTATGAGAAGGGTAAGGCCATAGTCCACCACGCTGGCCTAGTGCGGGTTGGCAGACTTCACATGTTTTTCAAGAACATTATGGAGAACTCTCAAACATGCAGGTTTCCTCACGATGTTTTCCTTCACCGTTTAGCAAGCGATAATTAACAATTTAATACGCACATAATATAGCAGCGATAGCCTAGTGGAGAGACCGACCGACTGCTACGCAGAGGGTCCGGGTTCGAATCCACGGCGCGCACCAATGACTTTTTTCGTATTGTATATATTAAATAGGCTTATTTTAATTTTAGGACATAATTAAGTTGCTATTTATGTAATAGTTGATTTTGTTTGGAAAATAACTGTCTAACATTGATTTAGTAATAAACATAATAAATACGTAATAAAGATTTTGTATATATTTGTTTCTTTGCAGCTACCTTTAGTCGCGTGCGAAACTGCGAATAAAAGCGTGTGGATGATAAATTACTGCAAATGCATTACACATACATTTGTTCTTCAGCGTTAATCGATTCACATAATAAGTAGTCAGCCTCATCTTGAGTCGCTCATGCGGGTAGCAGAGCATCCGTTGGAAAGCTGCCAAGTGCACGTTTGGGAATCATCCGTGCTGAGTGCAAAGGTACTTGAAACACATGAATAAATACAGCGAGTGTTCTATGTTGTAGGATGGGCCCTGATTAGGTCATTTATATTGTGGTTGCATTAAGGTTGGTCGATGTGTAATGGAGACGTGAAAAATATTCTGATGTATTTCTGCAAATTGTTAAAAAGACCAATAGAACAATTTAAAATACTATATAGTGATGACAAAGAATTGAACTTACCATGCTTATAGGGAACTTAATAAATAAATTAATGATATTTCTTTTATACATAAATAGACTCACGCCTGTTTCCCGGAGGGGTAGGCAGAGACTACGGAACGCCATTTGCAACGATCTTGACATATCTCTCTTGCTTCATATACTCCCACCAAATTCCTCATGCATGCTCTTTCTCTTCTGGGTACTTCTTACCTTTCCTGTTTTAAGGAAATTCCTGTCTCCGATCTGGTCAGAGAACGTCCATCTTGGTCTTCCTCTTTGCGCTGTCCCATTCACACTGGCCTTATATATCCGCTTGGTCAGTCTTTCGTCATCCATTCTCTCCATGTGCCCAAACCACCTTAGCATTCCTTTCTCGATGCTTGTCACTACATCTTTTCTTACACCAGAACACTCTTTTATCACACAATTCTTTACTCTGTCATTCAAAGACACACCACACATACTTTTCAGTACTCTCATTTCTACAGCATTTATTCTACTTTCATGTCTATTCTACCATACCCGACTTTCACTACCATACATAAGTGTAGGTACTAACACCCCTCTATGCACAGCCAAACGTGCCTTTTTAGACACATTTTGACTGTTCATAATAGCCTTCAAAGCTAAATTCACCCTATTACCTGCATTAACTCTTCTTTAAATATCTTCTTCATTCTTACCATTCCTAGTAAACAGCGTACTTAAATATACAAAATCATTCACTTGCTGCACTCGTTGTCTATCGATCATAACATTACAAGTCGTAACACATTCCTCCTTTTCAAAAACCATAACTTTCGTCTTGCTCACATTCACTTTCATTCCTTTCCTCCCTAAAGCACCATGCATGATTGCTACCATCTCCTGCAACTCCTCCGCTGAAGACGCAAGTATTACCTGATCATCAGCATAAAGGAGGCATTTGAGAAGTAACTCATTTATCCACATCACTATTTTTCAAATCTTGCAAACAACTGTCCATGAAGAGGTTGAACAACCACGGCGACGCTACACATCCCTCTCTAACACCTGTCTCGATGGTAAACCAATCAGTATACGACCCATTTATCCTTACTATTTCTTTTATGTGAAACTATTTACCACAACAGACGGTGTTTTAGAATCACCTATGTCATTAAGATATCCCAGAAATATTTAATTTCATTGACTGTCAAGGGTTTGATATTAGAAACATTAGAAGGGAAAAATACTTAAATATCATTTAATTTTATTTAAGTTTATTAATCACATTTTTTTAAAATATAAAACTACTTTTATGTTCGGTGGGAAATTTTGTAATTTTTTTTTCTATCATAAAATAATATAATATAATTTGCCATAAAGATTTTAAGTCACTCTGAATTTGCTTTGAAACTAGTTTAACGTTCCATAATCCTTTTACGTACCCCTAAATATAATTGCCATTAATGAAACCTTAAAGAACCTAAAGTAATTAAAGTATTAAACACACGTACCTTTAATTAATAAACTTATACTCATAAAGTGCCGTAGCCTGAACGGACTACAAGTCGAGACGGCGTATAACAAAGAAGATAGTTTAATAAAAATATCGTTTAAATCCTAATTGGAAATTATCGTCGGAAAGTCTTTTAAACTCTTAATGAAATTCTAGCGTTTTTGTGACGCTACGGCCACGAAATCTGATTATTAAGTAGCGTTATTTATTAAGTTAAAGGTTTAACTAAGAACCTTAGAGCTTTAGAAATTGCAAACAAAATTACATTATTTTTTATTTTATTTCTATTTATATACCGCCTGTATAGAGTGATTTTACAAAATTGCATTATTTATTAGTAAACATTATCATCATCATCCTAGCGCTGTTCCAATAGCGATCGAAGTTCCACGCCTTGGGTCCCGGAGGCCGCAAAATTCTTATTTGCTCGGTAATTATACCCACAAACAGGTTTTGTGACCGGGTGGACAGCTTTTTGGTGAAGGATAGGTAGTATTTAGCCCAGTAATGTAGCAAGAATATTTTCTTACTAGCACTGTAGCAAGCCAGAATCTCACCACATTTCATCGAAATACGTTTTACATAACAGATGGCTAGATGAGATACAATATAGTTTCTGTAGGATTATGACTAAAACTTTAAACAAATATACTTTTTTTGTTATTCAACCGCCATTTTTAGGGCTCCATTCTTCCGTCCGTGAAACTTTTTAATAGTGTTGTGTCGAGTCACCGCTGCACAGTTAATTACTCGGTTCTCGTTTCTGACACCTTTCACGCAAGTATAGATTCTAGGTACAACAGTATCACTAGCCAATCAGTCCATTTTCCTAATAACTATTGAATACTAAGACGCTCAAATTCTCAGCAAAAATTGTTTAAGAAAATAGTAGAGGTAAGACCTCTACTAAACTAATAATATAAGTAGAAGGCTACTTATGTTCTTAATTTTATTGTTTTAGATGGAAATCTTATGATTAGTGAGAATGTAAACCTTTAATTCCTTGCTACATTTAGTTTTATTTTTGTTGGATTACAACTAAAAAGGCATATATATGTCACCGCAAAATAACAAAATCCGCAATACGGATAGTTTATAAACTCGTACGGTTAGGTTAGTTTATAAAGGTAAATGGGCACCTTATTATGGAAACCATACCTATGGCGGACACAAACGAAATATAGCAGAGTGTATTCATCTATGGCCGTCATTTACTATGGCATTAGTCGCATTAATGTGAACCACGGGAATTCAAGTGATATCTATGTAGTATGTATATAGTTCTCTGAAACTACTGATCCGATTTGAAAATATCTTTTTGTGTGTAATAGCCACATTCATGAGGAAGGTTAAAGCCTTGTAGGCTACTTTTTATCTCGATATTCCCGCGGGATAAGTGAATGACGCCGACGAAGTCGCGGGCTCCGCTAATTAATTGATATAGGTTAGAAAAATAAAATGCTAATTCATTAAAATATTATTTATTCAATTTGATCCAAATCAATTATAAGATCATTTAAAAAGGCAGCGGGTGCATCTGTTGCGACCTGGTGACTGGCCCAAGACAGATAATAAACCATGCTAGCGATATGGGCGCTTTTGTTTAATGTGCTAAAGAGACAGCGTATAACATACCTCTACACATTAGCTCATCCGTGCACCACGCTGTACGGTTTTGATATTATTTTCATGCCTTTATAAGATGAAATAAAATCCTTTGATACCGTTAGTGTTTTTATTTTAAAGGATCCTGTACATTTTTCTGCGACGATTTTTAATCAAACAATTATATGCAATGAAAGGTCACATTATTCCCCTTTGTTTAAAACTATTTTGGTTAATGTCCGCCACTATTCGCAAAGCGGGTCAGATATGCCCAATGACCTTTCCTAGAAAATTTATAAACTTGCGGATTTTGTTATCTTCCGGTGACATATATTATATGCCTTTTTAGTTGTATTCCAACAAAAAAAACCGGTGTTGTATTTCCTATTTTACGGTGTTTTTTGTATTTTTCGGTGATATTTAAATATGCTATTCTATTATGCATGCAACTTGACCACAAACGCGCTTGTAGAGAAATAATATAATCAAAATATAATAAATGCTAGGGGCAAAAATAAAAACATCGAAACGCCAACTATTATTATGAAAAAGGGAAAACATCCTAATGTGCCCAAAACCTCCACCAACATCAACATCCTAATCCCAACCAAACAACGCTAATGTGTTTTGACAAAATCTGAAACTCTTTTATAAAAGCGAAGTATTTATCCATCTTTTCTATTTTAAATACGACTGACTTTATGCCACATTTAAATTCAAACTTATTTGTGCATAATCTGAAAGCATCTATGGAATCCACGTATGAAAATCTTCGTACTCCTAACCATGTTTGTTAATCGGGTACAAAACAAGTACTTTCAGACTACGTAAATTAGGTAAGCTAAAAGTTTTGCACCATCAGTATAGTTATTCTACAAGAGCATGTTATACACATCTGCAACAAAAAACCGGTCAAATGCGAGTCGGACTCGCGCACCAAGGGTTCCGTACAAACCTAGTAACCTAGGTATATATTATTATAATTATTAAAAAATATATGTGATGTAACTAAAAATGTAAAGTCTTCGATTTTTTTATCTATGTGCTACAAAATGTTGCTTTATGCCAATTTCAAGATTCTAGTTCGCCTGAAAGTACCTTTTAGTTTTGACTTGAGCATTTGATAGGAATTTCAATTTTATACATCTACGGGTTTATGAGGAAAGGGGTAGGAATACCTTTAAAATTATTTTAATTATAATAATATGATGTACCTAAAAAAATACGGTTTTAGCAATTTTTCCTTTATCTGTGCAATAAGACGTTGGTTCGTACCAAATTTCAAGATTCTGAGTTCACGGAAAGTACTCTGTAGGTTTTGATTCCCTTGCCAGTAGCTGCGAGTTTGAAAATATAGTAAAATTGCTGTTTCTTTTGATTGCGTTGAGATAGAAGTTTGATTTTGTTACAGATTAAAGGTATCATAGATCCAAGTATTTGATATGAAATTCAATTAAATAACTCATCGCGTTCATGAGGAAAAAGGGGAGTAACTTTAATTTATTTTTTAATGTTTTGATTGTATGATATGACAAAAAATTTACGATTTTCGCAATTTTTCCTTTATCTGTGCTGTAAAACATTACTTCATGCCAAATTTCAAGATTCTGAGTTTACGGGAAGTACCCTGTAGGTTTTGATTCCGTTGCGAGTAGTTGCGAGAAAATATGCGGCTTAAATAGCTGTTTCTTTTTATTGCGTTTGCATAGAAGTTTGATTTGTTACATCTTAAAGGTGTTATAGACTTGAGTTTTTGATATAAATTTCAATGTAATACCTCTACGCGTTCATGAGAAAATGGTAATAACTTTAAAATTATAAAAAATATTTTTATGACATGATGTAACTTTTACCGACTTTCGGCGCTAGGGGCTAAAAACTATTAGACGTGTTAAAATTGATACATTTTGATTTATTTTATTTATTTTATCTACAGTCTGCATCCTCGAAGGGGTAGGCAGAGGTGTAAATATTACACCCACATTTCGCCATGAATATTTAGGTCCCACGTAATAGGGTGCGAGCCTATTGCCTTTACCGGGCACATCACCAGACTCCATGCTGCTACTGAGGATTCGGAAAAACTCAGTAACACTTTTGCCCGACCCGGGAATCGAACCCGGGACCTCCGATCAGCAGTCGCATACGCTATCCACTGGACCACGGAGGCAGTCATGTAACTTTTAGCGACTTTCGGCGGTAGGTGCTAAACTATAGATGAAAAGGTAGAGAGCTTTAACAACGCTGTTCTCGAGTTGTACAATGTTCATGCACCGGTTAGAAATGTCAAACTGAAGCGTCCACCGGTTTCGTGGATTACGAGGGCAGTCAAAACCGCTATGACACATAGGGATTGTGCCTTTCGCAAATTTAAAAAGCACAAGATAGAGGATTCATGGTCTCAATATAAAGTTGCAAGAAATCGGTGTAATCATGTGATACGTAACGCTAAACGCCGCCATATTCTCTGTAATATTAACTCTTCCTCCCCTGCCAAAATCTGGAAGTTCCGAGGAACTACAGGTATTGGCAAGCAGCGCAGTTTTGATCTCCAGTGGACAATTGGTTTGGATGAAATCAATAAACATTTCACCACTTCTAATTATTTGGATCATCCTACCAAGTGTCTCACTGTGACTTACTTGCGTAACCTTCCCCGTCTTAATATAGACGCTTTTAAATTTTCTTCAGTGACCCCGGGGGTGATCAAGAAGACTATCCTTTTCATCAAATCCAACGCTACAGGTTGTGGTAACAGAAGTCGAAAAATGATTGTTCCTATAGTTGATCAATTGTTACCAGCCATTACACATATTATCAACTTTTGTCTCGACACAGGTGCGTTTCCCTCACTATGGCGGAAAGCCTTAGTAACTCCTTTACCTAAGATCCCTAACCCTTCCCTCCCCAGCCACTTCCGACCCATATCAATCCTTCCTTTTCTCTCGAAGGTGCTTGAAACTTGTGTCCAAAGACAAATTTCTAAATTTGTCATTAATAATCAACTATTGAACCGATTTCAATCCGGATTCAGACCTGGACACAGAACAGTGACCACTCTTTTGAAAGTGACTGGAGATGTTTGGGCGGGAATGGAAGACACCAAAGTTACGGTGCTAGCTTTGGTCGATTTCACGAACGCCTTTAACATGGTCAATCACAAAATCCTATTATTCATCCTCTCCAGCCTTCAGATCTCTCCAGAGGCGCTGGAATGGTTCTCTGAATATCTCATGGGACGTCAGCAGTCGGTTCACCACGGTGAGTCTTCATTATCATGGTGTGAACTCCAGTCTGGCGTTCCTCAAGGTGGTATTCTCTCCCCATTATTATTTTCTATTTTTATAAATATCCTGACCCAGAATCTTCGGTGTGCCTATCACTTGTATGCTGACGACGTACAGCTATATACTCAGGCTGATGTGTATAACACCGCCTCCGCTAACGATGGGGTAAATCAAGCACTGTCCATTATACATGATTGTTCACAACGATTTGGTGTTGCTGTGAACCCCGCTAAATGCCAGGCAATCATCATTGGTAGCTAATGCATCATCAACAAAATTGATTTTTCAACGCTTCCGTCAGTCATGTATAACCAAATAGTAATACCCTTCAGTCCAGTTGTTAAAAATCTGGGCTGACACATGGATAGTCACCTGAACTGGCGGGCTCAAGTTACATCTATTAGTCAAAGAGTGACAGGAAGCTTACGTTCTTTGTACCGCTTGAAGAACTTCCTCCCTCCCAGCACTAAGGTAATGCTCATGCAGACTTTAATCTTCCCTATTATCGACTATGGTGATGTGTGCTATTTTGACCTGAATGCAGACCTTCTCAACAAACTAGACCGGCTTCTCAATAACTGCATTCGACTTGTTTATAACCTTCGAAAATCCTCCCAACTCAAATGGCTAACTATTCGTCAACGCCGTAGTTTGCGTGTTCTCACTACTCTTTTCTCTTTTCTTAACTCTCCCTCTTTTCCTTCTTACCTAAGTCCTTATCTACAATATTTATGCTCAAATCACGACAAAAAACTGAGGTCATTTAATAATCGTCTACTTTTGTGTCCCTCTCATAGCTCTGGGTTCGTCAACTCTTACTTCTTCGTCCAATCTGTCTTATTATGGAATACGCTCTCAAAATCAGGATGTCAAACAATCGGCTCACTTTCAAGTAAAAGGCTCGAGAGTTTGTAAGGAGTAAAATGGCAGAATAATCTCATACTGACTGGATTTACTGACTTATACACTATTTATGTATATATTTATAATTTGCAAGTATTTATTCATATAATATGTATTTATACTTTTATATACTTTATATGAGTAACTATATACCTATAAAATGTGTGTATATATATAATAATAATAATAATCCCACGGTTTTTTTATATTTTTAAATGTATTTAATTTTTTTGTGATATATTTAAAAATGTAATTTAAATTTGATTAATGAGAAATAAATGAATAATAATAATAAACATTTATTTTAGAATCAAGTTCCATAATTTGCTAGTACCAGTATAAAATGCCTTATATCTAGTGTTAGTAAATACACTAATGTAACGGGTAATTATAAAAAAATAAACTAAGTACACCCGCTAGAGACTCTCCAATCTACTTCACTGCATGGAGTCGTATCCAGCGTCCTAGAATCGGAGAATCCCAGCGGTCTGCCAACGTCCTCAGGATAGTGTTGGGGCTGGCGCGAAACCGATATAATAATGATGCGCATCTCTTGCGCATGACGGTTGAAAAGCTGTCAACATTTGCGTCGGCAAACATACCGGACGCGCTGCAAAAACGCGGCAGCCCCAACAACACCCGGAAAGCGTTGTTGTATTGAATGCGCAGGTCGCTATATATATATATATATATATATATATATATATATATATATATATATATATATATAGTTTAAGTAGTAATTTACTTATATATGTATGTAGTAATTATTATCCAAATCCAAATAATAATTTTATAATAATCACGCACATACTATCAACTATCTCTGCATCACCCTAGGTTGACTGGTAGAGAATGTCTAAGGCATTAAGTCCGCCTATGTACCACATATTTTTTGTGTTGTGCAAAAAGTTAAATAAATAAATAAATGTAACCAAAAAATTATGTTTTTCGCAATTCTTTCTTAATATGTGCTATAAGAAGTTGCCTCGTACTAAATTTTAAGATTCTGATTTCACGGGAAGTATCCTGTAGGTTTTGATTCCCTTGCGAGTTTCGAAAATTAGCGGAAATTTGCAGCATAAACGGCTGTATTTTTTTGTTGCGTTGGCTTAGAAGCTTGATTTTTTCACAGCTTCAAGGGACAGTAGTCTTGACTATTTGATATAAATTTAAGTTTGATACTTCCACGTGTTTCTGAGAAAAAGGGTCTTGACAGATGGACGGACAACAAAGTGGTCCTATAAGGGTTCCGTTTTTTTCATTTCGAGGTACGGAACCCTAAAAAAGCAAAGTAAAGCTACTGGAATATTAAAATTTCGATTTATAAGAGAAATCGAGTGCAACGCTGAAGCATACTTTGCTATTTAAAGGCACTCAAATGAAAGGTTTTACATCCCAAGGTAAGAAACTCATTACTTTAAAATCTTAAACATTGTCCATATTCTATGCTTCAATGTTAGACTGTAGTATATTATTATTATAGTACACTTCTGTCTTATAAAACATATTTTATCTTAGTTGAAGTTCTTAGTCGGTTGCGTACTAACAATTTTACTATGACTGGTTTCCAATACATTGGTCGCTACAGAGCTCCACCCTCTAACTAGAGAACCGTGCAGCTTAGAATATTTATGAAATTCTTGTGGAACTGTGATTAAATACAACGGCCACAATAGGAATAAATCCAGTATCACATAAGACTTTACAATCATTGATGAAACAGAATCATAAAACATCCAAACTCGAAATTTGATGAGCACACAAGGTGAATAATAACGAATCATTATTAAGAATATATATATACACGGGAATTAACGCGAACATGCATTAGGTATTTACATACCTTATTTTGTTTGACGTTTCGAGACGGTTGCACGTCCCGTGGTTGCAAGCTGACTGATGTAGCGATGTCACGTCTCCGAGTGCGAGGTAGAAGATTCTATTTCTACCCCCAGGTCGTTGATTTTCGAAGTACCGGCGCAAAACACACTAACCGTATCTGTATATTGAACATTCGCCGACTGCGCATTAAAGTGGGGTGTTGTTAGCCGAATCACTGGATTCCACGCCGATGACAATTTGAAGCCCTCTTCCCGATTGAAATTTTCACGTTTTCTGATTTCGATCGCTTCACGCACAACTCTTGGGTAAAAGTGACGTTCCGTGGAGAGGACTTGGGGATGATGAAATTCAATCCAGTGATTGGAGCCCGATTGAAGTAAATGTTCCGCAATCGCCGATTTGTTCGTTTGACAGTTCTTTACAGCTGCAATGTGCTCCTTTATACGGTCAGCGATAGTCCGCTTCGTCTGCCCTATGTAAGAGTTTCCGCAGCTGCAGTTGATTTTATAGACACCTGGGGTTTGTAGCGGTAGAACATCCTTTGGTGTGTTGTATACTTTGGCCCCTGGTGTAAATACGGTCGGAATAGAGTAGTTTTTTCACTTGGCTCCTATTTTATCGGTAACACCTTTAATGTAGGGCATGTAGGTCGGTTCTCTATTTACCGCCGGACGTTTTTCTCGCTTGATAGGCCGCGTCATTCGTCATTGTACCTAGTATTCGTTCTTCCTAAGTACCTACTCCTGAACATGGTCTAGCTCTAGCTTCAAATGCTCAGGGTCACAGTGGTCATGTGCTTTGTTTTTTAGTGACGTCACAACGGATTGCAGGTGTCGAGGGTGGTGGTGTGACGTGGCGTGCAGGTATGTATCTGTGTGTGTAGGCTTCCGGTATACGCAGTGTGTTAAGGACCCATCTGGTCTGACAGTCACTTTGACATCCAAGAATGATAACGATCTGTCAGTTTCCATTTCGTAGGTGAACCTAATTTTCGGATGAATGGAGTTAAGGTGTTGCACATATTGATCTACTTCCTGCTTACCTTCTTTTACGATAGTAAAGATGTCGTCCACGTATCTTTTCCAAACCCCAATGGTCTTAGGTCCGGTGCTAAGCGCCTTTTCGTCAAAATGTTCCATCCAGATATTAGCCAGTACTGGGGCTACTGGACTCCCCATTGCGACACCATCGATCTGGAGGTAATATTGGCCTTGAAAGAGGAAGTAGTTGCCATCTAAGCAGTGTTTTAGTATATATATATATAATTATAGTATAGTTGTGAGGCATATCATTGTCACTCAGTATGTCCCTCACTACGTCCAGACATTCCCTTATTGGAACATTGGTAAAGAGCGACTCAACGTCAAAGCTTACCATTACATCTTCCGGTTCCAGTCGGATGCTTTGTACGATCTGTAAGAAATGACGCGAGTTCTTCATGAAAGACGGTGTCATACCGACTAATGGCTGTAATACCGATGCAACGTGCTTCGCAAGGTCGTAAGTAGGCGAGGAAATCTGACTTACAATAGGCTGCAGTGGCACGTTGGGCTTATGTACCTTAGGCAGACCATATAGCCTAGGTTTTTGGTATGGCTTGGAACCATATAACTTGCTGTACTCATCTTCCGTGAACAGGTCCTGGTGGTCTTGTATCAGTGCTTGTATACTGCGCGTTACTCTGGCCGTGGGGTTATGTGAGACCGGTTTATACACCTTGTTATCACATAACAACTCTCGTACCTTGTCCGTATAATCAGCCGTATTCATCACTACAGTGGCGTTTCAATGCATGTTCGTGTTAATTCCCATGTATATATACATATATTCTACATGCAACGCGAGTGTTTAAAAGTTTAAATAATTAT
Source organism: Euclidia mi (assembly GCA_944739405.2). NCBI lineage: Eukaryota > Metazoa > Arthropoda > Insecta > Lepidoptera > Erebidae > Euclidia > Euclidia mi. Next base: position 26,449,517 of record OX123184.2, read on the forward strand.
TGTGTATTATAAAAACCGATTGTGCAATATTTTCTTCAAGACGTTTTTATTTTTTAGCTTTTTATTGTGTCTTGATGTAGTCAACATAAATAGTACCAAATATCTATTGACAAATTTCAATTGATAGACAAAATATGTTGCTATCGTCAAAATATTCTTACAGTACATTAGTCTGTCTTTATCTTCGAACAATATGCTAGTGCCTTCGAGAGCTTTTATATTTTTTATTCAACATCAAGACCTTTCAAATCAAATCAATATTTTGGCTCGTTTAAAGAGAAAGGTCCCGAATTGGATTGTCTATCGTCTGAGACCCAAGGCGTTGGACTAACTCAGTTACTGTGATCATATACGTTTATATATATCTGAAGTATTATAAGAAAACTATTTCATTATGATATTATTTATAAATAATGATAGCTAGATATGGTAAAATCATATACTCAACACAAGGTAGGGAGCAATTTTATATCCTCTTTTAATTATGTTTATGATGATACTTATGAGTCTTAGTGCAAACCATGAAGGATGTATATGACCTTATACATCCTTCATGGCTTTACACACATCTGATATTTAATAAAAATTGATTGCTTTTCCAATTTTAGTACGCATAAATCTCCTGTGTCCCTTTTATATAATAACCAATAACCACGATCCGACCATCAAGATAACGGCAATCTTTGGGGATTAATGGTATTCACCTCGAATTCTCTTTGACGAATAAATATTCTTTGTTATATGATAGAGGAATTCATTCGGTTTCATTAAATGCATAGTACGTAAATTATGCGTGGTTACTGTTGGAGTAATATTCAAAGAAATTATCTTCTATTTACTATAATTACAAATTGTAAAATAACTTTAAATACTTATTAACTTGTCGACATCAATAATTAATATTAGTAGGTATGTTCAAGTTACCCATGCTTTCTTTTCGATTCATATAACATAAGAAATATTATAATTGTTGAATTATTTATTATTTTCAAAATTCTATTTTAGAAATTCATAAAATGAAATTTGTTCACTGTAACGCTAGAAATACAATTAGATCCAACTATAAGGTCATTATTAGAAATTAGAGACCTGAGAAGATCATTATAAAACTGCATAACAAAGCTTTGATGCCAAAAAGCAGAACTGCCAAATAAAGATCTATACATAAGATCTAAATATATATATATATATAATAACATAAGTATAACAGAACATATATATATATATATTTATTATTGTCCGTGTGGTGACGGATTAAGAATACGGATTGTCACCACCCCATATCATCCCATGGGTGTCGTAAGAGCCGACAGAGGGAGCATATTATGCAGAGAACATCACTGTAAGAGAAGGAAAACTTGATACAAACCCTATACCAACCCGTTTGGCCAGCGTGGTATAGTAGGCCAATTCCTCATTTCAAAGGAGAGGCCTAGTCCAGCAGTGGACTGTTAAAGGCTGATGATGATATATATATATAGAATAGATTTAATTCGTCTAAACTCATATCAGAGTCAGCAACATCTGAATTTTCACTAAATTCACCATCTGTATCTGTGACGGATATTATCAACGATGACGCCATCATATTGTCAATGTGGATGTCACAATTCCAATCAGACATAAACCAGTCTTCAGGTTGAACATTGTTGATGGCCGCTTGCAATAGGACCAACATTTTATTTGCCGTAAATGGTGGCGAAGTATTATTTCTTGCAGCGTGACCTTTTATTTGGGCCCAAATCATCTCAACAACGGTATACTGGCAATGGTAGGGTGGTAGTCGAAGGACCTGGTGGCCTTTTTCTTTTGCCATTTCGTCCAGAGCATAGGTAGGAGTTGGTGGCTTATGACGCCGTACTAAGGCAATAAGATCTGCCTTTAACATTTTTATACCTGCTGTAACTCCGTTTTCATTCAGCCACTTCACCAACTCGCTTTTGCGGTCGGATTGGTTTGGGGGTTTATTAACTTGTACCGAATGGTAGGGCGCCAACTAGTTTTACATAAGTAGAAAGATATTATTATGTAGCCATAAAATATATATATTGACAAGTTTATACGCGTAGTTACACTGCGAAACCGAATAACACTCAAATTAATGTGAACTAGATTTATGCTGTGAGTATCGTTAGATCGATAAAAATGAATTGCATAACGTCACATCCCTAGTTATGTGGTACTGACGGATGTCAACGTCATATAGGCAACTATCATCCGCACCATGCTACAGCGCACAGGGTATAATTATACGCTCAAGTTGATAAGTTAATAATTAACGACCGCTGTTTAAGGCGCCGAGTACAGCTACTGAGTTGAGCTGTTGCTGTCACTGTCGGATTGTATACAGAAGAAAGAGAAGCGCGACGACGACGGGACGTTCAGAACTTTAAAAAAACATGAAATAAATTAATTACAGAAAATGTATTGATTGGATTAAAAAAATACTGTTTTATTTTTTTAATCCAATCAATACATTTCGACCTATACGAAGAACAAAGTTATATATGATTATGATACCAAATCGTTTTTATTGTCGTTATAAAGCTAAACCGACCCATATATTGTATTAGTAAAATCATTTTTTCTTAACGTTATGTAGGTTCAAAGATACAAGTCGAATAAAGTTACATGTTATTAATTTCTCCAAAAAATAAGGTGATATGCGTACGAGTATCTTTACTCGCCGTCTAGACCAACGCGGATGCAAGCGCGTGGGGAGGGGACATCGGCAGTCGTAACCTTGTTCTCGGCGTGGCGACCCGTGTGCACGTTTATGCTACAATAAGCAATTGTCAACACTTATTTTTATCAAAGTAGATTGTTTATGGTTTCAAAATGAAAAACACGCGATCTCAATACATGTTAAGTCTTGTATCAAAGCGTACACTTAATAAAACTAATAGTGCTATGTCCGAATCCACTGCGGTACATAATGAAAATATGGATATTCCTGGTAAGTAAGCAAAAATATATATTATGTTAAGTTATTTTATGTAAATCCTTAGTCCTATTAATTACTTTTAAGTATTTTTTCTTAACTGATAGCTCCCAATGTGAAATAATTAAAATTAGTGGTTCTAAGTTTTTAAGTATCCTTTTTCTATGGAGTTTTAAGAATTCCTTCAAATATTAAATAAAAAAAATGTATCGATAATGTTTGAATATAAAGACTCGCTAAAATACTATAATCACCTGTTAATTTAGCACACACATCTTAACATACTACTGTATTACTCGGAAACTATACCAAAATATTGAGTTATATGTGCAAATGTCACTTTTTTCGCTGGAATCGTTTCAAGATTTATGGGTTACGTGTGTAAATGTTACTTTATTCTTTGTTTAATATAGAGATATACCTTTTTTCCAACTCAGAATTGCCGTGAAAGTTTAAAAATATGTAAATTATTCTTCTATTGTTAGTTTATGCAGACCTTTTTACAACTATTTGACGCAATTTCGTTTTGTTGACTACTGTTATATTATGAGTGCTTGGTTTTAGAAAACTACATAGACAAGCATGAAGCTTTAGCGGCGTCACCAGTGCCAGAAGGAGCTGAAAACATTCATAACGACCTCGCCGAAGTATGGGAAGACGTTTTTGGATCTTCAGATGCCAAGGTCACAGAAAATCAGTTATCTCAATTATATCCTATGCAAAATAATGTACGATCAGCTAGCGACACATCTAGCCCTATTTTAGTTCAAGTTGCTGAAAATTCTGTAACAGATAACGAACTGTTTTCGCACACGCCTGACAATAACCATGACCTAACTCCATTTGCGCTTGAAGCACCGCCTAGCTTTGAAAACTCACCAGCTGTCAGCTTTGGCGATCTACCCTCAATTCCAACGCAAAACATTAACACTACGCCTATGCCTTCTCCTTTAAATACACACAAAAACTGCCATGATACCTTCTGTCCAGCTCATGATGACGACCACTGGAATATGTCACCATCAGCTAGTAACGCTTATAGCATTCCTAACTATTACAGCGACGATGAGCTCTCTACTCCACCAAAGAAAAGGTCCAAGAAACGGTTGCGACGCACATCTGAGTGGTCTGACGTGAAACGTAAATTTCTCAAAAACATTGGACAGAAATATGTCACGAAAAAAGGAAAGGTGGTGGATGATAAAACTTTGGGTGCTCCATGTCCGTGCAGATACCGGTGCTTTGAAAAAATTACGCACAATCAACGATACGCTTGTTTTCAAAAGTTCTGGCGTTTGGGAAACCGAGAGAAGCAGTGGGCTTTTGTAGTCAAGTATTCTAAAAAAATACTGAAGAACAAATGCTTAAATCGCGAAGTGCCTAACAATCGTAAATTTACTTTTAAATACTTATTACCTGTCACACCTGACCATAAGCAGGGCCATAGTAAAGTAGTCGATGTCTGCAAAACAATGTTTTTAAATACTCTGTCAGTTAGGGGCAAAATAATAAAAACAGCATGGCAAAAATACGACGGTAGCACCATTATAGAGGAGGATAAGAGAGGACGCCATAGTAATCACAATCAAATAATAACACCTGACACAGTCAAGAGTGTGTGTGATCATGTGCGATCCTTTGTTCCCGTTGAATCACACTATATCCGCAAGACTTCTACCAAGCTACATCTGGACGGCAATTTAACTATTTCAAAAATGTTTTTACTTTACAAGGATTGGTTTGATGTTTCTATATATTCTAGCAAAGCAGTTACTGAACGCCAGTACCGGGATATCGTTAACAAAAATTTTAATTTAGGTTTCTTTATTCCTAAGAAAGACCAGTGTGATATTTGTCATATTTTTCGTAACAAAAGTGATCACACTGATCAAGAAAAAGCAATGTATAATACACATTTGTCCAATAAAAATGAAGCTCGCAAATTAAAATCTATTGACAAACGTGATGCTGTTGAATCTAATGGTCGAATCTTAACAGCTGTTTTTGATTTTCAAAAAGTCTAATCATGTCCTCATGGTCAAGTCAGTCTGTTTTATTATAAGCGTAAGTTGTCCTGCTTGGATTTAACAATTTTTGATATGGGTAGAAAGAAAGCCTATTGTTATATGTGGGACGAAACGGTGGCAAAGCGAGGGGCAAATGAAGTAGGTAGTTGCTTATTGGATTTTATAGAGCAAAATGTACGTAATGGTGTAAAGGAATTTCGCTTTTGGTCGGATAACTGCGCCGGCCAAAATAGGAACCGTTTTGTGTATTTTCTGTATACTTACTGTGCCAAAAAATTTAACGTGTCTATAAAGCATAGGTTTCTGGAGAAAGGTCACACACAAAACGAGGGGGATAGTGTGCACGCTCTCATAGAACGAGAGGCTGCAAAAAAAACCATTTACACTCCGGACGAATGGCGTTTACTTGTCCGCTGGGCTAAATCGACAGGAGAACCCTATGAAGTCCGGAACATGACAAGAAATATTTTTTTTGATTTAAAGGCCCACGTGAATAATAAAATGTGGTGTAAAAACACAGAAGGGGTTAAAGTATCGTGGAACTGTGTGAGAGAAGTATTTGTGGATAAATCAGAACCTACCAAGCTGTTTTATAAATGTGGCCTTACCGACATCGAGTATAAAACTGTTACTTTATCTTCAAATACCCGTTGCAATGCTGTATCTAATTAACCAACCTTAGAAGTAGCTTATAAAACGCCACTCAATTTATCCAAAGACAAACATAAGGATCTCATTAGTTTAGTTAATTTAGGAATAATACCGTCTCAATATGCAGATTTCTTTAGATCTTTACCATGGAACGACAATGAAAATAATAATATCGTTAGTAGTGATAGTGAAGAATAATATCAGCAATATTTTAATATGTACCAAGTTTTCTTTTTTTTATTACACTTGTGTTTTGATTGGTCATAGTGGACCGGATAAAATATTATTTAAGGATTATAATGGTTATTTTATATTACATTATTTTATTACAGGCCATTCAAAATAACTTTCTTATTGACAAATATTAAATATTTTTTCCCAACTTGCAGTTTATATTATTATTTAATGTTATCATTTAGCACTGTAGTTTGTTATGTCCTACTTGTAAGAAAACAAATTACAGGTAACTTTTTTGTTATCCATGGTTCCTTTAATTAATCTTTAAGGTTTACTGTCAGCTTTTTGTTTATTTAGTTATATCATTTTTGATATTTTGCATCTAGTTCCTAAATAATACGGGTACTTATCTAATTATATTATAAGAAATTATAATTATGTTACAAGGTCATTCTTAAAAATAAAAATTTAATTCAACATTTTGTTTTTTATTAACATATTTTCCACATCTTCTCACATATAACTTTTGACCACAATACTAATTTACATAAAACAAAGTTATACGTACATATGATGCTGATAGTTATCCCAAAAATAAGGTTATATGTGTACATACGACGTAGACATTTCCATAGTAAATCGTCACATTTGTACATAAACACTCAAAAATGGCAAAAATACAGTTTTTTATCTAATTTATTTATGGAAAGCAACGCTAAATAGTATTTTACATGCGTAGGAAAAGAATCAATCCTCTAAAACAATTAAGAAAAATGTTAATCCTTATTTTGTGTTTGACAAATTTGTAATCGCTCTCCTCTAAAGTAACGATTATGCAGAAGTAACTTTATTCTTCGGATAGGTCGATTTTCTCTTTTCTATATTTCGTTAGTATATTGCTTGTTGAATAGTTTGTCAAAAAATCAGAATGGTTGTATGTATTTTAATATGGTTTTTACTCGTTAAAATATTTTTTTAGAGGTATTTTTGTGATTTTTTTCTATCGATTAAAGTTAGTTGTATTATGTTTTCAACACCGTACTTAACTAGATTATATCCTGAAGAATATCATATATTTTTCTGATTGTGATAACTTTATTGAATCATATACTTTAAAGCATTATAAAACTCGCGTTTAGCTCTTGTAGTCCCCTTGATAGTTATAGGCTTGTCATGTCATGTCATGTCGTGTTGTGGTATAACTTTGTTGATGTTTCAGTCTAGCTGATTGATTAATTGTAACGGACTTAATAGCTGAATATTAAGTCTTTAGTTCCTTGTGTTAATAGTTTTATGTTTGACTTGTTGGAAGTTCAGGGTCATGTATTTCTGAGTAGATGTAACGATGTTTGTATTATTGTAGTTGCTTAGCGAAGCTAAAGCATTTGCGAATCTATTTCAAGGTAAAGGTATACTTACGGTAGAGCTTACTATTATTTTTTTGATGAGCTATAAAAATTATTTAATTTATATGCTACATGGTATATTTTCAACTTAGATACGGCTGACATTTCAGTTATGGTAAGTTTTGAAAATTTAATTCATATTTCATTGTGAGTTTCTCTAATATACAGCCTCTAATTGACAATCAAAGAACTAAGGTATTTTAAAACATGAAGTGTATTAAGGCATAATTCACTATGCGTTCCGAAGTTACCAACGACTGTAATGAGGGAATTACTTTAAGCTATTGTGAATTAATTGGCTCTACATTTGAATAATTTTCGCATACATCGTTATTTTTATTTATTTATTTATTTAAAAAGAAAGACAACTCCCGCATAAGGACTAAATCTTGTGTCGCGGGGGACTTTACAGACATACAACTAACGGACGGAATGGACACCCAGACTCGAAACAACAATTTATGAATCACACAAAGTGTTGTCTCGTGTGGGGATCGAACCCACAACACTTCGGAGCAGTGTCAAGCGGTGAGGCGGCCGCTTAAACCACTACACATCGTTATTTCGATACATGTGGGTGTTGGTACAGGATTAACGTATTATTCTTGTAGAAACTTTCGAAGAAAGGTCCAATTTGGTTCGAGATGTGGGCGGAAGGTGCTCGAGAGACGAAGCATTTTGCTATTCTATTTCTGGTTAATCGTTGGAACTCGCGGGGAGTTCTGATATTTTACGGTCCAATAAAGTTCATAATATCTGTATAATCTATGGTTCATATATTTTAATTGATGACGTTGTATAAATGGTGTAACCTTATTTGATGATGATTTCGTAAAGTTGTTAACCTTTTTTAAAAAATGTTTAATTTTTCTTGCTTGTCCCTACCAGGCTAAATGTAATTATTTACTCTTATTTTTTACCCAGCTCACCAATTAGACCCAAATTTTTCAACTTTTAACTTTTTCGTGATAAAAATTATTCAAAAGACTGTGCAGTAAACTAATATCTATAAATTCCCAACAAGCAAATCTGCGAGGAATGTAATTTAGTATCACCATACCACATCTATATATATAAAAGAAAGTCATGTTAGTTACACTATTTATAACTCAGGAACGGCTGAACCGATTTGGCTGAAAATTGGTGGAGGGGTAGCTTCGAACCCGGAAAAATACATAGAATACAATTAGTTGCAAAAAAAGTCTGGGAGGAATTTTTGAGAGGCTCGAACTTTGTTGGGACAAACCTACTACCTATTGATAGTAAGAACGCATGCGCTGTAATAATTGAGTGCTGCGCATGTGCTATCGTAAATATGTCAGTACTGTCACATTATACATTGTCATATGGTGCACTGTCATTACTTCGTTCGCTTACTTATATAAACTAATAATTATTGTAACAGCCTTGGCTAATCCCTACTAATATTAGGTATACATGCAAAAAAGTGTATGTATGTGTGTTCCGATTTCACGCTAAACCGGCTGAACCAATATTCTCTACTCATAAATGCGAAAGTGTGTATAGAGATATATCGGATCATGGCTTTGACATTTGACTGTATGCAAAGTGATGTTGTTGAGCACCTTTCGGTAGATAATGTCATGAATACTGACTAAGTTACTTTGTACCCTATAAAGTTTCTGAACTCCTTACAATTATCAGAAGTTCCTTCACGCAACTTGAGACTGAACGTTGGTGTTCCAGTCCTGTTAATGCGGTATCTTAATGCACCAAAGCTTTGTAATGGCAAACGGCTACAAGTAACACCTAAGACGGACGTGTAAACTGAATAATTTCAACATAAAGTAGCTGTGACATACAGATGATTAGGCTAGGAACGAGGTAGGTACTCACGAACAATCAGGGATGACGGAGTTTGCTCAGGGTGTTTTCTTCGATAGCTTGAAGTGAAGCAGTGTTGTCGTCCTAGGTCTTAGAAGATGGTAAGCCACCCACAAAGTCAGTTTTGCACACACACGATACTTTTAAATTTGTTGTTTAGCGGAGTGGCGCAGTCGCGAGTTGTAGCGAGCGATTTTCGAACGACACACTGATTGGAGCAGGGTGGGTAGGAAGTGGAAAAATAATTTTATGGGAGTGTAGGACAATAAAACGATTCTGATTGGTGCCCGTGTGTTAAAAAGTAATGAATTTGAGTAATTGTTGAGTGAATGTTGCTAGGGTAATAATATTTGTTTTTATTTGTGCGTGTTTGAGTAAATGGCTTTCTGTCCATAAATATATTAAATTTAATTACTGCCTCGTTAGTCTCGCGGCATAAATGTGCACGTGGGATTGGGAGGTCTCGGGTTCGATCCCCGGGTCGGGCAAAGTAGTATTGGATTTTTCCGTTAGGAAATTCTCAGTAGCAGCTCGGAGTCTGGTAATGTGCCCGGTACGGCAATAGGCTCGCCCCCTATTACGTGGGACTAAAATAAAATCTGGCGAAAAGTGGGTGTAGCAATATACCTCTGCCTACCTCTTAGGGGATGTAGGCGTGAGACTATGTATGTATGTAATTACATATTTTGGCTAATTTGATGGTGGCGCAGACAACTCCCCCGGCCTATAGGTTTCCTCTGAACTAATAATTTAATTTAAAAATTAAGATATTAAGTGAGTACTATAAAGTTAGAGAGTAGATAATTATAAATGAGAGTTAGAGAATTTTATTGAGAGTGCAACGGACAAACCCGACCTACTGGCCTAATATAAGAACCAGTCGCGGTTTTTACTTTAACTGTTCGAATAATTTTGACCTTTCCAGGATAAAGCGCATCTACTATACCCAGAGGCCAACAGAGAGGATGAGAGTTATTATCTTTAACTAGAGGACGCCAGCAGCTACGCCTGCATTTTTTTAATTTACCCGTTTTGGCCGATCCCGTGTGAATTTTATTTTGAGAAATCCCTTCTTAGTGCACCCCTATGGTCCCTAAGGAACATACATGCCAAATTTCAGCTTCCTGCGCCCAATAGTTTCGGCTGTAGCGTGTCTGTCAGTCAGTCAGTAACGCAAGGATTTTATATATTAAGATTACGACAATAGTACCTAATTCGATAGGTTTTGAGGGCGAGTGCCATTTTTCACTTTCTTGTAAAGAGGTGAGATATTCTTCGTTCCAATGTTGCCAAAATGAGTGCGTGATTTTATTGATTAATTGATACCGTGATAAACGATTATCAGCGATGTCAGTAACCTCTTCAGCGGGTAAGAATTTGAGCAGAATTATATTAAAAAAGGGATTAGGTTAATATAGTTAATACGGTGATATCGGAAGAGTCCGAGCTTATAACACATAGAGGTCGACTATTTAATAGATTTTCGATTTGAACAAGCACAGTATAAAATTCCTCGTAAGTGAGTATGTGAGAACCTATAACTTTAAAAAGATGAGTTTTGACACAACGAATACTTATTTCACTGAGTCGGTTAAAGTGCGGGCCATAAGGCGGACTATGTTTAAATTGTACGCGATGTTCAGACAGTAACTGTTGACTAATTTAATTATTATGCGATTTGGACTGTATAAGAGAATAGATTACGTTTAGTTTACGTTTTGCGCCTATGAAATTGGTACCTCCGTCACTGTATATTAGCGAAACAGGACCTCTGCGAGATATAATACGTTTAAAAGCTGCGAGAAATAAGTCGGAGCTAAGATCGGAAACAAGTTCCAAGTGTAATGCTTTTGTTGTTAAACATACAAAGAGACAAATACAAGCCTTTTGGCTTTTGATTCCGCGTTTGCGAATATGCGTTATGAAGTAAGGACCTGCGTAGTCAACAGCAGTATGAACAAATGGTTTCACTTCTGACACTCTAAAGGCGGGCAGATCGCCCATAGAAGGGAAAGTATTTTTAGGATTGAGTCTAAAACATTTATTACATTTATGAACTATTTGGCGAACTAAATTTCTAGCGGAAATTTTCTAAAATTTCTGTCTTATCATAGATAATAAGAGAGCGGGATCTGTGTGAAGATTAACGATGTGATAATAATTAATTATAAGATTAGTTACGCGATCTTTATGTGGAAGTAATATAGGATGCTTTTGTCCGTAATCAAGTTGAGAGTGAGTTAACCTTCCTCCTACTCGTAAGATGTTGTATGAATCGATAAAGGGATTAAGCTTTAAAAGTTTTTTTATTTACTTGTTTATTAGATTTTAAGTTTATCATATCTTCCAAGAAGTGTAAATTTTGAATATATTATATAAGATAAATTACCGCGGTATCTAAATCTGCTACAGTTATAGATTCATGAGAATTAAGACGTTTAGAAAAGCGTAGAATGTATACTAAGGTGCGGAGTAATTTTGAATAACTTGAGACGCGATCAATTAATTTTTGAATAGGATGAGTAGTGCTGGGTTCAATGACCTTAGAGGATAGAATGGTAGTTATCATTTCTATGAGTTCTGAGTTATTACTTTTAATCTCAAATGGTTTAATAGGCCATTGACCTATGACAGATGCGAACCAATGAGGAGCGTTAAACCAAAGTTCTAAAGAAGAATGGCCATTTTTGACCTAAACATGTATAGAGATAAAACTTATTTTAAAATTAAGGTTATTTTTTTGTGTAATGATTTCACTAACAACTATATTTTATAGAACCTTAGGTAAAAAGAAAAGTTTTGGGTTGTAAAGATGTTCTAGAACTCGTGAACGCATCCTTATCAAAATATTTTTTATCCTCTGCATTGTTATATTATCTGTGCCAGATAATACTTCCTTGTTTAGCTACGTTCCATTTCACTTATACCACATCTTAAGCAACTGGTTTTGTCAAAACCTCAAGAAAACTTAATTTTATATATAAATTGAATCAAGTTGTTAAAAGCTGATCATAAATTAATGTATTTTTTATGTTAAAAGATATAAAAAGATAAATATAAATGTATTTCTGCCGTTGAAAACATTGGATAAGGATGCAACGGAACGTGTTTGACGTAAAGATGCTGCCGGTGACACTGGACATGGGAGAATCTGTCAAATTAATACGAACTAATTTCGGTGTATTATGTAATTTCTAGACCTTAATAAGAAAAACTGTCTTTATAGTATAGTTTCTAGATCATAGAGCTACTTGTTTTCGTACATTTTATCTATATACGCAATAATTAATTATCAGGTATGTATGAGAAGTGGTCATTGTTCTTTAAGAGTCATTTAGGCGTTATAGAGCGAGAGACAATATCAGCAGGGTTTTCTTGACCGTTAATATGAAACCAATGTTTAGCGGGTAATTTAGAGTTTATTTCGGTGATACTATTCGCGACAAATGTGTAAAATTTATAAGCGGGTGAGTGTATCCACGTGAGTGTTACAGTCAAGTCAGAGAATGCGTTAATATTGTCAATTTGACAGCGTTTGCATAGTGTATTTTTTACAGCGTTGAGAAGATTAGCTAATAAGAGTGCACTGCAGAGCTCGAGGCCAGCCAGCGGCATTTTATTGAGTGAAGCGACGTGTGATTTAGAGGTGAGTAAAGAAACAGATCCAGGAGATTTATCGTTGGCGCTAACCCTTAAATATACGGCTGCACCATAACAGCGCTCACTAGCGTCTGCGAAACCGAGTAGTGTCACGTGAGTATCCGAAGTTATACCTACATGACGCGGGACTTTAATCTGTTCAAGACAAGAGAGTTCGTTGTGGAATTTTATTTTCTATTTGTGAAGGTACTGGACTATCCCAGTCGAGTTCATGATTCCAACATTCTTGAACGAGTAACTTCATGAATGCTGTCACAGGAGCAATAAGACCGTCGTGTGTCGGGTCATCCCTGTCCCTCTGATATGGCGAGAGGGATGATGGCTGGCCCATGCGTCATACTCGTGAACGGGTGCTACTTGCGATGACTGGTTGATGTCGGTCTTACGGTCTGGTATTACATTTTTAATATTTAACTGCATCATTTCCATCATGGTTCTGAACATTTGCGCGGATTGCCTGCATTGTTAGGTACTTAATGTAAGTGGATGCTCCTGTTTCACCATGTCTATTTTCAGAAGGCTAATTAAATGAACATCAAAATTACTAGATTATGCTTGAGTATTAAGTAGAGTTAGTAAAAAATTAGAAGGTGTAACAGTTGCAGCACCTTACAAAATTGAAATTGTTATGTATTATGCGAAACCTGGCGATGAAAAAGAGTGACCGTGAGTTTTATTGCCCGTTCTTTCTCATGGTTCTACGCCCTTGCTTTGCGAACGTGGCAGTAAATGTAAATGTAGAAGCATACAGTAATTATTATTTAAATTTGACGTTCATAAGTGTCACTTTGTGATTTAAATGAATAAAGGATTTTGACTTTGACTTAGACCGTCGAACAAGCGAGCGGTTGCGCATAAAATCGTGTGTTTTGTACACTTGAGAGAAATTGCGTTGATTTTAAATTGAAATGTGTCCTCTACAGGGTTTCACTGCATACCTACAATTTTTACGTTTTTATTAGCGTCAGCGTCAAAAATTATATTTTGCGGATTTTTATGTGAAACAGGGATTTTATCTATTAGTACAGAACTATTTGAGACCCATTTTGTAAGATTGAAACCGCCTGACTTAAACATAGCGACCATTTCGCGGTGAGTTTTTTCAGCCTTATCAACGCCATCTATTGAGCATATATAATCGTCCATATACATATGGTTTTCAGCCTCATAAGCGGCTAGCGGGTATTGAGCTTTTTTTCAGCCGCAAGCTGGCGAACCACCCTCATAGCCAAGTATGGCGAGCTAGAAACACCAAAGGAAACTCGATTGAACTCATAAGTGTGTATTTTACTATTTTTATCCAACCTATATAAGATGCGCTGAAAGGCGTGATGCTTAGAAACGAGCTTTAATTGAAAATACATCTTTTCAATATCAGATGCCATGGCGATGGAGAACATGCGTAAGTTTATAAGTAAATAAAAAATGTTACTTTGTAAATTAGGACCAATATATAAAATATCATTAAGTGATTGATGATGCAAATCTAATTTCTTTTCTAAATTAATGAGACGGCGGTGAGCAATTGCGTAAGAGTTTCCTAATTCAGAATATGGAGTTTTAAACGGTAACTGTACAGTATATCTGCCAGTATCATCGCGTGAGTAAGTAGCGGTAAATATAAGTTTACAGGGCTTCGTTTTCATCAGGGCTCATGAGAATTTTATCAGGGACGTTTTCTATTTCCCAAAAGCGTTGAATGAGAGTTTCGAGTGAGTTAGATGCGGTAGCGCAGAAAAAGCTTTTATTATTATAGATATTCTTATTTTTAATAACAGGAGTACAAATATTTAAGCAGTTATCACAATCTGCACTTCCCATGGCAATATAACCAAGTGTAGTCTGAACAGCGACTACCGACGAGCCAGGCAATGTAACCTTCCCACTACCTAACAAGAACGGGAACAACTCGTTGCCAAATAGACAGTCGATACCAGCCGGTAAATGGAATGCATCATCAGCCATAGGTAAATTGCGTATATGGATTAATTTTGATGTATCTATGGGTAGACTAGGTGAGCCGTCGGTAATATTTTCTATTACGCGAGCGTGGATAGTGTATGAGCAGCGTGAATCAAAGCGGGAAAATATTTTAAATGTTGTTAATCGAAGGGAAGGAATTTAAGATTGGCCTATACCAAGAATGGTCGAGTTATCAGGAGTAACAACCAAATTAAGGCCTTCACAACACGATTTTGTGATAAAGTTACTCATTGAACCTGTATCTAGAAACACGCGAACTTTATTTGGATAGTTTAATCTTAATATATAAAATCCTTGCGTTACTGACTGACTGACAGACACGCTACAGCCGAAACTATTGGGCGTAGGAAGCTGAAATTTGACATGTATGTTCCTTGGGGACCGTAGGGGTGCACTAAGAAGGGATTTCCCAAAATTCCCACGGGATCGGCCAAAACGGGTAAATTTAAAAAAATTGCAGGCGTAGCTGCTGGCGTCCTCTAGTAACTATATAAACGAATACAGAGGCTGTAGGTAATAAAACAGTAGTATTATTGCAATCAATATTATAAGTAGAAGCGGTCATCGATAACGCGGGATCATTTGAATTTACGCGCACAAAGCTATCAGTAGCGGCGGCGAGTGCGGCGACCGATCCGTTCGATACAATCGTGGCAGGCAGAGCGCTACGCGTGCGCGTTACGGCGTTAGATGGCGGCGGCGCGCTGAACGGCGCCGATTTCGCGCGCCGCGTGTCTACACTGTTATGATTCAGCGATGCATTAGGTTCGACTTCCGATTGCGAGGTCACCTGTTTGATTTTGTAACTATTATGAAAGTTTTCTAAGTGTAAGAGTGTATGATGTTTGCGTTGGCATAACGAACAAGTATGTGTAGATTTACAGAGTTTAGTATCGTGGAATCCTAAAGAATTGCGACAGAAATGATGTTTATCTACTAGTTCAAATCTGGCACTTGGATCTTGATTAATAAAATATGAACATTTGTATAACGGATGTACATTGGGGTCATTGCATATTTTACACGATGAGCGTTGTTGATTTATTGCGGGTGAATGAGTGTTTGCGAAGAATGCTTAAGTTGGTTTAGATTTTAATGCGTTATTATAATTATTAGAGGAACGTTGAGTAACAGAGGTTTTTGTATTGGAATAAGGATTGCGTAACGTTTGTATTTTACTTTGCTCTTTGAGAAATTTAGTGAGATGTTAAAATGTAGGTAGCGGAACATTCTCATTGGATTGCTCGAACAAGTTCACTATCTCACTGTCTAATTTAGTGAGTGCAATGTGGGTAATAGTGAAATTTACGAGATCGTCAATATCTAAACGGCGTAAAGCAGCATCGGCGGAGTAAATTGTTCGAGAAATGTATCGATAGATTGATTAGGTTTATAGTTAATTAATTGTTGTACGTAACTGGAAGCTTGAACTCGAGTATCTTGATATTTTACCAACAAAGAAATCCAAATGATTAAATAATTATTAGCGATAAGCACAGATTTTGTTCTGTAGTCTTAGGCGATAAGTGTAATACCCGAACAGACGATTAATGCTTTGCCTGACAATGAGCCTATCAGATATCGAAACCTTTCGGCTCCTGAGAGATTATCGTGGATAAGACTTTTAAAATTTTCATAAAATGGCGACCATTTGCATGGTGAACCATCGAACATAACTAATTTGAGAGGCGGTAGATAACTTGCGGTTTAGTAAATCATATTTATGAGAATTATCTAGTGTGTTCTTTGTAGAATTATTTTGTGTTACTAGCGTGGACGCTGTATGTTTTACGTAACAATACAATTCGTCGAAGTTTTGTAAAGCGGTTTAGTTCAGTTTTGTGGAGGGATCATGTTCTAATTGAGCCATAACACACGAGTACAAAGTTTCCATGAAATTAGATCTAATAATGTCTACCAAGTGATCGCGCGCTAAAATTTGAGATTGAAATGTCGGATCGGAAATCTTTAGATTGAGATCGTACAAATTCTGCATAATTTGGAAGAGATTTTCCTTTTTAGCTTCTAAAATAGCTAGTTTGTGGTTAGGATCACTGTTTTCATCGTCGCTGCCTGTATTTTTCTTTGTTTGCTTTTTGGACGCTTTGAGTGTTGAAATCTAGTATAATTTATGTGGATGCGTAAATGTTTTTAAATGCGTGAAATAAGCGTTAAATTTATGTGCGGATATTAAAATATGAATACACAAATGTATAAATAGTGAAAAGAGCGTGTGTTAGTTGAGATTTAGTGAGATGCCTTTTTGCGGTGCGAATAGCGAGAAACACGACAATGGCTGCTATATAATTCAATGAAATTAATTGCGTGAGAAAGCGTTTTGCGTATTGTGTGTGTGGTTAGATGAGTGATTGAGCGAGTGTATTTTGTTTTTTATTCGGCGAGAGGGACCAGGAAATTGTGGGCGCAAATGTGGGCTAGGAACGAGGTAGGTACTCACGAACAATTAGGGATGACGGAGTTTGCTCAGGGTGTTTTCTTCAATAGCTTGAAGCGAAGCAGTGTTGCCTTCCTAGGTCTTAGAAGCCACCCACAAAGTCAGTTTGCCACACACACGACACTATTAAATTCTTGTTGTTTAGCGGAGCGGTGCGAGTTGTAGCGAGTGATTTTCGAACGACACAGTGATTGGAACAGGATGGGTAGGAAGCGGAAAAATAATTTTATGGGAGTGTAGGACAATAAAAGGATACTGATTGGTTCCCGCGTGTTAAAAAGTAATGAATTTGAGTGATTGTTGAGTGAATGTTGCTAGAGTAATAATATATGTTTTTATTTGTGCGTGTTTGAGTAAATGGCTTTCTGTCCATAAATATATTAAATTTAATTACATATTTTGCCTAATTTGATTGTGGCGCAGACAGCGCGTCTATAAGAATTCCGTGTTTAGCCATTTTTGACTACGGAACTCTAAAAATACTTTTTACAGAAATCTTTTAAATAGCTCTTGCGGTTATATTTCTTATTAGTCCCTTTGAACTTAATTAAAACGAAAATTACCATCGAACGATGAAGGAGTATTGTGTTACCCCGAATTTATCGTGAGCGAAGCCGCGGGCAAAAGCTAGTACATGCTATATAACTATGCCATAACATAACACAAGCATGATATAACTGAGGCTCCGGAGATTTTAATATTCTATTAGGTTATTTGCATATTAATTTGTAGGACGCCTATCAATCAACGCAAATACGGATGACCGATGAAATTTTTTCGCAAATTCCGATTACTTCCCATGTAGAAAAGAGTTCCTTATTCGTTGACATTGTTTATTTAAATATAAGTTGGATTTGGAGGATAGTGATTTTAGCCACTAAGTATTTATTAATAATATGTATAATGATAGCACATAATTATCTTTATATTCTAGATTATGGACTGCGGTGGGCTTAAGATGACGATGATATCTTTTACACGACCCATCAGAAGATGTCTGTCGTGACCACGATTCCTGTAAAGAAACTGAAACGTCGGCTAGTAATTATTAAGATATGTAGTTCTAGACCATTCGGTTTAAATGTAAATTAACTAAAACCGATATAAAGCGATAGAGTCCGTAAACCGTAGTTTGATTTCAATGACTCATCAGAGTTTGAAAACGCATCGAATGGTATGTGCTGCAAATAGTCCTTTACTGTTTTTTCAGGAATATAATTAATTTTATTTAAATAAAGGATGTAAAAAGACCGACATGACGTTAAAGGCTTTCGCTACCAAAAAAAATCTATTCTGTAATGCTAGTAAAACCACTGTGACTAATGTTTTTTGCATAGGCAAAGTCCTAAATATAGATTTAGGACTGCAGAATAATACAATTGTTATCAGCACTATTGGAAGCCAGGTACATAATTTTATAATTATTAGATTGGCACAGTAAGCGCAAAATCCTCCTCTTTTAAAGGAAAATAGGTTATATCTTATTTTGCTGCTTGCCATTCATAAATCTTGTGTTTTACTATCAATTATTATCAAACATCAATTTCAATATAAAAGCTATACATTGTTATATATTTAATATGAGGGTGGTTGCATCCACCCGTCGCCGTAGTCTATATAAACATATTTGGTTGACAAATAAAACCAGTGTGTTTTTAGCTAACCGTTGTTTCACTACTTCATACATCGTAAACGTATCAGTGGTGACGGATACCCGCGATTAGAAAAGAAAATGTCTCATTTTGACATTTTGTCGACTTTTGATCACAATGTCCATTCGTGGCAAAATTATAAAGCACGTATTGCCCAGTGGTTCATTGCGAACGACATCGATGCGGTGAAGGATCCATTGGGAGTGAAAAGGTGAGCGGTTTTGCTGAGCGCAGTCACCGACGGCACTTACAAGCTGGCTGCTGATATGGCGCTCCCGAAGGATTTGACGCAAGTGCCGTTTGAGGACATACTGGCACTGCTCGATAACCACTTTACGCCAAAAAATGTGGATTTGGCGAGCGATACAATTTTTATGCCGCCAGTCAAGGAACGGAGGAGACGTACGCGCAGTGGGCCGCGAGGTTGCGTGGCCTGACGACATTTTATGGGTTCCTAAACGTGGAAGAAGCGTGGAAGATCGCTTTGTGATGGGCATGCTGCCGGGACCAGAGAAAGACAAATTGTTCGCACGAGACCTGGAGGAGCTGACACTGGCGAAGGCGGTACAGGTGTCGGAGAGCGTGCGCAGCGCACGCAAAGGAGCAGCAGCGTCATCGGCGTCAACACAGGGGTTGACCGCCGCGTCGCCGAGCGAGCCAGTGTTTAAAATCGCGCGTCACAAATTCGCGGCTAAAAAGGTCGTGTGTGAAGTGTGCGGCTATAAAAACCATAAAACGTCTCAGTGTCGGTTTGCTAATTATGTATGCAAAAAGTGTCATGTAAAAGGTAATTTACGCCGAATGTGTAAAAAAAATAATTTTGTCGGTGTCGGCGGGTCAGACGAGAGTGACGGTCGTGATGATGACGGTAAAATACAAAATATACGTTCACATAAGGGCGAACCAATGACGTTGGTAGTTTTTGTTCAGGGCATTCGGTTGAAATTCGAAGTTGATACAGGATCCGCAGTCACAGCGATATCGGAAATGACGTATAAAAAATATTTTGAATATTTGCCCTTATCCCTAACGAGTGACAAATTATTTTCATATACCGGCCGAGCTATTCATTGTTTAGGAATTGTCAAGTTACCCCTCACGTATTTAGATAAAACTAATTTAATAACCGTATGTGTGATACGTGACGGAAGCCCGCCAATATTAGGCAGAGATTTCATAAGCTTGTTTAAATTACAAATGTCACAAGTAAATTTCTGTAATTTTTCCAAAAGTGATATTGAAAATCTAAAAAGGAAATTCCCTAAAGTCTTCTCAGATGAACTAGGAATGTTTACAAAATATCGGCTTCGCAGTACAATTACAACTCAAAGATCATCTTTGAGTTGTAATTGTATTGCATTGGCGTTGAGAGATGTTAAATTCGTATACTAAAACCGGTTCAGCAAGCCGAGTACGCGTCACCTATCGTGCCAATATTAAAATCGCGACGGTTCGGTTAGGTTGTGCGTTGACTATTCTATTGGTGTAAATAAATAACTTGTCGTCGAACAATACCCCTTGCCGTCGGTTCGCGAACTGTTTACGAAGTTACACGGAGGTCAGCAATTTAGTAAATTAGATCTGTCACAGGCGTACTCGCAATTTATATTAGATGAAGAGTCACAAAAGATTACTTGTATCAATACTAATCGTGGTATATTCAAATATACTAGATTGGTATTTGGTCTAGCTAGTGCGCCCGCTATTTTTCAAAGGGCAATGGAATGTTTATTGTCCGGCTTAGAGGGAGTAATGTGCATGTTGGACGATATATGTGTAACTATAGAAAATAAAGCTCAATATTTAGAGAGGCTTAGTGCAGTGTTACAAAGATTGCAGGAGGCGGGACTTACACTTCGTAAAGAAAAATGTATTTTTTTTGAAGACCAAATAGAATATTTAGGTTACATTATTGACAAAAACGGTTTATGGAAATCACAAGAGAAAGTTAAGGCAATA
Organism: Euclidia mi; assembly: GCA_944739405.2. Classification (NCBI taxonomy): domain Eukaryota; kingdom Metazoa; phylum Arthropoda; class Insecta; order Lepidoptera; family Erebidae; genus Euclidia; species Euclidia mi. The sequence goes on from OX123184.2 coordinate 26,470,273, forward strand.
GTGGAAGCACCTAAACCAACGAACGTATATAAATTACAATCGTTCCTAGGTCTAGTTAATTATTATAGAAGCTTCGTCCCTAATGCGTCTTCTATCCTTAATCCACTATACGCTTTATTGCAAAAAGATAAACAATGGCAATGGGAAAACATCCATAGTCAGGCATTCAATGCAATAAAAAAGTGTTTAGCCTCGGACCAGGTGCTAGCTCATTTTAACACTTTGAACGCCGCGCGTTTTTGAACTAGTCTAATACCGTACGCCGGCGATTTTTGCATTATTTTGAAAATTTGAAAATAATTGTCTATTACAGATACCTACAATTTCTTTTTATACATTGTAAATTTAGGTTTATATTTGTTATTTATGAAATAAAATTATTCAATATATAATGAAATGTATTTATTCGACATTTTCAAAAACAGGTGAATAGTGCACTTAACAACTCGAAACGAAGTGGGACGGTGTACTGACCGACGGAGCGCATTCGTTCCTGTCGACTTGACACACACATGAAAAGAGCTACGTGTCTATAATTTTGCACATGTGTGCATTATGAATGTAGCTAATGACCAATAACAGCCAAACACGTGAACGGTCCGTAATTTTAGAACAATAAAATATTGAAATCGGATCACGTCACCCTCACGTGATCGGCGTATGAGATCATTTTATTCATCACGTGAACGTCCCGTGATTGGCGTTCAAAGTGTTAATAAAAACGCAAAAATAATTTTAACAGTAGATGCGTCACCGAAGGCTTGGGAGCAATAATATCGCAGATAGGATCTGATGGAGTGGAACGTCCTGTATCTTTTGCCTCGAGGACATTGAACACCGCAGAAAAACGGTATTCACAAATCCAGAAAGAGGCTGCAGCAATTATATTCGGAGTGCGGTATTTCCATCAATATTTGTATGGCAGAGCAGTCCCTTTTGTGCACCGTACAGATCACAAGCCGTTGTTGTCTATATTTGGTCCATATCGCGGGATCCCAGAAGTTTCAGCTAACAGGTTGCAGCGTTACCCCATATTCCTTAGCAGATATAAATAATTACACGATTGAGTATATACGTAGTGCTGACAATAGCGCGGATTACGCCGGACGCCGATGCGTCGGCGGCGGGTGGGGGGCCCGGCCGCGAGTCAGCTGATTGTTTAACGCCGGTAGAGGATCGCGCTTCATATGTGAACTTTGTTATTGATGGTAGTTTACCTATTAAAGCTTGTGACATTCGTAATGAAACACGCAATGACGTAATATTAAATAAGTTCATAACCTAAATTGTCAATGGTTGGCCAAAGCGGTTGTCGGATACTTTACTTAAACCGTATTTTCTTTGTAAGACGCAGCTGTCGTACGAAAACGGTTGTGTTATGCGAGGTTTTATACTTGTTATACCGGCATCGATTAGAAATAAATTATTATCAGAGCTGCATAAATCGCATTTAGGTAATGTAAAAACGAAAGCAGACGTGCGTAGTAGGTTTTGGTTTCCCGGGATTGATAAAGCTGTTGAAAAAATTATTGCGAGTTGTGACGTTTGTTTATAAATGCGACAGTTACCGGCGCGCGCGCCGCCCGCTTTATGGCCACACCCACCACAAGCATTCTATCGCATTCATATAGATTTTCTCAGCCCAATAAATAATCGTTCTTATTTAGTTATAGTAGACGCATACACCAAATGGGTTGAAGCATATGATATGGCAATGAGTACATCGGCCTGATCGGTGATAAATAAACTTTATGAATACATGGCTAGATTTGGACTGCCACATACAATAGTTAGTGACAATGGCACTCAGTTTACATCACGATAATTTGAAATGTTTTGTGCGTCTAACGGTTTATCGCATGTGACATTGCCGGCTTATCAATCAGCTAGCAACGAGCAGGCGCAAAGCTACGTTAAGGTAGTTAAGAAAGGAATCAAATCTGCAATATTGAGTAGTGACAGTGCTAAGGATATTAGTATCAAATTGTGTAAGTATTTGTTTGATTATCGAAATTCCGTACATTCTACTACGGGCTGCTCGCCTGCTCAGTTAGCTTTTGGGCGTAAATTACGTTCGCGATTAGATTTAATTACCCCGAAGCAACCGCCGCGCCGCCCGCGTCTGTCACTCTCGCTCGACATGTCAAAAATAAACAGTGTTTGCAGTCTAAAGTAAATACGAATGGAAAAACAAAATATTTCAAACCTGGAGACTTTGTAGTGTATAAAAATAATAATTTAAATAAACATGTATTATGGAGAAAGGGGGTTATAGTAAAGAAAATTGGAAAAGTTGTTTATATTGTCAAAGATTGTGCCACTTTGTGTTTTTGTAAAAAGCATAAAAATCAGCTCATCACCTATAATGGTAGGGAAGATCCCCAGTCACTCAACTGCGCCAATGAATATGAAGATGTAATTTCGCAAGACATTCCGAAACGCCGTCTAACTGCCCCATCGAATATGAAGACGTAATTCCGCAAGACAGTCTGCTGCCGTCTCCCACCACCACGATGAGAGATGATACACCTGCCACGAGTGGGGAAGGGAGTGAGGAGAGGCAAGAGATGGAGGACGACCGAGACGCACCGCAGTCTAGCCAAACGGTTGAAGGAGGAGGTGAAGAATTTTTTGATGTGCCAGAAACCACGAATGACGACCTCCCACGACAACCCGAAAGATGCACACTCACTGGGAAGATGCTACGCCCTGTACCTAGGGTGGATTACAAACCGTTTTATGCTTTGTATTTATAATGTACTAGTATAGTAGGGTTCTAACTTTAAATATCGGCACACAAGTAGGTTACCTACTTACTTATATGTTAAATAAAAGGGAGGGATGTTATATATTTAATATGAGGGTGGTTGCATCCACCCGTTGCCGTAGTCTATATAAGCAGTGTTGGTTGACAAATAAAACCAGTGTGTTTCCAGCTAACCGTTGTTTCACTACTTCCTACATCGTAAACGTATCGTACTCACTTATTTATAGCATTGATTTAATAGAAATATAAGCGTTATAAACAGCCGTATCTTTTTTATTTAAGTCCTGTCGACGCAATTTAGGTTTCGACTTCAATAATTGTCCCGGCGGCCGATTATTTCCTAAAATTGTATGTCCAAATTAATTAGTGAGCAGTTAGAATTAAAAAATTCCATACACGTATTGCCGTATACACTGCCTATAATGACCGAGTTGTATTGAATGTGTGTGCTAATAGAAAATTTATATTCCAAGTATAATATAATATTACTAGAGTCTCGGTTATGATGATGAAAGGTTACATATTATGTGTTATCCTGATGATATAGGCTATATAGCAATATAGCCCTAAAAATGTGCAGTAGCATATTGTTATAAATGTTTGTTTCGTTTCCGTTCAGTAGTTTTTTTTGGTGGAGGATAACATACTTCGGTAATCAGACGACAGATAAACAACTTCACCATTATCATCATCTCAACCTACAGACGTCATCTGCACTGGAGTCCTCGTATTGCGGAGGCCGTCTAGGGAGGTACCACCGCAGTAAGAGTTATCATGTTGCCAAGTAGTAACGTACAGATGTGCAGTAGTATGGTCGGTTTGAACGGTACTGTTCCTAGTGAAATTACTGGGCCTTAGAAGAATTAACTCCATACGTCTCGAGGTAGAAAAGAGGTGAGGATGGTGGTGCCTTAGTTGAGTCGGGCTTTTTATTTTTGGTGTCGGGTTGGAAACTCGTTATGGAGTCCCTCCGCCCTGGGAGGAGGCCGAAGGGGACTGTCAGACTCTTACTGACTAAAAACCAACCCATGTTCCTCTTGTACCCATGTGTCGGAGGGTCGGGTATCACGCAAGCATTGTTCGCAACCCCCCGACGGCTATTGGCCCGCCAGATGGTCAGGCGGGCCCCTTGGCGGCGGATGAAGGTGTTGGGCTCCGCCGCCAAAACATCCAGCGGCTGCAGAGAATAGGGAGGACGGCAACGCAACACCGACACGCCTCTCCTCCTGCGACCCGACTGCGAGGGACAGACAGAACTGGCCCCCGCACCCGCACCTTGGGACGCATCCTACGCAGGCCTAACCCAAGCCCACGTGGAGCGTCCCCTCCCGGGATCCCGCTTAGCTTCACCGTGGGTGTACCTGAAACCCACGGTTACTGAGCCTCCCCACCACGACAAGGTGGATATCCCACGGGAGGGTAGTTGAGTCGGCCTGGGTAAATGCATTTATTCACTCAGTGTTCTTTTGTAGGCCTAGCAATACAATAAAAAATATGTAATATAAAGTAATTATTATTTTACGTTTTTGAAATAACGCAAATTTTAACATTACTATTGTTTACAAGAAAATAGATTTCAAACAATTTTCGCTAGTAAATTTAACTATGAATATTAATCATATGATAATTTGTTTCTAGTTTTACGCAGAAATTCCAAAATGTCCCTCCTCTCTGCAAATAGACAAACAGCAGGCACTTGTACAAATAGTGAACTATACATTATTCTTAATGTAGGTTTTAATCAGAATACTAAAAAGTTAAACATTTTGTTTCAAGTGAACATTTAGGTGGGTGTGTTGTAACGCAGCCGGTACCACGATTATGTTAAATTTATGTACATAATTTGTTGAACAAATGGCTGCGTGTTTTTGCCCCGAGCTCCTTATAATTAATAAATTTGAGACACAGCCAACAAAATATCAGCCTGATTGTGGGTGATTTGGTGTTGTAGTACACTTTAAAGAAGTTTAATTAATCTTCGTCGGCTTTAAGTTGTTAGTTAGTTAAATGTATTTTTTACACTTGTTTTCAGTCAGTGGTAGTTAACACGACGTTATGTTTAGTGTAGTGCAAATCTTTTTTAATTCATTAATTTCGTTTAGTTAAATTACATTTAAGCGGAATTATCTATAACGATTTTTTAAAATTATTACTACTCGTAATAAAAAATTTGGATCTAGATCATTCGGTTGAAATATGATTTAAACTAAAACCAATATATCGCGTAGAGTCAGTAAACCGTAGTTTGATTTCAATGGGTAACATTCGCGTAAATCCAAGAAGATACTATCAAAACGAAGAATATGTATGTACATTTTCACATTTTGCATTTATATGACAAATTATAATATTATAGTGTCGTATTGGTGCAGTTTTCAAGCATACAATATTGAATATCAAAATCAATATATAATTTGACGTATCAAATGCTGTCACTTAAGATGTAAATGAAATTTACAGGCAAGATATCGTGTTTATGTAATGAAACGAATAATGGATTGCTGTTTGTAATGAAGTAGCAAAGTATCATTAAACTGTATGATTTTCACACCATGACGGTAACGCCAATCCATCCAAAATCCAAAGAGTGGACCCAGAGAGCACACAGATCTGAAACAAAAAATGGCATGTGGGTATCGAATCCACAACACAATCATAGAGTTAAACTTCATTCTTATTTCATTTGTAATCTATGATTTTTAGCAACAATAAAATTATCATAGTTTAACAAAGGTATTTATAGCAGCAGTATCAAATCCTCCTTATTTCTCAATAGTTTACAAGGTTGATATGTTTGAAATCCGGCGCAGTGGGAGTGTAAGCGACTGCTACGCCGAAGGTCGCGGGTTCGATTCCTGCTCAAGTCAAACATTTGTGTGCATTAACATGGATGTTTGTCTTGGTCTGGGTGTTTCTATGTTTAATATGAATGTATTTACAAAAAAAGTATTTATGTATGTTTATCCATTATCTAGTACCCATAACACAAGCTCCGCTTAGCTTTGGACTAGATGGTGATGTGTGTATGTTGTAGAATATAGAATAGAATAACTACTAATACCTTCCTAGTTGTCAGCGAGCAGGAAAGTTTGTCTGAAATGTACATCAGTTTATCAAAAAGTTCCCGTCTGAAGTTCGCTACTGTTATGTATGTAGACATGACATGACATGTCTTTGTTAATTGGTAGGCTCATTTCCTAGCAATGGGTGACAACAGAGGCAGTGTAGCAATTCCGACCGGAAAATAAATTAACAGAGGTCTTGTATTTATAAATTATTTATTGATGTAGATGTTTTTTATAACGCTACAAACTAGGTATATGTTAAAAAATATCCGGTCAACACCCGCAAATTTATTGATCACATAAAGTGTTGTCTCATCCGATGGTAGGATCCGTAATACTCGTCGCGGTACTATATGGTGCGGGAGGTGGATGTTTACATGATAAATCCATTTAAGGGTAGTTGGATTAATTTTTAATCCATTAAAAACATTTATTTGAAATTAAAGCTAAGTTAAACATTAAAAATATCCTCAAATTTTAGTAACAATAATATTTATGTAATTTGAGGCGGCTCGAAATGTTTGGTGCCTGGTTCCTATTATTATAAGGAAATGACGGTGCAGTGTCGTGTGTAATATTTTACACACGACACTGCACCGCCATTTCCTTTTCTCTGTAAGTATGCAAAAATAAATATTTAGCAGTTATATACCCAACGCCATTATAACGAATAGAAAAAAATGTAGAGCTCGTAATGGTAGATGACTCAGTGGCCATATTGATGACTAAATGATAAATGTTTCTTTTGTACAAGGCTTAAATTAGAACCTTGTAATGAAACTATGGAAGGCCTTTCAACATACCGTGTGAAATCATAAGATATGCTAAACCAGCCAAAGTGACGCAGCTTATGTAGGCGGCCCAGTCTTCCTTGGTGATCCTTTGCTTCATAAAATAAAGAAGTGCTCTTTACATTTTAAACAAAATACGCAGCGAATTTCACAATGCACATACCGAGCACTTGGTAACTGAAACTACAACTCCTTGAGTGCAACAAATAGCATTTAACAGCATTGCATCGCGTGGCATTGTATTGAAACTAATACAAGTTGTTCAATACCGACACATAGGATTTATGGTTCCGTGGAGAAGAACAAGACATGAGATGCAAGCGAATTCTGCAAGACCGATTGACTATAATTAAAACAAAAATATATTTTTGCGTGTAAACTGTGTCATCATCATCATAGTGTCGTCACGTTTGCGGTCCAAGATTGCTGAGTTCATTTGAGTTGTGTGTAGGTTTTTCATTTCGGTAGTCACGTACAATCTTACATACATAGTAAGGAAGATGACAACTTCTTACAAAATTGTAGAGTAAAATGTAAGCGGCGGCGGTATACTTTAAAAATACGTGCAATGTTTTTTATTAGAAAGATTCTTTGTTAAATTACATTAAAAGTAATCCAAGGTATTGTACTTGGGTTAACTTATAATATACCTGTCCAACTAAATCAAATTATTGAATTAACTTTAGTTTTGTATTTGCAATTTGATCGGCTTCTAAGCTATCAGATGCAACGTTTTATTACTATATACCTACCAATGATTTAAAGTATGTTTGCAAACTTTGATTTTTATGTCACAAGATCTAATTATGCATTGTGTACTTTAAACTAGTAATAGAACGGCATTAGTTATCTTACCTTATTAACTTAAAACATCATTGCTTTTGATTCTTTTTTAATTTTGCATCTGATAGACCCCAGGCTGATTAAAATGTTAGTTTTCTTAATAACTGGTTTTAAAATGCCTGCCCTGCCCAGACGGGGGGAAATTCAGCGCTCCATCCCCGCGCAGCCCTGTGAGTTTCGTCCCTGGCTTGGGCAGACTTCCCACTGGCGGTATTTACAAAGCGTAAATACAAATACGCTACGCTATACAAATAATTTAATTAGAAAATTAGATTACGATGTCTAGCAGTCCACTGAATGCCACATAGTTAAACCATCCACCATTCAAAAACACACACCCACAAGCGAGATATGTGAAACCTCTCCACTCTCAATCTCAGACGCTGGGTGCCGAGGAAGAGCCGAGGTAACTCATATCAGACTGTGGTCTCAAATTAAGCATGCGAAATCCCTCCGCTCTCAATCTCCGGTAGCTGTGTGCCGGGACAAAGCCGAAGTAACTCATAGCAGACCTCCGTACACCCTTACATCTACACAAACCTAATATTCTAAGCGATAATCACACATACGCAGATCCACTGGCAGGATACGTGTAATCTCTCTCCACTCAATCTCCAAGCGCTGGGTGCCGGGGCAGATCCGAGAATACACACATCAAACCGTGGCTTACATATATCACGCTCTCTGTGTCACACAGGACTTACGATAAGCCAGGCGCACCCAGTCAGTCAGTCTGTAATTGTTATTATTTAATTAACTATTATGTAACTAATATTTTATAACAAATTATTTCAATCATATTAATAAAATACACTATTAGTAGTTATTTCTTCTCCCTCAGATATCAGTACATTCAGATGTATAATGTGTAAATAAATATAACTTGTACAATGACCTTTAGTGATTAAAAATAACTATCAGACACTCACCGGGATCAACAGCGTCATACCTCGCTAGGGCTTCTCATCCGGTAACCGATACTCTGCCACTCTTCGCTCTCCACGTTTTCTTGAAGCCCGCTCGCCTCGTTCCTTGTTCGCACTTAACTCTTATTCTCGATTCTCGCCGAACACTCTTTCCGCACCTAGATATTGGTACAATACGTTTTGCGCTTCCAAGCCAACTTTTCTCCACTCCTACACATATTTCTCAACCTAACACGCCGCGTTGCCACGTCAACCACCCCAGATCCACCTAACTTTGCGTCCTGACATCGACTCCCGTCAAACACCCCACACCCCACCCTCACTCAACAGGTACCTGAAAGGTCCGCTTCTTATGGTTGGTCCCTTTTTTATGATCCTTAACTATACTTGCACTTATGAATTCTAGGAATACCGCATGTAAACACTATAGTGCAAATGTTTTCTAAATCTTAATGAGATAATTAAAGAGAAATAGCGCTGAATGGCATTAAAAATGGCGGTTTAATGTTCTGTTGGAAAAATGGGAATGGAGAATTATATCTTTTTGCAACTATGTTGTGGCGTAATTATTATAAATACTTGTAGAACAGCTGTGCTTGATTGATATTTTAAGTTTATTACAGGCTAGCACTGGGCTTCAACTGTGCAGTATTCTATAAATAAAAAAAACATGCATGGAAGAATTGAAAGTAGTAGGGAAACCAACAAACTACTACGCACAGCGTCTCAGGTTCAAAACTCATGGTGCACACTAATGAATTTTCAAAGTTTTATCCAATTGTTAAATATTGCTTGATAAACGGTGAAGAATACAGTAATAACCTTTAGGAAACCTTTTGTGTTCTTGAACACACGTCAATTCATTATACCTCAGCCTACTTACCAAAAATACATTTATATGTTTCTCATGAGTCACTCCAATCATTGACGAAATCAGTAGGAAAAATTGTTATTATAAATTGTGATTGTTTTGAAATAGCTCTAAAGTTTGTCTTTTTATTAAAGCAACTATACTAAAGAGCCAATAATTTCAATGGGATTTCTAGGTTTGATATAATTTATGGACAAATAGAAAATATTTTCTACATATATTCACAATACTTTATACAACATAATCTAAGAACCCCATATCAACAATACTGTATCATCATCTTCAACCTAGCGTCATTCCAGATGCATGGAAGACTTTCAGGTTGGTGCCCAAGGTCCGCTTACTAGGCTTACCGTATTTGACAGAATCGATATCTTCCATTGCCACGGCAACAAAGTCACGGATAAGAACTATTTACTAGAACAATATACACACATGTACGCATTCTTGTAATGATTCATTCACTTGAGTGAACGCTACAATATTATGTTATACGTTACAAGTTTGTTACTAAGTTAGATTATAAAATAAAAGTCTTTCATTTTAATCATCTTTAATATGTCGATTTACAAAGTAGATACTGCCGCACTTGGAACACTGTTTGATTAATTATAATAATGATAAGGAACAAAAATTAAATAAAAGAAGAATAATGGAAAAAAGAAGAACAATTAGAGAATTTTTTATCGATTAGGGTCATGTCGACGTTCGCGCACGACGTTCATGTCGATGGGGTACAAAGTAATTAAATTAAATTGAACCTTATCTACTAATTGAGTGCTTTTATCATATTTATTATAATATTATGTAAAGTCACGTAGTAAATGAGGATTGATCTCATATTTAGACTGCACGGATTGCGTGGGGCTTAAGAGGCCACTTCGCCACTTAAAACTAGGCCGGTGTTGTGGTTTGGAACTCTGAAGGGACAACATTTTGTTTAATCCTGAAATTATCGTTTCGTGTCTCTGCGTTGTCAGTGTTCATTGGGTAAATGTTTGTCAAGTCCCCAGCCGCTACGGTATTTTTTAAATAAGTCAGTTGCATCATCAATAAGCTATATATAATTACTAGAGGACGCCAGCAGCTACGCCTGCATTTTTTTTAATTTACCCGTTTTGGCCGATCCCGTGGGAATTTCGGGAAATCCCTTCTTAGTGCACCCCTACGGTCCCCTAGGAACATACATGCCAAATTTCAGCTTCCTGCGTCCAATAGTTTTGGCTGTAGCGTGTCTGTCAGTCAGTCAGTAACGCAAGGATTTTATATATTAAGATGAGAACTGCTTTACAGGTAGTCGAAACCCAGAGCAAAAGAAACGATACTTGCTAATATTAGAATTATAGCTCCTTAGCCGCTATATTATTATAGCCTAAGAAACCACTTCAAGTGTGGGAGTCGGAATACTACACAAACATCAAGGATTCTATCATACATATCCGACCCATATCATCAACATTCACATTAAGAAAATAATGGAATTTTCTTTTCCACCTATCAGAATATCTTCAGACTATAATAATAAACAGATTGGGAAAATGTTATGCAATTTCTTTAGCAGATATTCATTTAAATCCTAACAGCTTTGCTAAAGTCAATCTATAAACTACACCTAACACTTGCGGTGTTGTAATGTCTTGATCGTGACCAACTGTGAGTAATTAGGTCAATAGTCACCCACAGTCCGCAGTTAGGCACTGGCAATGGGCCAAACCTCTGCATTTCAGCTTAGGTGGTCACAGAAAGCTTGTACTGCCTTAAACTTTGAGCTGACAAGACAGAAACTGGAAACCGAAACCCGCGTATCTTCAGCAACATTGTTATTTTGAAGATGAAGTGTAGTGTCAGCGTTTTCAATTGAATTGTCTTTGCTTACGGCCTGTTGCGTCGTCCCATTGAGTTGACGTTTTAGAGTATTACACTTGTATACTTAACGTCTGTTAGTGACTTGTTATTTGAAACTCAGTCTAGCCTTGTAATAATTTCAGACGAACTCAAAGCATGATTTTTTATTTTTGATCCTGACGGTTTTTATGTCAGGGTCAAATGGTTTTTTATAGGTGAATCATTAGCAAGTTGTTAATAAATTTGTTTAAATAATATCATAGTTATTTCAATATTGTTTATATATAATTATGTATTTACACATTATATATTTAAGTATATAACTGAAGTTATTTAAGTTTAGATACCGTTAACTGTATTTTGACCGTTTATATTGATACTTGTATTTTCTTTTTATTATTATGTTATTTGATAAAATTTTGATTTTTATTCTATATGTATTTTATACCTACCACATTTTTCTATGAAGTTATTTTATAAGTGTTTTATTACATTGTTTTAGTTTACATTTACACACAATACATCATGTTTACTGATATTTTTTTTCTTTTAAAATATTTTAGTTATTAATGGCATTTTTATAATTTATTTAATAAGTAAAATTTTAGCAATTTTTTAAAAGTAATCATAGTTTTTGCCTCTTTGATGTTGTTCGGTAATTTGTTATATAATTTGGCAACATTATACATAAGACACTTTTTACCGTAATTTGTTCGTGGTTTATTTAATAAGATGTCATTTGCTCTTCTTAGTCAATTTTTTGTACCTGATATTTTTTAGTAAAACTTACTTGCGTGTGAACATCTTTACATAAAATTTTCCTGATTAATATACAGTTGTTATAGGTATATGTTTGTGATATATTCATTATTTTTTGTTTGATTATTTGATATATTCATTATAAAAAAACCTTTAGGCAATTTTCCTCACAATGTTTTTCTTTGCCTTAGCGACATCGGCATACGATAATTAACAATTAAATATGCACTTACTTTAAAATAATATATTGAGGCGCACTGTGAATTCAAACCTGAGACCATCTGTCTAGCATTCACTTAGTTTCTCTACTAGGGTATCGCTATCTAGCTAGCTGCAAATTACTAAGTAAACTTAAATGATTAGTAATTATGTTCCACACTCACGGACCGTTCAAGCCCACGTGGCCCGTCACTCCACAGCTAATTATTAAAAATTTTCAATGATCTAGGTGGCAAATTACTGCTAAAATAGAACAGGTATTAGTCTAACATAACTCAAAGCTATATTATCCGAATGTGATATATTTAGTTTTATGACAAATGCCATAAAAATACTGTCACAATTTGCCTCCGGAAAACATAAAAGATTGAATAGTTAATCTACGTCTGTACATCTGTTCGTGTAATATAAAGTTAAATAAATAAATTTATTAATCCTACCCATTTTGTCCTCCCTTACCATGTAGTGACAGATTTAAAATAAAAAAGGTCAATAGCCTATTTCATTACGTAAGTGTCGTATGATATGATAAACATATGAAGCAAATAACGCTTTTGTAAAAACACGGAAAACTCAACGTCAAACCCGTATTATTCGTCAGGGCAGCGAAATTAAGAGAGGCCCACGGCCAGCAGTGGACTGAAAAATGCTGTATAGGAAAATGATCAAATAAAAAAATGCACGAACGGAAACACTTTAAGTTCTTCCATGTCAACATAATAATCACCTGTCTATATTAAAACAATGTTAGGTCTATAGTAAATAACACAGGCTATTCAAAACAACACACATCGTAACAATATATTGTTACATAATTAATACGTGTTTCGTGTGAATACGAATAATGTCTTCGGATAGAATCGACCTAATAAAGGCAAAATCTGTTAATTGAAACAAATATTCCGTGAAGGGTTAGAATAGTTTAAATGAACTACAATTTAACTAAACTTTACGTCCACTGAAGCTTTAGAAATTCTTCTGACACATTGAAGCGTAAGTAAGTAGTTCATATTCCACCCAAATTAGTATAATTATATGTTCAAAATAACACTATTATGTAATGAGTATGAAAATTAGTAAAGGGGTTGCAAGAGTCGTCAGAAATCCAAAAAGTGTCTAAAATTTGTAAAACTTAATTCTAAATAATATGTTTGGTTAATATCTATAGATTTGGACTGTATGTATGGCACAATAGATTAAACGACTGCCTGTCTCACCTACGCAACCCAAAGGGTAGCGATATTCTATGGTTTACACCAGTGTCAGTTTAATGAGAGGTACTCCTCATAACGACTGTCGAAGATCTTTATGACAGTCAGGACCGACGGTTTAACGTGCCCTGCGAGGCACGTTGTTAGTGATAATTAACAATTTAATACGCTCGAAAAAATGGTCAGGCACATGTGTGAACCACTATATATACTTAAAGCCGGTGTCGTCTTTTTAATACGCAACACACACAAATAAATTATTTTCGTGCACGTATATTAATAAGTCAATTAATTATCATTTCGCAGGAACGGCGAACTTGGCGAATCAAACATGGAAGGCATAACAAAGCAATATTTAGCTTTGATTAGTGCGATCATCATTAGAAGTAAAATAAGGTAATTTGTTTCGTAGAACTCTTTTAGTGTATCAAAGTTTCCATGAAAAAGTTAATAATAACTCTGACTCTACCTTAATTAGAACCAGGGAATGACGATGCAGTACATAAGTGGTTTAAGTGACCACCACAGTTTGACACTGCGCCGAGTGTTGTGGGTTTGGTCTCGACACCAGACAACACTTTGTGTGATTCACATTATCCACACTTCACATTCACATTATTCACATTACGCATTATCCTGCTTTAAACGCTGTAATAAAAAATCAATTTGGTTATACTGATATTCTAATCGTAACGTTAATTGTTTTAATTCAAACGAGGGTACACATAAGCGTTTACTTGTTGCTTAGTTGCAATGAAAGCTTAAGGTTGTAACATACAGTCCTGCCGTCTGGTCCATAGTTCCACAAAAGGCATTGTTTCGGGATGGTTGTGTTCCAACTGTTGTGTTGTATGTTACCTTTTAGTATGTTAAAAGGTAACATACAACACAACAGTTGGTACTACATGAGTACTAACAAATAGTTCCTTACTGAGCGTACGAGGCGTTCTTAAGGCATTCGGGACACGTACTAGTCTAGAATCTTACGAATAAGGTGCTTTAGATTTTATTTTATTTACTAGCTGAGGCAACGAACGTTGTTTTGCCATATACCTACTCGAATTTTGCGTCGGAAGTACTTTTGATGGTGTCGTAAAAACTATCCAAGAAATAAGAATAAATAGCCTATTCTCAGATCGACTAAACACAAAATATCTTAAAATAATCGGTCAGGCCGTTTTGGAGAAATTCGATAACGAACATTGTAATACATTTTTTATTTGATCCATGAAATTTTCCCAAAAAAGGGCTACATAATTCTTGCTTGACGCATACGGATAAGCGGACATATCTACAGTACATACAATTACAATAAAATTAATAAACATAGTGCGTACTCGAACTATGAGCTCCATTTACAGTTTGTTTGAGAACATGACACGTGTTGTATCCTCCAGTGTAATATAATATACAACTTGTTATAAAGTTCGGCAATCAAACTTACAAATTATACTTCAATGTACGTGAGTTGAACGTTATCCAACTTATGTAGTAATTGTTCAAGTGTTTTGTTGATAAAACAACTTTGGCGCCGTTTATATGCAGTTATACTCTAGGATTGATTTTATTTGTTTGTTTTCTGTAACATTGGCATAATGTATTATTTTAATATATAAAACAACTTTTGAGAAGATTGATAATATATGATGTTCGTTGCTTGCTGCTTAAAACATTTGTTGATTGTTTAGCTGCTGTTAATTGGCGTCGACCCGTTGGCGTAGCGGGAGTGTAAACGACTGCCACGCCGAGGGTCGCGGGTTTGATTCCCGCTCAAGTCAAACATTTGAAACATAACAACTATTCAAAGTATATTGTTAGACAGTAGATAAAAAATTGTAATAGCGAACTATTATGTAAGTAAGTTACTGTAATATTTTATGTAATATGACGTAAATTAAAAAAATACCTTTTACGTTGGCTTTATTATTAATTTAAGCGCATAATAGTACCAGAAGCAGCACAAAACACAATACCATTTAAAATACAAATACGTATTACAAACACTCATAACACATACGCAGTACGTTAATCGTGCGATTAGTTGCGGTCCCGCTATAACGCTCTGATTAACGACCGGCTGCACCTGTGTGGCCCAATTTAGCTTCATATGCGGATTAGTGGTAATCTTTAATTATTGAGCTTTTTGGGTTGGGTGAAAAGATTTTAGATTTATTGGTATGGATTTTGATTGGGAGAGAGAATGACATTTTTCACAAATATATAATTATGTAAGCATATTTAACTAACATAAATAGTGTTTATTTTTATGCTACTGGTTTCCACTGATATATTGGCATAGATTTGGATTGGGAGATAAAGTTAAATTTTCACAAAGGTTCTTGTTAACGTGTCTTATATAAATATTGTGTATATCTTATGTAATGTGAGAATTTCCGACAAGAATCGATGGGACTTCTCACAAACCACTAAATCGGCGGTTTGATTCCCACGAAAAACTTTTTTGTGTCATGACCACGATTATTTTTCTAGTGTCTGGATGTAATTTGTCTATGATATATATGTATTCTAGAGTATGTTTCCGGATGTCTGGTTACCATAAGCACAAGCTTTGCTTAATTTGGGATCAGATGAACGCTTGTGAGTTGTTCTAGGATTTCTCTTTTACACGGTTATTCTTCTAACATTTGGTGTTACAAAAAATAACCGGACCTTTGAAAGGCTTACACGGGGATATGTATCCAACGTGCAGAGGCCCGTAGAGAGTTTTAATCTAAAATGGGATGGGACACATGCCGCGGAGACTCCACACCTGCAATACTGTGTACAACTATGGACTAGCCGAATCACATGTAGGACTATTGTAATGATGTGGAGCCTAATTTAATTGGGTTATGGGGATATGTGTTAAATTGACTGAAAATTATACTAACAAACGGCACCTGCCAGTGATACTCCTATAGCATCCGTCTGCGTGGTACACAGGTGGTGATTAGCCAACTCACTAGATGGGCCCTCTCTAAACAGCCGCCCAAAGCAAACTAAGTCTGCCATAAAGGCAGCCAAAGGGCAATACCGATGCAAGTGGCTAGGGGTATCGAGCGGTGCGGCACCGGTTTCGCCATCGCGGGTCTCGTGACAACGGAGACCCGGAGCAGGTTGCCCCGTAGTTACGCCCTTGACAATGATACTTCCACACCCGAGCTAATAGCTCTTGCAGCTTCCCTCTGGCCGGCCGACCAAGGCAAGCCAGAGTTGAGAGTCCTGCGGGCACTCTTGGAAATCCACTCCAGCCAGCCAATAAAGGCAAGCCGAAGACGAGGCCCTGACCGACTGTCTAAAGCATTCGAGACCGCAGTGTCGCCACACACATTCAGCTTGGCACAAAGCTGCCTAGGATTTTATTATTATTCCTCTTTATTTATTCTTTTCTCATTGTCTTATTTTACTTAATTAAGGGCGGATTTTTCAATCCTCAGATAAAGAGATGAATAACTATTCCACTGATAAATTTATTGGACTGTTTATCAGTCCGTTAAACTTGTGTCAATTTTTCAATAGTCTTTTATTCCGTGGGCAACTATCTGACCGAATAACGTCATCGTACCCGTCACTAACTTCAGAGAGGTGAAACAAATATATCAGAAAAGTGCATGTAAGAGCAGAACAGGAAATTAAAGCAGTACAGGAAACAGAAGCTTTATTGCCTGTCCTGCTCTAACTGTCAAAATGATAGTTGTCATTATTTCGGAGCTCTGTTTGTTTATGTATGTTTGGACTGTGGTATTTTCGCGGAATTTGTGAGTATTGTGCTGTTCGTTTTCAATCAAATTATATTATAATAACAATGCCAGCGTTCCTCAAATTTGAATGCGAGATTAAAGACATTCAACTACTAGTAAGTTTATTAGAAAAATACAAGTATATTATAGAAATTAAAACGACTGATGCGGTAACTAATCAGGACAAGGAATGTGCGTGGAAAGACAGAAAGTGCTTTTAATTCATGTGATGTGCCTACAAATAACCGTTAGTGCCAAAAATTAAAGCTTAAATACGAGAGTCTAAGAAATGGTCTCTTCAAAAAGGAGCTAACGCTCCCAGCGTGACCAAAGAAAGAATTTTGGGCATCTGTTTTAACATAACAGGACATCTTTACATTTAAGTACCATTTAAGACTTATGAACGTAATAATATATTACTGTTACGGTACGTAATAATATATTATGATGTAAATTTTGGTAGTTGAATAATTGTAAATTAGTCTTTAGTGAAATTGTGAGTGAGACCTCGGTATTTAAGTTTTTATTCGTTTTTGAAAATATAAGTCTGTATTTGTATGCCATAAATGTGTGTATTAGGTATAATAAATGTTTGAAATACATGCTATCTGATTTGTTTCACTATTTCATAATATCAGATCTCCATTGATTCCAATATAGGTATTAAAATGATCGCCCCGCGTTCTTACAATTCTGTATCACCTTCTAGGTCGATTAATATACCTATTCGTTTATAATAGCCTCCCCTTCGATTGTTGCGTCGTCAAAAATATATAAATGACCATATTTTCCATATTTCGTCATATATATACCACGCCCAAAATACAACCAAATGTATCTCAACGTCAACTTAACAGTCAAATAAACTGTTATCTGACCGAGGATCGGGCAGTTAAATTTATTCCTTAGTTTGGTGATTTATTCGACGAATAAACTTTATCTGACCATTGAAAAACGCAATATTACGCTATACTCAGAATAAATACTATCTGGTTGTTTATCTGAGGATTGAAAAATCGGCCCATCACTTTAATATTAAAAATAAAATTTAACCATATAGAATAGGACCTCGGAGACCCACCGGTACCGGGCTCAGGGACCAAGCTACCTGTGGTTAGGGCTCCAAAGAGAGGAACCTGCGAACTACACACATCAACAAAGTCTAGGGATATTTTATATTTCATCAAATATCTAAAAATCTATGAAGAATTTTCTGATACAGTAAATAGAAGAATCATAGATTATTTTAAGGTCTTTAATAAAAATAAAAAACATTTCGTGTTTTTTTTTGTTTTAAATAAAAAAAATATTTTTTTTAATCATCATGGAAAATTAGTATGATAACAACAAACATTTCTTCTTAAAAAACTATTAATTTTAATAAAAATGGAAAAAATCTTGTAAAATCTCATCATTAATAATCAGTGTTGCCACCTCTTACATTGATTACACATCGACATCGATTGTTAATACTTAAAATTAAATTGTCAATGTCTTGCTGCGGTATGAGGTCCCATGTCCTTTGCAAGTGTTCGTAAAGTTGTTGTTCAGTCGTCAAATTTGGTGGAAAATCTCTCAAAGCTTTTCGTTGTAACATGTCCCAGGCATGCTCGATAGGATTTAAGTCGGGCGACTGTGCAGGCCAATCCAAAACTTGAATATCGTGCTCTCGGAGAGCGGTCGATACCAGCCGCGCCGTATGGCAAGGAGCATTATCGTGCATGAGTAGAAATTCATGGCCTATTTGAGTTCTGTGTGGGACAATAACGGGCTCTACTACCTCCTCGTGGTATTTTTGTGCAGTCATGCTGCCTTGGATCCAAACGAGTTGGGTTCGTCCGCCAAGACGAATTCCTGCCCACACCATGATTGTCCCGCCTTGGTATGGGTGGACCTCCTGAGGGTGCCGTAGACGGCTAACTCTCCCTGGAGCTCTCCAAACGCGTGTTCTTCGTGAATCCGGGTGAAACCCAAACCGGGACTCATCGGTGAACAGCACCAAAGACCATTGTTCGTCACTCCATGGTAAATGCTCCCGAGCCCACGAAAGCCGCCGACCGCGATTGCCACGTCGCAATGCTGGAACACGCAATGGTCTTCGAGCATGAAGATCAACTTCATGTAACCTTCTTCGCACGGTTTGGTCGCTTACCAGCAGCTGGTGGTCCTCCTGGAGCCTTTGCACTAGTTGCAGCGCTGTGATATTGGGTTGTCTTCTGGCGGTCATTTGGAGAAATCGATCCTGTCTCTGCGTAGTAACACGATATCTACCTGTGTGCTGTTCGGCCACATCTCCAGTACTGCGATAACGTGACCACAACCTTGATATCACATTTTGACTGGTATGTAGGGCCTCAGCAACGACGCGTTGAATTGCACCATTTTCTAACATGCCCACGGCTCGTAACATTTCATCTCGACTCAAATGACGACGTGACATGACTTTTAAAGTTCGTACGTCACGTTAAATTAAAAAAGAAAAACAATTAAAAACCCTTTTCATTAATAATTATAATAAAACAGTTTTAACTTTCTTTAATGTAACGAATTACTAGCAAATTTGCCGCCATATTTTGTTTATTATTTTGTTTTTTTTCTTTCCATGTTCAAATTTTGAAAATAGAATAAAAGAGGTTTTAATCTGTATATAAACTTTTTGTGGAAACTAACAAGGTTCTAAACTATAAACTCGTAAATAATTTAGGATTAAGATATCCCTAGACTTTGTTGATGTGTGTATACGCGTCGTATCCAACAATACTGCCTTCTGAATTGAGGACTTGATCCAGCCGCCTAACGAGAGCCTCTTGAGATGGTGGTCGAGGCTCTTGGCAATGAGCCCATTAACTGACACGAGTATCGGTACAATGATCGCCGAGTCCACATCCCACATGTCAACAATCTCGTGAGCCAGGTACAAATACTTGATTTCCTTGTCTTTTTCGGCCTTCATGAGATTCTCGTCATGGGGAATAGTGACATCAACGATCATTGCAAGGCGTTCTGATAGATCTATCACCACGATATCGGGCTTATTATCCACGATAGTCCTATCGGTGATGATAGATCGATCCCAGTATATAGTGGCACGGCCATTTTCAAGAACTGGATCGGGCACATACCTGTAGTACGGTACTTCAAATGGTACAAGGCCATATTTTAAGGCAAGCTGCTGATGGACGATCCTGGCTACTTGCTTGTGTCTGTGCAAGTATTCGCCGTTGGCAAGACGAGAACAACCGGAAACTATATGTTTGAGAGATTCCCCGGGCTGGTGACACGCCAGGCATATGTCAACAGTCCCATCCTTCAGAATATACTTTCGGTAGTTATTCGTCATGACAACTTCGTCCATAAAATTGCACAAACAAAACCTTCGGTCACCAAACCGTAGCCAGGCTACTGAGGACCTGAAGTCTACATCAGACCTATGTAAGGCCCGATAAAAACGTCCATGCAACTCCTTGCCTTTCCATACATCCCTGCGCTTCTCAATACTTAGTACAACAGGTTTGCGCCAGCTCTCTTTTGCCAGACCCAACGGGGTAAGTCCGTTGTCTACAGCAACAATATCACGATGCACACCCGTGTCTGTCTTGAGAAAATATTCTCTAAAATTGTACACCTCGCGGTTGTGGAGGTCCTTAGCACTTAAAAAACTACGACCACCACGTTTCCGCGGGATGTACAATTGTACAACCTCATTACTGACGACCGTGGGTGCTGCATTCGATATTCAGTCAATAGACAACGTACCTTTCTGTCCAAGGCGTCCAGTTCTGATTGAGTCTATCTTAGTATGCCGAAGGAGTACTATAACACTGGCATGGCCCAACCATTATAGGCACGCACCCTGTTGCCGACTGATAAAAAACTTTTTGTATTTTTTTGGACAGCCAAAGAAGCGCTCCCGCAATGATTGTTTCATGGCAGTCTCGGCAATACCTAAGGCCTGCGACATATCCAGATATTTGTAAGTCTCGGCCGCAGATAGAGATTTAAGTTGTGTGGAATCTGAAAGCTCTTTTCCATCAGATTCCACAATCCCACCTCGTTTTACATGCATGACCGCACACTTGTCCACACCAAATTCCATCTTGATAGAGTTACTAAAAGTTTCAGTTACTTTTAGTAATGCTGTCAATTGGAAACTGGAGGAGGCAAACAGCTTAAAGTCATTCATATAAAAAAGATGGGATATAATTAGACCCCTACGCTGCAACCGATAGCCTAGCCCAGACCCCTCTAGCAAAGTGCTGAGAGGATTCAGAGCTAGGCAAAACCACAAGAGACTCAAACTGTCACCTTGGAATATACCCCGTTCGATCTTTAGAGGAGCACCGCAATCGCAAATCTGCCGACATCCTGGATAACGAAGGGCGGTACTCCACTGCCCCATACATGCCTGCAAGAAAGTGCATAGATTTATGTCGATTTTATATAACTCCAGCACCCTCAAGAGCCATGTATGTGGCACAGAGTCGTAGGCCTTCTTGTAATCTATGCAGCATGTCGCCAGATCCTTTCGGTTGCGACGCACCTGCTGGCTAATGGCCATGTCAAAGAGGAGTAGCTCTTTTGTATCACGGGCCTCATTCATACATCCATTTTGAGCCACGGACATGATGTTATTATTTCTGATATGCGATAACATCTTCGTCCTCAAAATGGATGTAAATACAGTTGGTACACAGTTGGTAGACACGTTATTGGTCTATTATTTTTGGGGTCCGTGGTACAGCCTGATTTAAAGAGCAGATGGCTGAGACCAGTTGTAATAATTATAGTTGGGATCGAGCCCGATTCCTAAGATGCCTGGAATTGGGATGCCAACCGAGCATGGGCACTACGTAGCCACTTCAACCAGAAGTTGTAAAGTCCGTCCAGTCACGCTGATTTCTAATTAGATAACGACCAGACTGCACAAGCTACATCCGTCGTTTCTATGGCTACGCGCTGCATTTGCGGTATTGCCTCACATGCTCGCTTAACATCCCCAAACCAATCACCCTCAGTGTAGCTGATGGGCATCGACCAAATGCTGCGCCAGAAAGCGTTCTGTTATATCCATAATTAGTTCCTAATTAAATGCTGATATCTGCACTATTTATATTATATATAGGGCCATAAGCCACGCGGCCAATGAGTCGCAGATAGACCGCGAGCCGCAGAAGTCCCGTCGTAGCCGTCGTTAACAAGTCAGACAGATTGTCATTTTTTTCTAGTAAAGTAAAGTGAGGCATTAGGTGTTCGTGTCTGTGTAAAACTTTATTGCAATAAACTGTGGTTCCAGCTGAAATAAAAGTGTTTTTTTAAAAAGACAATCCGCGGCTGCCGCCTAACATTGGTGTCAGAAGTGGGATATCGTAAGTGGTTTCCGTGCAAACCCTGAGATCCGAATCCGAGGTCGCCGCGCTTTCGTCACGTTGATCGACGGTCAGTCTCAGCCCCTGGAAGCGCTGAGCCCGCATCAAGCACTTCAGCATCGTGGTCGACAGTAAGTCTCCTCCTCCGTCGAGCCTGCACCACCGCCACACCACGTGGTCGACGATAAGCCTCCGCCAGCGTCGTGAGCCCGCACCACCACCGTCTCCAGACACGCCCCGTGTCGTCACCGTCTTCTGCACTCGCCATCATCCAAACCATCACGGATCTTCGAAGCCGTCCGCACATCATTGGTCGCGCCCCGTGTCGTCAGCGTCTTCTGCACTCCACATCGTCACGGATCCTTGAAGCCGTCCGCACATCTCAGGTCGCGCCCCGTGTCGTCATTGAAGTCACCACGGATCCTTGAAGCCGTCCGCATACTTTCGGTCGCGCCCCGTGTCGACATCAATCCCGTTCGTGTACGTGTTATAGTTCGACTCTGATCGGACCTCGCGTCACGGACTCGTCAGCGTCTCTCAAGTTACTCCTCAAGAATTCGATTTCCGTATAGACTCTAAAACTACATCTTGCATAGGAACAGTGCGTCCGGGCATGTTGCTGATCCTGATACTGTAAGTCTTTTTATTGTTATTCTATTGCATTTTATATTTCTGTGTAATTCTGTGTGTATCCTTCCTAAATCCTAAACCATGTCCGTAAAAACCGAACATGAGAAGGTAACCCTAAATGTACTTACTAAATTCATTAGGCCATATAAGGGAGACCGTGAAACACTTCCGGCTTTCTTAACGAACTGTGACAATGCTATGTCATTAGCAGCACCTGAACAGCACGGCATTTTGTGTAAATATATTATATCACAATTAGAGGGAAAAGCCCAACTAGCGTGCAGTCTAAAAACATTTACACAATGGTCAGACCTAAAATCATTTCTACGGTCCACCTTTGGTGAAAGAAAGCACAGTTCCCATTTATTAATAGACCTTCAAAATTGTAAACAGTTAGCTACAGAAACAGTAACGCAATATTCGTTGCGAATTGAAGCCTGCTTGACCAGAATCCAAGCAGACATCCATTATTCGTGTTCAAATGAACAAGAACTCATAGGTAGAATAGCTGCCATGGAGGATCTTGCCCTAAATACTCTTATAATGGGCCTCAATCCCAACATATCGAATATGGTCCGCTGCCGAAATCCTACTTCCCTAAATTATGCGGTAACACAAGCCGTAGAGGAAGAGAAAATTTTCAATTTAAGCCGCTTATCGCAACGCACAGGCAAATCTTGTACGATCTGTAACAAACAAGGGCATACTGCCAATGAATGTTATAAAAAGAAAGCTAGCTCTCCTCCAGTTCAAAAATCCTATCATGTCCCGAATCCTTCATCTCATTTTCAGGCATCTCCAAGCAATCGACAGTATCCTAATTCCAATCATTCTAATTTTAATAACTCTAATTTTAACAATAAGTTTTGCGCATATTGTAAACACAAGGGTCATGTTATAAACGAGTGCCGCAAGCGTCAATATAACAATCAACACCGCTCCCAGAACTCGCTACCCGATGCCGCGCCTCGAACTCAAAGTAATACCGCCAGTACACGTGTACCGAATAACGCTGCGCGCGTGCATTGCTGTGAACACGACTCCAGTTATGCACCTGTTGATGGTAATAATGAATGCGATTTAAACGCGAATTGATTTCGGATTCGTGCCTGCCGAAATCAATAAATAATAACGGCACAAATTATTTTACTAATTTTAATGCAAACTCTTATCCTAAATCTAATACTAGCTCTTATACTAATTCTTATGCTAATTCTTATACTAGGTCTTTTACCAATGATCAACAGGATCATTCGGGTCGTATTTTAAGTAAACATAACTTACCAAATCTTAATACTAATTCTTATACTAGGTAGTTCTTTTACCAATGATCAACACGATCTTTCGGGTCGTACTTTAAGTAAAAATAACTTACCTAATCTTAATACTAATTCTTATACTAGTTCCTTTACCAATGATCAACACGATCATTCGGGTCGTACTTTAAGTAAAAATAACTTACCTAATCTTAATACTAATTCTTATACTAGTTCTTTTACCAATGATCAACAGAATCATTCGGGTCGTACTTTAAGTAAAAATAACTTACCAAATCTTATTCCTAATTCTTATACCAAATCTTTTACCAATGATCGACAGGATCATTCGGGTCCTACTTTAAATAAACATAAATTACCAAATCTTAGTACTAAGTCTTATCCTAAATCTATTACTAGTTCGTATACCAATGATCAACTTAATCATTCGGGTCTTACTTCGAGTCAAAGTAACTCACTTAATCTTAAAACTAGATCTTACACTGAATCCTATAAAATACCTCAGAATAATCTGAGTCTTACTTGTACTAATTCTAAGTCTTTATCTCAAAATGATTCAAACGTCACCAAATCTCAATCTCGTGTTCTTGATGAGGTCAATATAGTGCCAGAGAACTCAAACGTTTCTGTGCCTATTTTTGAAACGAGTATTAATAAATACAGAATCTCTTTACCTTTTACTTATCTCGTTACGAATTGTTCGCAAAAGCCTCTTAGCTTTCTTATCGACACCGGTTCGAGTGTCAGTATCGTAAAAAAATCTAGTTTGTCAACTAAACCTCGATTAACTGAGGAAATAATCCGCCTCAAGGGTATCAATAACTCTGGATCTTATAATGAAACCTTGGGTGCCTTTGACCTAGAGCTTCAGTTGTGTAAAGAAACATTGTTGCACAAGTTTCATGTCATTACAGATGATATAAATCTCAAATATGACGGTATAATTGGTACTGATCTCTTTCGTATTCATAACGCCAATATAAATTACGATTCTAAGTACTTAAATTTGCGAGGTCATAATCTACCGATTTACTTCGAGAATAAGACTTACATCATACCGGCGCGTTGTGAAACAGTAATCGAATGCATGGTGTCAAATGATATCTCGGAATTGCATAACTTACGCGAAGCGCTTGTTTTAGATCACGTAATTAGTGAAGGCGTTTATTTAGCGAATTGTATAGTTAGTCTAAAACCAAATAATCGAGTCAATATCTCAGTTTTAAACACCACTGAATCTGAAATTCGTATTCAAGACTTCAAGGTCACTTTAACTCCTTTAGAATTCCCTGAGTCCCATGAATCTCACGAGATAATTAACACAGTTTCCTCATCTCCACCTGATCGACGAGAACGCATCTTAAATTTAATTAGACACGATCATCTTAACTCGGAAGAAAGTCAAGCCCTATTAGAATGTTGCGCAGATTTTACCGACATCTTCTATCTTGAGGGAGACCCCCTCACTAGTACAAATGCAATTCAGCACTCTATTAATACAGGCAATGCGCCGCCTATCAATGTAAAATCATACCGTTTTCCCGAGTGTCACAAAGACGAAGTTGACAAACAAATTAGAAAGATGCTCGATCAAAACATCATCCGACCCTCAACCTCTCCTTGGAGCGCACCTGTTTGGGTGGTCCCGAAAAAGATGGACGCCTCAGGGCAAAGAAAGTGGCGCATCGTCATAGATTACCGACGACTTAACGACGTCACCGTAAACGAAGTTTATCCCATCCCTCTTATTTCAGACATCCTAGACCAATTAGGCAATTCTAAATATTTTAGTGTTCTCGATCTAATTTCTGGTTTTCACCAAATAAAAATCAATCCTGCTGACGCTGCAAAAACTGGTTTCACCGTAATCAACACAAATGGTACCTCAGGTCATTATGAGTTTACTAGAATGCCGTTTGGGCTTAAAAATGCCCCTGCAACCTTCCAACGGCTTATGAACACTGTGTTATCGGGTCTTCAAGGTCTGCACTGCTATGTCTACCTCGATGACTGTATAATCTATGCAAATTCCCTGCCTTCTATGATGGAAAAGCTCCGCCTAGTTTTCGAAAGACTCCGTCAATTTAATTTAAAACTACAGCCCGATAAATGTGAGTTCTTAAGACGTGAAGTGAACTACTTAGGTCATACTATCACCGATAAAGGTGTCTCTCCAAATCCCGACAAGGTCAAGGCTGTCTCACAATATCCCGTTCCCGAGAATCCTAAAGATGTAAAATCTTTCCTTGGTCTCATCGGTTATTACCGACGATTTATCGAAAATTTCTCGAAAATCACCAAACCTTTAACTTCGCTCTTGAAAAAGGATGCCGCTTTCCATTGGAATGTGGAACAGCAAACAGCCTTCGACATCCTAAAGGAAAAGTTAACCACCGCTCCTCTCCTCCAATACCCTGATTTTTCTCAACCTTTCCTCGTTACTACAGACGCAAGTAATTACGCCATAGGCGCAGTACTATCCCAAGGGCCAGTTGGCAAGGATAAACCTATCGCGTATGCTTCGCGCACCCTTAATAAAGCAGAAGGTAATTACTCCACGACAGAAAAGGAGTTATTAGCCATATTATTTGCCGTCAAAACTTTCCGTCCCTATCTTTATGGCAATAAATTCAAAATCATCACCGACCATAGGCCCCTCGTGTGGCTTTTCAATGTAAAAGACCCAGGAAGTCGTCTTATTCGCTGGCGTTTAAAGCTGGAGGAATATGACTACGAAATAGTGTATAAACAGGGAAAGCTTAATTCGAATGCCGACGCGTTATCACGTCACCCGGTACTAGTTACTACACGCAGCAACAGCCTTAACGATCACTCTTACGAACAATATTTTAAACTACAATTTACCAAATCTATTCCACCAACAAATACACAAATCGAAGAACATACTCAAGCTTTACACCTTACCAAATGCAAGCTGATAGCCTGCCCTACATCCCTAGATTTTGATAGTTCAATGCCACATTGCGAAAACATTTTATCTCAAATTGAAAATTCAGCCGAGATGATCGCATCCGAACGCGAACCTGAAACAATATTTACTACATTATCTAATAATAAACAATACTATTTCTTATTCACTAAAGTTCATCATTATGACGAAACTAATTATAAAACAATATATTCTCTTCTAATAAAATTACGTAACACTATACTAGATCAAAACATAAACGAACCTGAGCTCGCGATATCAGATTTTAGCGAACCATTTTCTAAGTTAGTCTATACTAAAATATATAACATGTTAAACTTTATCTTCCATAACACTAATATCAAAATACATATTTACAAAAATCTGCTTATTTACCCTACACCCGCTGAAGTACCCAAAATACTTCAGGAAAATCACGACTCACCCATTGCCGGTCACCCAGGTATAAAACGGATGTTAAGTAGAATCAAAGAAGCCTATTACTGGAAGTCCATGCGTCTAGATATAGAAAACTACGTAAAAAATTGTAAACTTTGCCAGATAAATAAACCCTTACGTTGCTCAAATAAAGCACCTATGGAGATTACCTCTACTAGCACTAGACCTCTCGAAAGACTAGCGTTAGATATTGTGGGAACTCTACCAGAAGCTGGTTTGCAGAAATTTAGATTCATCTTGACCTTACAAGATGATTTAACTAAGTTTACCTGTGCTTACCCCATGATTACATCTACTAGCGATGAAGTTGCTCGTAACCTCATACACTTCATGTCACTATTCGGCTTCCCTAAAACTATACTTACCGATCTAGGTACATGTTTCACCTCAGAGCTTTTTAA
This sequence comes from Euclidia mi, assembly GCA_944739405.2. Classification (NCBI taxonomy): domain Eukaryota; kingdom Metazoa; phylum Arthropoda; class Insecta; order Lepidoptera; family Erebidae; genus Euclidia; species Euclidia mi. The sequence goes on from OX123184.2 coordinate 26,498,372, forward strand.
ACAAGTTACAGATATATGTAAGATCAAATCTATTTTCACTACTCCCTATCACCCTCAGTCAAACGGCGCTTTAGAACGCAGCCATGCTACTTTGAAAGAGTATCTAAAATCATTCGTCAATGAGAACCAAAACGACTGGCATTGCTATTTATCAACAGCGTTGTTATCGTATAATACTACACCTCATACCACTACTGGTTTCAGCCCTTTTGAATTGTTATTCGGTTATAAACCTGTCATCCCAAATTCACTTTACGAAACAAATGGTAACAACACGTATCACGAGTATGTGCGTGCTTTGCAGTACAGAATGAAGTTTAGCCGCGAAAAAGCTTTACAGAACATCGTAAACAGTAAAGAAACATCAAAACGCTACTATGACGAATCAAGCCGTAGTACTTCATATAAGACTGGCGATATGGTATACATAAAACATCACCATAGGCTACGAAAGGCCTTATCCCCTATCTGGAAAGGTCCCTACAAAATTATAAAAACTAATGGTAATCATAACGTCACCGTATGCATTAATCGTAAACACGTAAAATATCATACCAATGAAATCAAACCCGCTCACACGTAGTGTTGTCTCTTTTCAGAACGCTATGGCGTCACTGCCACGCAGAGCCTACCTTAACGCCGATAGTACACAGCCCAGGAATTTATTTCGACCCTATTGATACTGTTTATTTTTATAATGATTACTGGAAAATAATAACGCATATAGATATAGTGTCTGTTGAACCGCATCTTAATAATATTGAAAATTTAATTAAATCAACTTTAGACCTATGTATCAAATCGCAATTAACGGAATTTATGCAATGTAAAGACCTCTTCAACCCAGTAGAAATAAATTTGCAAGCTAATTTGATTAAATTAGATTCTTTGTCTCATATCATATCCTCAGATTCACCAAACAGATTCAAAAGATCAATTGAGTTTGGTGGCGAAATACTAAAGTTTTTCTTCGGCACACTAGATGCTGACGATGCACGTAAATACGACGCCGCTATTGACTCATGTCAACAAAGCGAGGATGAGTTGTACAACTTAATGAAAGAGAATATTCATATTGTAAAGTCTAGCATTAACACATTTAATACTACTATTTCAAGGTTAAACAAGAACGAAATTAGATTAACTGCTCAAATTAATAAACTCAATGAGATCTTAACTCAAACCACTAAAAACAATAACGAAGTATTGTATATATCAAAAATAAATAATTTACTTAATATCATCGAAGGTTCCTTATTAACTATTTCTAATTTTCTAGATTCTGTCTTAAACTCTATTTTATTTGCGAAAGCGAATGTTTTACATCCTTCTATAATTACACCTTCTAACTTATTAATAGAACTAACTAAGCAAAATCATGTCATAAATAAACGATTAGATTTTCCAGCTCCACTCAATATAGAGACTATTCATACAGTCATAGATGTGTCAAAACTAACTGCATATTACTATAAGAAAAGAATTGTATTTGTCATCCAAATTCCTCTTATCTCTCCTATAAAATACAATGTATACAAATTAATACCATTACCTACCCCTTCCGATCAAACCAACCCTAATACCTTTGCCCTTATTCATCCTACAAACCCTTATCTAGCTATTACAGAAGATAGATTAAATTATGCTTTGTTATCAAATTTAAATATAAAGGACTGTTTGAAAATAAATAATGAATATTCTATTTGTCAATTGGTAACTATATACTCTAGTGTCTCTAACCCATCTTGCGAGATGAAATTATTAACAGAAGTAGTGTTGTCATTACCTAAAGAGTGTGATTTCCGATTATTATATGGTCAAATAGATATTTGGCAAAAACTACACAAAAATGAATGGATTTATGTGCAGTCCAACCCAAATAAGTTAACAGTAAAATGCAAAAACGGTCTCAAAGATCTTTCTGTACTTGGTACTGGGTTACTTCAGTTAACCCCTGATTGTATCGGTTATTCGAAAACTCTACAATTTATACCATCGACCACTATGACGTCAATGTATAATAATAACCCGTTTACCTTAGATTTTGATATTACTCAAGATAATTGCTGTAATAAAGATTTTGTTAACAAAACAAATCCACTGTTATCTCCGTTATCTTTAAGTAACATAGATTTAGATTCTTTAACGCATACTTTTCATAAATTAGATGATTTGGAAATTGAAATTAATAAATACCAAAATCAATCTCATTTTGTTAAATATTCAACATATTATTCAGGATTCACTTACGCATGTATTGTTACAATAATTTTGTTTATTTTATATAAAGTGTATAATTACTTTAATTACAAAAGTCGCTCATCATGTTGCATTCAAATATTTAATCAATGTAACACCAGGAGAAATGTCCAAAATCAAAATAGAATCAGTAATTCTATTGAAATGATTGACCAACATGAACACTCTCTATCTGATAGCGATAACAACTCTCATCATTCATCTAATAGAAACATAAGTAATTTTTGAACCTAGTTCTAAATATATCTCTATCTAATTTAAGCTATGATTCTAAGATGATTATTATATACAATGTCTTATACCTACTAAATCTTATACAATGTCTTATACCTACTAAATCTTATACAATGTCTTATACTAAATCTTATACAATGTCTTATACTAAATCTTATACAATGTCTTATACCTACTAAATCTTATACAATGTCTTATACTAAATCTTATACAATGTCTTATACTAAATCTTATACAATGACTTATACTTAGTCTTAAACAATATCTTAAACTATGTCTTATACTATATCTTTATACTGTGTTGATATAATTTCTTTAATTTTCTCAATGTTTTTGTAAGCCTCATTTTTCTTGAACTCGATTTCGCTCATCTCATCTCTTGAGATAATGCTTCATCTAAAGGGGGGAGATGTTATATCCATAATTAGTTCCTAATTAAATGCTGATATCTGCACTATTTATATTATATATAGGGCCATAAGCCACGCGGCCAATGAGTCGCAGATAGACCGCGAGCCGCAGAAGTCCCGTCGTAGCCGTCGTTAACAAGTCAGACAGATTGTCATTTTTTTCTAGTAAAGTAAAGTGAGGCATTAGGTGTTCGTGTCTGTGTAAAACTTTATTGCAATAAACTGTGGTTCCAGCTGAAATAAAAGTGTTTTTTTAAAAAGACAATCCGCGGCTGCCGCCTAACAGTTCGTTGCCTCAGCATCCGGCAGACGCCCATTATCCACACTTGGATCAGTCCTCTCCCAACTTCTATATACCCACCTTACAAATTTTTGGAATGCCCTATTCTGGGTGTATCGGTCCACCCGCTTTTTATACCGTCTTATACGATTTGTACACGCACAAACTTTTTGCTTCAGATAGTCGATGCGTTCTGTGACTCGTGATTCGTATTCTTGGCGACTAAGACCCGTACCTAAGAACGCCCGAGTCACAAAACGCATCACTCTTGGTCTTATATTGCCCGACCTGAAGCAAATTAGCTTTACGATAAGCGCCATGGCTTCAGCGATACGACGCTCAATCCTGCACTGCCAGGCTGGTACAGCATTGGTTCAAGGGGCAGTATTACTACCATCTGGTATTTTAATACCTGCCACTCGACACGCTGTAACAGCCGCACAGTAAAGAATCAAGTGGGTATCGCTAAGATCTTCACTATTGTCTAAGTACGTGGACAATAGTGAATTCAGGGCACACACCAGCGCTATATTTTTCTTGTGTGTGGGCAAACGTGGTAAGCGGGGCCTATCTGCTGCATTCACAAAACGATACTCCCGAATAGTGCACTCCAAAGTACTCCTTAACCCCTCCCTCGCCGGGCGTAAGAAATAAAAAATGGCCGGTAGTGCAGGCCGCTTTACCTCTTGATCGAGCAACAGCTGACCGGCGTCATTATTGTACCTATATCTCAGTTAGTTTTAAACGTATCACAAAAATAATGACGGTTTTTGCATCCTTGAAATATGTTTTGAAAACTTATTGTAGATATATAATGTATAATTACCTTTTCTCTGCAGTTCGTTGAAATAAAACTTGAAAACACGAAAAAATCCTCTTCAATAAAACTTTTAACACACACTATCTCACAAATATTTAGCATTTTAGCAATTATTCACAGCACTTTATATACCTTACTTAATTCAATCAACAGTTAATATCAACTTCACTTATATTTTTATAAATCACATATAGTTTAAACACATCATCAGAATACGAAACGGCCGCCATAATCGCGCGCGAAATTGCGGCGATTTAGATACACTTTTGTAATATCAAATATCATCAAGTTTATTATTTTTTTATTGTTTACTCATTAGTTTGTGATAAATAAGAAAGGTTATGAGTAATAGTACCGACTTTTAACTACCTAATCTTACAAAACTGAAATGCGAACGGGTGCATTTACAACTTGCCGCCATTTTTAACCCGGCGTCGTGGGGGATGGGTCATAATGACCCGGCGTTTTAAAAATTGCTTGTAATTTTAACAAAAAGCGCGTAACATTGCCGCTCTTCTCAGTAGCTGGAGGTGTTGACTGGTTCGTCGCGTTGTTAACTTGAACTTAGTCGGACGGCGGATATACTGTGAGTTGGACGTGCCGAAAGTTGAAAAAGGTAAATATGACCCATCCCTGTAGTCTTCGTAACTATTTTAGCCATATGTCCGCTTATTATTATGTCGTTCTTTTTTGGTTTTTAATAATATTTTTATATATTTTCAACATGTTTAGTTGCTTATATCTATTCCCTTTGTATTTTTGTGACAAAATCTATCGTTTTACATATCTATATATTATTGTTTTTATAGAATATAAATTATAGTCGTTTTCGTTTTATTTGTAGGTATTTTGTTGCAAGTTTGAATAAACATGGAATACTCATCGCCAGTAAAACCTCCACCAAATAGACCCAATGTTCGTAGAAGGTGCCAGCTGTGTCCCATCAAAAAATACCGAAAGACTAACCATACGTGCCATTGTTGCGGCAAACATATTTGCCCCGAAAATTTCATAACTTTATGCGCCGAATGTGTTGATGTTGATGGTTCCAATTAATTTTTGTTATGTTTATTTCAAAGATTCTTTTGTTAAGTTCCTATAAGTGCCATATAAATTTAAAAAAAATATTAAAAATAAGTGTTTATTGTGACTAATCTAGAGAAGGCTATTTTTGTTAACTTTTTAAAGTGATATATTTAAAGTAAAAGTAAAAGTAAAAATATTTTTATTCTGAACACGCACAATAAAAAGCACAATAAGAAAAAAAATAATACAACTAAATTAATACACAAAATAAGAATTAAAACTAAAGAAAATAATAACAGAAAAAAAGTGTGACGTGTTAGAACAGGGCACAGTTCAGCATTTGTCAGGCAAATGCCTGACGCTGATTTTCAACTGTGCCCCTATTATTGAGCGAGTCACGCACGTAAAAACAAACATTACAAAATAATACAATAAAATAAATAATGTATTACCTAGATAGGATACGTAAATGAAGAATATATAAATGAATAGCATGCATACCTAACTAAAACAAATCAATAAATATAACTTATAATACATTTTATATATTACTGTAAACTGTACGTATGTATACACTAAATAAATGCATCGACGGGGAACCGAACGGCAGCGCAGGCAACACCGACCGCGGCTGCGCGTCTCTCGCACAGTGACTAAGTCGGCATCGACGCGACTACACGCTGCCGAGTGCAAAGCGCACCACACACACACAGCGGGCACATGCCATAATAAGCCCCGCACCGCGCATTGCGAATACACATAAACGTTCTCAAGCAAACAAGTTAATAAAATAAAATAATACATAGGTATTTACATCGGACGAAACAGGTTAGTACGTAAAATGTGTATACCCTACAAAAAAAAAACTATCATCTCTAACATACTTTAGCCTGGATATTGTGATAATGTTTTTGTTGTTGTGTTTAGGATGCTAACTACACATCGAATAAAAGCAGAAAGCCGCCTGCTAACCATCCTGCACTAAGACTATTTGGTTGGTATTTGTAGCAACAAGCACAAATGAATACCTAGTTAATCCGCACGAAAACTACAAAACAAAAGAAACTTATATCTAACAATTAAACTACATAATTATTAGGTACATAATCTATAATGCAAAGATATTTAGACCGCATTTTTATCAACGAGAATAACAGTTTGTCTAATAGTAAACCGTTATTTCCTTTAAGGTTTTCTACGTGGAGTGCCCGTGAAATATTACAACAAAACAAGCAGGAGAGCAGACAAGTTAAGCCGCCGCGACAGAAATATTGTGAAAGAATATAGGTACACAGGCATACATAGCAGTGAAACGGCGCAGACACGACAGCTTCAATAATAACTAGAAATGCGGAGGTAAACAACCATAGATATAGTAAATTATTTTTCTATGTAAACAACAGTCAACGCGAATGAACACGCACACACACAACGTGCCCTAGGTCGTATGGGATGAACATAAATTTAATGATTAAGTAAACTAACTAATGAATATCTTTTTGTACTAATAAAGTGATATTTTATTTAACTACACAAGGTTAAATAGAGTTATTAGAAAAAAAAATATTTTTTTTCGAAATATTGCAGGATACTGGATTAAAGATAAAGGGTAATTATGACCCATCCCCGACGTCCATGTAACGAATTTGTACCCCCACGACGCCGAGTTAATAATGATATTTTGAAAATCGTTTTTCGTTATAATTTATACAATGATGATATCTGAACTATATTTTATAGCAAACAAGATTAGTTTCCGAGTATAATGACATATAATACATATAGTGAAATTACGAGATTGCGTCGCCACACGTTTTTCAAAGCAGAGCTGTCGTCACTCACGCGCGCGAAGTTGAACTTATGGCAAACAATTTTCAGTCGTTATTTTTGCAAAAAAGTCTACAAAAATTATAACCAATTACAATACAAAATTAAAGAGAATATCCATACTTTGCAATAGTGGGACATAATTTTATTGGTGGAATTATTTTAACGTCATTTCAAGTAGTGAAATATGGCGCTGTCGTTGCGGGACATACGTGTTTCCCGCAAGCGCTGGGCGGAACAAATTTTCCTGGGACATACGTATATCCCGCCCGCGTTCCAGAGGTTAATTCATCTATGTACTGGTTACTAACTTGTGTATCCCTACTATGCACCTCTTCAACAGTTCTTTGCGTTCTGACAATATTTGAAACTTGTATATCGCTACATGTAGAAGAAGGGATAGGAGGGTTACGTAGTAAGTCAGAGCGTAGCCTCTCAAGTGCGTCGTCATCCAGCAGGCGGCAGCGCTGGATAGCCCACACTTGATCCGACAGTCGCTGTGCCGAAACGTTGACAGCTGGTTCCAAGCCCTGAAACAGAGGCAGCATGCGGTCACGATACGCCGTAAGGATGGTACCTCCCTCTGTAGCCACAAAATATGCCCACATGACGTTTTCATTTATGATTGTAGTCCATTTCATGCGGTGCACATTACCACCGGGAGCGGGGGCCCTGTTCGAGACCGGTGGATCTCGGAGTCCCAAGCGTAGCGGTGGCCGGCCTCTCCCACGGCGTCGTACGGGTGTTGGCGACGTCGGCGGTGAGAAATACTCGTCGCTCGGCGAGCTCGACGCCTCTATGATTGCCGACAACTTTGTTGTAGGTGCCGGCGGCTGCGAGGCGGAGCTGAGCGACGAGTCCGGGGATGTGTTGCGTGCAGCTTCTGCCCTAGCTCTTGTCAACATCTCATTATCATCTCCTCGTTGTACTTATATATGTTTATTGTCACTTTTCTTGGACGATTTGTCATTGACATTAGACGTCAACTCGAGTAATGTTTTTGTAGCTTCTTTTCATAGTGTATTAAATGGTTTCTTGTTATTATTATATGTTTATCATGTAAAGAAGTATTTCTTGTAGTCAAAAATATATAAACCACTATTTTTTAATTAGTACAAAACTTTAAGGACATATTAGCGAAGACATTATTATCATATATGTAACGAAAGAATTTCATAATATCTATAAAAAGCAAAGTTACTCTCCTTCATACTTCATCCGGGCTTAGGAACGGCAAAATTTATCGTTTTACAAGTAATTAAATACGGTGGTATGTAATTAGAAAGCAAACAAATATCAAAATAAAAGAAGGTATTCTGTAATAAAAGAAAATAATAATTTTGGCATATTTATAAAGTTAGAATCATCTGCTATTTACAAATATTATTTTATCATCATCATGTCAGCCTAGAGACGTCCACTGCTGGATATAGACCTCCCTCAAGGTTCTCCACTCAGACCGATTTTGAGCCGCCCGCATCAAATTATTATTTACTTAAGTAGGTATTATTTACTAAACTTACAAGTATTTCCATTGTCCTTCGAAATGGCCACCGCCATTGTCAATACACAGACGGGCAAGTTTAATTAAATTGTTTTTTAACGAGAGAAGTACGCTTCTGTCTTTTCACTTCGTCAAAAGCGTCCAATATGCGCTGTTTAAATTGTTTGACACTAACCGGCTTACTTTTGTACACTCACAAAAAGATGTCCATTCGTACACAGCTGAACTCGCGATTCCTCCACTCAAAAAGTACGCACGAAGAATAGCTACATACTCCCGTGATGTGAACAGATAAGCCATCGCGTCGGGCAAACGTAGACAAACAATTAACTGTTGCGGCGAAAAAAAATATACGCTCATTTCCACTAGCAATTTAGCACTTTACGAATTTATCAATGGTGCGGTGTGTGTCACGTCCATCACATATAATTTAGCATATAAGCACATGTTAGTTATGTATATAAACTAAGGCAACTGTTGTAAGAGCAGATTAAAAGAACATTAAAGTGTATGTGTCTCGATAGCGAGTGCGTTCTTTAAATTTCGAACCACCTTCAACACCACATGGCGACCATGCCAGGATCTGCAGGCGTCAAGACCAGAAGCTGCTAGTACGAGGGGACATCATGCGGAGATAAAGGCGCAATCAGTAAGAAACCCAAACCCAATGATTTTTTTTTCTCTCTTCCTCTCTTCGTTATATACTCGCTCTAACAAAGTACGCACTATCATGGGAGTTTCGCCGTCGAAGGAAGAAGTGATTATTGCCCAGACGGCATCAGGAGGAAGTAATAATGCTACTGCACCGCAATTACCATCTATCAGCACGGTACTAGTAATCATCGCAGTGTGCCTCGCGCTAGCTCTCATCGGTGTTTTGGTACACCTATACAAGCGGTGCCACCAGGGATGGATCAACCCAAAAATCAATAATCGGGAAGTGAGGCGAGTGACCAGCGAACAGGTACAGTGAGTAAGAAAATTTAATGTTTTAACTTCGTCTATTCGTGCTGTGTGTTGTGAAAATTATATAGAGATTTTAATTGATACTCTTAAATATGCCCTTTATTTGTAATTTTATGAAATAATTTTATTTTATATTATGATATGGAAGAAGAAGCTATACACGACAACGCAACAACCCGCAAGTACTCCAGCGTCAGACCCTAGAGCTGGATTGATCCGACACTATACCGAAGATATCCCGGACGTCAGCATGCACGAGATTAGTGTGGCTCTCAAACAGCTTAAAAACAACAAGGCGATGGCGGAATTACGAGCGAGCTTCTGAAGGCCGGCGGTACACCCGCTAGAGAAGCCCTTCGGAAGCTATTTAATTCAGTCATTCTCGAGGGTAAAACGCCACAGGCGTGGCACAGAGGTGTGGTGGTGCTTTTCTTTAAGAAAGGGGATAAAACCCTCTTAAAGAACTACAGACCCATCACACTTCTGAGCCACGTCTACAAGCTGTTTTCGAGGGTCATCACGAATCGTCTCGAGAGCAAGCTAGACGACTTCCAGTCTCCCGAACAAGCTGGTTTCCGTAAAGGATGTAGTACCATAGACCACATACATACGCTGCGGCAGGTTATACAGAAGTCCGAGGAGTATAACCAGCCCCTATGCTTGGCGTTTCTGGACTATGAGAAAGCCTTCGATTCGATCGAGACCTGGGCGGTGCTACAGTCTCTCCAACGGTGCCGGATTGACTACCGATATATCGAAGTGCTGAAGTGTTTGTATGAAAACGCCACTATGTCAGTCCACCTCCAGGACCAGAGTTCGAAACCTATTCAACTCCAGCGAGGGGTGAGACAGGGGGATGTCATATCCCCGAAACTGTTTACCACTGCGCTGGAGGATGTTTTCAAGATTTTGGACTGGAATAGACCCGGCATCAACCTCAACGGCGAGTACATCACTCACCTTCGATTCGCAGACGATATCGTAGTCATGGCTGAGACCGTGGAAGACCTAGGTACAATGCTCGATGGCCTCTGTAGAGTCTCCCAACAAGTAGGTCTTAAGATGAACATGGACAAGACGAAAATCATGTCGAACGTCCATGTTATGCCCGCTCCTATTCAGGTTGGGAACTCTAAGCTCGAAGTTGTCGACAAGTATATCTACCTGGGACAAATAGTCCAATTTGGTAGGTCCAACTTCGAGAAGGAGGTCAATCGTCGAATCCAACTCCGACTCCGACTTCTCGTCCGATATCCCGCAGTGTCTCAAGACGAAAGTCTTTGACCAGTGTGTTTTGCCAGTGATGACTTACGGATCAGAGACATGGTCGCTCACTATGGGCCTTATCAGAAGGCTCAAGGTCACTCAGAGGGCGATGGAGAGAGCTATGCTTGGAGTTTCCTGTGAGATCGAATCAGAAATGAGGAGATCCACAGTATAACCAAAGTCGCCGACATAGCTCTCCGGATAGCTAAGCTGAAGTGGCAGTGGGCAGGGCACATAGTTCGAAGAACCGATGGCCGTTGGGGCAGAAAGGTTCTGGAGTGGCGGCCACGTACCGGACGACGCAGCAGAGGTAGGCCCCCCCGCAAGGTGGACCGACGATGTCGTCAAGATCGCGGGAGGCGGTTGGATGCGGGCGGCTCAAGACCGGTCTGTGTGGAGAACCTTGGGGGAGGCCTATGTCCAGCAGTGGACGTCGTTTGGCTGATATGATGATGGAAGTAGAATGCACCTCAATATTTATTCAATTAAAGCTTTTAAGAGAAAGCATTGTCAAATTAGGCCCATCAAGAAGGCAGGGAGAAAATTTTAATAAAAAGATTAGCGAAGCGTGAGACATTTACAACAAGTTTAAATCCTTGATTGATAATTGTGAAAAAAATTCGGACGAACTTACAGAGTTAATAGATAAAATAGATAGATTATACCAAAGTACTATTAGTATTGACATAGTAACAGAAAAACTAAAAATGGGCACCGAAAATTTTTGTTTGAAAACAGCTGTTAGCTTGTTACCCAAAATGAATGGGGACGAGCAGGTGACCCAAGATTTGATAGACAGCGTTAACTTATATAGCTCTATGTTAGACCAAGCCAACTGCCAAATTTTGATTAAATTCATGCTAACTGCACGACTCAGCCAGGGAGCTAGGTTACGTTTGGCATCGAATTATGACTCTATAGCCAATTTATTGACCAACATGAAAAACCATCTGTTGTCTCCAAAATCCGACGTAGCAATACAGGCTCGGTTTTCACGAGCTAGACAAAATAATAAGACTATTTCGGATTTTGGAGCAGAAGTTGAGAAGTTTTTGGTAGACCTGACCATCTCTCAGGCTGGCGACGATGAGGAATCACATAATTTTACGTCCACTAAATGAAAAATACGCAATAAAAAGGTTTGCGGATGGCCTACGAAACCAAAAAATTGGTACTACAATAGCTGCGCGTAATTTGACATCGTTGAAAGATGCAATAAGGGTGGCGGAAGACGAAAGTTCCACTTCCCCAGACCAAATAATGAGCTTTCAGCGACGACCAAAATATCATAAAAATCAAGGGAATGCGAAGTATGTGAATTTGCAACATTATTGCGGTGGTTTGAATAATCACGTGCGGCGACAAGCAGCTGTGTTTGACAAGCATCGCGCGTGTCATAGGGGCAAAAATGCTAACGCATGGCGTAACAGTAATATGCGCACTACTAGTAGACATTACAATTATCGCGGTCAGCAGAAACAACAGGTAGCATATTTAGACCGTACGTCGCCGGAAAATAATGAGTCAATGGCAAGGCCAAGAATAAACGATGACGAACAACAAACAATGAGTCAGTTTTTTCGTTAGTTAACATATATTAGCGTGTGATAGCATTAATTGGGCTATTTTTAGAATAAATAATATTGAATCAGAATGGAGCGTCGTTGTCGGCTATAAAAAATAGTTTTTGTGTAAGATATGGGTTGTGTAATAACATTTATAGAGGTAGGCTCGTGATTAATGGCGTAGGAGGTAGTTTAGTTGCAATAGGTTACATTTATTTTTTAATATACGAGAAATATACATTTTCACATAAATTTTACCGTTTTCGATAAGTTACCTTGTAAGGCAAAAGGTATATTAGGCCAAGACGTTTTGCAAAAATATTATGGAATAGTAGATTTTTCGAAGAATATTTTATTTATAAGAGAATGTCGAGGGACAATGGTTTCGATTCCATTAAAGAACAATGGCAAGTTCCCATACAACACTTTATTTGAAATCGATTCGAAGCGTCTATGTATGAAAAAATGTTAAAAACAAAGGGGTTCTATTACTTACACATAATCATCAAGAGTTTTTATTTTCGGAGGCCGTAAAAAAAAGATATGAACATTTTGTATATTTGAAGGTTATGTTAATAGAAAACAACTTTGTAACTACACAAATGCATTAAATACATTTAGATAAGGGGTGGTGATGTGCAAAAAGCATTGATAGGATATACCTAGACTGATTCAAGATCAGTGTCTAGACTTGATAAGTATCTACCTAATATTAAAAAATCAAAGTTCCATCACTAAATAGGGACATAGACTATGTAGGATTTATGTAATCCTTTATTTTTCAAAATTTTATTGAGTATTAGAGCCCCACCTCATTATGAGGCCATGGCAACGTCGCCAGCTACCGTATATTTTATATCGAAACTAGCTGACCCGGCGAACTACGTATCGCCTTTTTAAAGTACCTTTCTTAAGACGGCGGATGGGTAATCAAAGATGGCGGATGGGAAATTTCAATAAAATAATATATTGATTTTCCGTCTGCCATATTTGATCACGAAACAGATGTTATATACAAATGCCACATCCGTTATAACGGCGGAGCCGATACTCATATTGATTTAATAGAATTTTCCCATCCGCCACCTTTGATTTTCCATCCGCCATCTTCGATTGCCCATTTGCCATCTTTGATCACGAAATATATGTTGTATTTGCATTCCTCATAGCTTAAAACATCGGAGAGGATACCCATATTGACTTTAAATATTTTTTCATCCACCATCTTTGATCACGAAATAGATGTTGTATTTGTATTCACCATCCCTTAAATCATCAGAGACGATACGCATATTGATTTTTAAATTTTTTCCCATCCGTCATCTTTTATTTCCCATCCGCCATCTTGAATCACGAAATAGATGTTGTATTTGGATTCTCCATCCCTTTAAAAATCGGAGACGATACCCATATTGATTTAAAAAAAAATCCCATCCGCCATCTTTGATCACAAAATAGATGGTGTTTTTGAATTCCTCATTTCTTAAAATATCGGAGACGATACCCATATCGACTTTAAAAGAAATCCCGTCCACCATCTTTGATTTCTTATCCGCCATCAATGTTGTATTTGGATTCTCCATCCCTTAAATCATCACAGACGATTATTTGGATTCTCCATCCCTTAAATCATCAGACGATACCCATATTGATTTTAAAAAATTTTCCCATTCGCCATCTTTGATTTCCCATCCACCATCTTGAATCACGAAACAGATGTTATATTTGGATTCCCCATCCCTTTTAACATTGCAGACGATACCAATATTGATTTTTAAAAATTTTCCTATCCACCATCTTTGATTTCCTATCCGCTATCTTTGATCACGAAATAGATGTTGTATTTCGATTCCCCACCCCTTAAAATATCGAAGGCGATATCCATATTGATTTTTAAAATTTTCTCATCCGCCATCTTTGATTTCCCGTCCGCCATCTTGTTTCACTAAATAAATTTCTTAATATTGATCAGCGTCCCGAAAATCTCGAAAACGATACCCATATAGATTGTATCCTATTCGTTTAGCCTTTTTTTGCCTTTGACCCAACCCTCTCCTCCTTCTCGTTTGACCATTTTATTATTTTTGTCTGGCCCTTAAAAGTTGTGGCGTAATTTTATATAGCCTATAGCCTTTCGGAATAATTGGGCTATCATAGACAATAACAATTTTTAAAATCCGACTGCTAGTTCCTGAGATTAGCCGACATTATCTTTTAGCCTTTTTAGCCTTTTGCCCAGCCCCAAAGGGTCGAAGCGTTATGTTATATAGCCTATAGCCTTTCGGAATAACTGGGCTATCGTATACAAAAAGAATTTTTCAGATCCGACTGGTAGTTCCTGAGATTAGCGCGTTCAAACAACTAAACAAACTCTTCCGCTTTATTATATTGGTATAGATAGTATAGGTATATATTCGGGGTAATACAAATCTCCTTTATTGGGCGGATACTATATAACTGTAAAAAGTATTTACACATACAAACTACTTAGTACAAAGCAAACTTGGGCCAATATCATAGAGCCAATATGGCGACTGTGATTTGTCTGTCAGAACCATTAGAATTTAACAAAATACTCGACAATCCGAATTTTGCGGATATATCTTGTCGACTCGAAATCTTTATTTTTTAATGTTTTATTATTCAGGTAAGGTTTCGATGTACTCCTTGACGACATTATTAATATAAGATTATCGACAGCTGTGAGAATCTTTTGGAGTTAACCAGATATTTGTGACTGTCAATTAATTATAGACATATAATTTGCAATAAAATAAAATTGCGACTATAATTAAAAATCTAAGCTATCCTATCTCTCAAGTTGGACCAGACTGCTCACGGTGTGCCAATTTAATTTAAAATCGGTTAAGTAGTTTAGGAATCCATCGCGAACAAACATCGTGACAGGAGATTTATATATATTAAGTTATATGGTACCTAACTCACTTGGCCACGGTTTGGCAGCCATAGGTACATTTCAATATAAACTGTTTGGATACGCAGCCGGCGACGTCGCCATGGCGTTCATACAAGTGAGGTAGGGCTCTTAAGATTAGACGTTATGGCATGTTAGATCTTTCTAATAAATAGGTACAAGTCACTTGCTTTTATAAGAAACTAGGGCGGCCGACTAAGGGCTTTTGCCCGCGTGGAAGTCGAAAATTATCCCACAGGAACTCAATACCTACCAGGATAAAAAGTATACTATATCTTATTCCAGGTTATGGTCTATCTGTGCGCCTAGTTTCATTCTAACCGGTTCAGTAGTTTTTTCGTGCGTAACAAACAGACAAACAAATAAACATCGCATTTATAATATTAGTAAGGATAAGGATATGGGATCTCTCTTACTACGGAATTCAATATTCGAAATATAGATAGATCTGTAGATTTTAGATTCGTTTTTGACAGTTTTTGACATAAGCTCCATACAAAATATGTCAAACACAAATCTAAAATCTACAGATCTATCTATAGTTCAAATATTGAAAATGGCCGTTAGTGCGCCACCAACAGGCATGACAAACCTTATCTGAAGGTGACAGCTGCAAATGAAATAAAGGAATGTTTTTGTAATCAAATATTTACTCCATAATTGATAAAAAACAGACAATTTATATTAGATTGCTTTAAAAGAGACACCAATAGACTTATAAAACTCTTTAGTAATAAAACACTGCAAAAGGATTTATTATTTAATAAATACTAATTAAAGATGAGGGACCTGACGTGGTTCTATTTTCATTTGGATAATATTTATCATGTTCTGTTGTAGTTCGGACGGGCTATCTTTTAATTTGTCACTTTGCCTTCGTACTAATGAACATCCACACAGAAGGCACACATTTCTATGGCCTCGTGGACATGGTCCAGCTTGTTCACCTTCATTAGCATCTTGCTGCAAACTCTGATTTACTCAATCTATAGCGAGTTCCCAACATGCTTCACAAACATAATCATCATCAGTAATCTAAAAATTAAGAAAAGCAATTATTACTACAGGCAAAGAAAACGCATCACACTACATCTAGATAGACGAATGTTACCGAATTTTGTAATATTTTAAACTGCTTTGAAAATTCACTGAAACTTACTAACGCTAAATTGGTAAGGAAGTATAATAATTCCCCAGTTACAGAGCAAAGTACAAACTCTTGTGTTCTGATCTAAGGTGCGATATTGCCGGAGAGTATTGACGCAAATGTTACAATTCACGCACAATATGCGTGTAGGCCTGCTACTTCGCATCATAACAAAATCTTAAGGCACAATCGAAGTCAGTATAGAAAAAGCTACAGGTCCAGATGTTTTGAGCGCAAATAGTCCGTAAGAAAGCACAAGTCGTCGTATGGGGCAGCGAATCAAGTCCAGGGAGTAAGCAAGAATAAAAAATAAGGATAATTCTATAAAAACTGCGAAAACAACGAGAACACTGCCAAACAAGCTTTTTGGAAAGAAAATAACGTTGACAACATAGATTAATATGTATTATATTGACAATGTCACAGACTATAATAGTTGGTGCCACGAGAAGATAGACTTTTTGCAAACACACATTCAGGGTTTTACAACCTTTGTTTCTAACAGTTGTTTTTGAGATTTTATGCCTTAGTGAACTTTTATGCTTTTTGAACAGTAGTTTTTTGTTTCAATGCTCAATTATGCTACTAAGTATTCGAATTTATATTTTATTATCTATGACATCTTGTCGTGACTAATTTTTTACTAATTTTACAAAAATAAACATATTTTATTTTGTGTTTGAGTATTCGAATTTCCCGGAAGTATTTTCATGAATTTCCCGATTTTTTATACGTAAGTAATTATGTAAATGCAAGACAACAAAAGAGAGCCATGTATGTCAATAATAGAGTACAATCATGGTACTCGATCGTATAATCAATAGCTAAGCTATCGTAAAATATAAAAAAATACCACTAATGAATAATATTACAGACCACTAGCTAGTCCATTACATTAAAATGTCTAAGCATAGAGATTTTACCTTCGACAAAATCGTTATATTATAGTTTGCCATCTGCAATTCTGCACCCGCTTTTCCGAGATGCCGACCGTAGGACGAGCATTGCGACACCAAAAATATTCTTAACATCCAAAACATATGTTTAATCCTCTGACAAATGCCTAAGAATGAAAAAAAATTAATGGATTAACGCAAAATGTTGACATTCCAGGCCTCTGACATATTCCAGTACCAAAAACCACTGTTGGCAGCGCATATATCGATAAAAACCCGATCAATTGACATATTACTTTGCAATGACATATTTGTGTACCGTTGCGCTCATTGGATTTGTTGCACATTATTTGTTTTTGACAGACCTGTCGCTAAGTTACTTAGTAGAAATTCTTTGTTTCAAAAAGTCTATGTTCTCGTGGCACGGTCTATAGGGATCATAGACAAGGGCAACGAGTAAGGATACTGACAATGTAGACATTTTCACTTAGTGTTGTCATTAATTATCTTTCAATTGCCTACTGATACCTCTAATTAAATTAAATTTCAGATCAAGTAAAAAAATATATTTATATATATCATAAATAAAATCTTCTTTTTATATAATATCATATACATCAAATATTTTTTTAACACTATCGTGAATTGTTTCTAGATGTAGGTTAAAAAGATTACTTACCTTTTTTCTATTAAACAAATACGATTGTTTTGTAAATGGTAACTCTGAAAATGACATTAAACAAGCACCGGAAATTAATGTATTCAATAAATAGTTTATCAATTTAGATAATTTAACGTACGCTTTTATACTTGAAACTAAAAACGTACAAAATACGAAATAATTATATTAATAAGTTTTTCATAAGTTACGTTTATAGACGCTTCTAACACTTCACAGGTATAATCCTGCCATTGTTCTTTGATTGATTATTTATTGACTGTTTCCTTGCGTTGTGAACTTATTAAATATTTGCCTGTTAATAGAACAGAAGATTTTGTATTATTTAGGAAAGAATTATGTAAAGGTGTTTTTTTGGCTAATGTTAAAATGGGATGATACCGATTAGGATATTAAACACAACCTCTGAGGAAGTTATTTGTGGCATGTCTGACGTAGAAGTTAGTTCATTAAGTGATTAGGAGTATTGTAGTTTTGCGGAACCGGAGATAAACGTTGAACGCCTTAAGAAAATATTTTCTTTGCTTAAATTAGATTATTTGAATAAGGAGGAACGGTTATCGATCGAGCAAGTATGTGCAAAATTCCCAGATATATTTCATATTCCGGGAGATAAATTTACTGTCACGAATATTTATAAATAGGAGATTAGATTAAAGGATAATGTCACGCCAGTATATAGGAAACAGTATAGGATACCTCACGCTCAAAAAAAGGAACTTGATCGGCAGGTTCAAGAGATGCTTGATAATAATATTATTGAGGGGACAGTTAGTGGGTGGTCTAGTCCTGTCAATTGTTCCAAAAAAGGCAGATCGTAACGAAGAAAAGAAATGGCGCGTAGTTATATACTATAGACAGTTCAATGAAAAAATACAAGACGATAAATTTCCTTTACCTAATATTACTGAGGTTTTAGAGTCATTGTCAGGCGCTATGTATTACAGTCACTGCGATTTATCCCAATCGTATTTTCAGGGTTTCTACTGTCTCGCGAAAACAGTAGAAACTGTACAGCGTTTACAACAGATAAGGGGCAATACCAAATGTGTAGATTACCGATGGGATTAAAGGTAAGTCCAAGTTCATTTAGTAGAATGATGACTGTAGCCATGTCAGGGTTAAATTATGACAAATGCTTAGTTAATTTAGAAGATTTGATCGTTTTCGGACGAAACCTTGAAATTCATAATCAAAATCTCATGTCAGTTTTTTCGCGACTAAGAAAAGTCAATCTAAAATTAAATCCGTCAAAATGTGAGTTTTTGAAAAAGCAGATACTTTATGTAGGACATATTATATCGTCAGATGGTATTTTACCAGACCCAGAAAAAGTTGCAGTTATAAAAAAATATCCGCGTCCTTCTAGTAGCGTCGAAGTAAAACGTTTTGTAGCTTTTGCAAATTATTACAGAAAGTTTATTCCTAATTTTGCTAGTATAGTTCTGCCTATGAATAAGTTATGTAGAAGAAATGTAGTATTTAACTGTACAGATGAATGCGAGAAAGCATTTGTATCACTAAAAGAAATGTTGATAAACCCTCCAGTATGTTTACATTTTATTATTCAACTGACTATTTCATTAACAAATATAGGTACATTATAATTGCATTAAAACTAACTTAACTAAGTGGCTATTTACACATAAATTAAAACAATAATTTCTATACTTAAATAACTAACAACTAAAAGGAAATACATTAAAAAAAAGTAAAAGCAGAATTTAAAGGGCGTCATGGAAATCCTCCACATCGCCATCAATTGGAAGCGTGCCCAGAATGCTGGCAGCACTGCCACGTTGTATGGCAATGCTGATCTTTTGTGCCAAAAACAGGCCAGCCTTCTGGTCACGCAAGGCGTCAAAAAATCTCTTTGAAAGATCTCTAAAAAGAGATCTCGCACTTGGACCTCATGGTCCCAACATTTCAACTCCAAACGGCTCAAATACATAATCCCCTACTAGATTTATGTATTTGCGCCTTTTTAGAGTCTCCGCTGAAGCAGCAGCAGCGCCCGCACAACCCGCTGTGCTAGGAAGATGAGATGGCGCAAGGGTATCGACACATGTTGCGTCCCACACCAAAGGCCTACCCAGCTTCCATGGCAGTAAAGACATACCGTCTGGTCTCTTACCATCGTCGCGTGCCAAGCCCTGAGGTTCAAGTTGGGCTGGATCGCCAGCGGTGACAAGAGCCCGACGAAGTATGTCATTGAAGTTGGCGTGTCGTGAAATATGACCTGCGCTCCTGCTACATGACAGACCATGGTGACCAAGGCTGTCGACAGCCTCTCCACAGTGACAGCGATGTGGAGAAACACATGGCACACCTAAACGAAGGCAAGAAGCAATGCGGAAGGTCGTATCGTCCAACATGGTACCTATGTTGGACGATGGCAGTGCTTGAAGCCAAAGCCCTGACTCCCACTCTCCCACAGTCAGCAAACGAGCACGCTCTGCAGCATTGGACGACGTACTTAAGAGATTTTCTCGTACCACGCTGCAAAGCGGCCCGTCCCACTGCCTCTGAGAAGATGGGATTCGGGGTAACTCGGTGCTTGGACAAGCCATTCTCCATGCATTCATGGCATCGGTCTTACACTGCACCTCAGAATTGACCAGTGTGGGTGCTAAAATTTTCCTGGTCAATTCTTCAGTGCTTTGGACCGAGGACAGGAATACTGGTAAGCTTACGTCAGTAATTTTGCGAACGCCAAGGCCGCCCAGGCGTACAGGCAAGGACGCCTTTAGCCACACTCGGTCGTTCAGGGCCAGATTTAGAATTTTGCTTAAAGTAATTTGTATAAGTTTGTCAATTTGGGCGAGTGCAGATGGGTTTTTCCAAAAAGGGGAAGATCGAAGAGCGTGTGTAAATTTAGGGACAAAAAGACAATACTTGATAATAGTAAAAGCCGAATGCATATTAATTTTGAGTAACCTGTCTGAAATGTCACTAAAATTTTGAATTTTTTTTGTATAAATGAATCGAAACCTTCGTCTAATATTGTGGACCCAAGAAGGCAAGAGCACTTTTTCAACGTTAGTAATATTGGGAGCAAGATGTTGAAATTTTGAAAGTATATCCGATTTGTCTAAGTTATCGTTAATGAAAATTTCGCATTTACTGGGATTAAGTTCTAGGCCAATGGATAAAAATTTCGACTTAAGAAGTGCCAGGTCTTGATAAACTGAGTCTACGTCATCTGCAAGGGTCCCGTCATCTAGGTACCAGATGTTAAATTTTGAATTTAGCTCTTTGATAATTGGGTGAATGGCCAAGCTAAAGAGTAGTGGTCCAAGCGGATCGCCTTGTTGACAGCCAACGGCGGATTCCAAAACAATTTCCTTATATATCAATTTTGGAGGGTGCCTGTAGCACTGCCAAAGAAAACTGAAAATTTCGGGTGTTTCTAATTTAGCTTGTGTCAGCAAGGTGTCCCTATTAACCGAGTTAAAGGTGTCGCACGAGTGATTGATTTCCACGGGGTAGCCGGGATCGATCACTCGCCGAGCAATTAAAGAGAGATAATTAGGTTGACTTACGGGAAATAAATAAAAAATGTCACCAGGAAAGTTTAAACTCGCGTTATAATTCCAGTTATTTGATGGCTTTAATTATACAAAAAAGAACTGACGATTGAGATTAACAGAAGAGACAATTATCCAGGGCGTGGGCGACGTTGGCACTTCACAGGTCTTCGGATGATGGTAGTACTCAGCTCGGTGGTGCTGGCCGGAGGAAAAGGGCGAAGCCTCGTGACCGCTGTATTTATAGGGCCGGCGCGGAGGGGCGCGAGGGAACGGCCCATTGCTGTGCGTCACTCGTAGCGAGGCTCGCGGCGCAGGAGCGTGATGTGACGTCACACCCCCCCCCCCCCCCCCGTTAGGCAAGGATTTTCCCTAAGGAAAATTCCCTAGCCCAACGGGCGTAGCAGCCCTGAAGATACTCCCTGAAATTAGAGAAAACAAGGGCAAGAGTACCTTGAACAAGTGACAACCCTATACGCTAATTAGGATACCTAAATAATAATGACCCACGCTTGCATTCTTCACGCGTACAACGGTAGTCTGAATTTGAACATAAACATTTATCATTCATAATTCATCACACATACCTACATGTAAATGCCGAGGCCAGTGTAATAGCCTAATATTAAAGATAACAATCTATGGAGAAGCGCTTTGGGTAATTATTAGGTAATAATGATTTGTAGATATAAGAAACTTGATCTAGCCCTACGACTTACAAATCTTGGATTCGGCCTTTGCCACTAGATAAGTAAACTTTTTGAATATAGTTAGGTATAACAACAGATTTTTCGTAAAGATGAACAAAAATAATACAAACCGCAGACACGACCGGACCGCTCAATGTCAAAGGAAAGAAATTAATAAATATTTTGCTGTAATTAATAACTAGAACACGACCAGTAACCACCTTTTGAATGTAAACAATGGTGAGTCATTAGTTAGGCATTTATTTATCGGCGCGTCGCTGAGTGAACGCGCGTGCGTCATAACGACAACTAGGTACGATCTAAATGGTAGGTACTATTCGACTGTTCCAAGCTCGCGACGCACGGTTAATCACCATGATCGTTTATAAAGTACCTATAATAACAATTTGATTATGGAATTTATACAGAATTAAGAATAACAACAGAACTTCAGAACAAGGCACGGCGAAAAACAATACGCCAATCAAGATGCATTTCAACAAATAGATTTGCGGAAAGAAAATACACATGCGAGAATCGAACTTGTATGCTCAGCTAATAGCGACCTTTTAACCACTGATCAACAGGGTAAAAAAAACAATATATTTAGTTTATGGTTAGTATTTTTTAAAACAATGTTCAACATAACATTTCAGTACACAATTGCGCAGCAATTTGAAAAATAGTATTGTTTACGAGAAAAAAAATATTTGCTACCCACCACAGAAAATATCAATTTATAGTAGGCACTACTTCAAACGGTAATATAAATTAGAAACGTTCGTTTGAAAAAATTAAACAATGAATAGGTAGAAGGTATTCTTATTGTTGTTTTTATACTTTTATTATTCTTTGTAATTAATCAACTTTAAATCCTTGATGTGCCAATCGCCTAAAGGTTTTCCAGCCATGTCGTTAAGTTTGTATACTAGAGGTGATTTTTTTGAGGCAATCTTACATTTAATAAATTTAGGCACCAATTTCTTGCTAAAGTATTTATCCTTATCACTAAGAAGAAACGTTCTGCGCCAAACTATATCACCGACATTGAATTCTGCCTGTTTACGGCGAAGATTATAAGATGAACAATTTCGTTGGTGGGCCGACAACAGAGCTGAATGTACCTTCTCGAAAATAGAAGATAAATAGCCTAAAGTTTCGGCATAGCCGTCCCGTGGTTCAAGCACCATATCGGAATTAAATTCCTTATCAATATACTGAGAACCACATGTTATGACCTCCCTACCAAAAACAAGGAAATTAGGAGAATAACCAGTAACCTAACTAACTGCGCAGTTAAGGGCAAATTGAACTTTAGTGATTAGAGTGTCCCAGATTCGATGATCAGATTCTATGAAAGTTGAAATAGCTGTCATAATGGTTTTGTTGCAACGTTCAACTGAGTTAACGTGGGGAGTATACAACGGTGTAAAATGCAAATTTGGAATTTTATATTTTGACAACATACTTTTAAAGGTTGCGCTAATAAATTGTTTACCGTTATCCAAAACAATAGTAGATGGAATTCCATGCACCAAAAATACATTTTCCTCAAGAATTTTTGTTATCACTTCTGCAGTTGCCCGTTTAATGGGGAAAAGTAAACAATATTTAGAGAAACAACAACTGACCACAAATATAAAAGTGTTTTGTTTCCTGCTGGGAGGCAATGGACCAATCAAATCGATACTAATCGTCTGAAAGGGCTTTTGACATGATTTGGGTTTTCCCATTAGACCTAAATTTGGGTGATTTCGGTGTTTATGGGTGATACAAGGTTCACATGAACTGACGAACTTGACAACATCAGTGTACATACCAGGCAAAAGTAATTAAGTGCGAGACGTTTGTATGTCTTAAAAATACCCAGATGTCCAGCAGTGGGCGAAGAATGATTCTCCCTTAGAATGTCATTTCTTTGGTCAGACGGAATAACCTCTTTCCATTGAAATTCTCTAGTGAGAGGGTTTAATGTTTTTTTTAAACAATACAATTTATTGTTTATTACTTGATAGTTAACAAAGGAAGTCGGAGAACTTAAACAGCCTTTATAGATATTTAAATACCAAGGATCATTAGTAGAAACTGGTAAATTCTGATTAGAATTAATATCTGTATTTATATGATTAGCAATAGCAGAAACGGGTAAAGAGCGAGACAGAAAATCAGGTAAAACGTTATCGGAACCCCGACGATGACGTATTTCGAAATTATAGGAAGATAAGCGAACTCCCCATCTGGCTAACCGGCCAGTAGGGTTATTTAAGGTCAAGAACCATTTCAAAGCAGCGTGATCTGTGTAAACAATAAACTTTTTACCATTTTCAACATAACAACGCCAGTGTTCTATAGCAGATAGAACAGCCAGGGCTTCGCGCTCTGTGGCACTGTAATTTTTTTCTTGCTTAGTGAGTGATTTGCTATAGTACGCTATGACTCTTTCCTCACCATTTAACCTTTGACAGAGGATCGCGCCAAGTCCAAAATCACTAGCATCTGAGTGTATTTCAAAAGGTTGCGAGTAGTCAGGACAAGCCAACACCGAGGAGGAAATCAAACAATTCTTTAGGTTATTAAACGCCTCATTAGCCTCTGTCGTCCAACAGAATGGAGGTGCGTTTTTACTTTGAGATGTTAACTTATTTAAGGGTGCAGCAATAG
Source organism: Euclidia mi (assembly GCA_944739405.2). NCBI lineage: Eukaryota > Metazoa > Arthropoda > Insecta > Lepidoptera > Erebidae > Euclidia > Euclidia mi. The sequence goes on from OX123184.2 coordinate 26,523,063, forward strand.
AGCTAAAATTCGGTATAAAACGCCTGTAACACGAGGCTGCGCCTAAAAAACGACGTACTTCTTTTCTATTAGAAGGAGTGGGATAATTTTTCATTGAATTTACTTTATCCGGATCGGGATGCAATCCACTAGAGTCGACAACATAGCCTAAATATTTTAGTTTATCTCTAAAAAATTTAAATTTTTCGAGATTAATTGTTAAATTAGCGCTTTTTAGTTTATCAAGAATGCGTAATAAAAGGGTAATATGCTCGTTGAAACTGAAAGTGATACAGATTATGTCATCGATAAAACAGAAAACCTTATTTTCAAATTCTGGACCATAAAATAAAATATCAACTAATCGTTGTTGAGTAGCTGGCGCATTCGTAAGACCGAAGGGCATTCTTTTGAATTGAAATGTGCCACGCGTAGGAATATAAAAGGCTGTTTTGCAACGGTCCTCTTCTTTAATTAATGTTTGCCAAAAAGATTTAGACAAACCTAAACTAGACAAGTATTTAGCATCTCTCAGATTATCTAAAATTTCCGAAATATAAGGCAAGCTATAAGCATCTTTTTTTGTAACGGAATTTAATTTACGACTGTCCAAACAGAAACGCAGTTCACCATTCTTCTTAGGGGTCAAAATGACAGGGTTTGACCACGGGCTTTCAGATCGTTCAACAACATCCTCTGAGAGCATGTCGTCAAGATGCTTTATTAAAATTCTTTGTTTATCGGGAGACATGCGATAAAATCTTTTCCGAATAGGGGGGCAATCACCTGTATCAATTGAATGAGAAATAATATTTGTGCAACCGAGACCGCGCTTCTCGTATGAAATATCGGTAAATTTTGAAATAATGTTGTCAGCGGTAGCTCTCTGGTCAACTGTAAGATGATCATAAGAAACAAGATGTGTAGGGGGAACTGCCTGCAACTCCATTACTTGAGCGTCAGACTTGTTCACAATCAAAACAGACTCTAATTTGTTAGGAAATAGGCCAAAGCTTCGCCAAAAATCCATGCCAAGGATAAGGGAATTTTGAATCCCAGGTACAACATGAACTTCTAAGTTAATCAATTTATCCTGAAAATCAAAGGGTAGAAACACCGATCCCAAAGACTCAAATCGTTCGCCGCCAGCTGTTATTAACCTTAAAGGTTTCGATTTATCCAAAACATCGTCTTTCAAAAATAAGTTATGCAAATTATTACCTTCAAATTGTAACGCAAGATCCAGAATCTAAAAGACCAGTGGTAGGTATTCCGTTTAATTTTAGAGTAACGTAAGGTAAATATTCTACTTTAGAATTACGGATTGAGGAAATATGATAGCTACTAAAGAATTTTTTTAAAAAGTCCAACCAATTATTCCACTCTGTTTTATTACAATTAGTTGTATAATTTGATTTTCCACAATCCTTGTTAACTAGTTTTTTGAAACTGTAGGGGTCGACTTAGATTTACAATTAGGGCAGTCTGACACCTTGAAACCCTTTGTACCGCACTTAAAACAGATTAGGTAGTGTGGTTGACGGCAATTACGTAATGAGTGCGAATTGTATCTACAACGCACGCAAAATTTTTTATTTATATTAGAAGTACTCGATACGGCGTTAACTTGTGGTACAGACTTGTATCTCGATGTATCAGCGACAGAGTTATATTTATTGAAGTGATTATGATTGTAAACATTTTTGTTTGAAGAAAAATTAGAAAACGGATAATTATACGCTAGATCAGGTGCTACAGTATTCTTTGAAACTTTAGGGGGTTCAGAAAATTGCTTACTGCGACTTTGGTAATTTTCGAAAAGACGACAAACTTCGACCATCAACATCAACAACCTTTGCAGTGAGCAGACAATTAGTGTAACAAGGTCTAATATTATTTAGCAAAATTTCTAGCTTCTCCGAATCAGCGATAGGAGAACTAAGTCGCGAAAACAGACCGTGCATTTTTGCCACGTAAATAGTTATTGATTCGTTTTCGCCCTGTGAGCGCTGACGAATCTCCGTCATAAGCCGATAATCGTAGTTATGCGGACTAAAATCTCGTTTCAAAAGTTCGCAAAGTTTTAACCAAGTCTTTACATTATTTTTAACAGAACGATACCAAACTAATGCGTCACCCGAAAATATTTCAAAAGCGAAAGACAACATCTTGTCGTGAGGAATAGATCTACAGGACATAAATTCATCAATTTTTTCAATAAAGGATCTTACACATGATTTACCGTTAAATTTGAATTTACCTAATTCCGAAAAAAGCTTACGGTCGTAATTATAGGAAGTGTTTCCCTCTGCCACTGAGCAATCCGACCGCGAATTACGTCTCGTGATTAATTGTAATTTCGCATATAAGTCATTAAATTTATTCCACACAAACTCAATTTTTTTAATATCAAGACTGCCGGTATCCACCCTATTCAGTCGATGAAAACAATGGTGCAGCACGGTTTCGACCTTCTTTTGAAGCTCGGAAGTATAGTTTGCTTCCAACATAGATAAGTGTTTAGTTGATCTTAATAGCGACTTTTCCACTTCTGCCACATCCTCCTCTGGTGGGAAGGGTGAAGATAATATATCCTCTGAGGGAGTTTTAACTGAAAGTTTAGCGATTTGTTTGCGGGAATCGTCAGGCTTTGAAACGCCGCGTATTGTGGTCTCATATTCTAATTCCGCTTTAGTTAATAATAAGAAATTTATTATGTAAGCCATTATTACAAAACAATAATAGAAAATCTAAGTATTTACGCCGGCACTAGAAAAAAAATTAAATATCGCCAGAAAATCGAATACCGTGCTAAAAAAAGCTGAAGTACACTAAATTATACAATGGTGTGATGATTGGTCAAGGAAGAAAAAATTTCTTAAAGGTCACTCAAAGGTTGAATCACAATATTCTTTCGCAAACCCGTGGCTCGTTAGTTCAACGGCTAAGCGGTTAGAACCAGTTGGCGGCTCAACACGCTGCCCGCGGTGGAAACGTGATTTTAGACAGACGTTAGTTAAATCACCGTTATGTTATTTACACAGTTAAATTGCTTATGGCCAACAAAAATAGATAGAAACTGTACCTGTACGCAATTCACCACACCAGAATATATGCACACACAGGAGAAAAATATACAAGAGAAAAATAAATTATTTCACTCACCTGTAAAGTGCCAACTTACGTTTTAAAAATTATATATATAATATAATTAAAAATTCTATTGGGCGCCAATGTCGCACGAGTGATTGATTTCCACGGGGTAGCCGGGATCGATCACTCGCCGAGCAATTAAAGAGAGATAATTAGGTTGACTTACGGGAAATAAATAAAAAATATCACCAGGAAAGTTTAAACTCGCGTTATAATTCCAGTTATTTGATGGCTTTAATTATACAAAAAAGAACTGACGATTGAGATTAACAGAAGAGACAATTATCCAGGGCGTGGGCGACGTTGGCACTTCACAGGTCTTCGGATGATGGTAGTACTCAACTCGGTGGTGCTGGCCGGAGGAAAAGGGCGAAGCCTCGTGACCGCTGTATTTATAGGGCCGGCGCGGAGGGGCGCGAGGGAACGGCCCATTGCTGTGCGTCACTCGTAGCGAGGCTCGCGGCGCAGGAGCGCGATGTGACGTCACAAAGGCATTCTTTAAGTCTACCTTCAGGATAATCTCAGCCTTATTACAGCCAAGGTATGTTGACAGGGCATGTATGGCAGCCTCGCAGCCCCCTCTGGAACCAAATCCCAGCTATTGTGGATGAAATTTACAAGAAATGGAGGTGTTATAATGGCGGCAGCAAATCTTGACTGCCATACGCCTGAACGTACACCCAACGGCAATGAGACGAATGCCACCGTCTCGCTTCCACAAGGCGCACAGATTTGCGCCATACAAAATATCGACGATGGCATCGTTCACATTGCCGGAGAGCATAAGATTTATTAAAGCCGCAAGCTCCTTCAAAAGCGCGTCGCCGGCCGACCCGGCGCTTGCACACACAAGATCCTTTAAATGCTGTGGTGTTAAGCCGTCGAGGCCACCAACAGACCCGCTTTGGAAGAAGCAAACGGCTGCAACCACGTCCTTGGCTGTAATACTGAGGCAATCTGAAACAGAGTCAGGTGGGTCAGGAAAGGAAAGATTATCCCTTGGCGCTGGATGCTTGCTCTGGAGACACGCGAGTGTGTCTGCAGAGCAAGGCGCCACCACATCGCTGCTAAATAGGAGTCTGGATGCTCCCCTGATGTCACCTTCCTTTAGTTTGGTTTCTACGTGGTGGTAGATAGTACTGTTACGGTATGGTTTGGGTGTATAGTCCAGTAATTTTGACGCCGAAACATTGCAGTTTTCTTTTATTTTTAGTATTAGATTATCCAAGTTTTTCAGACAGTAACACTTTTATATTACAGACAGACAGTTCGGGATTTGCTATAGGTAGTGTGCTATGTAATGGAAATGGGAAACCCGTGGCATATGCCAGTAGATCTTTGAATAAGAGTGAGTAAAATTATCCTATTATTGAAAAGGAATTATTAGCTATCCGCTTGACCGTGCAAAGTGACTACTTTACCTTTTTTGGAGACGAACAGATGAGCGCGTAAACTGTAATTTTTCCCACGCTTTTCCGCTGCGCACTTATCTGTTTGTGGTACTCGGATAACTTAACCAATTGCGGTATGTTGCATATCAATAGACGCGTAATTAAATGAGCTTTCCAATGATTTTAATTAAAACTATATAATATGGTTGAAGCCAACGCAAGGGCAGTATAAAGTGAAAATTAGAAATATTTTCCCGCCATTTTTGAGCGCGATTTTATATTTCTGACATATTCCTTTTTCTCATCGTTTTTTGTTATGGAAGGTATATAAGTATTATACACGGTAAGAAAGGTTATTTAATTTCCTTTTAGAGGAAATAAATATAATGAAAAGAAACATTTTAAGATTAAACATAATAAAATAAATCAAAGATTTTTTTTAATTGGCGCCAATTTTCATATTTTATTTTTTAAAATACTGATTTATGTTATATATTAGATTCAAACCTAGATAACTTTCTTTCCAACTAGATTTCCAAGTATAAAAACCAATTCTGATAAGAATCTCATAAGAATTATTTTTATTGGAATCTGCACAGTTGTTTCCTTTTTCCCGCCAAAATAAACTGAAGTTCCCGCCAAAATTTGCGATAACTAATATCTCATAAATAATATGAGTATTAAATATTTTATCAAAGGTTTATTCATATACTCATAATAAAAAATAATACAACGCATAAATGTAACCTTATATACATACATATGTATTTTAACGATTTTACATAAAATAAAAAAAATGCCGCCTTTACGATATTTTTTTGTCTAGAATTAAAGTAATACAAAATATTTTTTTATTTTTTTGATATAACTTCATAATTAATCAGTTAATTTACAATTAAACATAAAAGTATCATATATAATTACATAATTTGTTTACAATGATGTTTTTAATCAGTAATTACGCCCCGCCCGCGGAATGCAAAGTCAGTGAAATATATTTTTTTTTCAAATGCTTACATCTAAATAATTTTTTAGCAAGTATTGCTATAACTTATTTTATTACATAGATAATGTCATCAGCAATTTTCAAATAATACTTTTATTATGATAAACAAAAGTGTCGAGTAAGTCGTTAAAGACAACATTGCTTACGTTAATTTTTTGTCTAGAATTAAAGTAATACACAATATTTATTTATTTTTTGATGTAACTTCATAATTAATCAGTTAATTTACAATCAAAGCATAAAAGTATCATATATAATTACATAATTTGTTTAAAATGATGTTTTTAATCCATAATTACGCCCCGCGCGCGGAATGCAAAGTCAGCGAAATATATATTTTTTTTCAAAGGCTTACATCTAAATAATTTTTAAGCAAGTATTGCTATAACTTATTTAATTACATAGATAATATCACTAGGTATATGAAAAAACAAAAACGAGCAATTTTCAGCTAATACTTTTATTATGATAAACAAAAGTGTCGAGTAAGTCGTTAAAGACGACATTGTTTACGTTACGGCCGCTCGCCTAAAGTAAACATTTCATTGAAACGTAATTTGTTTCGTATCATTAGAATGAATCAAAAAAAAAAACCTGTCAAATTGACTTCACGCTGCCTGATGGTAAGCTGACAGTGAAGTCCTATTGGGAAGGCCACATAGGTTGCAGAAAAATCAAACACCACTCCTCTCGCGTTATTAACATCGAACAAAAACTAATTTATTGAGCGTGTCCGTGTTCAAGTGGCGGCGCGCACTTGAAATTCGTCGATGCTGAGTAAGCACTTAAAAATGTTGAGAGGGCAAGCGCCTACAGTTTGGTCAGTAAAATATTTCAGACCATATTTGTACGGAAGAAAATTCATCGTAAAAACCGATCATAGACGTAACGGTCTATGATCGGTTTTTACGATGAATTTTCTTTATATTATTTTATTATTATTTATATGCTATATTTATTTAACATGACAGACCCGTCAAGCAGGTTAACAAAATTCTGACTATGTTTGGAAAAATACGACTTCGAGGTCGAATACGTAAAAGGAAAAGATAATATGTTAGCGATTATCGAGTGTTGATTTAAAAAACATGCATGAAAAGACTTTATGTGTACTTACGAGAGCACAAAATAAACATCTATTATAGTCGAAAAAATCGGATACTGACAAGGAAGATTCTACGGTTAGTAGGCTTGATCACCCTAGGATCGTCGAAATTATTAAAAAACACGGACATGATATTGAACTAGTTCAAATAAGATTAGATTCATGGAATAAGTTGTTACGTAACGAGAAGAATAGAATATTTTCAAAGTCACGCAATTTGTTATATGTGCCAGAAAACTCGAATATTTATATAAACTATGATTCTTTATCGGCATCTTCGCCAGACGAGTTGTTGAAAGACATAGTAAGTTTTTGTACCGAAAGGGATATTAAAGAAATTTTTATATTAAAAAAACTGTTTTAACGGTGAGTTAATTAATAATATGGCACGATATCTAAAACACAACGCTAAAATATTATCTCAAGATTTTAGAGTATGCTTAGTGTAAGATGTACAAAGAGTCGAAGATAAAGACGAAAAAAGGGTTATAATGAACGACTTTCATATTTTACCGAGTAGTGGTCATGCTGGGATACGTAGGATGGTTAACAACATAAAAAAGTATTATTATTAGTCGTCCATTGAAAAATATATTGTGCAATACGTACGAAAATGTGAAAAATGTCAAAAACAAAAATATCATAGAAATACAAAAGAACCTTTGACGATCACTACGACTGCATCGTCATCTTTTGAAAAGATTTATTTCGACATTGTGTGTCTTCTTGACCAAGATTATTATGGAAATGTGTATATCCTGACACTTCAATGTGAACTCACAAAATTTGTGGAAGCATATCCGTTAAAGACTAAATCGGCTAATGAAGTAGCCAAAACTTTAGTCGACAATTTTATTTTGAGATATAAGATATTTGCTACAGATCGGGGTTCAGAATTTATTTCTAAAGTAATGATAGAATTATGTAACGTATTAGGAATTAATAAAATTTTATCAACGACATATCATCATGAGAGCATAGGTTCTTTAGAAAATGTCCATAAAACTTTAGGCGCATATTTACTTATACAAACTAATAATAATTTTTTTGAATGGAGTTCGTGGATACCGTATTGGTGTTTTCCCTATAATACAACAGTTTTTTTTTTCTTTATTTATTTAGAGACTTTTAACCAATAGGATATGTAAGCCCCATCATACCCTAAACTTACCAACTACACAATATAATAAAATTATACAATTCTAAAATTAAAAAGAAAGTCTCATTGCTGCAAGATCATATCAGCAAAATTTCTGGCTGCTTCACTAGATGGCTCACTGAGCAGAGGCGGCTCGTGAAAGATTATATTGGGTGTTCACTAAAAAAAAATTACTGCTTACCATTTATTTTGTGAATGCTATTACAATTAATAGTAAGACGTGCTAAATCATCGATACCTACCTCAACCGTCCACGCAGTATCAACTCCGGCGCCACTAAACGAAATACACGGAAAACAAAACAACTTCTTACTTCCTTCGCATTTTTGCAACCACATAACCAAAGCGTTTTATCATATTTGTAGCTTTTTTTAAGATTTTTACAGTTTTTTATAAAGTTTATGCTGTTATATTCCATATTAGTTACACAATTTAACTGTCTTTCTTAAACAAATACACACAATCACACATACAATGAACTATATTTTAAACACAAATCCTTTTCTAATTACCAACGCACTCGCAGAGAAATGTTTTGCTTTTGTTTACATTCAAATTTCAAATGATACCGGCAAAACACTATTAAAAAAAACGGCGCACACGTTTTAATTTTTCTTCGTGACAAATGGCCATACCATTTAGTCGGGTAATATATTCGCGCATGCGCACCTCGTCAAGCTAGCCAGGAGCGGCGCTCCGTATTTGGCTTATTTCTCATACAAATCTTTTGTCTCACGCGCCCAGCGCATAGAACGCTCTCTCTTTCGCACTCATTACATTTCAGAATTAAGCGTTGTACTAAGCTTTTGTCAACGAAGAGCGCTGTTATGAGCGCTCCACTCAACAAAAATACCTATGTAGGTTTCAAGAGTGTTGACAAAATTATGATAAACAGCTTAGTAGTCAAATACTTATTTGTGGATATGCATTATAGAAAAGAGAATAGGTGTGTATTAAAATATTGAGTATGTTTATAGAAAAAGTTTATATGAGTTGTATACATATATTTTATAATTTGGGAGTTCACTGCTCCAGCGCTCCTTTGAACGAGCCGCCACTGTCACTGAGTATATTAAATATTACCCCTACATCATGCTTGTTAATGTTGAACCTTTGCATCAATGAGTCTCTCTGTTGACAGAACTTAGCGCATTCAATGAGAATGTGCTGGACATCATATAATGAACCACAAAAATCACAAATTGGAGAATCTACCTTCTTCATTAAAAAATAAAATTTGTTACATGGATAGTGACCTGAGCGCAATCTATTTAAAGTTACTATAATAATCCGAGATAATTTAGAATTAAAGAACCATGGAATTCTAGGCGGCTCACACTGTATTGATTTAAACTATATGCCTTTTTCTCTACTTCTAGAATCAAAATATTCTTTGAATATTATATGGCATTTATGTTTGAATTTAAATACAATTTCTGTATAATGACGAATGTTCTGAATTACTAGACCCTCAGTGGTTACCAATTTAGCCAATCTGTCAGCCTCTTCATTACCTTTCAAACCTATGTGAGAAGGAACCCATTGCAATCTCAGTTTAATATTATTTTGAATTATTTCATATATCTGTTTTAATATAACATAGGCTATCGGTGCACCTCTGCTATGACCAGAGGCACATCGAGCCAAATGTTGTAAGGCGCTTTTGCTGTCTGTAAACAGGACAAAGTCTTTATCAGTTTTGTCTCGTATATAGTAAAGAACTTCTGAGATTGCAATGAGCTCCAATGTCATTACAGAAACATCGTTGTCCATCACTTTGTAAACACCATACAAGTTTGAATTTGGCTCAAAATAAGCGGCGCCGCAACCATTATTACTTTTAGACCCGTCAGTAAATAACGTTGACCAACCAGAGTACAGGAGGCCTACCATGAACTTTTAACAAGCGATTCAGTTTTGGAGCAATTCAGTGTAGGTTCTTAAATTGAATTGTTTTAAAACGTACCATGAGTTTGTTTAAACTGAATCGTGTTTGGATTGTTAGAATGAATGAATGATATCGCTGGATCGCAATGACGCAATATAATCACATTGACAGAAAGAGACCTAGCTATACAGTTCGTGAATAATGTGGTCTCTTTCCCTTGTTTGCGTTCAGAAACTATTATTAAGTCAGCCATTTTCGGCAAGTTACAATATTGTATGTAGTTATAACTTGTACGCTACAACTAAATTAAGATTCTTTTATAACAAAGTGAATATATTTTGTACTAAAAATAACTACAATATTGAATAGTTAATTAAAATACGTTACGTTACGTTATTTTTTCTCACAAAAATACCTAGAAATACGGTACAAATACTGACTCGGTGGAAGTTACGAACGTATGTTTTGATTGTTAGCATTTCAAGGTTAACAAAACAAGTAATACAATATCAAGGCCTATTTTATTCTTAGAAGTATTGTTTCCATATTTATTAATTATTGCTTTTAATGCTTAATTAAGTCTGAACCCAAGTTTAAAACTTTCTTATAATGGGATATGTAAATTAGAATTATTGGGATCGCTATTATCTTTCTCTACTATGAAATATTTATAGATTCACTCATACAAAGATTTCGCAGCTAAACGAAATCGGCATTGTTATTTTAAGTGGTTTCTTTTTTGTATACAGTGAACCCTTGCGTCGAAGAGTACCTAACTAGGTAACAACCAACTTGTGCACTTGTGGGATTTTTAAGATAAGTGTAGGGATATAGTTCTGTGATTCAGTAAATCGCCACAAGCTAGGGAACTATAACACAGGATTTGGAAAGAAATACACCTTAATTTAAATGCACATTGTAAGGGTACAGTAAAATTGGAAAGGGTGGTGCAAAGTATGTTCAGTAAGTAAATAAAAAATAAATACTTTATTAGCTCACATAATACTTATATTATCAAAACCATATTTATAAAAGTGTTGTACCAATAAAATTGACATTATGGAGTGATAGTGTTTTCTACAAATAAAAATGTTCTTCAAGTTAGAAGGTAATGCTAGTTTGCCAATAGCAGCGCGAATGAGTGCCACCCAGAACATCATGAAAACCTTGATAAAACCTGAAACAAGTACAAAAATAAGTATTAATTATTCGATACAATTGAATTCTGTTGATTACTTTAACTTTTAACAAAAGCATACTTTACCTCAGTTTTAGTAAGCTCTTCTTATATTTTGGACAAGCAGAAATAATTCTTTATCATTCGAGAAGAATCTCTTTCCGCAGTTTGCTATATCTGCTGCCACTGTCTGTTGAGCCATAGAATAAGCTGCATGTCACCAATCGGTTTTTGGTCTCCTTTGGTTTGGTGTTTTCACCCAGGAGCAGAAAATGTCAGTGCAGTCACTATCTACAACAAATAAAGTAACAATTAAGTAATGATATGTTATCAATAAATCTCTAAGTCAAGTAACTATTGACTTGTAAGTTAAAGATACTATGTAGGTACCTTAAAAGAATTTTGTGTCTATACTGCAGTCACACTAAAATATTCTATGGTTTCATGAATTTATTAGCATATTTGGTACAGAATGTTTCTTACCTTAAGCTATTGAGATCGGTGGACGTCACCGGCTGCATAGACAATGGTCTCAATGCTTCTCATAAAATATCTAGGGCCAATAGTTTAGCGAGGCGAAATCTTTTGATGAATTCTGTTTCATCGTGTGGTTTCATCAAATGCTCTTTGGTATGTATGAATACGAGTGTTCTCCAGCTTAGCGCCTTTGTTTACGACGTGAAGTGCTAGATACATTATCACATTCAATAAACCGAATAAAACTAGAGTCCTTGGCACATCGATTCACAAATTTCACAAAGTTTATGTAAGATTTAACACAGTATTATAGAAATTCTGACACAGAAACCGATCTATAATTAACTTAAACTGATTTAAATCCACATATAATGTCTAAAACCCCAATAATCATTCTAACTATCCAGTTTATCCACTACAAATTGTAACTTTTATTGAATCGCTTAATCTGACAGATACGCGGTTCAGTTTGAGCTGACGTTACACTCATGGTACGGTCTCCTACGGGAAAGGAACGAATGGTTTAAGATTTCGGTTCAAACGCTATCCAACTCACAGCTGCGTCGTATTGAAATGTAAACACCAAAACTGAGCCGCTATAATGAGGTCATAGTACGATATTGCGATTCTATTCAGTTTAGGTCGTAAACTGAATCGCAATAAGAGATCATGGTAAGCCTCCTTATCCTGCAATTCACTTATCACATTAAATTTCAGAGAGCTAAGTTCATGCGACTGTTTGGCTCCTTTGACACTATCTAATTCAATGTTAACAATGTCATTTATGCCTATATAGCTTACCCAAACATCTAACTTAAATAATTCAAGAGGCTTAGAGTGGTGTATCACATATTCTTTGCACTCATTATATATAGTTAACTATAATGGTGTTCTAACTCTTTGCCAATATTTTTCACAGCACAAGTTACTTATGAGGTCTATTGTAATATTATTAGTACAAGACATATTTTTAAGGCAATATTTATAACCTAGGTATAATCTTCTTACAAAAAAAGGTGGGATACACAACTCACTCTCCATAACGTGAATCGGTGTACTCATTATATACCCTCCTATTACACGAAAAGCTTGATTCTGCACTTTATCAATTTTGTACAAATGAGTTTTTGCGCTATTACCATATAAAAAACAGCCATAGTTAAACCTGCTCCTTATCAGTGCTATGTAAATAGTGCGTAAGTGCTTAGGATGCATTCCCCAACCAGAACCTGCTAAAACTTTTTAAATATTCAAGTGCCTTGTAGCCTTCTCGACGAATTCATTCACATGTTTACTCCATCGCAGAGATGTATCTAACCAGAATCCTAAATATATAATAGTGCTAACAACAGGTAATTCTCTTTCTTTAATTTGTAATTTAATTTGACTCTTTCTACGCCCTCTACTAAAAATACATACTTTTGATTTAAATGGTGATAAATGAAGACCTATATCATCTAATATGTCCGTCATGGTATTTAACGCTGACTGTAACTCAGTTTGGCTGTGTTTAATCTCTTTGTGGCTAATATATAGTACAAAATTATCCGAGACAGGTGTTAGACAGAGATGTGTAGCGTCGCCGTGGCTGTTCAACCTCTTCATGGACAGTTGTTTGCAAGATTTGAAAAATAGTGACTGTGGATTAAGGATGAATGAGTTACTTGTCAAATGCCTCCTTTATGCTGATGATCAGGTTATACTTGCGTCTTCAGTGGAGGAGTTGCAGGAGATGGTAACAATCATGCATGGTGCGTTAGAGAGGAAAGGAATGAAAGTGAATGTAAGTAAAACGAAAGTTATGGTTTTTGAAAAGGAGGAATGCGTTACGGCTTGTAATGTTATGATCGATGGACTGCGAGTGGATCAAGTAAATGAGTTTGTATATTTAGGTACGCTGTTTACAAGAGATGGTAAGAATGTAGAAGATATTGAAAGAAGAGTTAATGCAGGTAATAGAGTGAATGGAGCTCTGAAGGCGTTTATGAATAGCCAAAACGTGTCCAAAAAGGCACGTTTGGCTGTCCATAGAGGGGTGTTAGTACCTACTCTTATGTATGGTAGTGATAGTTGGGTATGGCAGAAGAGTCATGAAAGTAGAACAAATGCTGTTGAAATGAGAGCACTGCGAAGTATGTGTGGTGTTTCTTTGACTGACAGAGTAAAGAATTGTGTGATAAGAGAGTGTTGTGGGGTAAAAGAAGATGTAGTGACAAGCATCGAGAAAGGCATGCTAAGATGGTTTGGGCACGTGGAGAGGATGGATGACGAAAGACTGACCAAGCAGATATATAAGGCAAGTGTGGAAGGGACAGGATGAAGGGGAAGACCTAGGCGGACGTTCTCTGACCAGATTGGAGACATCCTAAAAACAGGACAGGTTAGAAGCAGCCTGAACAGAAGAGCATGCATGAGGAATCTGATGGGAGTGAATGAAGCAAGAGATATACATATGTCAGGATTGTTGCAAATGGCACTCCGTAGTCTCTGCCTACCCCTCCGGGAAACAGGCGTGAGTCTATGTATGTATGTATGTAAAATTATCCGCATACTGAGAAACAACTACATTAGATATATTAAAACATACTTTTGATGTGGTAATATTAAAGAGTAATGGGAAAATCCCCTTGAGCTAAACCCGTGCTAGTGTGCCTAACTTCTAAAACTTAACTATCTTCACTTAATTTAATTACTTGCTTCCTAACATATAACTACACATAATTATGTTTGCCAACTCCTATCTCATCTAAAGTATTTATAACTTTACTTATCAAAATATTATTATATGCGTTCTTGATGTCAAGAAAGCATGATACAGTTGAAGTATTCTTAGAGAGACCTAATTGAGTGTAAGATACCAAACGTGTTAAGCAGTCCAAAGATGACTGAGCTCTTCTAAACCCACATGTGTATGGAGATAAAAATGAGTGCTTTTCAACAAACCATTCTAATCGTTTGCCTACCATATGAAGAAATATCTTACATATGCATGACATAAGTGATATTGGGCGAAATGTTGTCTCGGATTCAGGATCTGTTTTAGATTTGGGGATTGGAACAATTAAAACTGTGCGCCATTGATCTGGAACAACACCTACTCTATAGATAGCATTCTACAAGTTTAAAAGAAATTGTTTGCCAGATGAAGGTAAATAACTAAGCATAGAATAAGCTATTCCATCATTACTAGGTGCAGTGTCCCTTTTCTTTAAGCAAACTTGTAGCTCGTGCAATAAAAAAGGTGAATCCAGAAGACTATTACATGATGTTATAGTGGGTGGACAATTTGCTACTGAATCTGGTGTGAGTGAGTAGAGTAACTGCTTACGTTTTTTCTCTGATGCGAATTGGTTGGATTGTCTGTATACCTTGTACCACCGCATTTTGTGCCACATATCTGAGGCAGAGTTACTTCCATCTATACTAGCACAAAATTGTTTCTAGCTTGAGGCTTTCGCTTGTTTAATTTGTATACTCGCTATTTTAGTTTTTCCTCTAACTTTGAAAGATTGTCTGAAGTTGGATTTTTTCTGAAAACTTTTAAAACTAATCTACGCTCTGCAATAATTTAAGACAGTAACGGGGACCAAAATCTTTTAGGTTTGAATTTTTTTAAGGGATTGATACAAATATTTTTTACTGGTATATTGTTATTTGCTGATATATTAATCGCCTGTATGAAGAAGTCATAAGAAGCTTGAATGCTACTAGGGGAACAATTAAAAGGGTCAAACATATAAAAATAATGAATAAGGTCTTCCTTGTACTTCTGCCAATTAGCATTTTTAAAGTTACGTTTTTGTATCACCTTATATGTATCTTTATAATTTAAGCACATTTGGATAATAAGGTGATCACTGCCTAAATTTTCATTCATTACTTTCCACTTAAAGTTTAATGCTATATCTGTCGAAACAAAGGTCACACAGGCGAAGGTCTCTGAATTACTTGATTAACTAATTTAACTCTTGTGGCTTCTCCATCGTTGAAGGCAATAAAACCATGGTCAATAGCTGAACCGAATAATTGAATCCCCTTTGGTCATTTCGAACAGACCAATTCGTGTGATGACCATTAAAGTCACTAGCAATGATGGACTTGCTAGATGCAAAACAAAAAATTTGGTCCCAATCCGCTTGTGATGTGCGCACTGATGAAGGACAGCACAAGGAGATAATATTCTCTATGAATTTGCAATTAAATATTTTTATACAAATAATTTCGATACTTGGGTTAATACTGTTGATGGAGCAAACCTGCGACTGCAATGACTTGTGAATAATGGTTGCCACACCACCATATGAATCATGCCTGTCACTACGATACACATTATAACCGCTAACGTGGAGAGGAGTTTCAGCACCCAGCCAAGTTTCACTAATTAATGCTATATGAACATGTTCTCTGAATAATAAAGTCTCAAAATCAACTACTTTTGGTCTCAGGCTTTGGGCATTCCATTGCAAAATATTTATTTGAGTATTCCTATCCATTGAACATATTTGAGAAGTTTTCAGTCAATACCCCTTCTGATAACATATTAAGAAACCATACTTTACATTCTTCAAATATTACTTTCACTACCATAATAAACTTTTCTTCCGTATGTTCTTCAGATATTATAATATTCCTAATCTTAATAATTAATCTCCAATAATCAAATCTCTTCTTGGATTTTCCTTCTTCAGTCTGTTTCTTACCTTGTTTCTCAAATTCTGTTACCGATTCGCTTGATTCAAATTCTACCTCCATATCGCACTCGCTTGGCAAGTCACGCCCTGCATTCTTACGATATTTTTTTTTCTTCTGCTTTTTCTCTTTAAAAGTAACCGGTTTGGCTACGTTCGTATTATCATTTTCTTTTTTATTATCTTCAAGATTTTCTTTTTTTGACTGCAAAACATCATTATATGTTCTTTGAGTCTTGTTTTCTGGCATACAAATATTGTTTTCTAAACGGTTTGTTACTGCATCATTCACTTTACAATAGTTATTTCATTTGAAATAGATTTTTGCTTTTAATATAGATTTAGAGCGTGTTTGTAGGTAATATTTTTTTCACTCGTGATCGATCGAATCTTTTTCTCTTTTATAAAAAGTGGGCAGGTCTTATCTAAGGCAATATGAGGCCCTTTACAATTAGGACACTTATATATGTCAGTTTCGCAATTTGCGTGTTCTTCACCACACTTTGGACATATAATTTTATGTAGAGGACAGAATTTCTTGATATGCCCATACTTTCAACAACCGGAACATTGTGTAACTGGGAAAACATATCTTTCTACATTAAATCTGCACCCGTAAGCAGTGACAAATGAAGGCGAGGTTTCACTTTTGAAGCAAATGCGTACGGTCTCATTTTCTACCCATTTGTTTTCAATATTCAATCTTCTAAACCTCTTCACCGAAATAATATCACACGAAGCGCTTATAATTTCCAGTAATTCTTCTTCAGTCATATCCAGATCTACTCCTCTAATTATACCATAAAATAAACTGTTTTTATTTGTTAACTGAGCTCTTATATTCATTTCACCAAACTTTTGACAGGTAATAAGTTTTTCAGAGCTGATCTTGTCATTAAATTTAACAAATACTCTGTACGGACTCTTGTATTTAATACCGCAAACGTTAGTGATGTTTTCATTTCTTAGTAGCTTTCCTAAAGCCATTTGCTTCGGTAATATCTGTATGGACGTTAAACAAACTTCAAACATATTCTCTCCCTCTAACACAGTATTCTCCATCACCTTATTATTGCTCGCTGCCTCCTTGCTCGCTGCTCCAGATGCAAAAATACTCCCTATAGACTCGCTTCTAATTAATCTTTTTGCCCTTCTGAATAGAGTAATGAAACCTTCTTCACTACGTGTCCGTTTATCAACTTTTTTAGGTCTTCCTGACAAAGCTTGCATCTTTTCTTCACATTCTCTTAGAATTTCTGCATCACTTTTATCTTCCTCGCTTAAATCACCGTCCGACATTTTAACTTTTTAAATGCGGGTATATATAAAATATTGCGCGGACGAAGGTATCGGCGACACAAATTATGTGCAGTCGCAACTGCGGCTCGCGCGCAGCGAGGTAAATCGTGCGTAATACAACAGTTAATATAGTGACTCAATATACACCGTACGAGTTAGTCTTTGGAAAGCTATGTAGATTGCCGAATAATTTAAAAGATAATAGCGTCGAGCCTTTATATTATTTTGATAACTACCCATATAATTTAAATACAGATTGCAGAGGGCTCACGCTGACGCTAAAGAAAATTTAATGATAAGTAAATGTGTTAGAAAACAATTATATGTATGACAAAAAGATAAATCCAATTACGTATAAGGAAGGTGATTTGGTCTTAGTAAAATTAAACTAGATGAGAGACATAAAAGACGAATCGCCTAATTAAATTTAAAAATAAAATAGATGTTGTACATAAGAATAGAACTAGGTTATATAACAATCGATTTGAAAAAAAAATGGAAATTATATTTATTTTTTTTTGCTTTTGGGATGGGTGATGCGGTGTGTATCACGTCCATCACATATCATTAGATATATGATAGATAAGTATATGATAAGTTATTTAGCATATAAGCACGTGTTAGTTATGTATATAAACTAAGGCAACTATTGTAAGAGCAGATTAAAAGAACATTAAAGTGTATGTGTCTCGATAGCGAGTGCGTTCTTTAATTTCGAACCACCTTCAACACCACAATGGACCAGTTTACTACTGTTACTATTCATAGTACGCGGGTCGGTCATATTCTTAGTTATGCCAACTATTACGTATTTGTGGACAGTTTTGAGACAGTTTTGGGACTTAGTGTTTTTATTTTTTAACTACATAAATATGATCAGTTAAAGATACTTAGTGCCCCGTTAAATTTTTGTACTAATTAAAAAATAGTGGTATATATGAATCCAAAACTATGATATATAATAGAAATATAAATATTTGAGGAAAACAATTTATGTCGTCTTGTTGACGTGATGCTAGGTTATTATTATTATTATTAGTTCATTGGCCGCTCATACAACAAATATTAAAAACAAAGAAGGAGGATCGTGTCCCGTGGGCATGTTGTATGTCGTTGTAGTATTACGTTAAGTTCTTGTAGCATTACGTGGGCAATGTCAAGTAGAAAACATTCCAGATATACTCGCTACAATTCCAATAAATCAATAGACTTTGTCTATAATACTTGACATCGTTATAGACTGTTTATACGTATTACCGACCACATAGTTGTCTTAGAGATGTTCATTATACCTTCACTGCTTAATTATTTAGTTAGTTAGTGAGGTTGGTCGCTATAAATAGCCTACCAGGTTTGGTTGCTTAGCAACTTTTTAACCGTGTACCATGCCGTGTGCCAATTGCTATATTTCTTAACAAAAAGTGCTCTTGTTACGATTTTCTTGTAAGGCCCATTTCTATAATAGTTGGCATTTGACTGAACGGTTGACGTAGGTTTAAACGGCCGTCTCGCTGGTTGAAACTGTGCCAAATGTTGTGGGTTAATTACATTGCCCACACGAGGCAATGCTTTGTGTGATAAAATATTGATAAAATGTTTTTTAGTGTCTGGGTGTTCATTCTTTTTGTTGGTTGTATGTTTGTAAAGTCTCCAGTAACACAGGATTTACTTCTAGTGCGGGAGTTCCGTTTAAAAAAATTCTATACTAAAATAAAATTAAATAAAATGGGCTATAAACAACGATGATACTCATGTAGTTCAATATTTCCCTTAAATTAAATCGGTTTACAAGTACTACTACTATTAAGCAAAGTTATTGGCTGCCTCTCGGCAACTGCTTAACTTAACTGCTTGCCAATTGAAATTAAAAAATAAATTTACAAGCCACATATATTTAAAAATAAAATTAGGTCATTTTTATTACAAAACAGTTTTTACTCCATTGAAGAATTTACTGCAATGAATAATATTTTTTAAGCCCGTTGACATTTTATTTATTGGTATTATTAGTAGACACTAGCTGACCCGGCAAACTCCGTATCGCCTTTTTAAAGTACCTTTCTTAAGACGGCGGATGGGTAATCAAAGATGGCGGATGAGAAATTTCAATAAAATAATATATTGATTTTCCATCTGCCATATTTGATCACGAAACAGATGTTATATACGAATGTCACATCCGTTATAACGGCGGAGCCGATACCCATATTGATTTAATAGAATTTTCCCATCCGCCACCTTTGATTTTCCATCCGCCATCTTCGATTGCCCATTTGCCATCTTTGATCACGAAATATATTTTGTATTTGCATTCCTCATAGCTTAAAACATCGGAGAGGAGGATACCCATATTGACTTTAAATATTTTTTCATCCGCCATCTTTGATCACGAAATAGATGTTGTATTTGGATTCGCCAGCCCTTAAAACATCGGAGACGATAACCATTAGATTTTTTAAAACTTTCCCATCCGCAATCTTTGATTTCCCATCTGCCATCTTTGATCACGAAATAGATGTTGGATTTGGATTCCCCATCCCTTTAAATATTGGAGACGATACCCATATTGATTTAAAAAAAAATCCCATCCGCCATCTTTGATCACGAAATAGATGGTGTTTTCGAATTCCCCATTCCTTAAAATATCGGAGACGATACCCATATCGACTTTAAAAAGAAATCCCGTCCGCCATCTTTGATTTTCTATCCGCCATCTTTGATCACGAAATAGATGTTGTATTTGGATTCACTATCCCTTAAATCATCAGAGACGATACCCATATTGATTTTGAAATTTTTTCCCATCCGCCATCTTTGATTTCACATCCGCCATCTTGAATCACGAAATAGATGTTGTATTTGGATTCCTCATCCCTTTAAACATCGGAGACGATACCCATATTGATTTAAAAAAAAAATCCATCCGCCATCTTTGATCACGAAATAGATGGTGTTTTTGAATTCCCCATTCCTTAAAATATCGGAGACGATACCCATATCGACTTTAAAAGAAATCCCGTCCGCCATCTTTGATTTCCTATCCGCCATCAATGTTGTATTTGGATTCTCCATCCCTTAAATCATCAGAGACGATACCCATATTGATTTTTTAAATTTTTCCCATCTGCCATCCTTGATTTTCCATCCACCATCTTGAATCACGAAACAGATGTTATATTTGGATTCTCTATCCCTTTTAACATCGCAGACGATACCAATATTGATTTTTTTAAATTTTCCCATCCACCATCTTTGGTTTCCCATCCGCCATCTTCGATCACGAAATAGATGTTGTATTTCGATTCCCCACCCCTTAAAATATCGAAAGCGATACCCATATTGATTTTTAAAATGTTCTCATCCGCCTTCTTTGATTTCCCGTCCGCCATCTTGGATCACTACATAAATTTCATATTATTAATCAGCGTCCCGAAAATCTCGAAAACCATACCCATATAGATTGTATCCTATGCGTTTAGCCTTTTTTTGCCTTTGACCCAACCCCCCCTCCCCCACCTTCTCGTTTGACCATTTTATTATTTTTGTCTGGCCCCTAAAAGTTGTGGAGTAATTTTATATAGCCTTTCGGAATAATTGGGCTATCATAGACAATAACAAATTTTAAAATCCGACTGCTAGTTCCTGAGATTAGCCGACATTATCTTTTAGCCTTTTTAGCCTTTTGCCTGGCCCCAAAGGGTCGAAGCGTTGTTATATAGCCTATAGCCTTCCGGAATAACTGGGCTATCGTATACAAAAAGAATTTTTCAGATCCGACTGGTAGTTCCTGAGATTAGCGCGTTCAAACAAACAAACAAACTCTTCCGCTTTATTATATTAGTATAGATAGATAGATGTAAAAGCAAAATAATATATGTTTATTGTGGGTTATCCTTGGAAGATAGACAAATACCATTGCCTTCCTTTTTTGTAGATCTATTAAAGAGGTACAATCCCACCATACATTGTTTTGTTATAACTCGAAAGGTTTGGCAGCGTTTTCGAGGAAAGCTCCCGAGCGACTCAATTTTTGCCGGCGCGTTGAACTAAAATCGTCGTAATATCGTCAGTTTGCACAAAACCTAAACTTATTTTACACTAAAACCTTCCTCAGGGATCACTCTCGATGTTGTTGAAAACCGTATAAAAATTTGTCCAGCACTTTTCGAGTTTAAGCAAACAGACAAACAGACACCGCGGCGGGGGACTTTGTTTTATAATATGTATATATAGAAGATTACACACTATTACAATTCAGCTTTTTATTCCTTTGACATTGATTCCATTATTTGTATAAAACCTGACATTTGTAATATATTTTACGGATAGTTTAATTAATGCATTAATTGCTTTGACATTGCATACATTTTTCAATTTGCTACATTTACTTTGTTTATGATTGAATAGTTATACAATTTTATGCTTATTATGTTTTATTTACATGGATGTTTTATTACAATGTGTATGGTGAATTTGTATTTTTAGTGCATGAATTAATTTAGTGTGTAATTGTTAATACTTTCTAAGATTTTTAAAGGTTCACATGTGCTAAATGTTAATTTATGTATGTTATGTATAAACTAAGTACTATATTCACACACAATTTGTAATTGTTATTTGAATAAATAAACTGAAACTGAAATAAAATCAATGTTTTTATATAATACTAGCTGACCCGGCAAACGTTGTTCTGCAAATTTTTTTTTTTTTTTTTTTTGAAAAATAGATGTTGGCCTATTCTCGTAGATACCGGATAAGCACATAAAATTTCATCAAAATCGGTCAAGCCGTTTCGGAGGAGTATGGGAACGAAAACTGTGACACGAGAATTTTATATATTAGATTAAAGTTGATCACAGAGGCATTATAACATTTAAGCATGTTTATAATTTAGTTCCATAAAAACCGATTAACAAACTTATCAGATGGCTTCTGTAAGCCATCTGATAAGTTTGTTAATCGGTTTTTACGTAATTTATACAAGACCTTATGAATTATTTAGTCCCGTTTTTGCCAGTACGGCAATTACAGGGAGCAAACAAAATAAGTTAATGTATGTATTTATCATTAGTTGGATGGCTTAATTTACTTTGGGTTTGTTTGTTTTGTTGGCTGTTCAGAGATTTGAAATGATGTTTGCATGTGAATTGGTGGATACGAGTGTCGTAAAATTCGTATGTATGATGATTGGTATTCGTATTGTATATTTACATCTTGCTGTTTCTGTTTCTGTTTTAAAGTCACAAAATGATTTTAAACAATCAACTTTTAAAACGTGTGAATATTATGTTTTGTTATTTTTGTTTTATTTTTATACCATTTTTGGTAGCTTGTTGTTCTACAAAATAAAAATACCATAATGCATTGGCGTTAAATGTCCCTCTTTTAAAGTATGTCTCGGTAACCCTTGAAAAATTTCATGTTACTTTACTTGTGTATTTTATAAACAATTTAATTATTTATAATTATATATTTTTATACACCACTATTTTTAATTAGTACAAAAACTTTAAGGACAGATTAGCGACGACATTATTATCATATATGTGACGTAAGAATTTCATAATATCTATAAAGAGCAAAGTTATTTTCATTTGTTTATTGTAGAAAATCTCACTTAAATCATAGTCATATTTTACAATCCATTAACTAATTAATTGATGATATTCCATCGTGCTCATTCGCATTCTCTCTGTCACACTTATGATGTAGGTAACACGCAGTGTACCATTATTAGAGCTAGCCATGCTTAAAAAATTTACGTACTAATTGATTTTTATTAATTTGATTCACTTTCGTACAGTAAATATGCTAAAATCTTTTTATTTAATTGATGTTGTGGAATATACTCATTATTTAACTTAATAAAGTAATTGTTTTCATTAATATCGAATATATTAATCGGGTTAGACATTTTATGTGACATCGGTCACATGGCAACATTTTAATGTTTTATTGACAATATTGACAAAACAAAAAAATCTTAATGGCGTTTTACAATGACAGCTCAATTGTGACATCTGTCAGAAGTATCAAACATATCGATAAAAACGTAACCTTTCAAACATAAAACAAATTGAAATAACTTCTTATCTCCATGTTCTAAAAATGTAATAATTAAAACTGTGCTTTTTGATGATATTATTTATTAAATAAATATACAAGTTCTATACATGCCTGCCATCCTTCTTTGAATCAGAATATTGGTTATTAAATAATTGTAGGTGTTGATGGACATAATTATAATAAAGTGTTCACATATTTATCCCAAAGTCTACTGTGTATATTATTAATGGATGTTGCTATGATTTTTTGTTAAAAAAATATGAATATGAAAGTACCTTATTTAAATAATGAAAAATCTTTAACAATGAGTAACAATTACCAGAAGATATCATCATTCTAAAATATAAAATTTCAAGCATAAGTACGTAGCTTGAAATGTTATACTACGCCAAATACTATCAAAGTACAAAAGCACAAAAAAGGTTTTGACTGAAATGTTACTCCTAGCTTTAATAAGATTGAATCATTTTCATCTTGATGTAGTCATTGCCGTGAATGCAATTCGCTATACTCGTAGCAAATCTGTAGTAAGCTCGTAGCACCCATGTAGCTGCCTCATAGCAGTCTCATATCATCCACATAATTAGACTTTCAGCTTTCGACTCTTTGTGGAATGCGAAAGATGGCTCGTCGAGTGCGTTGTAGTTAACGGTGCACCAACCATTCGTTAACTACAGGCTCGTAAACGACAGGCCTACATAAAATATAAATAGATAATAAAAAATATTTGCTTCTTGTCATATATTTCGAAAAAGGTTTAAAATTATACATTGTCTATATAAAAATATTAAATCACTTATCGAAAAATCATAAAATGAATGAATTTGTATTAATATTTCAGCGCAACAGTACTATGTGTTAGTTTTCACAGTTGAAGATCAGTATTCGCTTCTGTAGTTATTTAGTGTTTCAACGTTCACGGTCTACGTTTCAAACTCCCACGATATCAATCAGTGCAATATTACGAAGATAATTCATTTTAATGTCCCAGAAATAGGAATTCGTATAATCTTCTCTCAGTAATTAATTCTTCTACTTCGAGCTATGAACGTATCGTTAGTGATAAAAACGAAAGCTCATACAGATTTGATTAAAATATAATATGAAATTGATTAAATGGGTACTTATAGAGACTTTTTATCTTTTCATTAACCGACTTCAAAAAAAGGTGTCACGGTACGCCACTGTAGCGTTGCACGTGGGTCAACGCTATTTGGTTGAATAAAATACCAAGATTTTGGTAACAAATAACAATTGGTTTATTTCTATACAAAAATCTACTCAACTTTTAGCAAATTAAAAAAAAAAAAAACTGACTCTAAACAATTTTGACCCTAAGCAAAGATAGAAGAGGGTCGCGAAATTCGAAGGTCCTAAAGAAACGTGTTTCCGGCGTCGCACAGGGAAGAGAGACCACTTATCTTCGATGCCGCACAGCCAGCGAGAGGGACCGGTCAGTCCTGCGCCACGGCATAATATATAGGTTGCTGGGCGAGCGGCCAGCCGAGAGTAGTGGCGGACGGCGTCAGCGACGACGTCACATAGGGGGAGGTTCTCAATTCGGCCGCTATTTATATTTTCTTAAAACTCTTTTAAGTGAAAATTATAATAATAATAATAATATGTAGACGTCGAGTTGCCATATTACAGGTACAGCCCTGAGCCAGTTCTTGAGAATGGTCATGCAACATTGTACTGGGATCGATCTATTGTCACAGATAGGACTGTTGTTTGCAACAGGCCTGATATTGTGATAATAGATCGATCAGAGCGCCGCGCAATGATTGTTGACATTACTATCCCACATGACGAGAATCTCGTGAAAGCAGAAAAAGACAAACAAGAGAAATATTTGGATTTTTATTCTTGGCTCACGAGATTGTCGATATGTGGGATATTGATTCAGCAATTATTGTTCCGATAGTTGTGTCCGTTAATGGACTTATAGCCAAAACCCTCGAACGCCATCTAGAGAGGTTGAAACTAGGCAGCTGGGTCAAGAATTTGATGCAAAAGGCAGTTCTTCTGCAAACGGCACGCATTGTTAGGAAATTTCTGGCTCTGGAGCCCTAACCACCGGTGACTTGGATCCTATTCCCGTCGTCGGTGGGAATCTATTTTTATATTTTTAAATATCATTTTTACTTTTTTTAGAGTGTTATATTTAAAAATGTAAAAGATAGGATAAATATGAAAATAAAGAGAATAATAATAATAGTCATCTTCATTGCACCAAAGAAATTTACAATAATGAAAACTTAACAAAAATAACAGATAGTACAATTGGCGGCCTTATCACTATTTAGTAATCTCTTACAGGCAACCTTTGGATGGATAAGAACTATACGGATTCAGAAAGAGGGATGTTTGGCGATCTTTATTGATAAATATTAATAATACAAATATATACGTAGATAATTAACCGTATACATACTTAAATTACGATATACTTACATAAATAACTATATACATATATAATAAATGATTATAAAATACATAGATATTAATATTAATGATACATAAATTAGTGCAAAATAAATTAAAGGAAATAGCAATAATGATAATTACAAGAGTAGTAAGGTTAAAGATACATGTAGTATTCTTTGAGTAATTTCTTGAATGATGTTAGTGATCGAGCTTGTTTAATTAACATCGGCAATGCATTCCACAAGCGTGCAGCTTGAACAGTAAATGATTTATCGTAAAAACGACTGGAATGCATTGGTATTGCCAGTCTCAAATTCATCGATGACCTCAGAGATCTAGAATGCGTATCAGAAAGGAACTCGAAGCGTTCCTTTAAGTAATGGTGAGTAGAAGGGTTGAAGAGAATGTTATACAGTAAAGAAAGTATGTGAGTATTCCGTCGAAGGCAAATTGGGAGCTACTTGAGCAAATTGCGGAATTGAGTAACGTGATCATCACGCAATCCAAATATTATGAATCTAATACATAAATTTTGAAGTCGCTCAAGCTTATCAAGTTGCTCCTCCGTAAGATCTAGATAGCTGACATCGGCATAGTCAAGGCTATCCTTGACTATGCCGATGTCAGCTATCTACCTATGTAGAAGAAGAGAATTTGCTAGCGCTATCTTAGTGGCAGTCGGCAGAAAGTTTCGTAATCTTCGTAACGTCCCAGCCGCAGAAAACAATTTTCTACTTACTTCCCTAATTTGAGGGCCCCAAGATAAAGTTTATCAATATAAACTCCTAAATCCTTCATGCAATCACTTACGGGTAAAGGAGTACCATTAAAGTTAATTTGGGGTAAACAAGTCCAGTCAACACGCGCAATAAATCTGGGGCTACCAACAACAATAATTTTCGTTTTTGTAGGGTTGATTTGGAGACCAAATCTGAGGCTCCACGCAGCTATGCGATCTAAATCTGAATTTATTATACGAATTGCTTCAGACTACTCTTGGACAGGAGCTTGAGTGTAAATTTGGAGATCATCTGCATAAAGGTGGTAGGATGACTGAAGTTGATAAGAGATAGAATTTATAAAAATTGAGAAAAGCAAGGGAGATAGAACGCCACCCTGTGGAACGCCGACTGTAGACGTACACCAAGAAGACAAAGAGTCTTCAATCCGTATATGTTGTCAGCGCCCAAAAAGGTAACTGTGAAACCAATCAATCACTGGTGGAGATATGTTAAAAGAGCGCAATATGCCAAGCAGAATATGGAAATCAATAGTATTGAAGGCATTACTAAAATCAAGTAAGCAAAGGACAGTCACGTTGCCATTTTCCATACCGAGCCTGATGTCGTCGGTAATGTTGATCAGTGCCGTAACCGTGCTGTAACCTGGGCGGATACCGGATTGGAGTGGATTGAACAAAAGGTTTTTATTGAGGAATGTGCTAAGTTGAGCATGGACAAGGCGCTCGAGCACTATAGAAAGGAATGGTAGGACGGAGATTGGGCGGTACTCAGAAAAGGAAGACGGATTAGGTTTCTTAGGTAAAGGAATAATTTGGGCGTCTTTCCATACGGTGGGAAAAACGCCCCTAGATAAGGAATAATTAAAAATATGACAGAGGATGAGAAGGATTTGATCTAATATGGGAAGGATCATTTTGCGACTGATACAATAATTACCGACTGCGTTAGATGCAATTATAGTTCTTAAATATTAAGGAGAAATTAAAGTTGGTCTTGGCTGTCATGACGATCGTTAATAGTCGTTATGCGAGTCAGTACCTCTGAATATGCTAAGACTAGTCTTAACCAGAGAACATTGCTATCCAATCGGGTTGCGAAGGTTAGTCGGCAGTATCTCCGTAGAAAAACCACTATTCAGTAAAATCTAGTTAGACACAATTTTATTTTTATTGTTTATTTTTATTGTTTAAAAAGACAACGCCCGCACTAGGACTAAATCCTGTGTCGCGGGGGACTTTACAAACATACAACTAACGGACACAATGAACACCCAGACTCGAGACAACAATTTATGAATCACACAAAGTGTTGCCTCGTGTGGGGATCGAACCCACAACACTCGACGCAGTGTCAAGTGGTGAGGCGGCCGCTTAAACCACTACGCCAACCGTGCAGTCTAAGTCAATTAGTAAGGGGAACCCGGGTTCCAATTAGCATAACGCTGAGACGATGATGATTCGTAACCTAAGCAATAGCTAAGAGCAACCAGGAACGAAAAACTTTCAGATACTTCTATATGTCAATGACATGACTCTCAGCACAAATACGTAGAGTTGGTGCCACGAGAAGATAGACTTTTTGTAAACACACATTCAGGGCTTCAAAACCTTTGTTTCAAACAGTTGTGTTTGAGATTTTATGCTTTTAATTAACTTTTATACTTTTTAAACAGTCGTTTTTTTGCTCAATTGTGCTACAATGTATTCGAATTTATATTTTATTATCTAAACTTCCAGTCGTATCCAGAAAAATTACATTTTGAATGAAAAAAACATATTTGATTTTGTGTAAGAGTGGTCGAATTTTCCTGGAAGAATTTTCATTAATTTGGCAACTTTTTTGTAGTTTTTTAACAAGTTAGTAAATTCAAGTCAATAATAGAGTAGCATGTATGGCATTGATAGAGTACAAACAGGATACTCTATTATAGATTTGATTTTGAATCATAGGCAATAAATAATTTGCTCCTAGACTAGCTATCCTAAAATATTAAATAATTGTCTACATATGTCATACAGACAATTACTAACTAGTATTGTGTAGTGCATTTTTTATCATTTTTTTTGGCTTGGAGATCTTATATTGTGTATGAATGAAAACGTCAGAATAAACTTAAACAAAATCCATTAAAATGTTACGGTAAATTTACATTCGGGGTAACTCTCTAACTGCGTAAAAAAGCTTATGTGCAAATTTACTATCTGCAATTTACACGCGTATTTCCGCAATGTCGTCCGCTGGATTAGCTTTGCGATCCTATAAAAGCATTTAACTTTACAAATAAAAACAAACAAACTTTCTTAACATCTAAAAAATATTTTTTACTAAGAAAAATGCAAGCTAAGCCCAAGATAGTAACATTTCAATGAAGTAAAACCAAATGTTGACATTCCAGGTACCAGTACCACAAAATAGTAAAAGATCCTGTTGACAGCGCATAATATTGATAAAAACCCGATCCATTGACATATTAGTTTCCAATGACACGTATCTATGTATCGTTGCGCTCATTCGATTTGACATTATTTGTGTTTGACAGAACTGTCGCTAAGTCACTTAGTAGAAATTCTTTATTTACAAAACGTCTATATTCTCGTGGCATGGAGTTTAATTATCCTGTTCACCCAGAATACAGCTACACTGTAGACATAAACCTTTAGTGTGCTTACTACAGCAGCAATCCAACGCTAACCTTAGTAAGTGTCGGCAGACATACACGATTTTAGCAGGTGTGTGAAAGTTCAAGTTTGGACGTTTCACGTGAGATGAGGCATCATTCCACAGTTATTACGGCGCTCAGTACTAATGGGAAGGGGATTTTGGAATATATTCCGCAATCTACGGATGAGTTTTGTACATTTTGTCGTAATTTTAATTGTTTGTATATATTATATTATGAAATTATAACGTGTTTTTATTTTGTGTTATATTATATGTTAGAATTAAAATATCAAAATAGATGTTTCATTCAAACTATGTTGCATAATGAAATAAAAATAACTGTAAAATGTGATTAATATAAATATGTGACTGCCTTCGTGGTCCAGTGGATAGCGTATGAAACTGCTGATCGGAGGTCCCAGGTTCCATTCCCGAGTCGGCAAACGTGTTACTGGATTTTCCGAATTCTCAATGGCAGCACAGAGTCTGGTGATGTGCCCGA
The DNA here is from genome assembly GCA_944739405.2 of Euclidia mi. Classification (NCBI taxonomy): domain Eukaryota; kingdom Metazoa; phylum Arthropoda; class Insecta; order Lepidoptera; family Erebidae; genus Euclidia; species Euclidia mi. The sequence continues at coordinate 26,552,784 of OX123184.2, forward strand.
TAACGGCAATAGGCTCGCCCCCTATTACGTGGGAACTAAAAATACATGGCAAAATTTTGGTGTGATATCACACCTCTGCCTACCCCTTCAGGGATACAGGCGTGAGTCTATACACCACTATTTTTTAATTAGTACAAAACATTTAACAGGGCTCTAAGTACCTTTATCTGATCATATTTATGTAGGTTAAAAATAAAAACACTAAGTCCCAAAACTGTCTCAAAACTGTCCACAAAAATACGTAATAATTGGTCATGCAAATTACGTTTACTGCAGCCGAGAGTTCGAAAAAAAAACCAAAGTTACTTAGAATTAATTTAATTAAATATAAAAGAAATTACAATTAAATAAGTGAAACCTATTCGATGCGAGAATATGGAATGAATATATTTAATTATACATTATTAATATTGATTTGCTGCGTCGACGAATTCATGCCGCGACGGACGTCATCGGTGGCGATGCAATTGCTGCGTCGGCGATTTTTGGCTATTGCTATTTCTTTCCAAATATACAGCGATGATGTTGATTGTGTGAGGTCCATTGGGGTTCCGTATATAACACCTCCATCCGCAGAGCAGCAACTATTTTGTCAAGTTGAGAGAAAATGTTGCTGGCAGTTCATTTCTCCTCTTGATGTCGATGTCCACATCTTCGTATGTGTGAGTCTTGGAAACTTTTTGCTTCTCTGCATCTTCTTTTCTGGGGTACCAGCATCTGCGTTTTCTATATAATGTGATACTGATGATTACTGCTGTGCACAGAATGAAGATATAAAATGGAATAGTTGTATGATAGAAAGCAACTGATTGATTATTCTCGATTTGTATGGGTTTTTCTAACATGATTTTACTCTGGATGCCGTGAAGGTCTTCTAAGTTTACTGAACTCGAACCGATATTGGAGATGACATCTGTTCGATTTATCTGGTTGTAGGGTATTTTCGATAACTTCAATGGCTGGCCTTTTATCTCATTATTGTCGTAAATGATGGTGAATTTTGTAGTCCGCATATAGCAATCCATCGGGATGGTGACTAGGTAGCTTCCTTGTAATGTGTTGAAGTCCTTTCTTCCACAGGTAAGTTGTATTTTCGTTGGTTCTGGTAATGAGATAACGTAGTGTTGATCGTCCAATTTTTCAATTGCAACATTTGATAGCGAAATCTGGGTGAAACGGCAAGTGTTCTTCAAATTTTGATTGACTATGAGGTCTTGAATACAATCTGGTTCTGTTCGGCTCTGATGGCTAATCTGCTTTTCACAGAGATATATACTGCTGTACTTCGGGCATTCAGCCTCTATGTACACGAATGATTTCTTGTTTGTTGCTATAAAGGGACTGGGAGGAATAAGGGCTAGATTTTTCTCGTTGGGTACAATGGATAGTCTATACAGATCATATGTATCTTCGGAAATAATGGGAATGCTATAAATGATTACTATCCTATTATCGCTAAAGTAAGAGCCTGTCTTTATTAAATTATAATATTCTCGTAATTCTAAATTAGGAGTTTGATTCTTATTATATATGGATCTTAACTTATCTACCATAGTTTTTAATACCTCTATATTGATCATCGAATGATGAGTGCTGGAAGCACGTATAAAAGCCATTATATTTTCTAACCTAATGATTTCTAACATTAAATCTTCTACATTATTACTTATAATTCCTAACATCTGGGCAAACTGAGCAGATTTAAGTTATAGTCTCTGTATGCATCCTTTTGTAAGAGTGATTCTAAGGTCGAATTAATTTTCTCTTGGTTTGCAACTAACTTATCTAAGACTCTATTGTACTGTGACATCCATTCTTTATTAATACTTATATGATTATTAAATTCTGAAACAATTTTATTTTCGTTATTATGTAAAGTTTTAATTGCTTCATCATATTTTAAAGTATCTAGATATTCTAAATTGCCAGTTATACTTTTTATTACTGACCCAAGGCTATCTACTAGACCTCTTTTAGCTCTAATTGGTTCCAAAGATTTTACTTGATGTAATACCTTGTTAAGCTTATCAATAAGATAGTTAATCTGATATTCGTAAAGGGTGTAGGTTTCATTGTTAAGTCTAGTCTTAAATGTCCTAAGTTGTGACTGTACAGAGGTTACGTTATCTTCAAAATCAGTTAACTGTATATATTGTACAAAGAAATAATAGTGAGTTGTTAATCTTGTAAATCATTATGCCGTGTGGTGTCCGGCGGAGTAGAATAGCCCTCCCTCTCTCCTACCGAGGTGTCGTAAAAGGCGACTAAGGTACTACGACGGACGCATTGTCATCAAAATAAAATAAATATTGACGTCTTTAACCATAGAGAAGGAAAACTTGAAACAAACCCGGCAGTCTGCCCCGCCGTTAGGGACTGACTGTTAAACTCATAAGAAAACATACAGTCAAATTATAACCGACGTGATCATGGCTGTGGGTAATATTACTGTAAGTGTACCCCAGGGGGGTACCGGCGGAGCCGGAGAATCCCCTCCTCGTCCTGTATTTGCAGGACGAGGCTGCTCCTCGTATTCCGGGGGGAGCAACCTTACAGCTGTAGGCGGCGACGATATTCGCCATACGTCACGCCAAAACCATCGTAATCCTATGCGGAATTGCTCTCGTCGGGGCTGAAAGTGGGCAACGGAATGCCGATTTGCGACTTTAAATGTAGATAGAGGAGGAATGAATGAGAAGATGGATGATGTTTATGAAGTGATGAATGAAAGAAAACTAGATGTTTTGTGTGTGAATGAGACAAAGCGTAAGGGGAAAGACATGCTGACGCGCGGCCCGTTCACAGAGATATGGTCGGGGGTTACCGATGAAGAACATGGCAGTAAAGGCGTCGGTATAATTCTTTCAGAGCGAATGGCAGAATGCATGCGTGAGTATGAGTGCGTAAGTCCGCGTCTTATCTGGGTCCGGATGAAAGTAGGCCTAACACCTCTTTTTTTGGTAGGTGTATACGCTCCGGACTCTTCTTATAGTAAGGGAGTAAGAGAGGAATTTTGGGCACAAATGAGAGAAGTCGTGTTATTGCGTAAGTGGAATGAACGTATTGTCATGCTTGGAGATTTTAATGCAAGAGTGGGAGTGAAGCGTGATGGGTATGAAAGTGTACTAGGGACGTTTGGAGATAAGAGTGTCAATGACAACGGCGTGTACTTGTTAGATGTATGTGTGGAGATGGATCTGTCTGTGATGAATACATGGTTCCAGCATAAAATGGTACATATGTACACGTGGCAAAAGAAGGAAGGAAATGTTGTGTTAAGAAGCATGATAGACTTTGTGATAGTAGATGAAAGAATGAGAAGGAAAGTAGTGGATACCAGAGCTTATCGCGGACCTGATGTTGGCACAGACCACTATTTGGTTATCAGTAAAATAAGTGGTCTTTTCAAACGCTGGCGGCACCGAGATAAAGGTTCCACTACAGAATTAGAACGTATAAAAGTGGAAAGATTGAAAGATAAGGGTATGAAAGATATGTACAAAAAGCAATTGAGCGAACGGATGGACAAAAGTTGGAATCTTGTAAATAAGGAAAGTGTGAGTGAGGTATGGTCGGTATTTAAAACCAACATTGTGAAATGTGCTGAAGAAGTATGCGGTTTGAGTAAAAGAAGAAGTAAGAAATGCGAGAAAGCTGACTGGTGGGATGATGAAACTAGAAGAATGGTTGAGGAAAAGAAAAAAGTATGGCTGGATATCCTAGCAATAGAGGCAACGAATAGAGCTAAAGGTGGTATGAATGAAGATAGTGTTAAAGAAATGAAGGACAAGTATAGATGTGTGAAAACTAGAGTCAAAGAATGTATAGAGAGGAAGAAGAATGAGAAAAAGGAGAAGTATGAAGAACAATTCGGCGCAAGTTTCCGAGAGAATATAAAACTCTTTTGGAAACTCGTGAAAGAAGCGCGAGGTAAAAATATGAGTACATCGATGAAAGTGATTAGGAATGAAAGAGATGAAGTCATGAATGAAGAAAAAAAGATACTAGAGCGCTGGAAGAATTATTTTGAGAGTTTATTTGAGAAAGATGTGTGTGAAATAGAGAAAGAAGAAACGATAGATATGTTTGTGAGCCCGACTGATGAAATTGGCATGGATGAAATTATGAAAGCGTTAAAAGGTATGAGGTCAGGAAAGTCTGCTGGATGTGATAGGGTGACGACTGAGATGTTGAAGGCTGGCGACGGACTCATAGTTAACCTGCTGCATCGCCTTTTTAATCTATGCTGGAAACAGGGCCAAGTTCCAGATGATTGGACGAAGGCAGTGCTTGTTCCAATTTATAAAGGCAAAGGTTCGCAGCAGGAATGTCAAAATTATCGCGGGATCAGCCTTCTAAGTGTAGTTGGAAAAATGTATGCCAGAATTTTGATTGACAGAGTAGTAAATGTGACTAATGACAAGATATGGGATGTGCAAGCAGGATTTCGGAAGGGAATGGGATGTACGGATCAAGTCTTTTCCTTGCGCTGCGTCACCGAAAAATGTCATAGACTTGAAAAAGGCTTATGATAGGGTGAATAGAAAGGAATTATGGAAGGTGTTATCCATGTATGGGGTAGACAACTTTATAATAAGGGCTCTGAAATCCCTGTATAGGGGTTCTAGAGCCTGTGTCCGAATCAATGGTGCCCATACGGACTGGTTTGACATCTCCCAGGGTGTCCGACAAGGGTGTGCAGCCTCGCCCTGGTTGTTCAACGTATTCATGGATAGCTGCATGAATGATATGAGAGAAACTGAATGCGGGATCGATATGGTAGGAGTGCGTGTTAAGTGCCTCTTATATGCCGATGATCAAGTCATTCTTGCATCATCGGCGAATGAGTTGCAAGAAAAGATGGACTGCATGAACAAGAACGTTAAAGCGAAAGGTATGAAAGTTAATGCACGAAAGACGAAAGTGATGGTGTTTGAAAAAGATGAAAGTGTGACTGAGTGTAATATTACGATTGGAGGTGAAATTGTAGAGCAAGTAAAGGAATTTGTATATTTGGGTAGCGTATTTACAAGGGACGGAAGATGTGAGGGAGACATTGAAAGGAGAGTGACTGCGGGAAATCGTGTAAATGGAGCATTGTGGGCGTTTATGAACGGTCAGACGGTGCCAAAAAAGGCGCGATTGGCGGTTCACAATGGAGTGCTTGTCCCCACGTTGATGTATGGAAGTGAGAGCTGGGTTTGGCAGAAAAAGCATGAAAGTAGGATTAACGCAGTTGAGATGCGATCGCTGCGTTGTATGTGTGGGGTAAGACTGATTGATAGAATTCCGAATGCAACTATACGAAAGAGCAGTGGACTGAAAGAAGATGTGGTGACAAGGATTGTTAGGTGGTTTGGACACGTGGAGCAAATGAGTGAAGAAAGAATGACGAATCAGATATATAAGGCAAATGTGTGTGGGCAAGTCGGTCGCGGCAGACCTCGGCGGACATTCGTCGACCAAATTGGAGACATCCTAAGAAACGGCAAGGTCCGAAGTACCCGAAACCGGCGAGCATGTATGAAAAGAGTAATGAGTGTAGAGGAAGCGCGTGAGGTTTGTAAGGATAGGAGCAAGTGGCGTTCTGTTGTCTCTGCCTACCCCGACGGGAAAAGGCGTGAGTATATGTATGTTAATCTGGTCGGCCCTAGTTTGTATGGTAATAGTCCAGGTCCATCAGCCAAGGTTTCAAGTCTTATGGTCTGAGGTCGCGTCACGTGGATTGTCATTATCAGCAGTATCCTGTAACAATTTTTTACTTTTAGGGACACGTTTCAGTCGCGAATTAGCTACAGGGCCGCGTTTTTTCGAGGTATATATGTGAATTGGTAAATCTGCCAAAACTGTGTCTTGTGTGTAACGCGGTGCAGTTTTCTGACGGGTAGCAAGTGGATTTTTAACGAAAATTTGTTGTTGCGGTGTGTATTCAACTTCAGGCTCACGAGATTTATTCCTATTTTCAATTAAGGCTATTCTGTTACTAAGAAATGACTCGTTAATTATCTCATAAACTTGTTTCATCTGCTCTCTATGATTTTGAGCATACTGTTGCAATATGTGTTCTGTGAGGTCTATGTCAACTGGGTCTCGAGGGTCAAAATGTTCGTTCAATAAATCAAAGGGTCTACATTTCATAAAGCTATGGATCGAGCTATTATATGCTATAATAGCGTACGGCATGAGATTAATAACGGGTTCGTCTTTTTGTTGTAGTTTGAGGATTCTAATGTGTTCAAGTAAAGTTGAGTGAAATCGCATGATGTTACCGTTATCATTTGGACAGTGAGGTAGAGTTTTATAGTGTATTATTTTATGGAGACGTATGAATTCAGCAAACAGTTGATTTGTAAATTCCGTGCCATTGTCGGTAATTATAGTTAATGGTAATCCGTGGTGAGTACGAAAACGTAATAATGCTCGTAGAATGCTTATAGCAGTGCCGTCTCGCAAATGGTATGCCTGACCATACTTTGTAAAAACATCAATGAAAGTTACGTGTTTTTCGTTTTGAACGGTAAAAAGGTCCATATGCACAATTTCAAGTGGTTTAGTGGCTGGGGGCACAATATTAAATTGAGGTCTAATGGGATTTCTGTCGTATTTACTTTGACCACAAACGGTACATTCGTTAATAAATTTAGCGATGTGTTCCTTCATCTTCGGCCAATAGTACTTTCGTGACAAGGCGATAGAAGATAGCACTTGTTAATACCACGGTGATTGGTTTTGCCAATATGATAGTGTTGTATAATTGCCTGTTGCCGTAGGTAGTCTTTAACATTCTCAAGTTCTGTCTTCGCTAGTACTAAATTAAGAGAAGAGCTTTTAAACTTTTCTTGTATAATCGGAATGATCAAGTACATATTTAAAGGTGGGTTTACTAGTATAGCGGTTTTAACTTTCGGGTTAACATATTTTTTTATAGCGTTAATAACATCGGTTTCTAAGTTAGATTTTGAGAGTTGGATAGCCATTCGCGTATGATTTTCAAACGGTTTAGTTACAGTCGGTCGTCGTTTTATGTCGCCAACTACGGTAAAGTACTATGAAACTTATTGAGAGGTTCGTCTGTAATAGGGACTTCTAAAATAGGGTGCTCATTACTGGTATGTACTGTATCAGTCGACGAATTCGGCATTTGAGTCGAAGAGCTTTCTGAAGGATTATTAATAGGAGGGCTTTCTGAGGGATTATTAGGAAGAGGGCTTTCTGAAGGGTTATTTATCATAGAGCTAAGTTTTTTAATGCTATCAATTACAGAACTAATTTCGTCGATCTCATAATTACTGATTTCAATGCGAGAAAGGGCGTCAGCGTTGGTGTTAAACTTTCTTTTCTTATAAATTACAGTAACATCGTATTCACTTAGTCTGAGTCGCCATCTAGTTAGTCGTGAGTTAGGCTCTTTTAAATTCATCATCCATTGTAGTGGCTTATGGTCGGTAATAATTTTGAATTTCCTACCAAACAGATAGGGTCTGAAGTACTTTGTGGCCCAGACTATGGCTAATAGTTCTTTTTCTATTGTGCTATAGTTTAGTTCGCTTTCGTTAAGGGTACGAGAAGCGTAAAAAACAGGCTTGTCAGAACCTATAGGTCCCTGAGATAAGACTGCTCCAATCGCAACGTTGGAAGCATGGGTTGTAAGATTGAATTCCTTGTTAAAATCTGGATATTGCATTAAGTCCGCCATTATACCTATGAGTTGTACATAAAGTTTAAATAAATAAATATTGAAGTATGGGGTCATTAGTTAATATGGTCTTGCACTGTTTAAATGCATTGATATATTCGGGACTATGAATAACTTTGCTACCTTTTTTTAAACACGCAGTGAGGGATTTAGTGATACGGGCGAAATCAGGGATACATTTTCGGTAATAACCGAGAAGGCCTAAAAATTGCTTAATTTCTTTAGGAGTGTTCGGAATGGGATACTTCTCGATAGCTGATATTTTATCGGGATTAGGCTTAATGCCATCTCTACTAATGATATGCCTGAGATAAGCGGTCTCTAACTTCAAAAACTCGGACTTATCCATCTGAATTTTGAAGTTGGAATCTCTAAGTTGTTGGAAAACTTTTTCCAGATTGTCCATGTGTTCCTGGAGGGATGGACTGTAAACGATAATGTCATCCAGATAAACCAGACATATGTTATTCTGGAGACATTGTCCATAACTCTTTGAAAAGTTGATGGAGAATTTTTGAGTCCCATGGGCATACGAAGGAATTCAAAGTGCCCGTGTTCTACATTGAAAGCTGTTTTAGAAATGTCTTGCGGGTCCATTTCCACCTGGTAAAAACCACTTGCTAAATCTAAGGTCGTGAAATGCTGGCACTTTTCACAAATTAGGGAATTTGTCAAGGACGTCACTAATATTGGGTATGGGATATTTGTCATCTATTGAGTAAAATGCTGGACTCCGCTCATTGGTTTCGGACCAAAATTCTGTGAAGGGTTGGGTCTAGGCGGCAAACGGAAGACGTTACTATGTTGGTGGTAATTCGGCGGCGGTGCGCGGAACATTTGCTGCGTACGCGTAGGAAAACGGTTTTGAGGTACGTTATACGTATTAAATTTAAAAGCTTGGGGCTGTGGTTGATTACTACGCGGTCCTACTGTAGCTGGCCAGTTAGGTACTGGGTGTCGCGGGACTATTGGCATGTTTAATGGTACGTTATGAGGCATAGCAACTTTAGGAGTGCTTTGAGCTTTTGGAAAATCGTTACGCTGTTGCAAGTATATTATATTTAATTCCTCCTGTACGTACTCTAAAGCTTTTTCTATCGTTTCCGGACGCATACATCGATACGCGATCCTAAGGGTTCCTTTAATCCACGTACAAATGCCTGCATAGTAACTTTCTTATAAAGTGTTCGTTTGGCTTCAATAGTCGTCAGTAAAGTCTCGTGTAATGTCACATATGTCATGATAGTACTGAACAATGTTTGGCACTGGTCATAAAATTCCTGAGGGGATTTGTTACCTTGTGTAGCTAATGAGAGGTCATTGTACAAAGCCGTTTCGTCCCTCTGGTCTGAAAAGTTATTTATAAGAGCTGATCTAATGCCTGCCCACGTTTCAGGAATGCCGTTTGAATTAATTGTAGATGCGGCGGACCCTGTTACCTTATTTAAAATACTATTTAATAGACACAAGTTTCCTAACTCACTACCTGGCTCAGGGCTCGCATATTGAGCTACAATCTGGTCACATATATAAATAAACCTAGTTAAAACGTTAGGGTTACCGTCAAATGCCGGCACAAGGCGTAAGGCCTTAAAATAACATCGGGATTGTGCGACATTCTAACTTCGAATAAACTGTTTAAGCTAATATATAATTCACTATCTAAATTTCTATGACTATCTACTATATGCCAGCGAGCCTGTCTCGATGCAGGGTCCCGGGGACACGACTTTTCGTGTCGGAAAATCTTGGGAATAAAACTAACTAAGGATAGACAGGAAGCAACACGAGAAAGATTCAAGTGTACTTACATAAATTTCATCTCTGGACTTTCTCTCGATGAATCGATGTCTGGATTCTCCACCCAGCTCCGCAGCTTCGTAGATTCTGGGTACTCGTACTGTAGCTTGATAGCTGCCCAGGCGACTCGCGAACGCGAATATCGATATGAGATAGTTCTAGTGCACGCGAACCGACTAGCGAGTATCCTACCGACTGCGCCAATTACGTTTACTGCAGCCGAGAGTTCGGAAAAAAAACCAAAGTTACTTAGAATTAATTTAATTAAATATAAAAGAAATTACAATTAAATAAGTGAAACCTATTCGATGCGAGAATATGGAATGAATATATTTAATTATACATTATTAATATTGATTTGCTGCGTCGACGAATTCATGCCGCGACGGACGTCATCGGTGGCGATGCAATTGCTGCGTCGGCGATTTTTGGCTATTGCTATTTTTTTCCAAATATACAGCGATGATGTTGATTGTGCGAGGTCCATTGGGGTTCCGTATATAACATGCATAACTAAAACTATGAGTAGGAAATTAGTAGTAGTAGTAAACTATTCCATTGGTAAATTCCCCCCTGTCCCTCTGCGCCCACGCCGCGCCCCGCCTGATGCGACAAACAGTGCTAAATTGTAACAGGTAGTGAGCGCATCGTTTTTTCGATGGCTTATCAGTTCACATCACGAGAGTATGTAGTTATGCTTCGTGCGCACTTTTTGAGTGGATAAAACGCGAGTGCAGCTGTGCGTTTGTACAGGGAAGAGTTTGGAAGCCAGTGGATTGGTCGAGGCGGCCCCGTAGCTTGGCCTCCATGCTCTTTTTGTGGGTGTACAAAAGTGAGCCGGTTAGTGTCGAACAATTAAAACAGCGCATATTGGACGCTTATGACGTAGTGAAAAGACAGAAGCGTACTTCTCTCGTTAAAAAACAATTTAAATTAAGTTGCCCGTCTATGTATTGACAATAGTGGTGGACAATTCGAAGGACCATTGAAATACTTGTTAGTAAAAATTACCTTCCTACGTAAATAATAAGATGCGGCCGATCAAAATCGGTCTGTATGGAGAACCTTGGGGGAGCCCTATGTCTCTAGGCTGACATGATAATGATGAAATTTGTAAATAGCAGCTGATTCTAACTTCATAAATACGCCAAAATTAAAATTTTCTTTTCGTCTAGAATACCTTCTTTTATTTTGATATTTGCTTGCTTTCTAATTACATACCTCCGTATTAAATTACTTGTAAACCGGTAAATATTGTCGGTCCTAAGCCCGGATGAAGTATGAAGGAGAGGGTAGAATTAAGAAAATTAAAAAGTAACTATACACTTATTATTTTGCTTCATTTTATTGTCTAGGGCTACCTACATCATAAGTGTGACAGAGAGAATGCGAATGAGCACGATGGAATATCATCAATTAATTAGTTAATGGATTGTAAAATATGACTATGATTTAAGTGAGATTTTCTACAATAAACAAATGAAAATAACTTTGCTCTTTATAGATATTATGAAATTCTTACGTCGCATATATGATAATAATGTCGTCGCTAATCTGTCCTTAAAGTTTTTGTACTAATTAAAAATAGTGGTGTATAAAAAATATATAATAATAAATAATTAAATTGTTTATAAAATACACAAGTAAAGTAACATGAAATTTTTCAAGGGTTACCGAGACATACTTTAAAAGAGGGACATTTAACGCCAATGCATTATGGTATTTTTATTTTGTAGAACAACAAGCTACCAAAAATGGTATAAAAATAAAACAAAAATAACAAAACATAATATTCACACGTTTTAAAAGTTGATTGTTTAAAATCATTTTGTGACTTTAAAACAGAAACAGAAACAGCAAGATGTAAATATACAATACGAATACCAATCATCATACATACGAATTTTACGACACTCGTATCCACCAGTTCACATGCAAACATCATTTCAAATCTCTGAACAGCCAACAAAACAAACAAACCCAAAGTAAATTAAGCCATCCAACTAATGATAAATACATACATTAACTTATTTTGTTTGCTCCCTGTAATTGCCGTACTGGCAAAAACAGGACTAAATAATTCATAAGGTCTTGTATAAATTACGTAAAAACCGATTAACAAACTTATCAGATGGCTTCTGTAAGCCATCTGATAAGTTTGTTAATCAGTTTTTACGTAATTTATACAAGACCTTATGAATTATTTAGTCCTGTTTTTGCCAGTACGGCAATAAAAATTTCATGTTACTTTACTTGTGTATTTTATAAACAATTTAATTATTTATAATTATATATTTTTTATACACCACTATTTTTAATTAGTACAAAAACTTTAAGGACAGATTAGCGACGACATTATTATCATATATGTGACGTAAGAATTTCATAATATCTATAAAGAGCAAAGTTATTTTCATTTGTTTATTGTAGAAAATCTCACTTAAATCATAGTCATATTTTACAATCCATTAACTAATTAATTGATGATATTCCATCGTGCTCATTCGCATTCTCTCTGTCACACTTATGATGTAGGTAGCCCTAGACAATAAAATGAAGCAAAATAATAAGTGTATAGTTACTTTTTAATTTTCTTAATTCTACCCTCTCCTTCATACTTCATCCGGGCTTAGGACCGACAATATTTACCGGTTTACAAGTAATTTAATACGGAGGTATGTAATTAGAAAGCAAGCAAATATCAAAATAAAAGAAGGTATTCTAGACGAAAAGAAAATTTTAATTTTGGCGTATTTATGAAGTTAGAATCAGCTGCTATTTACAAATTTCATCATTATCATGTCAGCCTAGAGACATAGGGCTCCCCCAAGGTTCTCCATACAGACCGATTTTGATCGGCCGCATCTTATTATTTACGTAGGAAGGTAATTTTTACTAACAAGTATTTCAATGGTCCTTCGAATTGTCCACCACTATTGTCAATACATAGACGGGCAACTTAATTTTAATTGTTTTTTAACGAGAGAAGTACGCTTCTGTCTTTTCACTACGTCATAAGCGTCCAATATGCGCTGTTTTAATTGTTCGACACTAACCGGCTCACTTTTGTACACCCACAAAAAGAGCATGGAGGCCAAGCTACGGGGCCGCCTCGACCAATCCACTGGCTTCCAAACTCTTCCCTGTACAAACGCACAGCTGCACTCGCGTTTTATCCACTCAAAAAGTGCGCACGAAGCATAACTACATACTCTCGTGATGTGAACTGATAAGCCATCGAAAAAACGATGCGCTCACTACCTGTTACAATTTAGCACTGTTTGTCGCATCAGGCGGGGCGCGGCGTGGGCGCAGAGGGACAGGGGGGAATTTATCAATGGAATAGTTTACTACTACTACTAATTTCCTACTCATAGTTTTAGTTATGCATGTTATATACGGAACCCCAATGGACCTCGCACAATCAACATCATCGCTGTATATTTGGAAAAAAATAGCAATAGCCAAAAATCGCCGACGCAGCAATTGCATCGCCACCGATGACGTCCGTCGCGGCATGAATTCGTCGACGCAGCAAATCAATATTAATAATGTATAATTAAATATATTCATTCCATATTCTCGCATCGAATAGGTTTCACTTATTTAATTGTAATTTCTTTTATATTTAATTAAATTAATTCTAAGTAACTTTGGTTTTTTTTCCGAACTCTCGGCTGCAGTAAACGTAATTGGCGCAGTCGGTAGGATACTCGCTAGTCGGTTCGCGTGCACTAGAACTATCTCATATCGATATTCGCGTTCGCGAGTCGCCTGGGCAGCTATCAAGCTACAGTACGAGTACCCAGAATCTACGAAGCTGCGGAGCTGGGTGGAGAATCCAGACATCGATTCATCGAGAGAAAGTCCAGAGATGAAATTTATGTAAGTACACTTGAATCTTTCTCGTGTTGCTTCCTGTCTATCCTTAGTTAGTTTTATTCCCAAGATTTTCCGACACGAAAAGTCGTGTCCCCGGGACCCTGCATCGAGACAGGCTCGCTGGCATATAGTAGATAGTCATAGAAATTTAGATAGTGAATTATATATTAGCTTAAACAGTTTATTCGAAGTTAGAATGTCGCACAATCCCGATGTTATTTTTAAGGCCTTACGCCTTGTGCCGGCATTTGACGGTAACCCTAACGTTTTAACTAGGTTTATTTATATATGTGACCAGATTGTAGCTCAATATGCGAGCCCTGAGCCAGGTAGTGAGTTAGGAAACTTGTGTCTATTAAATAGTATTTTAAATAAGGTAACAGGGTCCGCCGCATCTACAATTAATTCAAACGGCATTCCTGAAACGTGGGCAGGCATTAGATCAGCTCTTATAAATAACTTTTCAGACCAGAGGGACGAAACGGCTTTGTACAATGACCTCTCATTAGCTACACAAGGTAACAAATCCCCTCAGGAATTTTATGACCAGTGCCAAACATTGTTCAGTACTATCATGACATATGTGACATTACACGAGACTTTACTGACGACTATTGAAGCCAAACGAACACTTTATAAGAAAGTTACTATGCAGGCATTTGTACGTGGATTAAAGGAACCCTTAGGATCGCGTATCGATGTATGCGTCCGGAAACGATAGAAAAAGCTTTAGAGTACGTACAGGAGGAATTAAATATAATATACTTGCAACAGCGTAACGATTTTCCAAAAGCTCAAAGCACTCCTAAAGTTGCTATGCCTCATAACGTACCATTAAACATGCCAATAGTCCCGCGACACCCAGTACCTAACTGGCCAGCTACAGTAGGACCGCGTAGTAATCAACCACAGCCCCAAGCTTTTAAATTTAATACGTATAACGTACCTCAAAACCGTTTTCCTACGCGTACGCAGCAAATGTTCCGCGCACCGCCGCCGAATTACCACCAACATAGTAACGTCTTCCGTTTGCCGCCTAGACCCAACCCTTCACAGAATTTTGGTCCGAAACCAATGAGCGGAGTCCAGCATTTTACTCAATAGATGACAAATATCCCATACCCAATATTAGTGACGTCCTTGACAAATTCCCTAATTTGTGAAAAGTGCCAGCATTTCACGACCTTAGATTTAGCAAGTGGTTTTTACCAGGTGGAAATGGACCCGCAAGACATTTCTAAAACAGCTTTCAATGTAGAACACGGGCACTTTGAATTCCTTCGTATGCCCATGGGACTCAAAAATTCTCCATCAACTTTTCAAAGAGTTATGGACAATGTCTCCAGAATAACATATGTCTGGTTTATCTGGATGACATTATCGTTTACAGTCCATCCCTCCAGGAACACATGGACAATCTGGAAAAAGTTTTCCAACAACTTAGAGATTCCAACTTCAAAATTCAGATGGATAAGTCCGAGTTTTTGAAGTTAGAGACCGCTTATCTCAGGCATATCATCAGTAGAGATGGCATTAAGCCTAATCCCGATAAAATATCAGCTATCGAGAAGTATCCCATTCCGAACACTCCTAAAGAAATTAAGCAATTTTTAGGCCTTCTCGGTTATTACCGAAAATGTATCCCTGATTTCGCCCGTATCACTAAATCCCTCACTGCGTGTTTAAAAAAAGGTAGCAAAGTTATTCATAGTCCCGAATATATCAATGCATTTAAACAGTGCAAGACCATATTAACTAATGACCCCATACTTCAATATTTATTTATTTAAACTTTATGTACAACTCATAGGTATAATGGCGGACTTAATGCAATATCCAGATTTTAACAAGGAATTCAATCTTACAACCGATGCTTCCAACGTTGCGATTGGAGCAGTCTTATCTCAGGGACCTATAGGTTCTGACAAGCCTGTTTGTTACGCTTCTCGTACCCTTAACGAAAGCGAACTAAACTATAGCACAATAGAAAAAGAACTATTAGCCATAGTCTGGGCCACAAAGTACTTCAGACCCTATCTGTTTGGTAGGAAATTCAAAATTATTACCGACCATAAGCCACTACAATGGATGATGAATTTAAAAGAGCCTAACTCACGACTAACTAGATGGCGACTCAGACTAAGTGAATACGATGTTACTGTAATTTATAAGAAAAGAAAGTTTAACACCAACGCTGACGCCCTTTCTCGCATTGAAATCAGTAATTATGAGATCGACGAAATTAGTTCTGTAATTGATAGCATTAAAAAACTTAGCTCTATGATAAATAACCCTTCAGAAAGCCCTCTTCCTAATAATCCCTCAGAAAGCCCTCCTATTAATAATCCTTCAGAAAGCTCTCCGACTCAAATGCCGAATTCGTCGACTGATACAGTACATACCAGTAATGAGCACCCTATTTTAGAAGTCCCTATTACAGACGAACCTCTCAATAAGTTTCATAGTACTTTACCGTAGTTGGCGACATAAAACGACGACCGACTGTAACTAAACCGTTTGAAAATCATACGCGAATGGCTATCCAACTCTCAAAATCTAACTTAGAAACCGATGTTATTAACGCTATAAAAAAATATGTTAACCCGAAAGTTAAAACCGCTATACTAGTAAACCCACCTTTAAATATGTACTTGATCATTCCGATTATACAAGAAAAGTTCAAAAGCTCTTCTCTTAATTTAGTACTAGCGAAGACAGAACTTGAGAATGTTAAAGACTACCTACGGCAACAGGCAATTATACAACACTATCATATTGGCAAAACCAATCACCGTGGTATTAACAAGTGCTATCTTCTATCGCCTTGTCACGAAAGTACTATTGGCCGAAGATGAAGGAACACATCGCTAAATTTATTAACGAATGTACCGTTTGTGGTCAAAGTAAATACGACAGAAATCCCATTAGACCTCAATTTAATATTGTGCCCCCAGCCACTAAACCACTTGAAATTGTGCATATGGACCTTTTTACCGTTCAAAACGAAAAACACGTAACTTTCATTGATGTTTTTACAAAGTATGGTCAGGCATACCATTTGCGAGACGGCACTACTATAAGCATTCTACGAGCATTATTACGTTTTCGTACTCACCACGGATTACCATTAACTATAATTACCGACAATGGCACGGAATTTACAAATCAACTGTTTGCTGAATTCATACGTCTCCATAAAATAATACACTATAAAACTCTACCTCACTGTCCAAATGATAACGGTAACATCATGCGATTTCACTCAACTTTACTTGAACACATTAGAATCCTCAAACTACAACATAAAGACGAACCCGTTATTAATCTCATGCCGTACGCTATTATAGCATATAATAGCTCGATCCATAGCTTTATGAAATGTAGACCCTTTGATTTATTGAACGAACATTTTGACCCTCGAGACCCAGTTGACATAGACCTCACAGAACACATATTGCAACAGTATGCTCAAAATCATAGAGAGCAGATGAAACAAGTTTATGAGATAATTAACGAGTCATTTCTTAGTAACAGAATAGCCTTAATTGAAAATAGGAATAAATCTCGTGAGCCTGAAGTTGAATACACACCGCAACAACAAATTTTCGTTAAAAATCCACTTGCTACCCGTCAGAAAACTGCACCGCGTTACACACAAGACACAGTTTTGGCAGATTTACCAATTCACATATATACCTCGAAAAAACGCGGCCCTGTAGCTAATTCGCGACTGAAACGTGTCCCTAAAAGTAAAAAATTGTTACAGGATACTGCTGATAATGACAATCCACGTGACGCGACCTCAGACCATAAGACTTGAAACCTTGGCTGATGGACCTGGACTATTACCATACAAACTAGGGCCGACCAGATTAACATACATATACTCACGCCTTTTCCCGTCGGGGTAGGCAGAGACAACAGAACGCCACTTGCTCCTATCCTTACAAACCTCACGCGCTTCCTCTACACTCATTACTCTTTTCATACATGCTCGCCGGTTTCGGGTACTTCGGACCTTGCCGTTTCTTAGGATGTCTCCAATTTGGTCGACGAATGTCCGCCGAGGTCTGCCGCGACCGACTTGCCCACACACATTTGCCTTATATATCTGATTCGTCATTCTTTCTTCACTCATTTGCTCCACGTGTCCAAACCACCTAACAATCCTTGTCACCACATCTTCTTTCAGTCCACTGCTCTTTCGTATAGTTGCATTCGGAATTCTATCAATCAGTCTTACCCCACACATACAACGCAGCGATCGCATCTCAACTGCGTTAATCCTACTTTCATGCTTTTTCTGCCAAACCCAGCTCTCACTTCCATACATCAACGTGGGGACAAGCACTCCATTGTGAACCGCCAATCGCGCCTTTTTTGGCACCGTCTGACCGTTCATAAACGCCCACAATGCTCCATTTACACGATTTCCCGCAGTCACTCTCCTTTCAATGTCTCCCTCACATCTTCCGTCCCTTGTAAATACGCTACCCAAATATACAAATTCCTTTACTTGCTCTACAATTTCACCTCCAATCGTAATATTACACTCAGTCACACTTTCATCTTTTTCAAACACCATCACTTTCGTCTTTCGTGCATTAACTTTCATACCTTTCGCTTTAACGTTCTTGTTCATGCAGTCCATCTTTTCTTGCAACTCATTCGCCGATGATGCAAGAATGACTTGATCATCGGCATATAAGAGGCACTTAACACGCACTCCTACCATATCGATCCCGCATTCAGTTTCTCTCATATCATTCATGCAGCTATCCATGAATACGTTGAACAACCAGGGCGAGGCTGCACACCCTTGTCGGACACCCTGGGAGATGTCAAACCAGTCCGTATGGGCACCATTGATTCGGACACAGGCTCTAGAACCCCTATACAGGGATTTCAGAGCCCTTATTATAAAGTTGTCTACCCCATACATGGATAACACCTTCCATAATTCCTTTCTATTCACCCTATCATAAGCCTTTTTCAAGTCTATGACATTTTTCGGTGACGCAGCGCAAGGAAAAGACTTGATCCGTACATCCCATTCCCTTCCGAAATCCTGCTTGCACATCCCATATCTTGTCATTAGTCACATTTACTACTCTGTCAATCAAAATTCTGGCATACATTTTTCCAACTACACTTAGAAGGCTGATCCCGCGATAATTTTGACATTCCTGCTGCGAACCTTTGCCTTTATAAATTGGAACAAGCACTGCCTTCGTCCAATCATCTGGAACTTGGCCCTGTTTCCAGCATAGATTAAAAAGGCGATGCAGCAGGTTAACTATGAGTCCGTCGCCAGCCTTCAACATCTCAGTCGTCACCCTATCACATCCAGCAGACTTTCCTGACCTCATA
Organism: Euclidia mi; assembly: GCA_944739405.2. Classification (NCBI taxonomy): domain Eukaryota; kingdom Metazoa; phylum Arthropoda; class Insecta; order Lepidoptera; family Erebidae; genus Euclidia; species Euclidia mi. Next base: position 26,571,532 of record OX123184.2, read on the forward strand.
CCTTTTAACGCTTTCATAATTTCATCCATGCCAATTTCATCAGTCGGGCTCACAAACATATCTATCGTTTCTTCTTTCTCTATTTCACACACATCTTTCTCAAATAAACTCTCAAAATAATTCTTCCAGCGCTCTAGTATCTTTTTTTCTTCATTCATGACTTCATCTCTTTCATTCCTAATCACTTTCATCGATGTACTCATATTTTTACCTCGCGCTTCTTTCACGAGTTTCCAAAAGAGTTTTATATTCTCTCGGAAACTTGCGCCGAATTGTTCTTCATACTTCTCCTTTTTCTCATTCTTCTTCCTCTCTATACATTCTTTGACTCTAGTTTTCACACATCTATACTTGTCCTTCATTTCTTTAACACTATCTTCATTCATACCACCTTTAGCTCTATTCGTTGCCTCTATTGCTAGGATATCCAGCCATACTTTTTTCTTTTCCTCAACCATTCTTCTAGTTTCATCATCCCACCAGTCAGCTTTCTCGCATTTCTTACTTCTTCTTTTACTCAAACCGCATACTTCTTCAGCACATTTCACAATGTTGGTTTTAAATACCGACCATACCTCACTCACACTTTCCTTATTTACAAGATTCCAACTTTTGTCCATCCGTTCGCTCAATTGCTTTTTGTACATATCTTTCATACCCTTATCTTTCAATCTTTCCACTTTTATACGTTCTAATTCTGTAGTGGAACCTTTATCTCGGTGCCGCCAGCGTTTGAAAAGACCACTTATTTTACTGATAACCAAATAGTGGTCTGTGCCAACATCAGGTCCGCGATAAGCTCTGGTATCCACTACTTTCCTTCTCATTCTTTCATCTACTATCACAAAGTCTATCATGCTTCTTAACACAACATTTCCTTCCTTCTTTTGCCACGTGTACATATGTACCATTTTATGCTGGAACCATGTATTCATCACAGACAGATCCATCTCCACACATACATCTAACAAGTACACGCCGTTGTCATTGACACTCTTATCTCCAAACGTCCCTAGTACACTTTCATACCCATCACGCTTCACTCCCACTCTTGCATTAAAATCTCCAAGCATGACAATACGTTCATTCCACTTACGCAATAACACGACTTCTCTCATTTGTGCCCAAAATTCCTCTCTTACTCCCTTACTATAAGAAGAGTCCGGAGCGTATACACCTACCAAAAAAAGAGGTGTTAGGCCTACTTTCATCCGGACCCAGATAAGACGCGGACTTACGCACTCATACTCACGCATGCATTCTGCCATTCGCTCTGAAAGAATTATACCGACGCCTTTACTGCCATGTTCTTCATCGGTAACCCCCGACCATATCTCTGTGAACGGGCCGCGCGTCAGCATGTCTTTCCCCTTACGCTTTGTCTCATTCACACACAAAACATCTAGTTTTCTTTCATTCATCACTTCATAAACATCATCCATCTTCTCATTCATTCCTCCTCTATCTACATTTAAAGTCGCAAATCGGCATTCCGTTGCCCACTTTCAGCCCCGACGAGAGCAATTCCGCATAGGATTACGATGGTTTTGGCGTGACGTATGGCGAATATCGTCGCCGCCTACAGCTGTAAGGTTGCTCCCCCCGGAATACGAGGAGCAGCCTCGTCCTGCAAATACAGGACGAGGAGGGGATTCTCCGGCTCCGCCGGTACCCCCCTGGGGTACACTTACAGTAATATTACCCACAGCCATGATCACGTCGGTTATAATTTGACTGTATGTTTTCTTATGAGTTTAACAGTCAGTCCCTAACGGCGGGGCAGACTGCCGGGTTTGTTTCAAGTTTTCCTTCTCTATGGTTAAAGACGTCAATATTTATTTTATTTTGATGACAATGCGTCCGTCGTAGTACCTTAGTCGCCTTTTACGACACCTCGGTAGGAGAGAGGGAGGGCTATTCTACTCCGCCGGACACCACACGGCATAATGATTTACAAGATTAACAACTCACTATTATTTCTTTGTACAATATATACAGTTAACTGATTTTGAAGATAACGTAACCTCTGTACAGTCACAACTTAGGACATTTAAGACTAGACTTAACAATGAAACCTACACCCTTTACGAATATCAGATTAACTATCTTATTGATAAGCTTAACAAGGTATTACATCAAGTAAAATCTTTGGAACCAATTAGAGCTAAAAGAGGTCTAGTAGATAGCCTTGGGTCAGTAATAAAAAGTATAACTGGCAATTTAGAATATCTAGATACTTTAAAATATGATGAAGCAATTAAAACTTTACATAATAACGAAAATAAAATTGTTTCAGAATTTAATAATCATATAAGTATTAATAAAGAATGGATGTCACAGTACAATAGAGTCTTAGATAAGTTAGTTGCAAACCAAGAGAAAATTAATTCGACCTTAGAATCACTCTTACAAAAGGATGCATACAGAGACTATAACTTAAATCTGCTCAGTTTGCCCAGATGTTAGGAATTATAAGTAATAATGTAGAAGATTTAATGTTAGAAATCATTAGGTTAGAAAATATAATGGCTTTTATACGTGCTTCCAGCACTCATCATTCGATGATCAATATAGAGGTATTAAAAACTATGGTTGATAAGTTAAGATCCATATATAATAAGAATCAAACTCCTAATTTAGAATTACGAGAATATTATAATTTAATAAAGACAGGCTCTTACTTTAGCGATAATAGGATAGTAATCATTTATAGCATTCCCATTATTTCCGAAGATACATATGATCTGTATAGACTATCCATTGTACCCAACGAGAAAAATCTAGCCCTTATTCCTCCCAGTCCCTTTATAGCAACAAACAAGAAATCATTCGTGTACATAGAGGCTGAATGCCCGAAGTACAGCAGTATATATCTCTGTGAAAAGCAGATTAGCCATCAGAGCCGAACAGAACCAGATTGTATTCAAGACCTCATAGTCAATCAAAATTTGAAGAACACTTGCCGTTTCACCCAGATTTCGCTATCAAATGTTGCAATTGAAAAATTGGACGATCAACACTACGTTATCTCATTACCAGAACCAACGAAAATACAACTTACCTGTGGAAGAAAGGACTTCAACACATTACAAGGAAGCTACCTAGTCACCATCCCGATGGATTGCTATATGCGGACTACAAAATTCACCATCATTTACGACAATAATGAGATAAAAGGCCAGCCATTGAAGTTATCGAAAATACCCTACAACCAGATAAATCGAACAGATGTCATCTCCAATATCGGTTCGAGTTCAGTAAACTTAGAAGACCTTCACGGCATCCAGAGTAAAATCATGTTAGAAAAACCCATACAAATCGAGAATAATCAATCAGTTGCTTTCTATCATACAACTATTCCATTTTATATCTTCATTCTGTGCACAGCAGTAATCATCAGTATCACATTATATAGAAAACGCAGATGCTGGTACCCCAGAAAAGAAGATGCAGAGAAGCAAAAAGTTTCCAAGACTCACACATACGAAGATGTGGACATCGACATCAAGAGGAGAAATGAACTGCCAGCAACATTTTCTCTCAACTTGACAAAATAGTTGCTGCTCTGCGGATGGAGGTGTTATATACGGAACCCCAATGGACCTCACACAATCAACATCATCGCTGTATATTTGGAAAGAAATAGCAATAGCCAAAAATCGCCGACGCAGCAATTGCATCGCCACCGATGACGTCCGTCGCGGCATGAATTCGTCGACGCAGCAAATCAATATTAATAATGTATAATTAAATATATTCATTCCATATTCTCGCATCGAATAGGTTTCACTTATTTAATTGTAATTTCTTTTATATTTAATTAAATTAATTCTAAGTAACTTTGGTTTTTTTTTCGAACTCTCGGCTGCAGTAAACGTAATTTGCATGACCAATTATTACGTATTTTTGTGGACAGTTTTGAGACAGTTTTGGGACTTAGTGTTTTTATTTTTAACCTACCTAAATATGATCAGATAAAGGTACTTAGAGCCCTGTTAAATGTTTTGTACTAATTAAAAAATAGTGGTGTATAGACTCACGCCTGTATCCCTGAAGGGGTAGGCAGAGGTGTGATATCACACCAAAATTTTGCCATGTATTTTTAGTTCCCACGTAATAGGGGGCGAGCCTATTGCCGTTATCGGGCACATCACCAGACTCTGTGCTGCCATTGAGAATTCGGAAAATCCAGTAACACGTTTGCCGACTCGGAAATGGAACCTGGGACCTCCGATCAGCAGTTTCATACGCTATCCACTGGACCACGAAGGCAGTCACATATTTATATTAATCACATTTTACAGTTATTTTTATTTCATTATGCAACATAGATCTGTTTGAATGAAACATCTATTTTGATATTTTAATTCTAACATATAATATAACACAAAATAAAAACACGTTATAATTTCATAATATAATATATACAAACAATTAAAATTACGACAAAATGTACAAAACTCATCCGTAGATTGCGGAATATATTCCAAAATCCCCTTCCCATTAGTACTGAGCGCCGTAATAACTGTGGAATGATGCCTCATCTCACGTGAAACGTCCAAACTTGAACTTTCACACACCTGCTAAAATCGTGTATGTCTGCCGACACTTACTAAGGTTAGCGTTGGATTGCTGCTGTAGTAAGCACACTAAAGGTTTATGTCTACAGTGTAGCTGTATTCTGGGTGAACAGGATAATTAAACTCCATGCCACGAGAATATAGACGTTTTGTAAATAAAGAATTTCTACTAAGTGACTTAGCGACAGTTCTGTCAAACACAAATAATGTCAAATCGAATGAGCGCAACGATACATAGATACGTGTCATTGGAAACTAATATGTCAATGGATCGGGTTTTTATCAATATTATGCGCTGTCAACAGGATCTTTTACTATTTTGTGGTACTGGTACCTGGAATGTCAACATTTGGTTTTACTTCATTGAAATGTTACTATCTAGGGCTTAGCTTGCATTTTTCTTAGTAAAAAATATTTTTTTAGATGTTAAGAAAGTTTGTTTGTTTTTATTTGTAAAGTTAAATGCTTTTATAGGATCGCAATGCTAATCCAGCGGACGACATTGCGGAAATACGCGTGTAAATTGCAGATAGTAAATTTGCACATAAGCTTTTTTACGCAGTTAGAGAGTTACCCCGAATGTAAATTTACCGTAACATTTTAATGGATTTTGTTTAAGTTTATTCTGACGTTTTCATTCATACACAATATAAGATCTCCAAGCCAAAAAAAATGATAAAAAATGCACTACACAATACTAGTTAGTAATTGTCTGTATGACATATGTAGACAATTATTTAATATTTTAGGATAGCTAGTCTAGGAGCAAATTATTTATTGCCTATGATTCAAAATCAAATCTATAATAGAGTATCCTGTTTGTACTCTATCAATGCCATACATGCTACTCTATTATTGACTTGAATTTACTAACTTGTTAAAAAACTACAAAAAAGTTGCCAAATTAATGAAAATTCTTCCAGGAAAATTCGACCACTCTTACACAAAATCAAATATGTTTTTTTCATTCAAAATGTAATTTTTCTGGATACGACTGGAAGTTTAGATAATAAAATATAAATTCGAATACATTGTAGCACAATTGAGCAAAAAAACGACTGTTTAAAAAGTATAAAAGTTAATTAAAAGCATAAAATCTCAAACACAACTGTTTGAAACAAAGGTTTTGAAGCCCTGAATGTGTGTTTACAAAAAGTCTATCTTCTCGTGGCACCAACTCTACGTATTTGTGCTGAGAGTCATGTCATTGACATATAGAAGTATCTGAAAGTTTTTCGTTCCTGGTTGCTCTTAGCTATTGCTTAGGTTACGAATCATCATCGTCTCAGCGTTATGCTAATTGGAACCCGGGTTCCCCTTACTAATTGACTTAGACTGCACGGTTGGCGTAGTGGTTTAAGCGGCCGCCTCACCACTTGACACTGCGTCGAGTGTTGTGGGTTCGATCCCCACACGAGGCAACACTTTGTGTGATTCATAAATTGTTGTCTCGAGTCTGGGTGTTCATTGTGTCCGTTAGTTGTATGTTTGTAAAGTCCCCCGCGACACAGGATTTAGTCCTAGTGCGGGCGTTGTCTTTTTAAACAATAAAAATAAACAATAAAAATAAAATTGTGTCTAACTAGATTTTACTGAATAGTGGTTTTTCTACGGAGATACTGCCGACTAACCTTCGCAACCCGATTGGATAGCAATGTTCTCTGGTTAAGACTAGTCTTAGCATATTCAGAGGTACTGACTCGCATAACGACTATTAACGATCGTCATGACAGCCAAGACCAACTTTAATTTCTCCTTAATATTTAAGAACTATAATTGCATCTAACGCAGTCGGTAATTATTGTATCAGTCGCAAAATGATCCTTCCCATATTAGATCAAATCCTTCTCATCCTCTGTCATATTTTTAATTATTCCTTATCTAGGGGCGTTTTTCCCACCGTATGGAAAGACGCCCAAATTATTCCTTTACCTAAGAAACCTAATCCGTCTTCCTTTTCTGAGTACCGCCCAATCTCCGTCCTACCATTCCTTTCTATAGTGCTCGAGCGCCTTGTCCATGCTCAACTTAGCACATTCCTCAATAAAAACCTTTTGTTCAATCCACTCCAATCCGGTATCCGCCCAGGTTACAGCACGGTTACGGCACTGATCAACATTACCGACGACATCAGGCTCGGTATGGAAAATGGCAACGTGACTGTCCTTTGCTTACTTGATTTTAGTAATGCCTTCAATACTATTGATTTCCATATTCTGCTTGGCATATTGCGCTCTTTTAACATATCTCCACCAGTGATTGATTGGTTTCACAGTTACCTTTTTGGGCGCTGACAACATATACGGATTGAAGACTCTTTGTCTTCTTGGTGTACGTCTACAGTCGGCGTTCCACAGGGTGGCGTTCTATCTCCCTTGCTTTTCTCAATTTTTATAAATTGTATCTCTTATCAACTTCAGTCATCCTACCACCTTTATGCAGATGATCTCCAAATTTACACTCAAGCTCCTGTCCAAGAGTAGTCTGAAGCAATTCGTATAATAAATTCAGATTTAGATCGCATAGCTGCGTGGAGCCTCAGATTTGGTCTCCAAATCAACCCTACAAAAACGAAAATTATTGTTGTTGGTAGCCCCAGATTTATTGCGCGTGTTGACTGGACTTGTTTACCCCAAATTAACTTTAATGGTACTCCTTTACCCGTAAGTGATTGCATGAAGGATTTAGGAGTTTATATTGATAAACTTTATCTTGGGGCCCTCAAATTAGGGAAGTAAGTAGAAAATTGTTTTCTGCGGCTGGGACGTTACGAAGATTACGAAACTTTCTGCCGACTGCCACTAAGATAGCGCTAGCAAATTCTCTTCTTCTACATAGGTAGATAGCTGACATCGGCATAGTCAAGGATAGCCTTGACTATGCCGATGTCAGCTATCTAGATCTTACGGAGGAGCAACTTGATAAGCTTGAGCGACTTCAAAATTTATGTATTAGATTCATAATATTTGGATTGCGTGATGATCACGTTACTCAATTCCGCAATTTGCTCAAGTAGCTCCCAATTTGCCTTCGACGGAATACTCACATACTTTCTTTACTGTATAACATTCTCTTCAACCCTTCTACTCACCATTACTTAAAGGAACGCTTCGAGTTCCTTTCTGATACGCATTCTAGATCTCTGAGGTCATCGATGAATTTGAGACTGGCAATACCAATGCATTCCAGTCGTTTTTACGATAAATCATTTACTGTTCAAGCTGCACGCTTGTGGAATGCATTGCCGATGTTAATTAAACAAGCTCGATCACTAACATCATTCAAGAAATTACTCAAAGAATACTACATGTATCTTTAACCTTACTACTCTTGTAATTATCATTATTGCTATTTCCTTTAATTTATTTTGCACTAATTTATGTATCATTAATATTAATATCTATGTATTTTATAATCATTTATTATATATGTATATAGTTATTTATGTAAGTATATCGTAATTTAAGTATGTATACGGTTAATTATCTACGTATATATTTGTATTATTAATATTTATCAATAAAGATCGCCAAACATCCCTCTTTCTGAATCCGTATAGTTCTTATCCATCCAAAGGTTGCCTGTAAGAGATTACTAAATAGTGATAAGGCCGCCAATTGTACTATCTGTTATTTTTGTTAAGTTTTCATTATTGTAAATTTCTTTGGTGCAATGAAGATGACTATTATTATTATTCTCTTTATTTTCATATTTATCCTATCTTTTACATTTTTAAATATAACACTCTAAAAAAAGTAAAAATGATATTTAAAAATATAAAAATAGATTCCCACCGACGACGGGAATCCAGGATCCAAGTCACCGGTGGTTAGGGCTCCAGAGCCAGAAATTTCCTAACAATGCGTGCCGTTTGCAGAAGAACTGCCTTTTGCATCAAATTCTTGACCCAGCTGCCTAGTTTCAACCTCTCTAGATGGCGTTCGAGGGTTTTGGCTATAAGTCCATTAACGGACACAACTATCGGAACAATAATTGCTGAATCAATATCCCACATATCGACAATCTCGTGAGCCAAGAATAAAAATCCAAATATTTCTCTTGTTTGTCTTTTTCTGCTTTCACGAGATTCTCGTCATGTGGGATAGTAATGTCAACAATCATTGCGCGGCGCTCTGATCGATCTATTATCACAATATCAGGCCTGTTGCAAACAACAGTCCTATCTGTGACAATAGATCGATCCCAGTACAATGTTGCATGACCATTCTCAAGAACTGGCTCAGGGCTGTACCTGTAATATGGCAACTCGACGTCTACATATTATTATTATTATTATAATTTTCACTTAAAAGAGTTTTAAGAAAATATAAATAGCGGCCGAATTGAGAACCTCCCCCTATGTGACGTCGTCGCTGACGCCGTCCGCCACTACTCTCGGCTGGCCGCTCGCCCAGCAACCTATATATTATGCCGTGGCGCAGGACTGACCGGTCCCTCTCGCTGGCTGTGCGGCATCGAAGATAAGTGGTCTCTCTTCCCTGTGCGACGCCGGAAACACGTTTCTTTAGGACCTTCGAATTTCGCGACCCTCTTCTATCTTTGCTTAGGGTCAAAATTGTTTAGAGTCAGTTTTTTTTTTTTTAATTTGCTAAAAGTTGAGTAGATTTTTGTATAGAAATAAACCAATTGTTATTTGTTACCAAAATCTTGGTATTTTATTCAACCAAATAGCGTTGACCCACGTGCAACGCTACAGTGGCGTACCGTGACACCTTTTTTTGAAGTCGGTTAATGAAAAGATAAAAAGTCTCTATAAGTACCCATTTAATCAATTTCATATTATATTTTAATCAAATCTGTATGAGCTTTCGTTTTTATCACTAACGATACGTTCATAGCTCGAAGTAGAAGAATTAATTACTGAGAGAAGATTATACGAATTCCTATTTCTGGGACATTAAAATGAATTATCTTCGTAATATTGCACTGATTGATATCGTGGGAGTTTGAAACGTAGACCGTGAACGTTGAAACACTAAATAACTACAGAAGCGAATACTGATCTTCAACTGTGAAAACTAACACATAGTACTGTTGCGCTGAAATATTAATACAAATTCATTCATTTTATGATTTTTCGATAAGTGATTTAATATTTTTATATAGACAATGTATAATTTTAAACCTTTTTCGAAATATATGACAAGAAGCAAATATTTTTTATTATCTATTTATATTTTATGTAGGCCTGTCGTTTACGAGCCTGTAGTTAACGAATGGTTGGTGCACCGTTAACTACAACGCACTCGACGAGCCATCTTTCGCATTCCACAAAGAGTCGAAAGCTGAAAGTCTAATTATGTGGATGATATGAGACTGCTATGAGGCAGCTACATGGGTGCTACGAGCTTACTACAGATCTGCTACGAGTATAGCGAATTGCATTCACGGCAATGACTACATCAAGATGAAAATGATTCAATCTTATTAAAGCTAGGAGTAACATTTCAGTCAAAACCTTTTTTGTGCTTTTGTACTTTGATAGTATTTGGCGTAGTATAACATTTCAAGCTACGTACTTATGCTTGAAATTTTATATTTTAGAATGATGATATCTTCTGGTAATTGTTACTCATTGTTAAAGATTTTTCATTATTTAAATAAGGTACTTTCATATTCATATTTTTTTAACAAAAAATCATAGCAACATCCATTAATAATATACACAGTAGACTTTGGGATAAATATGTGAACACTTTATTATAATTATGTCCATCAACACCTACAATTATTTAATAACCAATATTCTGATTCAAAGAAGGATGGCAGGCATGTATAGAACTTGTATATTTATTTAATAAATAATATCATCAAGAAGCACAGTTTTAATTATTACATTTTTAGAACATGGAGATAAGAAGTTATTTCAATTTGTTTTATGTTTGAAAGGTTACGTTTTTATCGATATGTTTGATACTTCTGACAGATGTCACAATTGAGCTGTCATTGTAAAACGCCATTAAGATTTTTTTGTTTTGTCAATATTGTCAATAAAACATTAAAATGTTGCCATGTGACCGATGTCACATAAAATGTCTAACCCGATTAATATATTCGATATTAATGAAAACAATTACTTTATTAAGTTAAATAATGAGTATATTCCACAACATCAATTAAATAAAAAGATTTTAGCATATTTACTGTACGAAAGTGAATCAAATTAATAAAAATCAATTAGTACGTAAATTTTTTAAGCATGGCTAGCTCTAATAATGGTACACTGCGTGTTGTTCTCAATTTATTTGCGTTTAGTTATTAATACCTTAATATGCTTTAAAAGATATTTCTAACGATCTTTTATTTGATTCTTAAAAAATATAATTACATAAAAATAATCAGTTTGAGTCCTTCTATAAACCGTACCAATCTTACAACAGTACAGCAAATATATTTTTTTGAAATGTGATACAAAACCTGCCATTCTCCTTTTACATTACGAATTGTTTTAAACAAGTATTTGTCACGTTCACTTAATTTCAAAATATAAAAATAAAAGCAACGTATTTCTAACTGATATACAGAATTTACAAAATAAATCAAATAAATGTTTTTTAATTTTTAAAAAACACACACACCCACCACATGTGGTATAAATAAATATACCACATACCTTAAGTATACATAATATATAGATTTCAAAATATGGATTTCATAATATTGAAGATAAAGAAGACATCCACCATGCCGCGGAGGCGATCTCCGATTCTCGTGGAGAGAAGCGGGCTTATAATAAAAGCTCCGAGAGCAGTGAAGATGAGTCCGAGCCTGAAGGTACGTCATCACGCCCTCCTAATAAGCGGGAACGAAAATCTTTCTCTGATCCGCGTATCGACGCCCTTATGGAGCAGGTGAGTCAGATAACAAATGCAATATTATGTGCCTCTGACCTCGTACAAGCCTGCCTCCACCACTTATACTGCAGTTTTAGACGGCATCCATGCCAGAATTTTTAATTAACCCTAGTATCAGACAGCTGAACTTAGGCGAACATGAGACAATAAATGATATTTCAAAGGCTATTAAATGGGTTGCACCGCAAACCGGGTTGAGATCCTGACAAAGCTTCAACATTTCAACATCGAGGAGTGGAGGAAGGTGAAATACGTAAAGGCTTTACAGTAATTTTTGGCTAAACCAGGTTTTACTGAATTATGTATTAATGATGAGCTTTGCTATCACAATAAAGGTAAAGATTATTTAAGGCCGACGGAACGCGTCCTGGCCGGTTTGACGCATGGTCTATTGCTACAAAAAGATATAATACGGGATAATTTACAAGACATGGTTAATTGAGCCCACTCCTCCCCGAGCGAATTGATACCAGCGAACTTATATACCAAGATTATGTCATTACTTGGACCAGATTCTTTAAATTTTAAAAATATGGATCAACTGCTGCAAGTAGTTTGTGGCAAAAAAGTCGAGTGCATTGAGGATAGGAGAGACAGGTTGATTGCGGAAATTCAAAACAACAATCTTCAGGGGAACTTGAAGAGAATCCCACCGAGTCTAAATCATCTTTTTGATCACAGCTCGTTGCAACCTCTGATACAGTCTTTAGGAGGAACCTTAATATGCCTTTTTATCTGAAAAAGAAAAACCCGTTAATAAAGATAAGAATTCCTTTCATTCAAAAGACAAAAAATGACTCCTTGACTGCGTTCAGGGGAAGTCAACTATAAAAATTTCAGCAAGTTTGGGAAGCGTTGGGAGCAAACTTGTTTATAAAGAAGATTGTATCGGGCGCCCGGATCCCGTTCACAAACTAACCTCCTCTGAATTGTTTAACAAGACATTTTGTAAAACAATACGGTACAAGAGTCATCCCGGAGATGACAAGAATTATTATAGCAAATTTTAAAGGAACAGCAGGTCCTGGAAATTCCTCAAAGTGTAAGTCCAAGTTTTATTTCCAAGATGTTTTAATACCCAAGAGCAGTGGAGGCCTTCGTCCTGTCTTCGACCTTCGGGGGTTGAACAGGTATGTTCAAACGAAGCATTTTCATTTAATATCTCACACTTCAGTTCCGGAGTTCTTGCAAGCAAAGGATTGGATGGTCAAAATCGATCTGCCAAACGCATATTTCCATGTGCCAATAGCGGAATCTCATCGTTGCTATCTAAGACTGATATATCAAGGCGAGTTGCTACAAATGACATCCCTACCTTTTGTTCTTGCATCGGCTCCTCAAAATTTTGCAGCAGAAACGAATTGGATCGCGGAGATCCTTCGTGCAACAGGTAATCGAGTTTTGGTCTACCTAGACGATTTCCTGCTAATCCACCAGGACCGTTCTAAGCTAAGGTCACAGACCGCGGAGGTTGTGAATCTCTAGGAATCTCTAGGTTGTCAAATAAATTATCAGAAGTTGACACTAACGCCAGTACAGGAACTGGAATATCTTGGGATAACATGGAATACCAAGGTAAACAAGATATCACTGCCCTCGCAAAAGGTAAAAAAGTAAGCGGTTCTTTAGCAGTTGCATTACAAAGATGCACACATAAACAAGCGCAGAAGTTGTTAGGGCAACTGAACTTCGCGAATTTCGTAGTACCAAGGGGTCGACTACATTGCCGGTATTTTCAGATTTTTCTGCGACGTTTCAAACTAAATTTAAAAAATGAGTAGCTTGATTCCACCACAGGTTCTAGAAGACCTGACGTGGTAGGTACAGGCTGTCAAGACCAAATCTGTTCTACATCAGAAGCCATACACCCACTTCCTAACAACCGACGCAGCGGATGCAGGTTGGGGAGCACAAATGAATGAAACTCTGATTTCGGGTACATGGACGGCAGAACAGAGGAAATGGCACTCGAATTGGAAAGAGCTGTTCGCAGTTTATGCATCGATTCAGGATCGATTGCGATATCTGCAGAATGCGCACATTTTAGTTTAGTCAGACAATCGCACGCTTTTGTCTTATATTCGGAACGAGGGCGGAACGCACTCCCTAGGATTGCTCAGCCTAACTCACAAGCTACTGAGGCTGACAGACGCGAGAAACATAGTCTTGTCAGCCCATTACCTCCCAGGGAGATACAATTGCACATCCGATCGTCTGTCGAGAGGAAAACGGCTGTCCAAGTGGCATCTGTTACCCACTGCAACAAACCGATTATTTCATCGTTGGAGCACTCCAGACGTCGACCTTTTCGCGTCTGCAGAAACAGCCGTGGTCAACAGGTACGTCATAATAGACTGCGAAGATGAATTCGCTCACTTAATCAACTCATTCAGTCGAAATTGGAATTTCCGTCTAGGTTGGGTATTTCCTCCTCCAAATCTCATTCCTCGCATACTGGCATATCTGAACAACGCGAGAGGTCAGTTCATAATCATAGCGCCCCTATTGGAGAAGACCTTTTGGTTGGCTGATCTGAAGTGTCGGGCGCTGGAGTCGCCGATAACAATACAAGGGCTTTTGGAGAGCCTAGTAGACGTGGCGACGGGTTTACCAACGCCACAAGTAGACCAACTAACCCTTCAAGCCTGGTTAGTTGGAGGTGGGCAGAATTAACTAGAGACTGGTCGGAAATTGAAAACGACTGCTTAGTGCCAGCTAGAGGGAGTCTACAATGCATACCTATTTTCCAGCCATTAAGAGATGGTTTCAATGGTGTGATGAGAATCATGTAAATAGTAAGAATCCCGGTCTTCGGCAGATTGCTAAGTTTTTAACGTATTTACATTTACAGGAGAAGCTTGCCTACAGAATAATTTTGGTTCATAAATCTGCTATTCTTACATTTTGTCAAGTCAAGCAAGATCAAGGAGGTGATCAATTAATGAACCAGATATTGAAGGCTATAGCAATAGCACAGCTGGTGAAGCCAAAACCACCAGTATGGGATGCGCAGATAGTTTTTGATTGGTTAGCTTATTCTTACTATAACAATACCCTTTTTGAAGTATCTCGTAGGGCAGCAGCAATTTTACTGTTAGTTTCCAGCAGAAGAGTGCATGATCTAACCTTGCTAAGAATTTCAGAATCCCATACAAGCCTTTCAGAAGACGAAATAATCCTACGGCCGGTTTATGGTTCTAAGACGGATTCGGCATGTCATAAACAATCTGGTTGGTGATTACTAAAACATCCCGATCAGCAGGTATGTCTAGTAAGATGGATAAAGCGTCTTATTGCCCTCTCTCAGGAAAGAAGAAGGGATACAGAAGGGCTAAACCACCTGTTTATAACAGTCATTGGAAAACCACGCCCGGCATCTAGAACTGTGATAAGTGGTTGGGTTAGAACAGTTTTAAATAATTCTGGGGTGACCGCCTCCCTAGGTTCTTTTAGATCTGCATTAGCCTCAGCAAGCTGGGTGGAAAATCACCCGATGGATGAAATTTAGTCAAGAGCAAATTGGAAAAGTGAGAAAACATTTAAGAAATTTTATAGTTCAAATGATTCGAAGCCACAGTTATTATTTAATAACTTTAAACCAGAGTAACCCGTTACACAATAATTGTTTATTAGACAATCATGTTCTTTCCTTTCTTTGTGTTGATTATTTTACTGTTACAAGTTTGAATTGAGTTTAAATGATTTCTACTCTTAGTAAATTCAATTTAATGAGCATCCAATGTGTTTCATTTATGTCAGTAATTCAAAATAATTTTACCTATTATTTTCAATCGACGCTTTGTGTTTTGAAGTAAACACATAATATGAAATTTTGAATTACAACAAAATTGTTATTATGTGTTGAAAGAAAAACACAAAGCGTCGCAGGAATATCTTCCTGTTGAAGACTCTATGAGGATAATTTAGATTCAAAAGAGTTCTACGATTTGCGTCGTAACTTTTGTAAACTGGCCGGTGACAACAGGTATAGTTCCAACAAAGCAAGATTAATTGGTAAGCACAAAACTTTTTCCACGAAACCTTCTTCAATCGACGCTTTGTGTTTTTCTTTCAACACATAATAACAATTTTGTTGTAATTCAAAATTTCATGTTATGTGAACATCACTTACCTTTTTGTCTTTGTTCTATATTTCATGCCTGTTTACATGTCAGTACTCGTCACTATTTTAGTAACAAAGTTCCGCTGTTGAATGGCTTTGTTTTTATACATTGTTGCTAAGAGAGTATGACTATCTCACAGAACGTCTAGTGAACACGTTGTTATCACTGCCTTTTTTTTGTAACAGTGTCATTATCTTAGTATCCTTTCCTTCCAGTCTATCTGTATGTGGGCGATAAGCTTAAGAAGTATCGAACGGATTTTTATGCGGTTTTCACCAATAGTTAGTGTAATTCCAAAGAAACGTTTAGGTATTTAGTGCAAGGGGGCGGAGCCATAAGGAATTTCTAGTTTATGTTCATTCATATTTTTTTATTTATTCGTATTACTATAATATATTAATAACTAGATAAGCCAAATAGGAATGATTCCGGCAAGTAAAACAAATGATATAGGTAAAACATGGCAAAATAGTAGCATTTTCGTTAGTTAAATAATTTTAAATCTCTATTTAACATTTTATTTTCAATGTATCGACGATTAGTACTTTTGGACCGCAAAAATATGTACGTCTCTAGTCATATACACCACTATTTTTTAATTAGTACAAAAAATAGTAGTTGAAAAATAAAAACACTAAGTCCCAAAACTGTCTCAAAACTGTCCACAAAAATACGTGATAATTGGTAATTGCAATACTAATACTATGACCGACCCGTGTACTATCATAGTAAAATTAACCATTGATAAATTAACCCCCCCCCTCAGCGCCTGCGCCACGCCCCGACGATGCGACAAACAGTTCTAAATTGTTAGCTAAAGTGAGCGTATCTAATTTCGTTGCAAAAGATAATTGTTTGTCTACGTTTGCCCGACGCGATGGCCTATCATATCAGTTCATATCACGGGAGTATGTAGCTATGCTTCGTGCGTACTTTTTGAGTGGAAAAATCCCATGGGCATCGTATTGTGAGTGTACAAAAGTGACCGGGTCAGTGTCAAACAATTAAAACAGTGCATATTGGATGCTTTTGACAACGGTGGTGGACATTTCGAAGGACAATGGAAATACTTGTAAGTTTAGTAAATAATACGTACTTAAGTAAATAATAGTTTGATGCGGGCGGCTCAAAATCGGTCTGTGTTCTCCACACACCTTGAGGAAGGCCTATGTCCAACAGTGGACGTCTCTAGACTGACATGATGATGATAAAATAATTTGTTAATAGCAGATGATTCTAACTTCATAAATACGCCAAAATTACTCTTTTCTTTTAGTCCAGAACACCATCTTTTATTTTGATATTTGTTTGCTTTCTAATTACATGCCTCCGTATTTAATTACTTGTTAAACGATAAATTTTACCGGTCCTAAGCCCGAATGAAGTATGAAGGAGAGGGTAGAATTAACAAAATTAAAAAATAACTACCCACATTTATTATTTTCCTTCATTTTATGTTCTATGGCTACCTACATCATAAGTGCGACAGAGAGAATGCGAATGAGCAGGATGAAATATTATCAATGAATTAGTGAATGGATTGTAAAATATGACTATGATTTAAGTGAGCTTTTCTACAATAAACAAATGATAATAACTTTGCTCCTTATTGGTATTATGAAATTCTTACGTCACATATATGATAATAATATCTTCGCTAATCTGTCCATAAAGTTTTTGTACTAATTAAAAAATAGTGGTGTATAAACGGCGGTTAAAAGTTTTAAAATACTTTTTTTAACCTATTGCAGACGTGTGCTCAGCGAGAGCTACAGAATTAGAATGAATAGAGTAGAAAATGAATCTTAAATGAAACTTAAATCTAACATGTTACAAGGAATCAAAAGAAATACTAACAAAAAATGGTTATAAAGAAATGTTCGTTGGACCCTGCGGGAGTGGACCTCAAATGTGCAAAAGTAGATGTGAAGTATCTGGTGCCATGTATCGTTAGCGATAATAAAAGTCAATTAATGAATGGGCACTGGGGATGATATGTGTCACATAATTAACTGTAATTTATTGGTTAGGACACTTAGGACTAAGGGTCCATAACTCCTCCCTCCGTAAGATGAAAATCATCATGCGAACTATGAGAATGATGATTTTATATTCAGGTATAACTTATAATTTAGACTAACATAATACAATAGTGGAAAAGTTATAAAGATTAGGTAAATTACTAGAGTTCCGACACTGATGCTACGCATGTTCACTATTATTGGCTTTTCACTACTTGTCACTACACTTTCATTTATGGACGTTGACCGTAATTGTAAATGTTAATTGTCTATTTTATCTAGGCTGATAGGCTGCTTCTGCAACAAATCCGACGATGGGATGACTTTTGGTAGGTAAAAGAAACGAGTCCAGTTTGTAGCTGACTTTTCCGTATCGTGTTCTGTCTTATCTTCACGACGCAACGCGTTTTGTACACTCGTATAACTGAATAGAGTCTTTCTTAAATAAGGATGTAATTACTCTTAAAAACTCTTTGCGATGACGCTTGTCTTCGAAATAAAGTTCTCTGTTGTATTCTGCCTTGGTGTTGCATTCCGTTCTGAGTACTTGATCTTTAGTAAGGGCCTCCAGCCAGCTGCAGTCACCGATCTTCTGTACCTTGCCCTTGGCGAGGTTCATCTTGGCATGTGTGCAGTTGGCTGTTCTGTATTGTACCAAGGACACGATGCAGTCTTCAGCGTCATCTATCTTTCTTGTTTGCAGCGCTTTGCAGAGTTGGGTGTCATCTATATTTACGGCCAATGAGTCTATACTGTGGTGGAATATCTTAGCACGAGATAAAGCGTCTGCGTTTATGTCTGCGGGCCCTTTTTGTATACAACTTTATAATAGTATTCAGCGAGTTTCAGACGCCACCTAGTTAATTTAGAATTTGGGTCTTTAAGCGACATTAATTATGTGAAGGGCCTATGGTCTGTATATATTGTGACCTTTCTACCATAGAGGTAGGGCGTAAAATACTTTATTGCCCAAACTATAGCCAATAGCTTTTTCTCGATGGTGGAGTAGCAAGATTCGGTATCGGTCAATGTACGCAAAGCAAATGCGACGGGTTTATCGGAACCTACTATACCCTGTAAAAGTACAGCGCCTAAGGCGATATCGGACGCGTCTGTAGTAAGAATAAATGGTTCATCAAAATTTGGGTGTAACGGGGAATTAGTTAAGATCTGAATTCTGGGGAATGAACTACTTTGTGGTTTTTCTTGAGACAAACTGTCATAGGCTTAGAGAGTTTAACGAAATATTTAATGAACTTTCGGTAATAAACGACAAGTTCTAAAAAGGATTTAATTTGTTTCTGAGTATTCGGCAAAGGAAAAAAGGACTGCTTTAATTTTATCTTTGTTAGGTTTAAGATCTTCATCTGTCAATTCGTGTCCTAAAAATGTAACATGCTTTTGAAGAACCTCTGATTTATCTAACTGTATTTTTAAATTATGAATTTTGAATCTTTCAAACACCTGTATGAGCTTTTCCATATGCTGTTGGAGGCTTGACGTCACGATGATCACGTTATCTAAGTACGTATAGACATTGTCGATACCTCTTAAGATGTGGTCCATAAGGCGTAGGAAAGTGCTTGGTGCATTTTTCAAGCCAAAGGGCATTCTGAGAAATTCATAATGGCCGCGTTCAGTGGTGAATGCGATTTTTTCAATATCGTTGGGGTGCATTTCAACCTGGTGATAGCCACTTGCTAAATCTAGGGTAGTGAAATACTGGACACGCCCTAATCTTTCCAAAATATCGTGTATATTTGGCAAAGGGTACTTTTCTTCAACTATCCGATCGTTCAAACGCCTATAATATATTACAAGTCGCCATGTAAAGTTCCCGGAGCCATCGGCCTTTTTAGGCACAATATGCATGGGGCAAGACCACGGGGATATGCTTTTACGTATAATTCCCTGCTCTAAAAGTTTGTCTACTTGTTTACGAATTTTGTTTCGCTGTTGAGGAGCTTGCCTGTAACTACGTACGATTATTGGAGTATTATCGCTAATTCTAAGTTTGTGCTTGACAGCGTGAGTAAAGGTAAGTGGTAAATTTTCCGAAAAGAGAATAAATCTCTCAAATAAGTAACTTCGCGCTTCTTCTCTTCATTCATATGACTGGTACGTATTTTCTTTAAATTTTCACAAAGCTCTTTATCTACATCGTTCATTTGCATGCTATTTAATTATATGTATTTTCTGTTTCAGGTTCTACGTAATTCTCTAGCGTTATAATTAATTTATTGGGTACGTATTTCTTTTCATTACTATAGTTAATAAAAGATGTTTTAAACGAACCATCGGTCACGTTTACAATAGCGTCGGGTGAAACTAAACGATCTGACCAATAAAAACTATCATGTAAGTATTGCCCGTCTGTATAGTGTGTTTTAACGGAAATAATCTATTCACATTTAGGTTCAATTTTAATCTTGTGTATAGGGTAACTGAAATGAATAGGTATATCAGCAGTGCATGTATGCAAGACATTATTATTAAGATCAATATTACAGTTTAGTAATTTAAGCAAGTCACATCCTATAACTCCTTTATACGTGGGCTCTAAATTAAAAATTAAAAACTTATGCGTTAATTCACAGTTAAATACTGGCGGTAAAGGGAGGTGTACTACTTGATTATGTAGCGATGTACCGTGAGCGGTTACTATTTGGAACGATTCTATGACTGTAGAATTTTCAGAAATAGTGCCGAAAATAACATCAGATGCTACTGCAGATCTATTGGCTCCTGAGGCTATCAAAAACTTACCCTTAAATGCCGGTAACTCAATATAAGGTAAGTGATCCTTATACTGAAAGTTCATTTTTACTAGCTCTGGTTGTCTGGATCCTTCCCCGAGATAAAATCCTAATCATAGCTTACCTCTGCTTCGTCGGTACACGGCTCTGATTCTGGTTTGTACTTTCGTAATTATAGTACCTAGTCATTTTTTCGTAAAAAGGTTGCATTTTTTCTAAGGTACTTGGTGTGTAAAATAGCTCTTGTTTCGCGAACTGTGGAGTCGCGGGTTTGTTAACGGAACGCATTGTGACGTCTGATACTTGCTGTGGAGGGTTAACCTGTTGTTTCGGTAAATTCGGCTGATTCCTGAAGTTACCGCTATTATTCCTAGATAAATTAGGTCTAAAATTACCTGATGCGGGCTTATTCGGCCATGGCTGCGACCACTGTGGCTGCTGCCTAGGTGTAAAACTACTTTGTTGCGGCGTGAAGTTATTCGCACCGAATGGATTATTAAAACAATTTGAAGAGTTATTAAAGTTAGATTGCGGCCTAGGCGCATTATAAAAAACGTTACGGAATGGACTACTGTTACCGTTATTTGGTTTAACTAATTCTTTCGGCTTTGACGTCGAAGATGCATTGAATGAAGTACCAATGTATCTATTATATGCAAGATGGTTTTCTTTCTGCCTAGCTGCTATTATGACTAGTTCAAGGGTCTCCGGTCTAGCTATTATGACACCTATAGATACTTGGAAGTCAAGCTGGTTCTGATCTATGACCATATTCTCCTAGTATGTCTTGTTCACATGTTCGCCTATGGAGTAAAGGGTATCTAAGAGGTCACGCAAACGCTTACCAAAGCTTTCGGCGTCCTCATTTCTATTGTGCCTAGTGCGCGTGAGCTCTTGCATAACCTGAATTTCGTTACGCGGTTCCCTAAGGCGACGTATTAATGCGTCCTTTATTACGAGCCAATTACTAAGGTCCTTGTCATACGATATCGCGTCGATAGCCGTACCGTTAACCTACTTTTAATTAGACATATTAATGCCGGGTGTGCACGAACTGCCTCATCTAATAAGCAGAGTAAATTTTCTACTTCCCTAATATAGTGGTTCAATCTCTTCGGATTGCCATCATACTTAGGCATTAAGCTCGTAAGTATTTTAAAATGCACATTATCGCAGTCTTTAAGAGACATTTTAATATAAATTAATAAACAATGGGTGAGAACAATAGGCGTGTATGGTTTTCTCTTTTTTTTTATTACTGATAGGCTAGCGTTTGACCATGATCTCACCTGATCTTAAGCGATGGTATGGTTTAAGATGGAGCACGAATACCTAGAAGGTACCTATTCACTCGTGACTTGAAAACACCCAGGTTGTACTCATCAGAAAACACACACTAGGGGACTCGGGTAAAGAGTTCCACATCTTGGCGGGACGCATAAGAGAGGAAGAAGCAACGCGCTTCGTGCATATAAGCGGGATATCCACCATATAACGGTGACACTGATTCGTTAGTCTGGTCGTCCGATGGAAGAAAGGGGAAGGAGGAATCAGATTGTGTAGTTCCTCTGCGCACTCTCCAAAATGTATCTGATAGAATACCGATAGGCTGGCGACACAACGGCGATGCTCCAGACTTTGGAGTCCTGCGTCAACCAATTGGTCATCGCCGATGATTCTTCTAGCTCTTCTCTAAATTGACTCCAATGTATCCAATTGATACTTGGCAGAACCATCCCAGAGGTGCGAATAGTACTCATGCAGGACTGGACTTCTGCTTTATATAGATTGAGCAATTGTTCCGGCGTTAAGTACTGCCTCACCCTGTTGAGGATTCCCAGCTTTTTGCCTGCTACTCGTAGTTGAGCTTTGGCCTCTATATAGGGGCCAAAATTTAGGGCTGAAGTCAACGAGACACCAAGAAGCTCAAGGTCGTCAGTTATCGGCACGGACAAATTTTGGAATGTCGGAAACAATAAAACACGCGTTGCGATCAAGAGAGAAAATTTTATTGTGTGTATCACAGACAATGACAAACTGTCATAGAGAATATTATAACACATATCTAGTACTAGTGCGTGCTACTTAGACCATGGCACTAGTGGTCATAACAAAATTTATTATTAACTTATTTTGATATAAAATATTCAATGTATATTTTAACACCACCACTTATCAAAATAAGTTATACACTGAGCACTTTATAGTAATACTTATTACAACAAGACTTTTATTTTTAAACAAGATTTTTAATTCCTAATTTTCTAACAAAATAATTGTGCCTGTCAAAAGTTAAACCCTTTGTCAAGATATCTGCTGGCATCTCAGACGTTGACAGATAAACAACTTTAACAAGTTTATGAGAAACAGCATCTCGTATAAAATGGTAACGTACATCAATGTGTTTTGTACGTTTGTGAAATAAAGAATTTTCTGTTAGCGTTTGAGCACCTTGAGTGTCATTGTACAGAGTAATTGTATAATTACAGGCAACAAATTCTGACAATAAATTCCTTAAATAGATGCCTTCCTTACAGGCTTCTGCTATTGCCATGTACTCACTTTCTGTGCTTGATAGTGCCACAGTTTGTGGTTTTTTACACCCATAAGATATTACAGCACCTGACAATTTAAAACAGAAACCAGTATAGGATTTCCTATCAATATTATTAGAGCCCCAGTCAGCATCTACAAAACCTTCCAATTTAAGATTATCATTTGTATACATTAACCCATATGAGCTGGTTCTCTTTAAGTACTTTAATACTCGTTTTGCATGTCTCCAGTGGACTGCTGTAAAACAATTATTAAATTGGCTCAAATAACTAAAATAACTAACGTTAAAACTGATATCTAGGCGTGTTAGGACAGACAAATACATTAGGCTTCCTATCAACTGTTGATAAGGATATTGACTGTTAACATGATCAGACTTTTCTAACTTTAAGTTACTTTCAATTGGAGTATTCACAACATTACAATTTAACATGTTAAATGTATTTAAAAGATTGATAACAAATTGCTCCTGATCCAATGATATACTGCCATCCTTATACATCCTAACCCTCATCCCTAAACAATTTTTCACATGTCCTAAATCCTTAATTCTGAAATTTGACATCAACTCCTTCTTTAACTTATTTACAAAGTGACACTGAAAAAATAAAAAAAATCATCGACAAATACAGTTACATAAATCTGCTCCTTATTTACCTTTTTACTATACAAGCATGGTTCTAGTTTTGACTTGACATAACCTAATGCTAGTAAACAATCATTAAGTCTTTGATTCCAGGCTCTGGCGGATTGTTTTAATCCATATATAGCACGCTTTAACTTGAGAACTGTATTACCTTTACATTCTAAATTGGGTGGAACTTGCATATATACGGTTTCATTAAGAAAGCCATTTAAGAAAGCAGTAGTTACATCGAGATGGGTAACTTTAAAATTCAATTTTACACTTAAAGCGAATAACAATCTTAAAGTTGAGTATCTAAGAACTGGCGAGTATGTTTCTCTATAGTCCACACCTTCCTTTTGGGTGAAGCCCTTAGGAACTAAACGCGCTCTAAATCTCACTGTATTATCACTTTCAAATTTCCTTTTAAACACCCACTTGCATTGAACCACTCTGTCTACATTCTTGTCCTCCACCAATTCCCATGCCTGGTTTTCTTCGAAAGCCTTGAGCTCCTGTTCCATCGCCTGCTTCCACATCTCTTTATCTGGCCTCTTCATTGCCTCCTCATAGGTGATTTCACTATCCCAAGACTCCTGCTTGTCTGTATAGAGAGAGATTTGATAAACCATATCTCTCTACTTGTTTTCTTATGCGTCTACTTGGAAACTCTGGAACTTCTTCTGTCTGCAAATCATCATCATTTCCACATAAGGTATGGTATGAGTCTTCTGACGTTGAGCTCGAACTAGAGGTCTCAAGGACATAAGTTGCATCATTCAAATCCTTGAAAGATTCCTCTTTTGCTTCTTCCACCACTGATTGTGGATCCTGTTCATCGGCAACTTCCTGTACTACTATCTTAGTATTATCAGGGATTTCCTGTTTTTCCATAATCGTCACGTCCCTACTCGTAGTAACTTGCCTTGTTTCCAAGTTGTATAATCTGTACCCTTTTATGTTGTCTGGGTAACCAACTAATATGTACTTGACGGATTTCTTGTCCCATTTGAGTCTCGTATTTTTGGGCACATGCACCATCACTGGACTACCAAAAATCCAGATATTACTCAGGTTAGGTTTTCTGCCTGTCCATTTTTCAAATGGTGTAATATCTCCTAGACCCGAGGCCGGCGACCTGTTCTTTAGGTAAACTGCTGAGTTCACTGCCTCTGCCCAAAACTGCTTGCCTAATTGAGCCTCAAACAGTAAGCATTTAGCTCGTTCCACTATAGTTCTACTGAAGCGCTCACAGAGGCCATTTAGCTCTGGAGTGTATGGATTTGTTTTTGATGAACAATACCTTCCGACTTCAAATAATTTTTCATCCCTTGGAAACAAATTTCACCTCCGTTATCTGTACGCAGTACTTTAATTTTCTGTCCAGTTTGGTTTTCTACCAAACTTTTATATTCCTTAAAGTACTGTAACACTTGATTTTTCTCTTTTAAAAAAATATACAAAAGACATTCGACTGGCATCGTCAACGAAGAGCATGAAGTATCTTGCCTGGCCAATAGATTTGGTCTCCATAGGCCCACATAAGTCTGAGTGCACCACTTCTAACAGGGTTTCACTGCTATGATTGTCTGATGGAAAAGGTAAGCGAGATTGCTTGCCTTCACAACATACTTCGCAGTTGGATTTCTGGATGTTGGCCTTATCTTTGTAGCTTACACCCTCCACTGCACCATTCTTCATTTTCTCTAAATCAATACTGTTGATGTGCCCGAGTCTCCTATGCCACAGCCTTGCATCTGTATTGTGGACTGCCGAAGCTGCTAACACCTTTGACTTCAATGTGTTCAGTTTGTACACCCCATTTTGCAAACTTGCTACACCAATCAGGTTGTTCTGTTTTTTACGTATATTACAGCAATTCTTCTCAAAAGACACTTTATTTCCATTTTCTATTAACTGACTAACAGATAAGAGGTTAGTTGTCAGATTGGGAATATACAATACATTTTTCACACGAATGTCAAACTGATCCTTTTCAACACATGTAGATATCTGTGTATCGCCGGCACACATAATTGGTATAGATGTTTTATTCGCAACGACTATTTCATTAATCTCGTGTCCTCGTATTTGCAAAAAATTATCACGGTTCGCAGTCATGTGGAAACTTGCGCCGGAATCGACGTACCAATCTTCTGTACTGAATTCTCCGTTAAGAAAAGCTACACTGAAGGCAACTGCTTCCTTTTCTTTTAATTCAGGGCATTGGTTTTTATAGTGTCCGACCCTTTTGCATTTATAACACTTTATTGTTTTGTTTCCGGATGACATTGATGACATTTGATGTGACTTTAGTGTTTGTTGTTGTTTCGGCTTGGTATGCACAGTGCTGCCACCTTTCGTTCGACGACTTGACCAAAACGCTGTCTCTGCTCCACTACTGCCAACATGACAAACATCAGACGCCATGTCGAGGAGTTTGGTTTTGATGACGTCGGCGCTAACCGCTAAGCCGAAGTGCTCGATCGCCATAATCATTGGCGCAAACTTTTCAGGTAGCCCAGCCAAAAGTAATGATGCAATCCATTCTTCGCTGATTTCAAATCCCGTTCCCTTCAATCGATGAGCCGTTTCGACCACTTGAGACACGTAGTTTGTCATGGATTCACAATTTTCCAGGCGGATTGATATTAATGTACGAAGCAAGCTTATCTTTCGTGTGAATCCGGTGTCATCAAATAGCTGCCGTAACTTTTTCCACAACGTGTCGACTGTATTTTCATTTTTGATGTGGACATATAACGATGGGTCAATGGTCATAACCAGCTTCGCTTTGGCCTTTACTTGCTCACTGCTACTCAAATCCAGTGAAATATTGTCCAGATCAATGCCTTCTAACACCATGAAGTTCTTTACCGCAAACGCCCAGTCATCGAAATTCTCTCGTCCCTTCAATTTCGGTACATTTACGATGTAGCTGGATGACGACGAGTGCGACGACATTTTGCACGAAAACACTAACGAAATATCTTGAAAAGATTACTTTCTTTAAACTTTTATTAAAATATGGGTCTGGGCCCATAACCTAATAAAACACGCGTTGCGATCAAGAGAGAAAATTTTATTGTGTGTATCACAGACAATGACAAACTGTCATAGAGAATATTATAACACATATCCAGTACGGGTGCGTGCTACTTAGACCATGGCACTAGTGGTCATAACAAAATGTATTATTAACTTATTTTGATATAAAATATTCAATGTATATTTTAACAGGAAACAGGTCCAATTGGCTCCGTTTTGCCGAGAATAGTCACGCCTGGGTCTTCAAAGCATTGAACTTGACAAGATTGGCATCACCGCAGACCGCCTTTAAAGACAAGTTCGTCCGGTCGATCATTCCTTCCCTGAGTGATTGTATTTGCGCTCCACTGGCTCGAACATTGGTCATATATCTCTCTACCACCGGGTTGTCATCTGCATACCCAAAGATACGGGGTTTCAACAGATCGTTGATATGCAGCAAAAATAAGGTTGCGGAGAGAACTGATCCCTGAGGGCCTCCGGCATTGATTGCCAATTGATGCGACGAGCAGCCATCAACGACTACCCGAATAGGTCGGTCCCTCAGGAAATCTGATACCCAAGTGGGGAGATCAGTGGGCAGGCCAAATGACGGAAGCTTGCTTCTGAGACTATCGTGCCAGACCCTGTCAAAGGCCTTTGAGATACCGAGCGAAACAGCAAGTGCTTCGCCGTATCTTTCGATGGTTACACGTTCCTAAGTACTAGGTACTTCGACGTGTTTGTGCACCGATTTAGACGTACTTAGTAATAAAGTTATAAAACTATTATAATAACAATGTGGAATACCCTACGCGATTGTAGCTTATAAACAGACACACACAATCAGTAATAAAATAAACAATTACACACGAAATATAGCAGGGAACACTTGTTAGGTACTTACCAGAGTGGTCTCTGCATCGCCTGTGGAGTCCTTGTCAAGGCAGCAGCTTCTCTATTGCTTCAGAGTCTCCGCTACCGGTGCCCGATTCTGGATTCTGCTGCTCTCGCGCCGCTGGTTTGACGAATTTGTAGATTCTCGGATATTCTACGCGGTTGCTCGACGTCCTTACCGATTCTTGTTTTTACGACGAGACTTGACGCGATCTAAGAAATATCCGCCCCGACTGCGCCAGTCAAATATAAACGGTGGTTAAAAGTTTTAAAATACTTTATTTAACCTATTGCAGACGTGTGCTCAGCGAATTAGAATAGAATAGTACAGAATTAGAATGAATAGAGAACAAAATGAATCTTAAATGAAACTAACATTTTACAAGGAATCAAAAGAAATACTAACAAAAAATGGTTATAAAGAAATGTTCGTCGGACCCTGCGGGAGTGGACCTCAAATGTGCAAAGCAGATGTGAAGTATCTGGCGCCATGTATTGTTAGCGACAAGATAAGTCAATTACTTAATGGGCACTGGGGATGTCATGTGTCACATAATTTACTGTAATTTATTGGTTAGGACTACGGGTCCTTAACTCTCTTGGTGCATATTTCAAATAAAATCCATACAAAGAGATTGTTTTTGACATTTCATTAAAAGTTTGGTTTGAATAATCCCATTTACCCGCTGCTCGCTTACATTACCACTAAAACCAATGCCTACACGCTTTTTTGTGAGACGGTCAGCACGCATCCAAAGGTTATTTCAACCGAATTGCTCGTGACTGCACCAAATACTGAGGCAAACACTCATTTGAGTCCGCTGGGGCACATTCTACTGATGTTCATAAAATTTTGCACCAAATTGTTCTTTGGTTTTTTGTATTATGTCAGACAATTTGGAGTGTTATAATTATATTTTGTTGACGTTCTGCTCTTTTAAATATGTTATAGTGCATTAATAATGTCCGATAGATTTATTTTAGTCTAATGTAAGTTCGAATGGCTTGTCTTGGAAAGTAGGTTCGTCATGCTCACTGTACTGTCACTGCAGGCGGTAGTGTCGGTGGTCGGGTCACCCACTTCCCTCTAATATGGTTGAGGAGGGTGATGGCTGATCATTGCGTTATACTCGTGAACGGTCGCTGTGCGCGGTGCTGCCTGTGGTGACTGGTCGATCTACTGGACAGAATACAGCTTTTGACTTCTGCTGCTGATTTATGTTGTGTTTGTTTGCAATTTTTTCCAATTGTTTTGGGGTAATTCATGCATTGTAACGTGATTTGACTGAGCAGTGATTACATAACAACATTATATTTAACATGTGTGCGGTTACACCCTACTTTACTAACGTAACTAAATAAATGGCAATAGGTTGTGTGATAGCTATCATGTTAATTGAAATGTGATATTATTATTTTATTGTTATAATGTATATTATAACTTCATATTTAACCATGCAGACAGTACTGTGTTGCTGGGGAATTTGTTGCGCTGCTTCTTCTTCCTAGCGAAAACACATAGGAAGCGGTGAAGGGTTGGGCTTTTTGGGGGACTTTCTATTGTAAAATTTAACGTTCAGAAAGAGCTGTTTACCAGCCAATTCTGAATAAAAGATTTTGATTTTGACGATTTTGATAAACGGTTTGTTGAAGCCAACTTGTGACGGTTTTTTTTGAAGTATTAAATTAGTTTGATGTATTCTTACTTTTAGTTCAATTATTACAAATAAGCGATTCACAAATTTGACTGTTCAAGTTTGTACGAGTGCTATTAGGAATACTAGCTGTCACTTAACACTGTAAAATATTTACTAACTAATTTCTACGTGATTTTTTAATAAGTCTTATGGGTGAATGGAAGTGGATTATTTATTTTCCAACTCCTCTCATATACTTCCGATCATATTCGTTGTGTCTTCCAAGACGGTCTAATTTACCTCGGGACTTTCACGGTAGTAGAGCCTTGCTGATTTCAGCATGAATGGGCCGGCTAGACAACGTAAACGACAAAGTAAGCGTATTTAATCAGTGTCTTCTAACAGTGTTCGATATCCATGCGCCTCTGAAATTATGCACTATAAAAAAACCTTCATATCCATGGATAACGGACACTGTGAAAGACATGATGAGGTTGCGTGATAAAGCGCTTTGTGACTATAGGGCAACTAAAGTGAACTCCAAATATCAATATTACAAAGATCTGAAGTCTCTGGTGATTACCGCCTTGCATAATGAAAAACGTGCCTATTACAAACATAACATTAATAGCAAGATTAAAGATCCTAAAACGCTTTGGAAAAATATTAAGTCCACCTTGATTCCAGCTCATAGAGGACAATCTCAAGAGCTGCCTCCACAGTTGTGGACGCTAACTATATTAACAACGAGTTCCTTTCGATTCCCGGTGCAGCAAGGCCAACGATATGTTTAGTAACGTATTACGAGTTTCATACCCACAATGAGGACATGTTCAAAATATCTCCTGTAGATGAGGCGGTCGTCATGCGGCACATTGTGGGTATGAGATCGAATGCTGAGGGCTGTGATGGTATCACTCTAAAAATGTTGACCTTGTCTTTGCCTTACATTCTCACTCCTTTGACCGATATAATAAATAATTCATTTGCAACTTCAATTTTTCCCGACCTGTGGAAAACTGCTGCTGTTAGGCCGCTTCCGAAAAATCCTAATTCAAATACCGTGTCGGATCTACGACCTATCAGCATCTTACCTTGTATATCCAAGGTAATTGAAAAAGTTGTCTGTCAGCAACTGTCCGACTATTTGGAGAGAAATTCTATTTTACCCACGTTGCAGTCAGGTTTTAGGAAGCAGCATAGTACATCGACGGCTCTGCTGGATGTTACCGACAGCATATTGACTGCTCAAGACTCTGGAATGTGTACTCTACTGGTTCTGCTTGATTATTCCCGAGCTTTTGACAATATTGATATTTCTTTGCTTCTATCCAAACTACGCTACTATGGTTTTGATCAACAGACATTGCAATGGTTCCATAGTTATTTGGATAACCGGCAGCAGTACGTAGAATTAAAGTCTAGTGATGGCGGCGTACGCGTGTCCGAGCAGGTTCAAGTCAAAAAAGGGGTTCCACAAGGCTCGATACCTGGACCCGTATTGTTCAGCCTTTACTGTGCTGATGTGGTTAAGTGCATCCGAACCTGCAGCTATCATATATACTCCGATGACATACAAGTTTATGTGTCATTCAAACCTCATGAATATGATGCGGCTGTCGCTGCTCTCAACAAAGACCTAAAAAATATAGCCGAATGGAGTGCGAGTAACTGTCTCATACTTAACCCTGCCAAAACCAAGTATATGATCTTTGGAACGAAACATAAGCTCAATGCGTTACCATCCACGCTTCCGGTATACTTGATGGCGCAGCCAATTGTCAGGGTTAACCAAGCCCGCAATCTTGGGCTACGCATGGACAGTGAGCTCAGATTCGAAGATCATATCGCGGATTCTGTTCGAAATTGTTTTTACAGACTGGAGATTTTGTACAAAATAAGGCCACACTTGTCTGAGGAACTCCGAGTGCAACTGGTAGAATCCCTGGTACTCTCGAGACTCAATTACGCGGACACAGTCTATGGTCCGAGACTTTTAGCCAGAACTAACCGTCTCATTCAACGTGTTCAGAATGCTTGCGCCCGTTTTTGTTTTTCTATTCCGTTTAAAAGTCATGTAACACCATTCTTGAACCAACATTTAATATTAAAAATGAAATCCCGCAGGAAACTTCACTTGGCATGCCTACTTTTCGGTGTCATCAAGTACAAAGAACCGTCATACCTATATACCAAACTTAATTGGGTCACTGATCAAAGACAGTGTTCGAGTAGAAGGTGTGCACAACAACTGTGTATACACAATCATAACACCGCTGCTTTTGAGGGTAGTTTTCGATACGCAGCTTCCAAGATATGGAACAATCTGCCTCCACCTCTGAGGCAAATAAACAGTAGTTTAACATTTAAAAAGCGACTAAAGAAACATCTATTAGATGCTCAATGTGAGCTGGGTATCGTAAATATGGACATATCTTTTGTTTGAATGCCTACAGATAATTTTATACTTATTTATATACCTACTCAATTTATTAGGTATATATTTTCAATTTAATATCAATTTAATTTATTATTTTATAAGTTTTATTTATTTTTAATTTCTGTTGTAGTCAATGCCTTAATAATAATATACAATCTTTATTCAATACACTAGTCATAGAAAATATATATAGGTCCAATAAATTAAAAGTTATGTATAATAAAATAATACTGATTAATATTTACCAATTGGAATTCTAATTTTATTATAATTTTCGACATCATCATTCGTGGTCTAGCACTGTGATCGAATCTTTGGGTTAAACACCCAAAATGCAATTTGCCTACAGACAGCAATATTTAGTTATTTTTATAACTTTATGTATTTGGTATGATTTTTTTATTTATATATAAATCACAACACAACACACTGTACACACAAAAAAAAACATACACATACGTACATATGGAACTGCACTTTGTGGCGCAGCAATGGTTTGCGCATCCGTGACGCATGGAAGGGGCCGGAATAATATCAGTGTCTGGTATGCTCTAGCATTACTAGACAAAATGCTGATCTGGCTACCTATTTGGTCAGCGCTGGGACACATACATCATCTTTTTATTCTTTTATTGTAGGTATGTATTTCTGCACTTTTAATATGTTATTTATCTGTCATGTTTATATTTGTTTTGTTTACTTCTGTTCAATTATTTTAATTAATGTTCTTATTATTGTATGCATATTGCATGTTAGTGCCATAATCTTATATCTATGTACTTATCTATCTACTTTGTGTCCCTTGTGCTTTTGTGATCAAATATTTTTTTCATTCATTCGTTCATTCATTCATACCTAAACTGTTGCCTTTCGTTCGGTGAGTGAGAGTGCCGGAGGCCCTATCCCTTATTCCTTCTCCTTCATCCCACTCCTCATCCTATCCCTTTTTCCAACCCCAAGGGGCGGCAACGCACTTGTGGCTCCTGTCTGTGGTGTTGCTTGTGTCCATGAGCGGCGGTAATTGCTGCAGGCGATCCGTCTGCTCGTTTGCCACTACAAACACACCAAAAAAACTACACCAGTGTTAAAACACGTTGCAATCAATGGTCACTACTACTGAACCTGGGTACACCTGGCTGAACCTGGCTACAGGTGACACAGTAGGGAGAATGAGAAGAAAAAATGTGAGAACTGAAAACAGCACACAATTATAATTAAGACAATGAAAGTCAAATAAATAAAATTCAATTTAAAACAATCTTTCACAGTTGCAGGAACAAGGTGTCCTGCATGAGTCAGGTCATTAAGGTCTAGCTCTGATTTTATCTAATCCCAAACATTCGTCAAGCAACACAATAACGTTAAATAGATGGGAAGATAAAGGCGGCCTTACATTTCAGGACGCGCTCAATATTCGCTCGCACCCCACCAGTGAGTCGCGATCCATAGTTTGGGAAATGCTGGTCTAGTTGACTAGTGGTTATTATTCTCTGTTTCAGAAATCCGAATAGATACTATGGTAAATTTTGGACTAAACAAAAGAGAATAATTTATTTCATGTTGTTACTATGAATTAGCCTCGGTGGAAGAAATACCGTCTCTATTACAGTATAAATAATATTCTTACAAAAGCTCATACATGATAATTCAGGATGCTTTCATTTCAAGAGCTTTTTGTTACTCTATCTATGCATTCATATTTACATATGAAACGTATTTCGAAATTACGTTGTTATTTTAATGTTTAAACAAAATTTCAAACATTTTTACCTAGTTACAATTTTGAAATATAAGTTTTTCAGAATTAAAGCAGTAATAAGCACAGAGTTGTATCATATTTTCATACCACCCACGTAAAACACCAATTTTTATCACTTAAATATCAAGCTATGTTGTGATTCTATCTTTAAGAGCCAACCTACATTTAGTATGTTTATATATTCCGCCTATGGTAATAAAATTTTCTAATATCCAGACAAAAATCTAGGTAACTTATAGCGCCATTTAGTCCCTCTTATACCTAGTCACTCTTTACAGCAATGATCTGGGCAGACTAGTAAGTGAAATCCGGTTTCCAGAGCGAAAGCGTTGGATGTAACCGGGACAGCGCTAGAATGGTTATGAGTAATACCTTTAATTGATTTTCATGTGCCGTAGTAAGATCAGTTCTCAGAAAATGTTTGCGGCGTAGCAACTGCGTGAAGCTCACGTTACATTCCGTTCGCGCGAACATCGGTACGTGGCTGGTTTTGTACCAGTATGTAGAATATGAGCGGACAGCGTTTTAAAGGGGATATAACATGGTTGGTTACTCATGGTTCAGAAACTTTAATTTCTTTAAAGCAGACGTACTAGAGTTGTTTATTCGGTTTATAACTCCATTGATCAACATTGGCTTATGTGCTCTGGTTTCTAACCTTTATTTACTAGATTTCACCTGTTACACCGCCCGCGTGGGTGTCGACTTACTGTGTCAAACGATAGCCCATGTGTTAAATTATATTACCGCCAATTCATCAAAAGCCGTTCAATAAATCTAGCGTGAAAAATGGACAAACTATCAACACACTTGTGCATTTATAATATTAATAGTATGGATGTATCACGCATATTGTGTGCCCGTGTCGCCAATATTTAAAATAATAATACGATTAAACTCAGTGTTATGGACATTGAAATTACTGTCGCTAACGAAGTTTAGGATTTAGTCAAAGTAAGTTAATTAAGATTTTTTAACATGTTAATATTATAATAAAATTATACAATACGCTAAACCACGGAATATTTTACATCCTTCATAATATAAAATTTTGTTTTGAAGACTAGAGTTTTATAATCATAATTCTTCTGCAATTTGACACGCTTGGCAGGACAGATGGTTGAGCCGATTTTAATAATTTATTTATGAGTTGTAGCAGTTTTTTTTAAAGATAATTGGAGCTGTTAGGAAGAGTAGCGATACAATACTGGCACTAAACAGAAAGTGCAGCGCCTATCAGGACGACAATTGTATGAAAACAAAAGCAACAAAATTGGAAGTCACCAATTCGATCACATTCCAATCCGCTCCTAACTTGTTTCATGACGTTAATAAGGCGGCAGTAGCTTCTACGGTTTCTGATTAATTATCACCCGTCCGTTCAGGGACTTTGTTTGGAAATGCAGTTGGTTAATTCCATAGCACCGCTTCTAGCGCTTGAGACTGCAATATCGTGAATTGCGGTAAAAGCGCTGTGTGTGCTGAAATGTTTAGCAAATAAGAAGTTGACTGACGAGGATGGTTATGTAATGGTCTACAGAAATGATGTATTGGATATATTCAAATAACGTAACAGACGTAACTGAATTACGTGATTTAGTTAGCAAATTAATCAGCAACATGTTTTTGAGTGGGCAAGCCAGTTGCGGCAGACCTCGCAATACGCTCGTGGACCAAATTGGGGACGTTTTGAAAAACGGAAAAGTCCGAAGCACCCGCAAACGGCGAGCATGTATGAAAAGAATAATGAATGTAGAGGAAGCACGTGAGGTTTGCAAGGATAGAAGCAAGTGGCGATCTGTTGTCTCTGCCTACCCCGACGGGAAAAAGGCGTTAGCATATGTATGCATGTATGTATGTTTTTGAGTTTATTTCGGGAACAGTTTTAGTATATTCGGGATCTGAAATTATTAAGAAAAAGCAACAAGTGAACCGTGAAACTCGTAAAATAATTTGCATTATTTGAATAATGCATTATAATTATATGTTCTTGAAAGCCAGGTGATCTGACTTTAGTATCACAAAGCTGAAGGTCATTATACAGATACTAGAAGATGCCAGCAGCTACGCCCGCATATGTTATTATATTTTAACTGTTTCTGTCCGATCCTGTGGGAATTTTTGAAAATCCAATCTTAGTGCACCTCTTCGATCCGCAAGTAACTTACATACCAATTGTCGGCTTCTTGCGCCCAATATTTTGGCTTGAGCTTGTCTGTGAGTCAGTCAGTGACGGAAGGATTTTAAATAATTATTACATCTTTTAATAGAACTCAAACGAATGTTTTACAAATAGCATTTTTATGAATTTAACCCTAGAATACTAATCATCGCCTGAGAGGCCGTGTTCGGTTGATTTTTTAAGAATATTTTTAAATTACGTCTATGTATCGCGGCGTGCGTTCGTGCCAATATAGTGTACCCCGCGACACGGTGGAGAGTGGTTATGGGTTCAGCGGGGAATACTCGGCTATCTAGTTATTGACCTCACGTTCGCCTGGGAGGCGATCATTAGTATTAACGGTAAGTTTTTTACCAATGTCATTTTTAAGT
Organism: Euclidia mi; assembly: GCA_944739405.2. Taxonomy (NCBI): domain Eukaryota; kingdom Metazoa; phylum Arthropoda; class Insecta; order Lepidoptera; family Erebidae; genus Euclidia; species Euclidia mi. Next base: position 26,607,382 of record OX123184.2, read on the forward strand.
TTTTTGAAATTATCTCTTTATTTATTTGTTACAATAAGTTTGATTTGACTGAGAATTGATTATTTTGTTTCATAGATGTATCTCGACTAGAACCAGATAACAAACTATTTGGAAAACGAAGGTTCGGACAGTGAAACTGAAGATTACGTTGAGGATTACGATTCAGACGACAGTGTGGCTGATCCTACTCTCTTACCCTCATGCCAGCTTGAAGATGATATCCAAAGTATTGCTGGAACATCTCAAATATAAGCAAACACAAGCACCGAGTTAGAAGCTGCTCTACAAACCCAATCTCGATTTCCAAACTGCTGTAATTGTGATAGAAAAATGTAAGCTGATTTTAATTTACTCTCAAGCCAAATATCTTATAATAAGAATGGTATTTTTACTTTTATGTGATATAACCCTTTAACAATACTTAATTTAGATAATAAATTAGAAGCTATATATGTCTTTTTATTTTTTATTATTATTCTTCAAAAGACTGTTCAAACAAGGGTGATGATTGATTTAAGGTTGATTTTAAGACTGAAATTATAATTTTGAGGAAAATGTGCCATTAAATTTAAAGAAACAAGGTCTTTCTTCATTATTTGTTACATTTAATACAAATTTAAATATAAAATTATATCTAAAATCTTGATTCATTTATGAAGTAGCCTCCCGAGCGATCATTAGTATTAAGCAGTAAAAAAATAAGATTAGTACTCTAGGGTTAAACTTTCGTGGTCACTATCATAACTTTTTACTGTACATCCGTGAACATGTCGCTTGCAACAGTGCCGAAATATCGGTTACTCAAAACAAAGGTACGTGGTATATATCCCGTAGGAACAGTAAAAAGTTAAGCATTTTTATGGATATATCATAGTGCTGACTTTTCAATCATGATAACCCTTACTTACAAAGTTTACAAAGCCTACAAAGAACTAAATTGCCTACAGCATACTATCTCAAACGTAGTACTAAAAGATTGAATCCAAAACCTGCACCACAATCAGGCTAACTATCCCATCAGCTATATACGACAATCGCACTTACAATCTTACCGCTTTGTTGTTGTCCATCAACAGCGGCATCAGATTACAGCTCGCTCCGTGACGTCACATAACATGACACGAACACACCATCATTCAATTCAGGTACAATCATTCGTAATCTCGTTTTGCAGTTCCACTTGGCGCTATATGGATGGGAAATGGGCAATGCGTTTAATAGACAGTTGCATAAACATAATTGTAGTTTGGCTATTTTAATTCCTTACAGGTTATTTAATTGGTTATATATAAATCATTTCGCAGTCCATTGCTGGACATTGGCTCAATCATGTCACCTTATGTATATATAAAATTCTTGTATTACTGACTGTCTGACGGACAACGCACAGCCGAAACAACAGTGTGCAAGGGGCTGCAATGTGGCATGAATATTCCTTGGAAACTGTAAAGGGAGCACTAGGAAGCGATTTCCCGAAATTTAAACGGGATCGGGAAGAAACAAAACAAGTGCGGGCGTAGCTCCTCATCAGGCCTCCTCTAGTTCTATATAAACACGTTCGCTTTTGTTTATACGGGTAGTTACTTGAGATCTTGCCTTTACTTACCTGTTTATAATAACGAAAGCGTCCAAACTCCTCAGTTTAGAAATTCAAGAATGGATCCGTCAAAATAAAACAAAGGTGTATCACTTTGATGGATCAGATTACATGGCGAATGCTAACATTTCATTTCGCCTCTCTTTTGTTATTGAGGTCTGCATTATGTTTAATTAATTATTTTTTGTTAAATTTGTTAACCCAACGCGTTAAACCAAATTCACCATACATAAAGCGATGGTAGGAGTTACTGCAATTCATACAAGCAAAATAAATTTCTCAAAATTCATCTCATAGAATATTCTGTTTCCAAAAACGACTGTTCAAAGCAAATCCACTTAACTCATCAGCCAGTATTTAGACATTAACAAAGCGCTTAAATCCAAGCTATAATACAAACGCATATTAATGCTTCGAATAACATCAGCTAGCTCGTGTTTCCATTGGCAAATAGGCCAGTCAGTTCGTAGAACGGCTCAAGTATTAAATCTATGTTACACTACTGTTATAACCGACAAACAGAAAGTGGGTATTACTTAAAATATCTAAATGATATAATACAAGCAATAAAAATAATTATGTAAAATGATAAAATGTACATTTTCTTTTAGTTAATATAGTCAACTGGTACTAGACTCGGATAAGCCTCAAAATAATTTGTGGATCACAAATTTTGCTTCGTGTGGGGATAGAACTCACAATACTAAAGGCTTTGCTGCAAAACAGTGACACTCAGATACAATTGCATTATTTACAAAGAAAGTGCAATTAGCTCAGCGGTGTGTGCTTATACACTATCAATATATATACATAATACAAGCCCTTACGATTATTTAAGTAAGTAATAAATTAAAGGTACGTTACTTAGTATACATTTAATAATAATACCTTTGAGACAATTGCAGCAGAGTGGCTTCTAGCAGAAGGAAATCAGTCGTGAAACTATTTTCATCTGCCCAAACCAGTCCGACAACATGAGGACTATGTCCGCTCTGTGAAGAGCGCACTAGATAAGAAGAAGACCTTAATGAATACTTCTGGCCATCAAGTATTTATAAGTAAACACTTGCACTTACACACTCTAATTATTTATCAATTATGTAACCTCTATCCTTTTACTAGACTAAGTATAATATAGGAAACACACAGGATCATATTATTCCAATTAAACATATTGTTGCGGATTAATTGATAATTAAACACTGTACACGATAGTGGAAACGTACCGTCTGACGTATGGAGTCGCGGGGCAGTGTAAATCGCCACGGGCTCCCGAAGGTATCTCTGGCCAGAAATCGTGTTTGTACAAAGATGGACGAAGGAATGGATGAGCTTCAGAACATATGTTACTCTTACTATACATAATTATATTTAGTCTGGTTATCTGAGGATTAAAGGCTCGTCTTCTAAAATAAAGGTGGGACTCATAAATTCATAACATGGCGAAATGTGTATAATAATACACCTTTACCTACAATTTCAGAAACACAGGCGTGAATCAACAAAATATTTTATTTAAATATAATAGTATTATGTGGGAAACAAATATACTAAGAGTTGATTAGTATAATCGTAAAGATGTAATGTTTTAACAATTATGGTGAACTCATCAACATAATAAAATAATAGCTAGAACTTTCTTTGAATAAAATAATAGCTAGAACTTTCCGCGAATCGGAATTGAATATCAGTTTAATTAGACCAGTGCAGATACGTTAGAAAACGGTAAAAAGTAAAATAAAATTACAGTAGGATGAAACCCATTGGAGAAGGAAGAGAATATAGCGATCATTAAAGGAAAAATAAATTATGGCCGATTCGAGGTCGGGAAGTGGATGGGGTTGCGATTTTAAGGGTAAAAAAGGGTTTATCTCGATTGCCAGCAAAACTACAAGTCCTACGGGAAAAACGTCAATGGCAAAGTTGTAGGTAATAAAAAGATCTACAACTTTTATGTTTACACTTTATTCACACAACGTCATAATTTATGTGAAAAATTCAAATAACCAAGTTTTTGGTTTTTTATTTTTAACTTGTACAATAGTTTTTTCTTTTACACGAAATATGGTGAAAACTTGCCTTTTTATGTTCCAAACACACTGTAAATGTTTTTTATTTAAAATATTTAGTTTTACGCCTTATTTTGACTTAATATAGAAATAAAACCCTAATTTTCAATTGAAAATTCTCACGTCAAAATATCAGCTTTTTTTTTAAATTGTTCGGCATTTTGTTCGTTGAAATCTCTACTTTCTGATGGTGTGAATAAAATATACATTACTAAGGTCAACGTTCTCAGAAAATGCAAAGAAATGAAACAAACTCGAGACCGATCTTTTTATTCATAATGTACAATTTTGAGATATTTATTTAAATTAATACTTTAATTACTCGAAAAACGTAAGATTCCATGCCACATTGATAAATAAGAACTTAAAAATCGATATATACAACTAAAATTAGCAACCAAATAAGTTAATATTTAATAAGACATCTACAATATTTGGAGAAAGTTTTAGAATCTTCTTTAAATTATAGCGTAGACTCCTATTTATTGCTATTTTAAAAGATAATGTATATACCTGAGTGACCCACAGACAATTTGAGCCCATCAATAGTTATTTTATAGAGAAGTGGGTAAGGGCTAGGTGGATCCCAGCCCTGACATGTATTTTTATGAACAATGTTGTTCACTGTTCTGTATTTCGAATACTGACTAATTGTTTTATAGCTGATACGAAATAACAGGCAGTAAGGCCCAGATCCACCTAGCCCTTCCCCTTTTCTCTATAAAATAACTAATGATGGGCTAAAACTTTTTGTGGGTCACTCAGGTATATACATTATCTTAAAATAGCAATAAATAGAAAAATAGAAGTCTACGCTATAATTTAAAGATGATTCTATAACTTTCTCCAAATATCGTAGATGTCTTATTAAATATTAACTTATTTGGTTGCTAATTTTAGTTGTATATATCGATTCTTAAGTTCTTATTTATCAATGTAGCATGGAATCTTACGTTTTTCGAGTAATTAAAGTATTAATTTTAATAAGTATCTCAAAATTGTACATTATGATAAAAAAATCGGTCTCGAGTTTGTTTCATTTCTTTACATTTTCTGAGACCGCTTACCTTAGTAATGTATATTTTATTCACACCATCAGAAAGTAGACATTTCAACGAACAAAATGCCAAACAATTTAAAAAAAAAAGCTGATATTTTGACGTGAGAAATTTCAATTGAAAATTAGGGTTTTATTTCGATATTAAGTCAAAATAAGGCGTAAAACTAAATATTTTAAATAAAAAACACTTACAGTGTGTTTGGAACATAAAACTTTTTAAATAAAAAACATTTACAGTGTGTTTGGAACATAAAAAGGCAAGTTTTCACCAAATTTCGTGTAAAAGAAAAAACTATTGTAAAAGTTAAAAATAAAAAACTAAAAACTTGGTTATGTGAATTTTTCACATAAATTATGACGTTGTGTGAATAAAGTGTAAATACAAAAGTTGTAGATCTTTTTATTACCTACAACTTTGCCATTGACGTTCTTCCCGTAGGACTTGTAGTTTTGCTGGCAATCGAGATAAACCCTTTTTTACCCTTAAAATCGCAACCCCATCAACTTCCCGACCTCAGGTCGCCCGTAATTTATTTTTCCTTAAATTTTTGCTCTATTCTATTTCTTTGCCAATGGGTTTCATCCTACTATAATTTTTTATCGTTTCAAAAATTATCTACTCTGGTCTAAATCATCTCTGCGTACCGTTGAATAAGTGAATCCGTATTATGGATACATTAATCCTGTACACGTGCCTAGCATGTTCTTACCTCAAAATATATTATATAATTTGCCTTTTACTGCTGTTTTATCCACGATGTTGTGGGTGTTATTAAGTTGAAGATGACTTGCTATAATAAGACACAACTTTTATACTAATTAATGCAATATATTTAACGAACTTTTTCAAAATATTTCAAGTTTTAGGCCTGTTGTTGGAACTCTCCTATATTATGTTTAACTAAGGTGTATTTAATCTTATTAAGACTATAAAATAGACACCTAAAATAATTAATACTTTATTTAATAAAAAATAATATCCTTCTGAATATGTCCTACGAGGATACAGAAAAAATAATGATTATGTTAAAATAAGTATTATTGTGTTATTATAATTATTTTAAACAAAATACGCCTTTACTTCAATTTATTACTTGTTATTAATAATAAGATATTAAATATCTTGTAATACTGCACTAAAACGTATCGTTCTAAAAATAATGCAGTATGTAAGCAATTATATACTAGTCAAAACAAAATAAGGGTCACTGCAATTTTCAATGATACTCATGTGTTTATGGAATTTAGGGATTAGGCAATGATTTAGGTTATTAGATTTATCATTTTTAAAGTAATTAACTAAAAAAATAATTAAAATCGATACAAAAAAAATAACTTAAATTCTTTTTTAGCTAAGTACTCATTTTTGGCAAAATATTCAGTTGAAGAAAAAAGCTATCAACCACTGTCAACAATTGTGAAGTTTATATTTTGTTTGCTTTTTCTGTAGCGTGTGCCTCCCCCTTTTTTGGACGCAGGCACACTTTCAATCAGGTGTCGCACTGTTCCATCAAGTATTCACTCCCAGCTAGATTTAAGCACTTCAATCAGCTGTCTCTCGTTGATTACGGGTCGTTCAGTGCTTCGAACGCTTCTTTTGAGTAGATCCCACATGTGTTCTATCGGGTTGAGGTTAGGACTGTTCGCGGGCCACGGTAACACCTGAATATCAGTCTCCACTAGAGCAGCTCTGGTGGCTCTAGTAGTGTGTGTGCGTGCTTTGTTGTGCATCAACTTGAATCGTGCACCGATTCTCTGTGCAAATGGTACCACATGGGATCTAATAACCTCCTCGATGTATCGTTGAGCTGTTACAGTGCCTCCGTTGAGGACTACAAGCTCAATTCTACCCGAAAGTCTGATGCCTCCCCACACCATTACATTGGGACCCCCAAATCTCTCACTTTCGTGGATGCAAGCATACAAAAATCGCTGACCTTCTCTTCTCCAAACCCTAACGCGCCAATCATCACTAAAGAATTTCACCTTATTCTCATCAGTAAACAACACTGTGCTCCAACACTTATGTCCCAGTCAAGATGTTGCCTTGCATACGCTAATCGGTTTGCACGATGAGAATTTGTAAGTAGAATTCTCACTACTCATCTCCTGGAGAACTGCTGGTCTTTGTGCAACCGCTTCCTAATCGTTTGATCACAAACGCGGCTACACGTAGCTTGCCGCAAGCTATTTTGTATGCGCCGAGCAGTGAGAAAACGCTCCCTTCGCGCAGTCAAGCGAACATATCGGTCTTCTTGTGCGATAGTTGCTCTAATTCTGCCTGATCCGGTTATTCTGGATACTGTTCCCCCCTCTTGAAAACGATTTCCAGCATTTTGGATTGCTCGAAGTGAATAGCTGAGCTTTAGAGCCACTTAACGCTGTGAATGTCCTTCTTGACTTAAAGTTACAGCTCTAGTTATGGTTGGCAAGTCCATATGTCGTTGAATACGCGGCATAGTGTTCGCAAAAGGTCAATCAATACGATAAGTAAATAATATTTGAACAGTTCACGATTAATACCAAACATAGACTGAACTTAACGATGAACTTAAATATGGGTAAAATTGGATGGTTCCAAAAAATATCTAAATGTACCCACTTTAGCAATTTTTTCCCTGTAGTATACTCAAATACCATTTGTCAACACTTAAAATTAACGAATCGTAAGTATCAGCCTCTCAACATTGCATTCATGTGAATAACTTAACCTAAATCATAAAAATATATAGTGGCCCTTATTTTGTTTTGAGTAGTATATATTTTATTATATATATATAGAAGTATATAATATATATATATATATATAGAAGGTGTAACAGTTGCAGCACCTTACAAAATGTAAATTGTGTATTATGCAAAACCTGGCGATGAAAAAGAGTGACCGTGAGTTTTATTGCCCGTTCTTTCTCATGGTTCTACCTATTGCTTTGCGAACGTGGCAGTAAATGTAAATGTAGAAGCATACAGTAATAATGTTTTAAATTTGAGTATAAGTAATTATTTTATAAATTTATTATTTTGACGTTCATAAGCGTCACATTGTGACTCAAATGAATAAAGGATTTTGAATTTTGAATTTTTGTTTTTTTTGAATTTTTATTGTATCTAACAAGCCCTAATCGCCTGAGACACAGGTTTATCCCAGTTCAGGCATATAATGTTATATCAGGAACCTAAACTAAGCGTTTGTACTCTAAATAAGTAAATTCTACTCTTTTAATTAACAGAATAAATTGAATTTGAATCAACAATTTTGTTTTCTTCTAGTTATGTATGAATAATTTTGTTAAAGAATTTAATAGCCCTATTGGGAATATATGGTAAGTTAGTATCGAAATTAAAATGTATGAAAATTTCAATGTTTGCCTGTTTGTTCAAAAATAAGAGTGAGTTTATTTTGTTGTAAAAACATGGTACCTACATATTTACATGTATAAATATTTGTACAAATTGAAGTAACCTTTATTTTAAAAGGTTTACCGTGCATCATTCAGCAAACCCTCGGGGCGCCACTTTACACACATTCATTCATCCATTTTTTATTTATTTGAAAAAACTTTTTAACACGGGTATACCGTAAAACATCACCGTACCAAAAATATAGCTTTATTATTTTAAAATGTAACTAAAAATATTGATAAAAAAAAAAACAAATAACGAGCACAAAGAACACAGAAATTTATGGATCACACAAAGTGTAATCTCATCTGCATTGAATGAACTCAGTCAGTATTGTGCTAAAAGGCAAGGGGAACCCTGAAACTAATGCGTCAGCTATGCAGTCTATTAATTTATGTATTATACACTTAGCTATATTTTAGCTGTCGTGAAATAAAATTATAACATGACTTTAACGTACGTTGCCAAACCACAGTGAATAGTTTACCAGTTAAAAATGAGTAGCACAGTGCAATGAATCCTTCGTTAGATAAAGTAAAGAGTAGGTACTAAAAATAAACCCGCTGGTGTCAAGGCGAAATGTATGTTGATAAAAGCGTAACTTTTACCTTAGAATTGTAAAGCATTATGTAACTGTTTCTGCCTGATCTCGTGTGAATTTTTATATATAGCTGTGATTACTATTAATTCGTGTCCAAAACCGCGGGCAAAAGTTGTAAAATAATTTACATACGATATGTTAAAGCCACATCTACTAATTTCTAAATCCAAACCTTTGACACTCGTCCAGTGCACTTAATGTCCAACCCAGCCTGGGAATCGAAGCGGCGACTACTAAATTAAATAACTCAAAACATCAGTCTCTGCGCTGCAAGCACTTAAATAATTCACTTTGTGGTACTGGCGTAGGTCGTAGTACGTTTTAACCCTATTTACGAGATTCCACAACCTCCAGCAGCATTTATTTGTACGTATCTTTGTATATTTAGCGGTTTGTAGAATTTTTAATTACTTTGCAGGTTATATAAAATAACTAGACACTAAGGTTGTTCAATATTTTCTGATAGTCAGGTTTGTACTGCTTATAAAACATAGCTATAACGATTGATTAAAAAAACAAACATAAATGTCGGTTTTTAAGTTTGTAATCATTTAGGAAATATAACACATAATACAAACGACTTGTTAAAACATCATAACCGTTGTAATGCAACACCCGTCATTTTAATTATCTGAATAAGAACAAGACTACACTGGATATTTTATACAAATCTGATTACCTAGCTTTCCAACTTCTGGGTACGGGCCTCTTAGAAGAGAAAGGCTGCTAGGTTATCGTTACGTTTAGAAAATTATAGCAACAGTGCTTTTTATTAGCGCCATGCTGATTTTGTGAATCTAAACTGACACATCGCATTTGCTTCCATCTCTTTCCAAATGTATCAAAGAGAACAAGATACCAATAGGTTTTATTAAGTCGAACATATATTTTCAAATTACGAGAAATCTCATTGTTAAGGGCCTGAAAGTATTCAAATCACAAACACATTATGTAAACTCAAGCAAAACGATACATTATGCAGCGCAAAGCTAATTTCATAAATAATTTATCACAATTAGAGGCTAATTACAAATAGCGTAGCGTTTTCGTCGTTCAATCGCAGAGACAATTAAATTTAACGTCAGGACCACAATTAATGGTGACAGCAGAAAAATCGAGTTATACGAAATCGATTAGAGCTGAATTACAAAGAAGCGAGTAGAGTCGATTAACAGCGAAGTTTCGATACTTTTGTTGTTTTGAGATGCAATAATGTAATATCTTTTTTTTACAAGCTTTTATTTACTTTTATATATTTTAAACTTACTTACTTATTTTTAAACAGGTTATATACACTGAGTTTTCTTAACCAAAGTGTCTACAGCTGTAACAGTTAACACAAATACACCTACACTACATTCATATCACTAACTATCCTAAGGTTCAGGCCACCTGAGCCTAGTTTAGGAGAAAAGATCTTAATTCATTTTGTAACTCATAGTTTTACTGTAATGCTAGAATTTTATGTTTAAGAAATTGTACCTTTGTGGGTTTTTTATTAAGAAATAAATCAATGTATTTGTTCAGAATCTGCCTAGAAGGACTGGGAAAAGTTTACAGAGGGCAATGGAAGCATGATTGTATTCATCTAGTCGTTCTAAGGCAAGGCAAAGAGTCTTACATATGTTTACTGTGATACACAGTGATGACAATTTACAGTATAATTACCTGAGATCTTCAGTGATGTTCTAGAGAAGACCTATAAGATTACACTCACTAATTTGGCCAAAATAATGATGAAATCTTTGTAGCTACCAGACTACAAACGCGGCCTCTTCAAGACACAATGGCACGTGGACGTCGACACCGGATTCACACAATTTTTGCAAATGTTCAATATTTCACAAATCTATTACAACCTTGCCGGCAATATGAAAAGAGGCAATTTATAGGTAATTACAAGATTATTACACAATACAATTCGGGAAGCTTCAACCATGTGTTTTCAAAAGGCGATATTTCACGAGACGACAAAACGTGTTAATTTTTCAAGTCAAGAAGCAAGTGGTGATGTTCAATATAAATCACTAACATATCAATCGCTCACAACCTTGCCGGGCAAATCCAATAGCGATAATTGCAAGGTTATTACACAATTTAATTCAATTCACACGACAAGACAAAAAAGGTGTGCTCCAAGAATTTTCCGGAAGCAAGAATGAGAATGATTTGACGGTTCATGGTGTGACCAGAGTCAAATATTACAATAGACAAAATAATGTTATTAAACCGATATAATGGATTTAGCTTATCATAGACAATATTTCTATTTCAAACATCCACCCGCCCCGGACCGGCTTGCCGGTACGCTAATCGGTTGGTAAACGTGACAACGTTGCAACCGCTCTCCTCAGAATTGAAAGGTCCACCAAGACCTCATCAAATCGGGGAACTCCATCAGCCCCAGTTACCAAACGAAGAATGCGCCCCCAGCGCCATCTGAGTGGCGGAAGGTTAGCCTCCTTGATCAAAACGAGGTCTCCAATCTTGGGTGGATCGGTCTTGTCGGTCCACTAAACGCGTTGCTGGAGTATGTGCAAATATTCCAAATTCCAGCGTTTCCAAAAGCTCTGAGTAATCTCGCGTACCAATTCAAATCGCGAGAGACGATTAGGTCTCGTATCAATATAGGGGTACTCAGGCAAGGCGACAAGTGGGCGACCAATCAAAAAATGGCCCGGCGTAAGGGCTTCCAAATCATTCGGATCTGAGGAGATCGGGCACAATGGCCTAGAGTTCAAAACGGCCTCAATCTTACAAAAAACAGTTGCGAGTTCCTCAAATTAAAGGACAGATTCACCGATTGTCCTGCGCAAGTGTGTTTTGGCCGATTTTACAGCGGCCTCAAATATACCACCCCAGTGTGGACAATTTGGTGGGGAAAACAACCAATTTATCCCACGTCGGGCAAGCCTATTGCCTATATCAGCCTTGTTGATTTCAAGGAAATTAACAACGTCATTCAAATAATTATAGGTGCCCTTGAAGTTAGTGCCGCAATCAGAACGGATCAAGGAAGGCAGCCCTCTGCGGGATACAAATCTGTCAAATGTGGCTACAAACGCCTCGGCCGTAAGCGAGGAGACCAGTTCTAAGTGTACGGCCTTTGTGGAAAGGCAAGCGAAGACACACAAGTAGGCCTTAAGAGTCTTGCTGTTTCGAAGTGTTAAAGTTTTCACCAAAAAGGGATCAGCGAAGTCCGTGCCAACACCGTCAAACGTCCTGCCCTCTGCTACGCGATCTGCCGGTAAGTCTCCCATCAAGGGCTGCAGGATAGAAGCCTTGAGCTTATAGCAAGGGATGCAGCGAAAGACTACACTCCGAATTATTCTTCGGGCAGACAAAATCCAAAACTCGCGTTGCAAAATGGCCAACAGAGCATTACAACCAGCATGTGAATTTTTAAGGTGACGGTCAGTTACCAACAAGCGTACCAAATAACCGTCCTTAGGTAACAAAAGGTGGTGACGTGCCTCGTAAGGGAGGGTGGCGTTCTTAAGACGCCCTCCAACGCGCAAGAGACCCGTATCGTCAAAAAGGGGTTCAATTTAGAAACAGCTCCCGACAATTTCGATTTCCCTGACTCAAGGATAGCAATCTCCTTCTAAAAATACGCTAATTGCACAGAACGAATCCAAAAGGTGAGAGACTCCTGTCGTTCCTGTGGTGAGAGAAACGGTGTCAGACGTTTCTGTTGTGGGTGCCTAAAATTAAATACAAAACGCTTTATCCAAGCAGTAACACCTAACAACTTGTCGAGGAAGCTGTAGCGATTTAACAAGAAATCGGGGTCGAAGGCGCATTCTACCTTCTTAAGAGCAAGTGTTCGTAGACCCGGCAAATTGGAAGTATTCAAAACTGGCGTTCGATGCCAATCAATTTCTGGTCAATTGAACCATTCCGGACGCCACCACAGCGAATAATCTATCAAACTAGGCGTCAAGCATCCGCGCGAGGCACAATCAGCGGGGTTGAGCTCACCTGGCACGTGTCTACAAACAAGCGTGACTTCGGAATTTTGGATTTGGGAAACGCGATTAGCGACAAATACTTCCAAAGTTTGGACAGACGCCTTCAACCAACAAAGAACAATGTGGCTGTCTGTCCAGGCGTAGGTCCCATTAATACAAATTGTTTTACCCAAAGTGTTAGACACGTGATTCAACAATCGTACGAGTAGGGCTGCTCCCGAGAGCTCCAATTTCGGAATGGTCAGAGATGTCCGAAGGGGTGCAACCTTGCTCTTCGCCATGATCAGGGAAACCCTCACCTGACCTGAGGCACTGATTGTACGCAAGTACACCACGGCCGCATGACCACGTTCCGCAGCATTAAAAAATCCGTGAAGGGTTGCCTTGTACTTCCTGGGAGGAAGGATGGGACGAGGCAAGGAGATCTCATTGACGGAAGGAAGTGAGGATACAAAAGGGGTCCATTCCTCAACAAGAATACCGTGTAGAGGTTCGTCCCAGGTCAATCCTGCTGTCCAAAGCTTCTGCAAGAAGCATTTTGCCCAAAATATAACAGGACTAATCCAGCCGTTTGGATCAAAGTTCTGGTGACAGTAGACAGCACGAGACGTTTAGTCCAAGAACAAGGCAATTTCAAGTCTACGTTATACGTAAAGATGTCTAGGACTGGTCTGTACTGACCGCCGAGAACAGCCATCATGGCGGGGTTGTCAACAATCTCAAATAATTGTGGATCTTGCTGATGATCCTCGGTTAAGCCCTCCAAAAGCGCTGGTGAGTTGGAGATCCATGTGCGCAACTCGTAACCAGCGGAGGCCAAAATACGTATCAATACGTCCCGCAAGAGGATCACTTCGTCCGCTGTGAAGGCGCCCGAACAAATGTCATCCTCGTTAATATCGTCCGTCAGGATGGCAGGGGCTCGTGGGAAACGTAAGCCTTCGCGGTCTGCGAGCTCCTAAAGAGAACGTTTTGCCAAGTAGGGGCTCGACCTTAGCCCGTGCGTATTGGTATTGAGCTCGTAGACGATCATGGGATCGCAAGGATTCTCCCTCCAAAGGATCAGCTGGAAACGACGGTCATCAGGGTGGATAATCGTCTGCCTAAACCACATTTTTATATCGGCCACAAAGACAACCTGATGTCGTCGGAAGCTGGTGATGACGTCACAAAGGTCCTTGTCCAACTTGGGACCAGAATGCAAGCACTGGTTCAAGGATACGCCTGTAGAAGTCTGCGCAAAACCATCAAACACCGTGCGCAGCTTGCCAGTTGATGGCTTCAATACCGCATGATGCGGGAGAAAGTAGTGCTCCACCGAACGCCAATCCAAATTTGACACAGACATGTGTCCCAATTGTTCATATTCTCTCATGAACTCAATATACTTCTGTCTTAGCTCCGGATCACGACCCATGCGACGCTCCATAGCGAACAATCTCTTTTCGGCTAAAGGTCGTTACTCACCAAGCGGAGGCCGGACAGACAGAAAAGGTAACTTCGTAATAATCCGACCAGAACGGAGTCGACCAGTGTTGTTCTGGAAGAACAGCTCGCACTCCTGTTCTGGATTCAAACGGGCAGCTTGAGGGGGCTCCTCTACCTCCCAAAACCTCTGAACCGCATCAGAGAGAGAGCGGAGCCTACGGCCAACAAATTATCAAGTTCAGGTGGAGGAGGGTCCCTAGGTACAGGTCCCATCAAAGCAAATCCAAATATGGCCGGGACGGCAGTCAAACCATTTGGCACCAAGACCAGTTTCCCACCAATCAGAATTCCACCGAGGACATCAGAGCCAATCAACAGATCGATTTGTCCCGGTGTGTCAAATTTGGGGTCTGGCAGTTCCAAACCTGATGTCAAATTCACCACAGCAGCGGGTAGCTGTTTCTGTTATTGCATACCCAAAATATTCTTCAGCACAATAGCCGAGGTTTTAATCCTCGCGTGCGAAGATTCAACAGGGGGAAACAAAACCTTAACTTGCCCTTCAACAGTAGGTGCTACGTCACCTATTCCCCGTATACTATTCGGAAAAGAACCCATATTTAATTTTTCGTTAAATTAAATATGGGTTCTTTTCCGAAAGCTTTGTCCTACCAAATAAGTGGAAACAATGCAACCCTGTGAACCCGTGTCCAAGATAGTGCGATACATCTGCCCCCGTTTGCAGACTTAGAGAAGTTTTTGGAGGACGAGTGCCGGATCTTGGACAAATCCGGTGGTGACACGCCGGCTAAGTCAGACTCTTTGCCTTGCCTTAGAACGACTGGCTGAATACAACCACGCTCTGCTACCAAAAAAATATGTTCAGAATCTGCCTAGAAGGACTGGTAAAAGTTTGCAGAGGGCAAGCGTGATTATATTCATCCAGTCGTTCTAAGGCAAGGCAAAGAGGCTGACCTATGTTTACTGTGATACTCAGTGATGACAATTCACAGTATAATTACCTGAGATCTTCAGTGATGTTCTGGAGTAGACCTATAAGATTACACTTATTTGGCCAAAATAATGATGAAATCTTTATAGCTACCAGACTCCAAACGCGGCGTCTTCAAGACACGATGGCACGTGGACGTCGACACCGGATTCACACAATTTTTGCAAATGTTCAATATTTCACAAATATATTACAACCTTGCCGGCAAAATCAAAAGAGGCAATTTATAAGTATTTACAAGGCTTTAACACAATATAATTCGCGAGGCTTTAACCATGTGCTTTTCAAAAGGCGATATTTCACGGGACGACAAAACGTGTTAATTTTTCAAGTCAAGAAGCAAGCGGTGATGTTCAATATATATCACTAACTTATCAATCGCTCGCAACCTTGCCATATCCAATAGCGACAATTGCAAGGTTATTACACAATTTAATTCAATTCAAACGACAAGACAAAAACGGTGTGGTCAAAGAATTTTCCGGAAGCAAGAATGAGAATGATTTGACAGTTCATAGTGTGACCAGAGTCAAAGATTACAATAGACAAAATAACATGTTACTAAACCGATATAATCGATTTAGCTTATCATAGACAATATTTTTGTTTCAAACAGTATTATTATTTACTTTTACCTGAAATTCTCCAATGAAATCTTGCAAGATATATTAGACGCACTTGCCAGTTTTCTATTGAGCTGAAATTTTGCATGCATTAATTCTTTTACTTCATCTTTTATATGTCCTTATGTTTCCGTTTTATGGCTGTTGAATTGGTAGACCAAGGGGTCAAAGAACTGAAATTTGGAAAAAAACTGGAATACCATTTCAGTAGATCTCATAAATGGGATTTTACATTGTTTATGGTGTTACCTATATCGTTGGTGCTATTTTTAATTTGATTACTTGATGAGCACTCGGTTACACCCCGTTATTTAAGGCTACTGCTACGCTCCTCTGGCTCATAGCGTGATGTTTATATAGCCTATAGTCTTTGTCCATAAATGGGCTATCAAACACATTTTTTTTTTTTCAAATCGGCCAGTAGTTCCTAAGATGAGCGCATTCAAGCAAACAAACAAACTCTTCAGCTCTATATGTATATGTATTAGTATTAGATAGTATCAAATCACTAACAACAACATCTTAAATTTACTACCATCTAAACCGTTGTATTTAGATGTGTGTGAACTAATCCATGGATTATGAACGAATTACTAATTAACGCGTTATACTCGGATAACTTAAACATGAATTTCTCGTAGAGCGCGGTGTTTTTTATTCAAGCGAGTGAAATCGTGATCAAAACGCAATTTTAAATAAAATGCACGCTTATAATTTCCAAACAGAGTAAAATCTGCATTTACGAGCAAGAGGATTTAGCTGGTTCCATTTAATAAAGTAAGTTTCAATAAGCCTTTTAGAAGAAAATGACTGCTAAACAACTCAGAAAAAGACGATATCAAAGAGAATCTCACTATATAATCTGCCCGCTTGTAAAATTTACTATATATACGTTTAATAAGAAGATATTTTAATACAGATTATGTAAAAATATTATAAAGAGAATAGAAGTGAGGCCGATTAAAACTACAACCTATTTCATTTAGCATAATCGGAAGAGGTTTGTGTAGCCGAGTGGATGCAAAGTAGAAAAGTGTGCGCAGAAATAGCTGATCGGCATAGTGGTCCTGTACTGATTGGTATTTTTATTTATCATATGTATAAAATGACTTGTCCTGATTGTCGCAAAACCCAAACTACCTTAGCTAGAAATATTAAAGGACAGCTGTGGATTCCTTTTATGACCCCGTATTTGAGAGTTATGTAAATAAAGCCACGGTCGACTGTTAGTTCAGTATCCTCCTGATCAACACTCGCAAATATTGTGTAAAGTGAACCTATCCCTTGATCACACTGTGCAATTGCTCATCAAATATAAGAAGTAGAAACCTTGATGATGTCAGCATGAATGGGCTAGCTCAACCGGACAATGACTATCTTCACACAGAATATCGACGCAAAGGAACAGTTACTATACTGTAGCGTTACGTGCGGTGAGTCAAAGTGCCGTAGACACCATCAACCATTCTTTCTCCTTCCTCCCACTCTTACGAATATTTTTAAAAAAATTGTTTACATCGTTTCACTTTAAAGATATATACCTATATGTATAGAATTTGAAGACTCGTTACACACAATCAAGGCTCCCTTTAAGAAAATGATTGCACGTTCGAATTTTCAGTGTAAAATTGCTTTTGGTTTACGTTAAAATATGTTATGAAATATCGTACAAATCGGCTAACGCGAAAGTTTTATTTTTGTTAAATAGGTATTGTAATAGATTACAGATCAATACATACACCACAATATTCAGCAGGACACAATATTCAAATCTGAAGTCAACTTATAACTATACACAAAATTTTTTTAACATGATAGAGCTTATGTAATAAATATGTAAAAGTATCCGTTTATATGTGGAAATATGTCTCTACTTTGTGTTCGTGTGTGAGGTATCTCGGGCCTTGTAATGAAAGATGGTAGTATGCACAGCTTATTATTTATTTAAGCGTGCGTCTACGGACCGAGCGCGACAATGACTGACTTACTGACTGGCGAGCAACGCTACCTAGCCACAGAGTAATAATCTGTGTCCCTACAGTACTCTCCTGCCAAAAAAAGAAAAAAAAACTACAGAATACAATCAATATTAACTTCAATAAACTAAGTTATAACCTTGAAATAATACAAAGCATAAAATGAGTACTGTTAGTGGTCCTAAGTTGAAACAATTTGCCAGTCAGCAGTCTTGCTCGATCCGCAGGCGTCACGATTACAATACAATAGCGTATCAAGTTGCGTTCCTGTTAACGCATTTCATAACATAAGTACACAGAATTAATTACAAGTTTTGAAATACGATATTTTATCGTAGACGGAAATTATATGTTCACCTTTATTAATCAGTAAAATACACAATTTGAAAACAAATAGGTATAAGAATTGTTATACAAATATTGAACCACACTTCATTAGAAGTGAGCTATTGACACAAAAATACCCAAAAATTAGTTAATTTCAGTAAAAAATTTTTTTACCTTTACATAATTATACATAAATAAATTATGGTCAGTTCCATAATTAGATGTGGCCAACCACACCTGGTTGTGGTTGTTGCTGCTGCTGGATAGTATGTACCTTAACAGTAGGTACCGCATCTGCTACAGACAATATTTCTTTCCTAATCCATTTCTTAGCGCCTTTTGAGCATCGTTTCCAAACAATGCACAATATAATAATCGCGGTCAAAACCACAAAAGTACACAGTATCCATGTGAAATTATTAATTTTATCGTGCAATCCATTGTTAATTACTGTCTCGTTAATAATATTTTGATTTTGCTTTTCTTTACTTTGCCCATAACCCATCTTTACTATGAGTACGTAATACGTATATATCGTTATAACAACAAATCGTAAATAAGTATGTACCAAGGTAACTTTGTTAAAGAAACGACACTGTAGTCAATTGCGAAATTTTAAAATTGCTGACCTATCAAATGACATGTGTTACTAACCAACCTTAAAAACTAATACACATTTAAAACACATTATAACAAATTACCGAATTGAATACTGTGACCGTCGATGATGCAATCGCAATTCAAAGAAGTATTTCAACGATGACATAAATTAGATTGATTAAATAAATCTTAAGGGTTTTTTTTACCACTCTGCCGCTCGTAGTGCGCTTAATTATCGCGTCATCGTCGTTCACAGTACCTTCATTCAACACAAATGCAGGTTTTAACCTGTCTAAACCAATAGACGTTATTCTATCTCCTATTTTGATCGTAAAGACTTTCCCGCGGCGTTTGACCACCGGGTAAGGTCCGTCGTAGGGCGGTTGCAAGCTACGACGTACCGAGTCATTACGTACGAATACCATTGCACACTTATTTAAATCGGGATGAATAAACAAAGACTTCGACGCTTGGTGGGATGCCGGTTTAGGTCGTAAATTACTGATTGCTGTTTTTAACCTATCTACATATTCCGCATCGGAGATTTTTATACTTACCTCATCATAAAAATCACCAGGCAAACGTAATGTTCGGCCATAGGTAAGTTCTGCAGCGCTTACTCCCGTATCGCTACGTGGTACCGCGCGCAATCCCAATAAGGCGGCGGGCAGCTGTCGTTCCCAACTAGTGTCGCATTGAAAACGTGCCATAAGTGCCACTTTAAGTGCTCTATGCCAACGTTCTATCATATTACTTTCCGGATGATAAGGTGTAGTATGCATTTTGTCAATACCTAAATATTTCATGAGTTGGCTAAACAATTGGCTCTCGAACTGTCTGCCCTGATCGCTAGTTAGCTTAACCGGACAACCGAAACGAGCTACCCAACCAGAAAAGACTATCTCGGCTACTGTTTCTGCCGTAATATCGCGGGTCGGAAATGCTTCAGGCCAACCGGTACACCTATCAATCATTGTTATACAATACCTGTATCCATCTGCTGTAATTGGCAAGGGTCCTACAATATCTATGTGTACATGCGTAAATCGATCTGCACTAGGGAAAGTACCTAATTGCGATTCCGTATGCCTATGTATTTTAGCGCGTTGACATTGGATACATGATTTTGCCCATGCAACAATGTCCTTATTCATAAACGGCCAAAAATATCTCTCAGTTACCAACTTCTTACTGACACGAATTCCGGGATGGCTTAAATTATGAACTGAATCAAAAGCTGTACGTCGAAATTCTTCCGGTAAGTAAGGTCTCATTTTATTTGTAGATATTTCACAATAAATAGGTTCATTACAAAGAGGTAACAAAATTTGTTTAAATTGCAATTTACTGTTCTTTGTTACTTGCAACGCTTGCGCGAGGTACTGGTCGCTATGTTGACGTAATGCGACTTCTGAGAAATCTATCGCCGTGGGACATGTTATTGTTTCTATGCGCGATAACGTGTCCGCTACCACGTTATCCTGCCCACTAATATGCTGTATGTCGGTGGTAAATTCACTAATGTAAGCTAACTGCCTAATTCGCCTAGGACTATCTACATTACTATTACTCTTGGTGAAAGCGTACGTCAGGGGCTTATGATCCGTAAAAATTGTCAGAGGCCGGCCCTCATACATGTTCCTGAAATGCCTCATAGCTAAAAATATCGCCAATAATTCTCTATCATACGTGCTATATTTTTGCTGCGCCTCTGTCAGTTTTTTAGAGAAATAGCCTAACGGTTGATATACATTACTTACCTTTTGTTGAAGCACTGCTCCCACGCTTGAGCCGGACGCATCGGTCATCAGAGATAAGGGCACGTCTCGCAACGGGTGAAACAATGTAACCGCGTCCTGTAAGCTAAGTTTACATTGATCGAATGCTTTATTCGCCTCCTCTGTCCACACGATCTTAGTTTTGTCCTTCTTTTTTGTGTTATGCAGATAACTATTTAATACCGACTGACATTCCACAGCCTTCGGTAAATGAGATCGATAAAAGTTCAACATCCCTAAAAATCGCCTGAGCTGTTCAATATTTTCCGGTTTCGGAAAATCTTGAACTGCTCTGACCTTCTCACCGAGCGGTCGGATTCCTTGCGTAGACACCTCGTAACCTAAAAATTCTAGCTTTTCTAAGCCAAATTTACATTTACTTACGTTAATAGTTATGCCAAATTGATTAAACCTCGAGAAAACGGCTTTTAAATGCTCTTTATATTGATTTTCCCCATCGGAAGCCACGATGACGTCATCGACAAAATTGTATAAAAAATCTAAACCTTTTAAAACTACTGTATCCATAAATCTTTGGAATGTTTGAGCTGCGTTTCTCAACCCGAAGGTCATGCGCGGAAACTCAAACAAACCGAAAGGAGTTATGATGACTGTTTTCTCGATGTCTTCAGGTGATATTGGAACAAAATGGTAAGCTCTATTTAAATCTAAACGTGAAAATATTTTCTTTCCAGCAAGTACATAAGTAAAATCTCTCAAGGGGGGTATAGGGTAACGATCGGGCTTGGTAATCGCATTAAGGCGCCTGTAATCGCCACACGGCCTAAGATCACCGTTTTTTTTCGGCACTATGTGTAGGGGACTAGCCCACGCACTCTTGGACGGTCTACATATACCAAGCTCGGTCATGACTCTAAACTCCTGTGACGTCGTGCCTCCGCACTTGCGAGCCCCACTACGATGACGCACTGGAGTGGGGACCCTTACCCGCTTGCCGACGACATATATACCGGCGACACACGTGGTTGGCTTTGCTTTTTCTTCGGCTGGGACACGTGAAAGCTGAGTATCCATCCGTGGACCTGTGGAGTGTTAACTTACGACCTACGCCCTGGATAACTATCTAGCCGGTTAACCCCTAGTGTCGGTTCTTTTATTAATCAAAATTGTGAATCTGGAATATAACGCGAGTTTAATCTGTCCTGGTGATATTTTTATTTATTTCCCGTAAGACAACCTAAGCATCTCTTTTTATTGCTCGGCGAGTGATCGATCCCGGCTATCCCGTGAAAATCGATCACCCGTGCGACATTGGCGCCCAATAGAATTTTTAAATATATTTTTAAAACGTAAGTTAGCACTTTACAGGTGAGTGAAATAATTTCTTTTTCTCTTGTATATTTTTCTCCTGTGTGTGCATATATTCTGGTGTGGTGAATTGCGTACAGGTACAGTTTCTATCTATTTTGGTTGGCCATAAGCAATTTAACTGTGTAAATAACATAACGGTGATTTAATTAACGTCGGTCTAAAATCACGTTTCACTGCGGGCAGCGTGCCCAGCCGCCAACCGGTTCTAACCGCTTTGCCGTTGAACTACGTGCCTCGTGTTCGCGAAAAAAATATTGTGATTCAACCTTTGAGTGACCTTTAAGTAATTTTTCTTAATCCTTTACCAATCATCACACCATTGTATAATTTAGTGTATTTCAGCTTTTTTTAGCACGGTATTCGATTTTCTGGCGATATTTAATTTTTTTTCTAGTACCGGCGTAAATACTTAGATTTTCTATTATTGTTTTGTAATAATGGCTTACATTATAAATTTCTCATTATTAACTAAAGCGGAATTAGAATATGAGACCACAATACGCGGCGTTTCAAAGCCTGACGATCCCCGCAAACAAATCGCTAAACTTTCAGTTAAAATTCCCTCGGAGGATATATTATCTTCACCCTTCCCACCAGAGGAGGATGTGGCTGAAGTGGAAAAGTCGTTATTAAGATCAAATAGACACTTATCTATGTTGGAAGCAAACTATACCTCCGAGCTTCAACAGAAGGTCGAAACCGTGCTTCACCATTGTTTTCATCGACTGAATAGGGTGGATACCGGCAGTCTTGATATTAAAAAAATTGAGTCTGTGTGGAATAAATTTAATGACTTATATGCGAAATTACAATTAATCACGCGTCGTAGTTCGCGGTCGGATTGCTCAGTGGCAGAGGGAAACACTTCCTATAATTACGACCGTAAGCTTTTCTCGGAATTAGGTAAATTCAAATTTAACGGTAAATCATGTGTAAGATCTTTTATTGAAAAAATTGATGAATTTATGTCCTGTAGATCTATTCCACATGACAAGATGTTGTCTTTCGCTTTTGAAATATTTTCGGGTGACGCATTAGTTTGGTATCGTTCTGTTAAAAATAACGTAAAGACTTGGTTAGAACTTTGCGAACTTTTAAAACGAGATTTTAGTCCGCATAACTACGATTACCGTCTTATGACGGAGATTCGTCAGCGCTCACAAGGCGAGAACGAATCAATAACTATTTACGTGGCAAAAATGCACGGTCTGTTTTCGCGACTTAGTTCTCCTATCGCTGATTCGGAGAAGCTAGAAATTTTACTAAATAATATTAGACCTTGTTACACTAATTGTCTGCTCACTGCAAAGGTTGTTGACGTTGATAGTCTGGTCGAAGTTTGTCGTCTTTTCGAAAATTACCAAAGTCGCAGTAAGCAATTTTCCGAACCCCCTAAAGTTTCAAAGAATACTGTAGCACCCGATCTAGCGTATAATTATCCGTTTTCTAATTTTTCTTCAAACAAAAATGTTTACAATCATAATAACTTCAATAAATATAACTCTGTCGCCGATACATCGAGATACAAGTCTGTGCCACAAGTCAACGCCGTATCGAGTACTTCTAATATAAATAAAACTTTTTGCGTGCGTTGTAGATGCAATTCGCACTCATTACGTAATTGCCGTCAGCCACACTACCTAATCTGTTTTAAGTGCGGCACAAAGGGTTTCAAGGTGTCAGACTGCCCCAATTGTAAATCTAAGTCGACCCCTACAGTTTCAAAAAACTAGTTAATAAGGATTGTGGAAAATCAAATTATACAACTAATTGTAATAAAACAGAGTGGAATAATTGGTTAGACTTTTTAAAAAAATTCTTTAATAGCTATCATATTTCCTCAATCCGTAATTCTAAAGTAGAATATTTACCTTACGTTACTCTAAAATTAAACGGAATACCTACCACAGGTCTTTTAGATTCTGGATCTTGCGTTACAATTTTAGGTAATAATTTGCATAACTTATTTTTGAAAGACAATGTTTTGGATAAATCGAAACCTTTAAGGTTAATAACAGCAGGCGGTGAACGATTTGAGTCCTTGGGATCGGTGTTTCTACCCTTCGAGTTTCAGGATAAATTGATTAACTTAGAAGTTCATGTTGTACCTGGGATTCAAAATTCCCTTATCCTTGGCATGGATTTTTGGCGAAGCTTTGGCCTATTTCCTAACAAATTGGAGTCTGTTTTGATTGTGAACAAGTCTGACGCTCAAGTAATGGAGTTGCAGGCAGTTCCCCCTACACATCTTGTTTCTTATGATCATCTTACAGTCGACCAGAGAGCTACCGCTGACAACATTATTTCAAAATTTACCGATATTTCATACGAGAAGCGGGGTCTCGGTTGCACAAATATCATTTCTCATTCAATTGATACAGGTGATTGTCCCCCTATTCGGCAAAGATTTTATCGCATGTCTCCCGATAAACAAAGAATATTAATAAAGCATCTTGACGACATGCTCTCAGAGGATGTTGTTGAACGATCAGAAAGCCCGTGGTCAAATCCGGTCATTTTGACACCAAAGAAGAATGGTGAACTGCGTTTCTGTTTGGACAGTCGAAAATTAAATTCCGTTACAAAAAAAGATGCTTATAGCTTGCCTTATATTTCGGAAATTTTAGATAATCTGAGAGATGCTAAATACTTGTCTAGTTTAGACCTGTCTAAATCTTTTTGGCAAACATTAATTAAAGAAGAGGACCGTTGCAAAACAGCCTTTTATATTCCCACGCGTGGCACATTTCAATTCAAAAGAATGCCTTTCGGTCTTACGAATGCGCCAGCTACTCAACAACGATTAGTTGATATTTTATTTTATGGCCCAGAATTTGAAAATAAGGTTTTCTGTTTTATCGATGACATAATCTGTATCACGTCCAGCTTCAGCGAGCATATTACTCTTTTATTACGCATTCTTGATAAACTAAAAAGCGCTAATTTAACAATTAATCTCGAAAAATGTCAATTTTTTAGAGATAAACTAAAATATTTAGGCTATGTTGTCGACTCTAGTGGATTGCATCCCGATCCGGATAAAGTTAATTCAATGAAAAATTATCCCACTCCTTCTAATAGAAAAGAAGTACGTCGATTTTTAGGCGCAGCCTCGTGGTACAGGCGTTTTATACCGAATTTTAGCTCTATTGCTGCACCCTTAAATAAGTTAACATCTCAAAGTAAAAACGCACCTCCATTCTGCTGGACGACAGAGGCTAATGAGGCGTTTAATAACCTAAAGAATTGTTTGATTTCCTCCTCGGTGTTGGCTTGTCCTGACTACTCGCAACCGTTTGAAATACACTCAGATGCTAGCGATTTTGGTCTTGGCGCGATCCTCTGTCAAAGGTTAAATGGTGAGGAAAGAGTCATAGCGTACTATAGCAAATCACTCAGTAAGCAAGAAAAAAATTACAGTGCCACTGAGCGAGAGGCCCTGGCTGTTCTATCTGCTATAGAACACTGGCGTTGTTATGTTGAAAATGGTAAAAAGTTTATTGTTTACACTGATCACGCTGCTTTGAAATGGTTCTTGACCTTGAATAACCCTACTGGCCGGTTAGCCAGATGGGGAGTTCGCTTATCTTCCTATAATTTCGAAATACGTCATCGTCGGGGTTCCGATAACGTTTTACCTGATTTTCTGTCTCGCTCTTTACCCGTTTCTGCTATTGCTAATGATATAAATATAGATATTAATCCTAATCAGAATTTACCAGTTTCTACTAATGATCCTTGGTATTTAAATATCTATAAAGGCTGTTTAAGTTCTCCGACTTCCTTTGTTAACTATCAAGTAATAAACAATAAATTGTATTGTTTTAAAAAAACATTAAACCCTCTCACTAGAGAATTTCAATGGAAAGAGGTTATTCCGTCTGACCAAAGAACTGACATTCTAAGGGAGAATCATTCTTCGCCCACTGCTGGACATCTGGGTATCTTTAAGACATACAAACGTCTTGCACTTAATTACTTTTGGCCTGGTATGTACTCCGATGTTGTCAAGTTCGTCAGTTCATGTGAACCTTGTATCACCCATAAACACCAAAACCACCCAAATTTAGGTCTAATGGGAAAACCCAAATCATGTCAAAAGCCCTTTCAGACGATTAGTATTGATTTGATTGGTCCATTGCCCCCCAGCAGAAAACAAAACACTTTTATATTTGTGGTCAGTTGTTGTTTCTCTAAATATTGTTTGCTTTTCCCCATTAAACGGGCAACTGCAGAAGTGATAACAAAAATTCTCGAGGAAAATGTATTTTTGGTGCATGGAATTCCATCTACTATTGTTTTGGATAACGGTAAACAATTTATTAGCGCAACCTTTAAAAGTATGTTGTCAAAATATAAAATTCCAAATTTGCATTTTACACCGTTGTATACTCCCCACGTTAACTCAGTTGAACGCTACAACAAAACCATTATTACAGCTATTTCAACTTTCATAGAATCTGATCATCGAATCTGGGACACTTTAATCACTAAGGTTCAGTTCGCCCTTAACTGCGCAGTTAGTGAGGTTACTGGTTATTCTCCTAATTTCCTTGTTTTTGGTAGGGAGGTCATAACATGTGGTTCTCAGTATATTGACAAGGAATTTAATTCCAATATGGTGCTCGAACCACGGGACGGCTATGCCGAAACTTTAGGCTGCTTATCCTCTATTTTCGAGAAGGTACATTCAGCTCTGTTGTCGGCCCACCAACGAAATTGTTCATCTTATAATCTTCGCCGTAAACCGGCAGAATTCAATGTCGGTGATATAGTTTGGCGCAGAACGTTTCTACTTAGTGACAAGGATAAATACTTTAGCAAGAAATTGGCGCCTAAATTTATTAAATGTAAGATTGCCTCAAAAAAGTCACCTCTAGTATACAAACTTAACGACATGGCCGGTAAACCTTTAGGAGAATGGCACATCAAAGATCTAAAGTTGATTAATTACAAAGAATAATAAAAGCATAAACACAACAATGTAAGACGCATATCTACACTAAGTTATAATTACCTACATAATCATTTGTGAAGGCCAACAATGGTTCTTATGTTTTCGAGTCGAAGCCCACAAGATAATGTATTGTGTTGTGTTAATGATTTATGTAAACAGGCTAACATAAAATGAATAAATGTTTCAGTTATAAATGGTAACAAAGTTTATTACATGTAATATTGTTACAAAGAATCTGTTGTTTATCTAACTATCAGTTATGGCTCAATGGTTAAAAAGTCGTTGTAGGATCGGTCTAGTGTTCGATTCTCGCATGTGTATTTTCTATAAATGCATATTGATTGGCGTGTTGTTTTTCGCTGTGCCTTGTTCTGAAGTTCTGTTGTTATTCTTAATTCTGTATAAATTCCATAATCAATTGTTATTATAGGTACTTTATAAACATTCAGAGTAATTAACCGTGCGTCGCGAGCTCGGAATAGTCGAATCGTACCTACCTAGTTGTCGTTATGACGCACGCGCGTTCACTCAGCGACGCGCCGATAAATAAATGCCTAACTAATGATTCACCATTGTTTACATTCAAAAGGTGTTTACTGGTCGTGTTGTAGTATTAATTAGAGCAAAATATTTATTAAATTCTTTCCTTTGACATTGTGCGGTCCGGTCGTGTCTGAGGCTTATATTACTTTTGTTCATCGTTACGAAAAATTTGTTATTACACCTAACTATATTCAAAAAGTTTACTTATCTAGTGGCAAAGGCCGAACCCAAGATTTTTAAGTCGTAGGGCTAGATCAAGTTCTTATATCTACAAACCATTATTACCTAATAATTACCCTAAGCGCTTCTCCATAGATTGTTATCTTTGCTATTGGGCCATTACACTGGCCTTGGCATTTACTTGTAGGTATGTGTGATGAATTATGAATGATAAATGTTTATGTTCAAGTTCAGACTGCCGTTGTACGCGTGAAGAATGCAAGCGTGGGTCATTATTATTTAGGTATACTAATTAGCGTATAGGGTTGTCACTTGTTCAAGGTACTCATGCCCCTGTTTTCTCTAATTCCAGGGAGTATCTTCAGGGCTGCTACGCCCGTTGGGCTAGGGAATTTTCCTTAGGGAAAATCCCGGCCTAACGAGGGGGGTGTGTGACGTCGTGCCTCCGCACTTGCGAGCCCCACTACGATGACGCACTGGAGTGGGGACCCTTACCCGCTTGCCGACGACATATATACCGGCGACACACGTGGTTGGCTTTGCTTTTTCTTCGGCTGGGACACGTGAAAGCTGAGTATCCATCCGTGGACCTGTGGAGTGTTAACTTACGACCTACGCCCTGGATAACTATCTAGCCGGTTAACCCCTAGTGTCGGTTCTTTTATTAATCAAAATTGTGAATCTGGAATATAACGCGAGTTTAATCTGTCCTGGTGATATTTTTATTTATTTCCCGTAAGACAACCTAAGCATCTCTTTTTATTGCTCGGCGAGTGATCGATCCCGGCTATCCCGTGAAAATCGATCACCCGTGCGACACTCCTCTTTTATTCTAATATACCTGTCAGGTGGCAATGGCCTCGCCTTAGCGTACACAGGGGGGCCGGAAGTTTCAATGTGATGTAACACATTATGTTTGGGCTGCTCCTTGTAACATACGGGGTTTGTCACATCTGGAAATTCACTTAACAACATATGCCATGGGTTATTATCATCTATTGTTTTGATACTTGCCGTACTATCGCTACATATGACGGATGCGATAACCTTAAGATTAGTCAACTGATCAACTAGCTTACGCTCATTTAAGTCTACTAAAAGCTTATGGAATTTTAAAAAATCTGCACCTAAAATTGGCTGCTTGACATCCGCAACGATAAATGTCCAACGATATGGTCTTCGTAAGTTCAAGTTCAGGGTCAACGTACAAGTACCGTAAGTCTTGATTTCCGTACCGTTTGCAGCGTAAAGTTTGTAATTATCACTAATTTTACCGCACTTACTAGGTTTCACTAAATTTTTTGGCAACACTGATATATTTGCACCTGTATCCACCAGAAAATTGTAACCACATTTTACGTCGGCCACACATAACCGGTGATTAGCAAAGTCTAAACAGCCCTCCGCCAAGTCTAGTTTCCCGACTGCGATTTCTTGTCCCAATTACACGGTTTAATACATTTGTTCGCTTTTTCAGCATATCTGTAATGGTAGAAACATAGCCAATCCTTACTGTCGCGGTTGCGACCTTCCCTGGACTTGCTCCTTGTCCTTGTCCCTGATTTTGATTGTACGAAATTGCTCCGATCTGTACGATACTGTTGCCTGCTTCGCCGGCTCAGCTCCTGTACTTCCAACGTCAGCTTGGCAATTTGCGCTGCTAAATCTGGCTGAGAAGTTGCGCTGGCACTGGCTACTTCAGTAATCTCTATTGGACGAGTAGTCTCCATGATCTTGTCGGCAACGACTGCCAAACTCTCCAGGTCCTTAACGTCGGTGACGGCTAACACTGCTCGCACCGATGATGGTAGATGCCCTGACCACATAATCTTCAGAGTCTCATCTGGAATTTTGCTACGAGCTAGGTCTTTCATGCGTCGTAGTAATTGAGACGGCTTCTGACTGCCCAATTCCATCTCGCCTAATAATTTCTGGAATTGACGAGCTTCGCTCTCCTCAAATACCTGCAAGAGCCTTTCTTTAAGCGTCCCATACTTGTTCTCCGCTGGTGGGTCAAGTAACAAGTCGCTGACTTGTTCGATCGCGTTCTTGCTTAACTTCGTGACCACCAGGTTTTGCTTAGCTGCGTCACTAAGTTTCTGTGAGTAAACGGTGGCTTCAAAGTGGACAAACCAAAGCCGGGGTTTATCCACCCAAAATTCCGGGATCCGTGAGGTCACGGTAACCGAGGCCAACGCGTCCTCACCTGCGCTACCCTCGGGTTTTATCGCCTGTGGTTGCGCAGGTGCCGGTGTCGTATTTCCTTGCAACATTTTTGCCTCGTGAGTCACTGTCCCGCCCGATAACTATCACCGTATCCGCAAAGTCCGAAAATCGTCCGCACCATTCACAGGGGTCACCAGTGTAAAAGTATCTGTGTATATGTGGAAATATGTCTCTACTTTGTGTTCGTGTGTGAGGTATCTCGGGCCTTGTAATGAAAGATGGTAGTATGCACAGCTTATTATTTATTTAAGCGTGCGTCTACGGACCGAGCGCGACAATGACTGACTTACTGACTGGCGAGCAACGCTACCTAGCCACAGAGTAATAATCTGTGTCCCTACAAATATAAAAAAATATTATAGATTTTCTAAGAAAATGCAGAACAGATTTCTGCTTGGGTTTGAATATTTTTAAGAAGACGCAGTACCATGAACTGGGTGATTACTTCATATTATTGGCGTAAGAACATCCGATCTAGATCAGTAAACGTTCAAAAGCAGAAATGATAGACGACCGGTTGGCGCAGCGGGAGTGTAAGCGACTGCTACGCCGAAGGTTGCGGGTTCGATTCCCGCTCAAGTCAAACATTTGTGTGCATGAACATGGATGTTTGTCTTGGTCTGGGTGTTTCTATGTATAATATGTATGTATTTACAAAAAAAAAAGTATATAAGTATGTTTATCCATTATCTAGTACCCATAGTACAAGACCTGCTTAGTTTGGGACTAGATGGTGTTGTGTTAATGTGGTAGAATATTATATTATGTTAGTTACAATTTCTGCTTTAATAAATACTTGTCATTATGGCATGGGCAAGTAAGACTAGACAAGTCTTTATAACGCGGCGACAAACAATCCTTATGATCATCTCGCCATAGGCTTTATTTACAGTATACATACTAGTGTTCCATGGTAATTCCTTGGAGTAGTTTTACTGCTCAGAAAATTCTTCTACTACTATATAATAATCTTTCAAAGTATTAGCGCATAATATTGCTATATAAGCTTTACGACAAATAAATAAAGCATATTATTTAAATCCAACAAAGACTTTTAGTCAAACCCATATAATATGATATGATATTTAATCGGCTTAATTTCTCAGTTTATTAGTACATGCATAGCTTATCTCTGCTCTTTCGCTTGTATGCTCTTTATGAAGAACTCGTGAGAAATTACTTGTAAGTGAGTATATCAGTACAGACCAAATTTATTTTATCTAGAGACTGAATTCCCCGGGGTTACTTCAGTACAACTTATGCAATACTAGTAGCAGAACTTTAACTTTCGCCGCTCTGTTGGTAATAATTTTCTGTGATGTCTCGCTTGAAATAAATTTAATAATTTATTACGTGCATTTCTGTAAGCAGCAAAGATATCCACACTATATTTACTAAGTGATGGCGAGACATAAATGGAGTAATGTGTATTTGCTATTGAATTTACCACTGGGTCTAGTGTTGTATGCCACATTTGTGTGTCCTCTGCGGTAATTTTATTTACTGTTCCGGTATAACGTTGTAAATAATCACCAGCTGCAATTAGTTATTGCCAGATTTGCACCAGTTCAGGAAATTCGTACCTATATCTTTTTATAAATTGTTAATCATATAATTGTTGTGTTTATAGTTTAATAGTTGTGTTTATAATCATAGTCTACCTTAAACGCACGCTCGGTCCACGCACACAAAAAAATGTCATGATGATCGATGATATAGATACATAATACAAGTTTATTTTACAGCTGTTAATCGTGTAAGACAACTAATTAAAGATATAAATACCTGTGTGTCCTGAGCTTTCAGTCCCGCCGCGACCACGACCGTTATAAACCGGTCAAAAAGTTGGCAACATAGGTATTTAAACCTTTCATTCGTTGTTTTACATGATTAACACCCGTTAAATAAATTTGTATAGTTATGATGAATCGTTATTTCCAATTACTGTGAAGCCAAACGTGAACAGGACTTACAAAAAATAAAATTTGCTTTTTCCCAATACTCACACATTAACATTAGAATAAGCTTTTTTCTAGTAAATAGTTTCAATACAAAAGTTGCCTAGAATTTTGTTTTACCATGTGTAATGGCTTTGACATGAATACTTCGAAACAACGAAGTTCTAAATAAGCATGACATTATCCCAACGCATATCAATTCAAGATGTCAGAAACAAACTATATTAAAATCTGCTTATAACGAATTATAATACTGTTTAGGTGGTCCGAGTTCAAATTTGTTTGATTAAATTACTTACTGCGACTAGAGGAATCAATTTAACTTAGTTTGACCGATCAAAATCCTGTCAATGGTGGTTTTGTAAGTGGATGGAAAACCTTCACTAGGATGTACTCGTATAGGGAGTTTCCTTGCTTTGCACATTTTGATTGGACCGTCAAAATGTCAAAAGTTGATAAATTGGGTCGAAAAGATTGCGAGCTGAATGCGGAAGAAGAAAATTTATTATGTGGTGTGTTGCGTGTCTTAATAGTAGATTTAAATTGACAAGAAAGACTAAATACGCTAGAAATATTATTTTAATGGTAATTTCCGGTACAAAATAATTTAACGATTATTAATATAGCAACTAACGCTTCATTGGGTTCATGAAGAAAGACCAAAATGTAAATCTTAGGATATTCTTAAATACTGAAGGCCTGTGCCCGTATTTTGTAAAGAAATGCGATTCAATTTTGAACTGGTTCACAATTGGTACCCTGCTAACGTAATGTCATTATTGTCTAATTTGATACATATTGCACGACATTGATACATAGTTCGACACCTTGTTCCATTTACGATCTATGCGGGATATCATTCAAATAACAGTTTATTTAAGAGAATACCATTTATAAAATAATAATGACGCTGACGATAACGAGAACTGGCCCTCATAGCTAAACACAAAAGTAAATTAACACGGTAGCTAAATAAACTCGAAACAGAATCAACGTATTATTATTATTAGTAAAATAAAAATAATCC
This sequence comes from Euclidia mi, assembly GCA_944739405.2. NCBI lineage: Eukaryota > Metazoa > Arthropoda > Insecta > Lepidoptera > Erebidae > Euclidia > Euclidia mi. The sequence goes on from OX123184.2 coordinate 26,640,049, forward strand.
TGTATACGAAACTGGGCATATTTAGGTACGTAACCAACCCAAGATTACACAGCTAAAACCTTGATAGCAGGAATAAAATAATATTTTTATGCCTATACTTGTTCGAAATCCGAGATGTTAAAATAAAAAACAAGGGGTGGTAAGTTGCGCTTCAAAAGATAATAATAATAATATTGGGAGCAGTTGGCAAGCGCCCTGCGACAATATCCCACTAGTGAGTTTTCATACGGCTGGACAAGATACAAGCGAGACGCAATTTTACCGATATACGAGTAAAAGTATTGTCACATTAAAATTTCGGAATGCTATGTCTCTTTATTACTTCACAATGATTATAGTACGAAGTCAACGCAAGATTTCGCCTGTTCTTCGTACTTGATTTTTTATACAACATATGAGGAGCATTTCAGATCTACGTAGCGTAACAGACGCGTTAGCACATAATTATATGCTAACGCGTCTGTTACGCTACGTAGCTCTTAGATGCTAGTATCACCAACACCAATCAGGTGTTATTCATGCGGTCATCATCATCCTAGTATTATCCAAGTACCACCCAAGAATTTCGCCTTGGAGCCTGGGGTTCGCTTTCAGGTCTAACGAGCCAAGGTAGTTTCTCTAAGCGCGACTATCGTTAGACCTCTGCAAATCAAATGGCCTGGACCAGTGTCAGTAAATTCAAGGTCAAAGATCTGCATGATAGCCGGGCCTGGTAGGACCGATCGGAGCTGACAAATGTTTATCAATTCCATCGTCATTGGCTGTTGATGTTTGTAATTTTCAATCGCAATATCTTTTAACTTAGACCATCGCCAAAAACAGTCAGAATGTACGAGCACCTCATAAAATATTATAACATGCAAAAAAAGTCAGCACCCACACACGGCTCAGATAATTGTTATAGGGTGTATATGAAAACTTTGTTCTCGATTTTTTGCACGAAACAGTCGTACCGGAAGCACCCGTCGTCATAGCAACGGGTTTATAGTACGTTTTAGTGCCAAACGACCGAATACCGTACGACGATATAAAATTTTATTAACTTTATATTTATATAGAATTACAAAGTTATTTATGCAGTTGATGTATCTCGAAAACTGGATAGAAATTGAAAAATATTTTAGATTTTCCTTGATTCATATACTAAACACTAATTGTATTATAAATTTGAAGCTTCTTTGTCTGCTAGAAGTGCCTTTGACTTTTGATGATCGGTCAGTGAGTGACAAAATTAAGAAATTTGACTCGTTATAATTCTTAAACTACTGGTTTAAATTGAATGAAATTTGAAATACACCATGTTTATATAATGCTTGCTTGGTTACAAAAAAATCAGGCTTCTGGTTTTAACCACAACGAAGTTATAGGGGGTCGAAAATAGCCTGAATTGCTTCGAAAAAAGGATGGTACGGCCATGCCGCTTTTTTGCTCGACTTGGCGGGGGCACTGCCGTGCCCCCAGATTTTTTATATTATTTCGACATTTATTCTGTTTAAGCCAGTCTCTAGTCTAACCCTTTAGTATTAACCTTATTTTCGGTTAAAGAATAATAAATAACACTTTGGGGTAAAATTATCCCAAACGGCTATTAAAAAGCTGAACTACCTATAAAAAATAAATTATTTTATTAGTTTACATGGGGATAGTTTTAGTTAAATCTTAAGTAACACTGGAGTACGTAACGCAAAAAATCCTTTATACTTTCACTTAAATTCTAATTGTACAACAAATATGCCAATCGTTCTAAAAAATATCACTTAATATGAAAAGGCTAGACGGATACAAATTTGATTGCATTTATGTTACTTTTGCATTCATTCCCATAACGGATTCATGATGGCTGTATTCTGAGTTTTCAAAGACACTTTCGAAATTCCAAAAAGTTTAAAGTGATTCAAGTGATCTTCACTCTCCACATCCTTTTAGACATCATGCTAATTGATTGTCAGATACATCTTTACTCGTCGTGCGTAATTGATGAAAAATTAAAGCATGCGTAACTGAGACCCTGGGGTAATTTTTACCTCACATGCTTATGCAGGCTGGACGGATGATTTTTTGCGCCACGTGATTGCCAGCTTTAGAGAATACACGAAAGGAGATGACGCTACCTTCGCAGAAAAAATCAATATCAAGTTTTATGCACCTGGAGTAAACAATTACCCCATGGTGTTATTTAAGTGTTAAAAAAAAATGACAACCTACGGTAAGGCACCGTCCATTAATCACGTGAGTCGCGATAGGTGGAAGGGAGATAGAAGTGTAGATAGATATCTCGTGTCCTTGTTTTTCTTTGAATGTACAATATCCTTGATCCAAAAATACTTATACGCAAACAACGTTCGTTCGTGTGGGATTCAGAAAAGCCCTGTATTTAGATACTTCGTTGCTTTTGAATACTCCAGCATATTTTTAGTCAACCCACTGCAAAAAAGATGTTGTCCTGACATTATTTTTTATGTTGGTGCACCGATTTCGGAATGCCGGTTTCTGAATTTTTTGGACCATTTCTGAAATTATTTTTATTTTCCATGCGAGATGCTTATATTTTGAAAGATCAAATTGACAATAATTGAGAGTTAAGACTAATGAGCCAGCATAATTAAAAAAAAGCGTTGTTATCGATAGTTAATATTAGAGGTTAAGGTATGAAATTGCCAATTTGTACTGAAAATCAAAATAGTTTGTTTTTTTAATTTTTACATTTAATCAAAAAGTAACCATTATTATCTATACATTGCTGCCATCTAATAGGAAGGACATTCATGCCTTTGCGATAGAACTCTAAGGATCTAGACTGCACAAACTGTGTGAAAGCATTTTGTACTGCCTCCTGGGAAGAAAACTTCTTGTCACGTAGATAATTGTCCAAATCAAGAAAAAGATGGTAGTCCGTTGGAGCAAGGTCTGGCGAATACAGAGGATGACGAATGGTTTCTAACTGCAGTTCCTGAAGGGTCAAAACGGTTTCACGTTCTGTATGAGGTCTCGCGTTGTCATGGAGCAATAATGGTGAAGATCGATTCATGAGTCGGGGCTGTCTTACTACTAGTTTTGCCAACATTGTTCGCAGTTCGGTACAATAGACATCTGCCGTTATTGCTTGACTAGATCGGAGAAAACTATAGTGAATAACACCATGCTGAGACCACCAAACAGTTACCATTACCTTTTTATTGGTAAGTTCTGCTTTAGGACACTGTTGAGGCGTTTGACCTGGGGTCAGCCATTGCATTTTTCTTTTACGGATATCATAAAGAATCCATTTTTCATCACATGTCACAATTTGATCCAATATTCCTTCATTTCTGTACCGATTCAACAAGGCAACACAAGTTTCAACACGCGTTTCTTACTGCAGATCAGTCAAATCATGAGGCACCCATTTTTCGTATTTTTTTATTTTATTGATTTGACGCAAATGACAATATTGTGGGTAAGGTAACGTTTAACCATGCTGCTAATTCCTGGGTAGTTTGACCAGGATCGGGTTTCAACATGTCTCTTAATTCATCGTTATTCACCTGTGGTTTGGCGGTCTTCCTCGTGGCTCGTTCTTCAAGTCGAAGTTTCCATCACGAAAGCGTTTAAACCAAAATCGCACGGCGCGTTCATTAGCAGACCCCTCTCCGAACGCCACAGTGATATTGCGGGCTGTTTCTGCCGCGTTATGCGTTACTGACGCGTCGGAACTCGTATTAAAAAATCACTCGAATTTTCGCAGTATCGATCTTTCTTGTCTAAGTTGAATAACAAAAACAATTGAAAGTCGATATTCAAATGTTTCACAATTTTAAAAGAAAAACATCATAGAAACCATGTGAAAAAAGTTTCATTCAAAAACCTCACACCATGAAGATTCTTTGTCAATTTAAAGTACCTATTACAATAAAACGGCAATTTCATAACCTAACCCCCTTTTTTGTGTCCGGTTTAAAAAATCCTCATGGAGTCCCTCCGCTCTGGGGGAAGGCCGGAGGGGATTGTCAGACTCTTACTGACTAAAAACCAACCCGTGTTCCTCATGTACCCATGTGTAGGAGGGTCGGGTATCACCGAAGCATTCCTCGCTATCCCCTGACGGGTATTGGCCCGCCAGATGGACAGGTGGGCCCCGAACAAAACCCCCTTGGCGACGGATGAAGTTGTTAGGCTCCGCCGCCAAAACACCCAGCGGCAGCAGAGGATAGGGAGGACGGCAACGCAACACCGCATTTCCTCTTCCTCTGCGACCCCACCGCGACGCAACGATGGTGCGCCTCCATTTGTTTGCGGGAGATAGGGCGGCAACGCAACACCGACACGCCTCTCCTTCCGCGACCGCTCCCGACTGCGAAGGACAGAAGAACTGTCCCTCGCACCCGCATCTTTGGACGCATCCTGCGTAGGCCTCCGTCAAGCCCACGCGGAGCGTTTCTCTCCCGGGATCTCGCTTAGCTTCACGATACTTTAACCCCTATTAGAATGATGCATGATATACTTATAATTATTTTTTTTTAATAAGACTACTCCATTATTTATTTTTGCATTAGGACAAAATCCTGTGTCGCGGCACATACAACTAACGGACACAATGAACACCCAGACTTTAAACAAAAATTTGTGAATTACACATATTCAGTATACATGTTTACATATCAAAGTAGTCTCCAAGTAGCGCCCATAGCATCTTATTATCTATAAATAGAGGGACATGATCGAACGGTGATAGAGAAGTATGGAGGAGAAGACATACAGCGCCGACCCTAACAAATTGAAACCAGGGCAAGAGATGAAGAGAATAATGCGTATCACTCTGTCTTCCTAGCTATATATCCCACAAGGTAGTGGGGTAAGCTTTTAGCCTTAAACCTAACCACGTATCATCATCACCGAGTAAGTTTAAAATTTGCAAGATATAAATCACGTTACTAATGGATGACCCTTATGTTATTATTTTAAGTGACAAGTTGCAGCGATCGGCATCTACCAGTGTGCGGTGTAACAATTTGGATGCTGCATCTGGATGCTAAAAAGCGACCGAGTCGAGATGCCAAAAGAAGCTAGTCTGCGGTGGCTCTAGGTGACAATAGCGCGCAGTAAACTGACAAAAAATAGTCGAAATGTATTCAAACTCTATACGTATGCCGACTTTAATAAAGAGCAATTAGATATTTTTTGTAGCTCAATTTCATACTGTAAGGAAATACACACATAACTATTCTAGCCTGCCTTTATACAGCATGGCAGGCGTTATAAAATTTCAATTTTAAGTAGACATCTATCCTTCTAATCTTAATTTATAAAATCCTTGCGTTACAGACTGACTGACAGACACGCTACAGCCGAAACTATTGGGCGCAGGAAGCTGAAATTTGGCATGTATGCTCCTTGGGGACCGTTAAGGTGCACTAAGAGGGGATTTCCCGAAATTCCCACGGGACCGGCCAAAACGGGTAAATTAAAAAAAAAAAACAGGCGTAGCTGCTGGCGTCCTCTAGTATAATGATAATAATGTTATTACATTAATTACCCATATCATGCTATTATTGGATCCTATAGACATGATAATTATTAAGTGGTAGCACATGAGAGAGTTGAACTTCTTAATTTTGCTTATTTCAGTCTATGACAGATCAGTTTGGTTTCACTTACCACGTTTAGTCTACACGGTTGCTGTAGTTGTTTCAGCGGCCTTCTCGCCGCTTTATACTGCGCCGAGTGTCGTGGGTTCGATTCCCACACGAGACAACACTTTGTGTGATCCATAAACAGTTGTTTCGAGTATGGGCGTTCATTGTGTCCGTTGGTTGTAAGTTTGTAAAGTCCCCCGCGACACAGGATTTATTCCTAGTGCGGGAGTTGTAAAAAATATATAAATACTTACCGTTCATGAGGATTTTGTATATTTTATTAGTGTAACTCTGCATTCCTGACGTCGTCCGAAAGTTTTGCCTGTTACGGAGGAATATTTAATATACAGAAGATTATTGACCCATAATATTTTATTTTGGTACGTAATAATAATAGCTGGTAACATGATGCCTAATAATGAAAAAAGCTGGTATCATTAGTTTATTACCTTAGCTTTATAATTATTGTCTAACAAAATAAACCGACTTTATTTTAGAAATCATATTGTATAAAAAATTTACAAGATACAAATCTACGAGTATATCTTCCGATAATTACAAGTACTCTCCAGATTTCCCTTATGGGTATTTCCTGTGTGTGCCCGCTGGTGCTTTGACGATTCCATAAGATTAGGGATCGCATCCACTGTTCTGTAAAAGTAAAAATTACATCTTGTTTTGATTATTGTTCTTTATTTTTCATTGCTCGATAATATGTAGTGTATTAAACGCCGTGACCGATTCATCAGGACACTTACATAATCACGCAGTAAAAGCATTGACAATTTAAAAAAAAACTCTTTTATCTGACAGATCGCATTGATGATGTGTTTTGAGTTCAACAACTTAGGGAAGCTTCCTAAAGTTGTGGAACTTAAAACGCCTGAGAAATTGCTAGAGTGCTAGAAAAAGTTCTTTAACTTCTATATCTTAGAAAATGCCACGTGTCAAGCGGATGATGTGTTGATCCTCGATATACATCCAAGATTGAAATATCTTGGATGTATAGAGTGGACTATAATTGAAGGTCATGGCTTCATGACACCAGTCAAATACAACTCAACACTGGGCTATATGTTTGTCGATTTTATTTTTGCTAATGATTTATATCAAATCAATAATATTGAAAATGACCATAATCGGTTTCTGGATTTGATATTGTGTAGCTTACAGAGTGCTTAAACGACTAAACCACTAGAATTGTTAACAAAGTGTTCTTCATATCACCCAAATCTATTGGTGACTATTTCTCATGCTAATACACATCACTTATAGCCTAAAAGTGGCATAGTATACAATTTTCATAAAGCCGACTATTCTGAAATCAATTGTAAGTAGAAACATGTAGATAGGCAGGATACATTTTCTGTTTGTGGTAAAGTTAATGAAATGATGTCTAAATTTTATGATATACTGACTTCGTTAAGGAATCAATTTGTGCCAAAGCGTCATGCCGTTAAGTCGAATCGTCCTGTGTGGTTTTCTAGAGATCTAGTCAAGTTGTTACTCGAAAAAGATAAGTGCCGAATCAAATTTCGTAAAATAAATACCCTAGAGATGAATTGGAATTTAAGTTACTTTGAAGTAGATGCCACAATCTGTTTGATAAGTGTTACAACGATTTTAAACAAAAAATAGAAATTAATATAGTTCATAACCCAACAGCATTCTGGACATTTATCAATAGCAAGCGTGATACTAAATCATCTTTTACTGGAAAAATTAGCTTGGATAACACGATTGTGGAAACTGGTCCAGACACAACTAACCTATTTGCGAAACAATTTTTCTCGGTTTATATTGGTAGCACAGATACCCAGATGGACTTTGTGGCTGACGTTGGACACTGTGGAAATCATGTCGTATCTAAATTAATACACAGAAAGAGAAATCTTAAATAATATTAAAAGACTCGATATATCTAAATGAATAGGGCCCAATTCTTTTCTTCCACTGTTTGTTAAACGGTGCATAAGTGCTCTTGCATTACCTTTAACGTTAATTTATAACAGATCACTCTTAGAGGGCACATTCTCGGATACATGGAAAAGGGGCCGCATAGTTCCCATCTATAAGAAAGGAGATCTAGCTTCTGTGAAGAACTATCGGCCTGTGTCAATCCTTTCATGTTTTGCCAAGCTGTTTGAGTCCCTAATATGTCCAATAGTTTCCAGCGTCATTCATGGACGTGTATTTGATTATCAGTATCGATTTATGCCAGGTCGTTCAGTCCAAACAAACTTAATTGCATTTGAACTAATGGAAGGAAAGAGGAACCCACCATGCACCCTCGGATTGACTATTGCAATAGAAAAAGGTTGACAATACCGAACTCGTCTAAAAGGATAAGGGATATATAGGAATGGTATGGGTTCCAGGAAGATACCTGCCTTGCAGTATCCCGCTGTATGCGCCGACTATCCTTCGACACGTGTTTCGCCTCTGCACGCATAATTGCATTTGTGTTAGACGTAGACGCGACAAGTCGATAAAAGGCTGCAGGTAGACGCAGTCTACACCGATTTCAGTAGCGCATTTGATAAGGTAAATCACTCGTTGTTGCTTCAAAACCTTAGCGCTTACGGCATCAAAGACCCACTTCTACAGTGGTTTCAATCTTGTCTACGGAGAAGACCCCAAGAAGTAGTTAATAATGGCTATACATATACATACTATGCCACTTCCGGGGTACCACAAGGTTCCCACTTAGGACCTGTACTTTTCTTGGCTTTTCTCAATGATATATCCTCTCAAATAAAAAACAGTAAGTTCTCAATGTTCGCAGGTGATTTGTAGATATATAGGTCGATTAAATCTGTCAATGACAGCAAATTGCTACAAAATGATATAACTGACTGAACTGACTATATAAATGACAATAATTGGTGTCGGTCAAATTACATGACTCTCAATGCCATACCATATATACCATATCAAATAAAGTGGATTAAAAAGACCTCTTGCTACTGAGTACGAGATTGCCGGCGAAAGGTTAGTTGAGGTGGATGAAGTACGCGATCTTGGAGTTATTATTGACAAGGCTCTCACATTTAGATCACATATTGATTCAACAGTAACCACAACTGCAAAAATCTTAGGATTTTTAAAACGTAACACTAAAGGCTTCCATAAATAATGTCAAGACAATATTTTTATTATATAATACTTTAGTGCGCTGCCATCTCGAGTTCGCCTCTAGTGTCTGGAACCCTTATTATTCTATACATTCGCAGAGGGTGGAGGGTATTCAACGAACTTTTACAAGGCATCTTGCTTTCAGCACTAACGGATTCTCTCATAGACATCCGTACCACCAAAGATTGAACTGTACCATCGAAGATCTTATTTTAAAATGATAAGTTTTCATAATAGAAGAATGATGCTGAACATGGTTTTCTTGCAATAATTAATTAATGTCAGTCTTAATTATTGTAGTGATCTAACTTCAAGCGTGTCGCTGTCAGTGCCTAACAAATGCTCCAGAAGTCGCATACATAGATTATTCTTCGTTCCTACAGCCAAGACTAAAGACTAATCTCAAATAATGTACAATTCTTGTGAGCGGCTAAATAATTCAAGTGTTGCATATACAACGTTTTAGATAAGTACCTACACCTGTTGTTAGTAATAGATACTACCGTTAAAACACACTTTCATAAATCTGAGTCATTTTCAATTATTATATTATCATAATAATTTAAGTATAAAACTTTTAAACGGCCATTTTCAATATTCGATCCATACAAGGACTTTGAGATTCGAGTTTGACATATTTTGTATGGAGCTTGAGTCAAAAACGAATCTAAAATCTACAGATCTATCTATAGATCGAATACTGAATTTCGTAGAAAATAAGATGAGAAATTGATAAATAAAATAAAAAGTAATATTATGATTTTAAGTGATACATGATTTGTCAGATTTGAACGTACTAAAATTTCGTTGTAAAGTGTACGATAATTTGAGAATAGTTGTCGACTGGGAGCGTGGCTTCTCCTGTAATCTGGCTACTCCGAGGTCTGAACCGGAGGATAGTTTGAGATCAGGTGTCCCGATGCTGAGTGGCCCATGTTGACTGGATGTCCACACTAAGCCTGGTATGAGTATGGATCGTTCAAAGGAGCCTGGGGGATGCAGCTTAACAAAGGAGGGGCGTACCGGGCCGGGGGGGATATCCAGCGGCCAAAAGTCCCCGTAGTCCCCGTATCGGGCAGTAGTGGGATAGCGGCCGGGAGTGAGTGCTCAGTAACAACCTGACCAACACAACGAGACCCGATTCTTTTTACCGTTTCAATTTACTTTTACATTGTATTTGTTGCTTTCGTGTTTTGGTTTTACTATGTTGTATTACTTTGAAGAAATAGTCTGCTATTAGTTTATTTGAAAAGTTTGATGTCAATAATAAATCCTCACTCTGGATAGGGATGTTTCCAACTAGTCAGATCAAACATTTTTAGTGAAATATCAAAAAACTAACTTTGCTACAGTTTTTGTATGAAATATGACATAGTGACGTCATAGGTTTTTGCTGCCATGTAGAATACTTATTGTCAATATATTGACAATAATAAATGTAAAATAAAGTTTTAACATTAATTGATGAATAAAACTACCATTATTTTGACATTTATTACATACATACTTACATACATACATAACGTCACGCCTTTTATCCCCGAAGGGGTAGGCAGAGGTGTATTTCTACACCCACTTTTCGCCAGATATACTTTAGTCCCACGTAATAAGGGGCGAGCCTATTGCCGTACCGGACACATTTCCAGACTCCGTGCTGCTACTGAGAGTTTCGTGACAGAAAAACCCAATAACACTGCCCGACCCAGGAATCGAACTCTGGACCTCCTGATCCCACGCGCACATTTATGCCGCGAGACCAACGAGGCAGTCGTATAGGGTTTGATGTCGAGTTTTCCGTCTCTACGCAAAGATGGTATTTGCATCGTGTTATCCCTTAGTCGCCTCATACGACACCCACGGGAAGATAGGGGGTGGTGACACTTGTATTCTATGCCGTCAAACACACGGCATACATACGACATTTATTACTAGATAAAGAAACTTTTACAATTTATTTTACTAGCAGTAAACTTCCCTATTATCCTTCAATTCAAACGACTACGTATAATATTAAATTTTTTATTGATTTATGTCAAAGATGAGCGCAGATATTTATGGCGGTATTCGTAAACTAAAGTCGACGCGGACGAAGTCGGAGGCAACAGCTAGTTTATAATTTTATTAAGAATGTATTTAGGTAAGTATGTACCATCAGTTGCATTTTCATCTTAAACCCTCCCGCGACGGGCGTGAAAAATTAAAAATGGCCGGTAGTGTCGGCTGCTTTACCTCTTGATCGAGCAACAGCTGACCGGCGTCATTATTTTACCTATATCTCAGTTAGTTTTAAACGTATCACAAAAATAATGACGGTTTTTGCATCCTTGAAATATGTTTTGAAAACTTATTAGTGATATATAATGTATAAATACCTACTTTTTCTCTGCAGTTCGTTGAAATAAAACTTGAAAATACGAAAAAATCCTCTTCAATTAAACTTTCAACACACACTATCCCACAAATATTTAGCATTTTAGCAATTATTCACAGCACTTTATATACCTTACTTAATTAATTATTGAATTTAATTAACAGTTAATATCAACTTTACTTATATTTTTATAAATCAACAAAAGTTTCAACACATCATCAGAATACGAAATGGCCGCCATAATCGCGCGCGAAACTGTGCCGATTTAGATACACTTTCGTAAATATCAGAATCAAAAGTTTATTATTTTATTATTGTTTACTCATTAGTTTGTGACAAATAAGAAAGTTTATGAGTAATAGTACTGACTTTTAACTACCTAATCTTACAAAACTGAAATGCGAACGGTTGTATTTACAACTTGCCGCCATTTTTGATAATGATATTTTAAAAATAGTTTTTCGTTATAATTTAAACAATGATGATATCTTAACTATATTTTATAGCAAACAAGATTAGTTTCTGAGTATAATGACATATAATACATATCGTGAAATTACGAGATTGCTTCGCTACACGTTTTTCAAAGCAGAGCTGTCGTCACTCTAACGCGCGCGAAGTCGAACTTGTGGCAAACCATTTTCAGTCGTTAGTTTTGCAAAAAAAGTCTATTAAAATGACAACCAATTACAGTGCAGAATTAAAAATAATATTCATACTTTACAATAGTGGGCCATAATCTTATTGGTGGAATTATTTTAACATCATTTCAAGTAGTGAAATATGGCGCTGTCGTTGCGGGACATACGTGTTTCCCGCAAACGCAGGACGGAACAAATTTTCCTGGGACATACGTATGTCCCGCCCGTGTTCCAGAAGTTAATACAAACTCTGCCTATTTTGAAATGAAATGATCTTATGACATTGGTTCGATGATATTTTATGTTATTGATGCTTTACCTTGCAATTCTAATACATAAACGTAAATTTATTTTGAATGTTCTATAAAGAATTATTCCCAAAAGAGCGGTACAATCTTCATTTGGATTTCAGAATAAATGTTGCAAGAATTCAATAACGTGTACGATCAAAAATAATTAAACACTCGTTGGACTACGCACTATATTGTATAAAAATGAGGAGAAAATATTTCTTTGATATTCAAGTATTCTCTCAGTGACACAACATTCAGTTAGATTTCATATCATGCTGTATCATTCCTCTATTTAGAAAAAATCTAATACATAATTACATTACATAATATTCGAGTTCATCTTCACTGACGTATGTAAATGAAGTAACATTTTAAAACTAAAGCGAGCATTCCAGTGTAAATAAAGTAATATCAGTACCGTGAGTCACGCTGCGCAGTGTTTGCACAGGTGGGATTAACCGCGAATGACCGGCTCCCGCGCTCGCGTCTGGCGGTGTACTGGCCGCTTGATAATATTTTGATCATAATCGATTTTAACACGATGCAAATACCATCTTTGCGTAGAGACGGAAAACGCGACATCAAACCCTATACGACTGCCTCATTGGTCTCGCGGCATAAATGTGCGCGTGGGATCGGGAGGTCCCGGTTTCGATTACTGGGTCGGGCAGTGTTATTGGGTTTTTCTGTCACGAAATTCTCAGTAGCAGCACGGAGTCTGGAAATGTGCCCGGTACGGCAATAGGCTCGTCCCTTATTATGTGGGACTAAAGTATATCTGGCGAAAAGTGGGTGTAGAAATTTACCTGTGCCTACCTCTTCGGGGTTATAGGCGTGAGACTATGTATGTATGTATGTAATCGATTTTAAATTTTTGCGATTTGCATACACCATACAAAATAATTTTGCGGGTCTTAATCGTTTAAACTTAACTTATTTGGCCGTGGAGAGACCTCTCCGCGACCATGCTCGGTGCAAGACGAGCGAAACGTCGGAAACAAATAGGTATTTATATCTTAAATAAGATTCAGATTCAGATTCAGATTCTTTATTTGCTTTAAATGTTGTTACAATAGTTGTTACAGTAATTTGTGTCTCAAACATTTAGTCATTGATGACATGCAAAAATATAACAAAATTACAAACTATGCGAAATACTATGAATGTCCAATTATAATCATTACAAATCTCACAGCAAATCTAATCCGGTCAAATTATAAAAAAAATAAAGAAATAATCAAATAAATAAATGTCAAAAATATCATAAACTATGAATGTCTAATAATCATGTCAAAGCTAACAAAAAAAAAATACATATAGGTAGATGTCAAAATAAATTAATGTACTTATTAGATCTTCATAATTTCATTTCAATAAATTCTTTAACAGAGTAGAAACACTTATCACATAACCAATTATATAATTTACGTCGGAAGATATTTATAGGTAGTGCAGTTATATATTCTGGCAACTTATTATAAATTCTCACAGTCATTTGGTTGCAGCTTTTGCTGTTTAGGGCAGTTTTTGAGTGGGGCATACATAACCTGTCTGGGAACCTAGTGTTAAAATTATATTTGTCTTTAAAATTTTCAAATAAGTGCATATGGTTTTTTACGAAACAACTAATTTCAAATATGTACATGCAAGGGAGTGATAGCAACTTTAACTCTTGAAACAAAGGTTTACATGATGATAATGGTTCTGCTCCGCAGATGGCTCGTATACATCGTTTTTGTATAACAAATACTCTATTCACATCCCTTGAGTTACCCCATAACATTAGACCATAACGTAAGATGGATGCTACATGTCCGTGATAAGCCAACAGTGCAGTTTTTCTATCACTTATATTCTTAATTCTGTATAAAGCATATACGAAACTATTGATTCGTTTACACACGTGTTCTATATGAGCAGTCCATGTACATAAGTTATCAAGTTTGATCCCAAGAAATGTAGCAACAGGTACTTCATCGACAGATTCGTTATTTATAATGATTTGACGACCGGTTGGCGCAGCGGGAGTGTAAGCGACTGCTACGCCGAAGGTCGCGGGTTCGATTCCCGCTCAAGTCAAACATTTGTGTGCATGAACATGGATGTTTGTCTTGGTCTGGGTGTTTCTATGTATAATATGTATGTATTTACAAAAAAAAAGCATATATGTATGTTTATCCATTATCTAGTACCCATAACACAAGCTCTGCTTAGCTTGGGACTAGATGGTGATGTGTGTATGTGGTAGAATATTATTATATTATTATTATTATTATTATATGGGTTTGTGGTATCATCATTTTTTTATTTCTGAAGAGAGTATATTTAGTCTTTTTAATGTTTATTTGTAGATTATTATACTGCATCCATTCATTTATTTTATTTATTGTATAATTAATGTCACTTTCAAATGTGTTTTTGTCCTTACAATCTATTATTACAGATATATCGTCTGCGAAAAGTACGCACTTGTGATTGGTTATTTCAGGTAAATCATTAATGTATGCTAAAAATAATAGAGGTCCGAGAATGCTTCCTTGCGGCACCCCGTATGTATTTCTTTGATACGTAGATCTATACTGTATCAGATCTTTTTTAGTGTTAAGTTTACAGATTTCTACACATTGTGTTCGATTGTTCAAGTATGATTCAATCCAATCTTTAGCAATACCCCGTATGCCTAAATTTTCGCATTTATCTAAAAGTTTAGAGTGACAAACGAAATCGAACGCCTTAGACATATCAAAATAAACTACTGCAGCTGGTCGACCTCGATCTAGAATACTAACTATGTCTTTCATTAATAAAAACGCTGCTAATGTTGTCGATTTCCTTTTTTGAAAGCCATTTTGCTCTGTTTTTATGAGATTATTTTTTGATAAGTAGAGATCTAAGCGTCTGTGGAAAGCTTTTTCAAAATTTTTTGAAAGGATTGGTATGAGTGCAATCGGCCTGTAATTATTTCTGTCAGTTTTTGAACCCTGCTTAAATAAAGGTTTTATTACAGTTTTTTTAAGATAATCTGGAAATTTGCCTTCTGAGAACGACATGTTTATCAGAAATGATAACACAGATGCTAATTCTATTTTACATTTCTTTAAAATACTTGTTGAAATCTCATCGTAACCTACAGCATTTGTATTTTTAAGGGAAGCTATTATAGATGCAACTTCTTTCTCGTCTACAGGTGTTAGAAACATTGAGTCACAGATAAGTTCCTTTGGTTTAATTTTAGTATTATTGTTACATGAAATATTAGAATTATTAATGTTAGATTTTGTTGTAATGTCCTAAAATTTATTATTAAATTCTTCAGCTATTATAATTGGATCTGTAATATGATTTTGATTTATAATTATTTTATCAAAGAGTTCAATATGTTGTGATAGTTTAGATTCATTAATTAAGTTCCATGCCGCTTTGCACTTATTCCTAGAATTATACATGTAATTGTGATTTGAGATTTGCTGAGCTCTAAATATACACATAAGTTTATTTTACGCGATTAAGACCCACTAAATTATTTTGTATGAAATATTTTGATTATATTATGTTAATCAATATTCGTTGTGATATTTTAGTAAATTTAGTGGCTGAGACGGTCTTGATTGGTTCGATTTTAGAAGGTGTATGGAATTTGGAAATCCGTGTGATGAAAGAATACAAAGTGTTACTACCTCGTTTCAAACTGTGGGAGTGGGTGTCGTAAGAGGCATAGTAATTGTAGCTTTGGAGATAGACAGCAAACTAGTCTTCAAACCCTATACGTTGGTATGGGCTTTGCCGTTTAGCCAGCATGATATGGTGGACCAGATCCAAACTACGATTCGCCATTACATCCCGTTGCTATACGATTACATTACACTCTTGTCCTAATAGGTGACTAAGTTTACAAAGCCAATAGTATCCTTGGGAGCACACGAAAAACTGACATCATATCCTATATCAACCCATCGGGCCAGTGTACTTCACTTGACGAACATTGCTATTGTGACGCAAAGCCTTTATTCATCAATAGGACTGTAAAAGGCTGACTGATAAACAAAACACAAAAATATCTAACGGCCATTATTTGCTGACGCTACATATTTATTCAACGCACATTCATATTTATGCATTTATTGACGCAGTTAGTTCTCTATAAACATGCATTTATTAATAACAAGCGCACATCAAGCGTGCATGTTCTCCATTGCCTAGTTGGGCTATTGAGTATCCGGTTTTAGAAAATTGATGGAGCATTCACGTGGTCTATTTTGAGTCTAGTTGTATGTTGTTTATTATGCTTAAGATTACAATATAGAAATATAGATGGTAGGTTGGTTTATATATTATAAGATATTACTGTTTCAAAAATCTTAATATATAAAATCCTTGCGTTACTGACTGACTGACAGACACGCTACAGCCGAAACTATTGGGCGCAGGAAGCTGAAATTTGGCATGTATGTTCCTTGGGGACCGTAGGGGTGCACTAAGAAGGCATTTCCCGAAATTCCCACGGGATCGGCCAAAACGGGTAAATTAAAAAAAAATGCAGACGTAGCTGCTGGCGTCCTCTAGTCTCAGTATAAAATATTAAGCCTTTAGAAAAATGCGTGTAATAATCTATATACCTATAATATGTATGTATTTACAAAAAAATATATTTATGTTTGTCCATTGTCTAGTACCCTGCTTAGTTTGGGACTAGATGGTGTTGGGTAAATGTGGTCGAATATAATAATATACATAAGTACATACTCTTAAAAGAGCTCCTAGAATATTTTATAGAATCTCAAGAAACTCAAAGAAAATAAGCCTCATAGTAGCTTTCATAAAAATTGAATCGTCCACCATCGTCTTTATACATTAAAGTAATACAATTACACGTCACTTGACCACGTTATCTCTCAAAGCACTGTGCC
Organism: Euclidia mi; assembly: GCA_944739405.2. Lineage (NCBI taxonomy): Eukaryota > Metazoa > Arthropoda > Insecta > Lepidoptera > Erebidae > Euclidia > Euclidia mi. The sequence continues at coordinate 26,657,008 of OX123184.2, forward strand.
ATTCACGCAGTCAATCAATCTCTCACTTGCAGTTTAACTGTTGTTGCTAGTTGGTAATCTCAAACACGTACACTATCCCTAAGTTAATACGCTGCAGGAACACTCTGTACGATTATGTTGAGAATCAATCTCGAACTGAGCGCATCACTACGGCAATTAATCACAGAAGGCCAGCGTCGCATGAAACTATGGCGTAGACGCCCTACGGCGTAGATGAAGATATAGCTACAATGTACCAAAGCCAGGTGCGGAATTAGGTGCTAGTGTCAAGTTAGATTGTGTCCAGACAACTTAGATGACGCGGGACGCATATGTGTGTCTATTTTGGCGGAAAAGATAGAGCGGAAGTGATTGATTTACTCTATGATATCATACAATTACAGATTATTTCAAATGATCGATTATAATTTTCACGATTTGAATTCATCACACAATATTATTTAGCGGATCTTACTCGCAATAATTAACTTATTTGAAGGTATAAATACCTCTGTAATTTTATATGGTCAATTTGTATAAAATAATAACATAAGCCACAATATATAATCAAATAAAGATTTTTAGGAATAGTAGGGCTAATTATAATATCTGTGAGATCTACCGTACGGCAACAAAAGAGAACAAATAAAAATAGCATACGATTCTTAAGAATATGAATTGATTACTGGGTTCAAATAATGTCCGTAATGTACGTTGAAAACTTCTCAATACATTACCTGGATGAAATAATCACCCTCCGCCAATACCTTTTTCAATTCAATAGAGAGCTAAAGCAAGTGGTCACTAAGCGAAAAGATGAAAGAGATGTTATTTTTACGTTCAATATAAGTTGAAAACTTCTGAGACTACGAAATAGAGCAATAAAATTCCGCTCTCATGTTCACACAGCTCTTACCTAAAGCTCAATACCCCGCGCAGTACAAGTGTTAGAATTAAAGTTAGAAATCTCATTGCTAGCGGGCAAACAACCCTGCCGACGTGCACTCCGGTCTCACAGACCGGCGTCGTTTGTTCAATAATCATCGACAATACGACTCTAGGCCGCGCTGCTCGGTTTTGCGGGCTATTCTGGTATTTCAGAAAGTTGCATTCAGTTGAGAAGTTGCGTAATTTGTTCTATGTATGCAGTTTTGGTTATGAATATAACCTACACTATTTTAATAAGGGTAATGAGGCAAAGTAAATATGTTTTGAACTAAGTACTGAACTTTTTTAATACAAAAGAAAATACATTTATAAGGCGTCTTAAAATACAGATCGATATTGCAGCTTTTAAGATTTGAGTATAATATCAAAGGATCATGCCATCACTCAGAAGAGCGAAGCAGTTTTAATGGGATGTTTTCAAAAATATTTATTGTCAGTGTGATTTTACTGTAGAACCGGTGTGATAAACCAGCACAGTCATGTACACACTATTATTTATACGGTGAATAACCAAAAATCTAATTCACAACATTCAAAGTTATAGATTGCTTCATGAGTACACAATTGTCAAACATAATGCCCATAAACATTCATAAAAACCTGGAATACTCAATTGTCAACTCAATAGAGCAATGCAATCTCGCATCACAAATGAGTAGCACCCATCAAATATTTAAAACCTTTGCATAGAGCTATTCAGTGTAGCTCGAAGCTCTAACAAAATACAAAAGGTCTGTGAGACCGGGCTTCAAAGTGAAGGGTTGAAGTATATCACTAGAAATATGTGCGGGGTTTGTCGACGCTAGTTTGCGTTCTATAATGCAATATGCATATTTTATTTGTTTGTGTATCTAAGTAGACAAACAATTTGGCTTAGTGTTGTTGTGAAATATATTCTTCTATGAAGGTGCAAGGTGCAACATTGCAATGCGAAATATTGGTTATATAATCTACAACAGAGTTCAAACAAAGAGGGTAGCACTTTGTTGGAACTTTACTAAAATAAAACTAATCAAATTCGTATCGGGCTACTTACTAAGTTGAATTCCCTTGTTACCTTCAGAATATTTATTTTACTGTAGGCTTAAATAAGTTTGACATAGTTAATCATTACTCGTTGACATAAACCTATACACACAAAGTGGCCGGGAATGTCTGAGCCAAACAGAACATGAATAGCCGTGAAATTGAGCTCATTCGCTTGTCACTGGATAGGTCGGGGTGATGTTGCCGGTTTGATTGTGATAATTTTCCTATTCAATATAGATTGCACTTAACTAAACAATTAGATTCAGCTGGCAAGAAATAATAATAGTCTGATTTAATAGATTTTTATGCAAACGGGATAACGATAGGACATCTGTACTATATAAAATTGTTACGTTTCGCTATGTATGTTCCTTTGGGACCTTCTTAGTGACGCACTAAGAAGGGAATTCTCACGGGATCGGAACGAAAGGGTTAAATTTAAATAAAATGTGTGGGCGTGGCTGCGGTCATCTTCTAGTTAAGTTATAAGTATTCACCGAAAATTAATTATTGGAAAATGTCTCTCTGGGTGTTAAAATTACTGAACAAATCGTTGTACATAAACTTCATCGTTTTAATACAAGCTGCATATACTTACCTTTTACGCGTTAGAAACAAATAAACTTTTTCAAAATTGTATGCTATAAATAATTTCAATGTATTCACGTGAGATATTATTTTAGCGCCTCTGTTACACATTCAATAACAAATCATTAACATAATATATATAACATTATCAAACTTGTGATTGACTGACCTAATTTAATTTTGATATATCATAATATTATTGTTAGAAAGATAATTATTTTACTTATTGAGAGATCCTTGATCTGTTTAATCTGTGCGTCCATGATTCTGTTGGCGGCTTTAATTGTTTGATTTGAATTTAATAAGCATCATAAGACTTTGAACTCGAGTGTTGTCTTCACGAAAATAAAAAAGAAAACAGAGGAGTTGGACAACGATCCGCTATCTTAGACAAGTTTTAGCATTCATCACATACCTTCAAAACGATTATACACTGAGATTGTCTTCATGCTCAGTAGCGCATCTTGATAACCATTTTAAAGAGGTATTCAGCACTCATAAACGTACAATTCTACTTCTAAAAACTAATTACTACCACAATTACAATCCGCCGTGAACGTAAAAAGAAATGTCTTATAACTAAGAGAAGCCTATTATCTCTATTTGGGAATGTCGTCTCAATCCCGTGGGGCCTGACTTGGTCTAATTCTGTCATTAGTGTCGATCCGGCATCAGTCTGCTACCTTTTAATGCCTCATCGTCAGGTACTCTGTCAGCATACTGATACTTCTCAGGTTTGTGACACACAGCAGCGTACTTATTGTATCATCATATCAGCCAAACGACGTCCACTGCTGGACATAGGCCTCCACCAAGGTTCTCCACTATACTTATTGTAACGAATCATTTATTTAAAAACGAATCACACATAATTTTCTTTTTGGACTCTTCGAGAGCCTTGATTCCTTTAAACAATAGCTGCGCCCACACATTTCATTTTAATTTAACCATTTCTACCTGAAAAATCCCTTCTCAGTGCACCCCTACAGTTCCCAAGGAAAATACATGCCTTTCAACTTCTTATGCCCAATGGTTTCGGGCGGTGTCTTGTCTGTCTGCCAGTCAGCAACGCAACAGTTTTACAGATATGATACACTGTATTCCTTTTTAGAATCTTATATGATGTTTTAAAAACCTATAATTATTCAATATGCAATTCCAATAAGATATCTTAGCTATGAAGTAAATTGCAAACCAAAGAAGCGCTCAGCCGTTCTTCACGACAAATCGTATCTCTTTACTGAAATATCTATTCAACTATTATCTATCTGCAGTTGAAATATTTCTGTTGCGATGCTCGACATCTGCTACGTATGATTATTATAAGTGATATAGCATTTATGTTATTTCAGTAGTTTCGAGAAGGGGTAATCTGAATACGACTCAGGCAGAGTCGCGAATCTTGACATTTCCTAAAATCTTCACTTTTCAACCATATTGTAACACACCACATCATCTGAATGCAAAACATAGCGAACTCGTATAATTTGTATCACCACATTACCTCCCGCAGAATATACAATTCGTAGAGTTATTAAAACTTTAGTGAGCTCACTTCCAGTGATTGTGATTCACATAAAGTTTGGCTATCGCAACGAACATGTGGCACTATCCTAATATACGAGGTCGTACGGAAAATCTTATTATAGAAAGTTCTGATAGACTTAATTTATTTTTGCTTTCGCCAGATTGAATTACAAGGTAAATATGGAAGACAATATTTGTCTCTATATGAAAGAAATCATAGTTATATTAGTAATAAATAAGCTCACTCCTGCTACTTCGCTTCGAGGGATTGCAATATAATGTATTACAATATGATGCCGCTCGAAAAAGTCAAGAATAAAGATGGAGCTTTATAAAGGTGTATGCACATAGGAACATTCTTTGTCTGAGCACGTAAAAATATGAAAATCCTTAACATATTATTTTAATTGGTTTATGATTGTTTAAGATACTTCAAGTATAAGACTATATATATATATATATATATATATATATATATATATATACAGGAATTAACGCGAACATGCATTAAGTATTTACATACCTTATTTTGCTTGACGTTTCGAGACGGTTGCATGCCCCGTGGTCGTAAGCTGACTGGTGTAGCGGTGTCACGTCTCCGAGTGCGAGGTAGTAGCTTCCATTTCTACCCCCGGGTCGTTTATTATAGAAGTACCGGCGCAAAACACACTAACCGTATCTGTATATTGAACATTCGCCGACTGCGCATTAAAGTGGGGTGTTGTTAGTCGAATCACTGGATTCCACGCCGATGACAATTTGAAGCCCTCTTCCCGATAGAAATTTTTATGTTTTCTAATTTCGATCGCTTCACGCACAAGTCTTGGGTAAAAGTGGCATTCCGTGGAGAGGACTTGGGGACGATGAAATTCAATCCAGTGATTGGTGCCCGATTGAAGTAAATGTTCCGCAATCGTCGATTTGTTCGTTTGACGGTTCTTTACAGCTGCGATGTGCTCCTTTATACGTTCAGCGATAGTCCGCTTCGTTTGCCCTATGTAAGAGCTTCCGCAGCAGCAGTTGATTTTATAGATACCTGGGGTTTGTAGCGGTAGAACATCCTTGGGTGTGCCCACCATGTTGTATACTTTGGCCCCTGGTGTAAATACGGTCGGAATGGAGTAGTTTTTTAACTTGACTCCTATTTTATCCGTAACACCTCTAATGTAGGGCATTTAGGTAGGTTTTCTATTTACCGCCGGATGTTTTTCTCGCTTAGTAGGCCGCGTCGTACGTCGTTGTACCTGGTGATTTTATTATATGTGTAGAATAGTAGGTAGATAGTAAGTACTTGATAGTTTATTCATAAGCCTACTAGTAGGTTTCATGGTATCATTTCTAAAGCCTATAATCTCTTTCTAATCGACAGTCTACATCCACTTCTAACCACAATTCATTCAACAGTCAATACGGAAAATACTTGTAGGTACCAGACAAGTACCCTCCGCTCACAAAGTTTCTCCAAAAAACATAAGCGTAGAAACCAGTTAATGTCAATGTAATTCACGCGAATTGTCATACTAAGTAATAGAGTGTATAACAACCATTTCACCCGTTACTGTGAGCGTACGTCGTAAAAAAAGTAACTTAATGTTGTTTTAAAAATCCATGCGCTCGATACTATGTAAGACGGTCGTCGATGTGTCATCATTTTACTAGCGTTGGTCATACAAAATTGAGGTCATTGGCGGAATTGAACAAAATAAACGGAATCACGATATTATGTTGTGATCTTATAAAAACTTTCAAGTCAGATTTTGCAGGATGTAGGCAAAAATAAAGAATTTTGAACTTATATGACTGCCTATTGCAGTCAGTTCATTTTGCTTGTTGTTAACAATTATTAAAGAGGAACGGCAGCAGAAACCTTCAAATGTCAAGGTAAATACCCAGGTTTTACCAACATAGTCTTATTTTTACACAGAATATGTAGATATTGATTATTGCTATATTGTGGAATATTGTAATAATAACTAGATACTATTGCATACGGTTTAATGAGCTTATTGTCAGGTCTAAATTAGAGCTTGGTTGTACACTTTCCAGAAACCTAACGCTTTTTAAATTGTATCCGATTCTAGCAGGATCAATGTAATTAATAGTTGGAACATTCGATAGACCCTCTGTTTTTCCCATTAACCTATGCTTCTATCCTCTATTAGAATAATAATAATAATAATCTCCTAACAACAAATCTTGTGCAATATGCAAGCTTCTAATATAATAATAAAATAATATGCAAGCTTCTTTACACTGAAATAATATTGCGAGAACTCCTGCCATATTTTTCAAACATTAAACATAGTTGAGTTTTTCCAGGAAAAACTCAATCCTCAGAATACACAGCAATCATAGACAACAATGGAAAGATACTGAATGGTGAATCGTGTGTGCTGAAGAGATGGAAAGAGTATTTTGAAGGATTATTTGAAAGAACGACGACAGAGACATCAACAGGTGTAATGAATGGTAATGATAGCAATGATGAAAGCGATATTGGCGTGGATGAGATTTTGAAGGCATTGGCCAGTATGAAATTAGGTAAGGCTGCAGGGTATGATAGGATTACAGTCGAAATGCTGAAGGCTGGGCAGGGCATCATAGTTAGTCAGCTGCAGCGTTTATTTAACTTGTGCTGGAGCACCGGCCAAGTACCTGATGACTGGGCCACAGCAGTAGTTGTGCTTCTTTATAAAGGAAAAGGCTCGCAACAAGACTGCAAAAGCTATAGAGGCATTTGCCTTCTGAGCATTGTTGGCAAATTGTATGCGAAGGTACTGATTGAAAGAGTTATGAAAGTAACCGACAAGAAAATATGGGATGTACAAGCGGGATTCCGAAAGGGTATGGTGTGTACGGATCAAGTCTTTTCCTTGCGATGCATAGCCGAGAAATTTTTGGCCAAAGGTCAAAAGGTCTTCTGCGCATTCGTGGATTTGGAAAAGGCTTATGATAAAGTGGTGAGGAATGAAATGTGGTCGGTACTGTCGATGTATGGGGTGAACAGCAGCCTCATTGAGCTCTGAAATCCCTTTATGAGGATTCTAGAGCTTGTGTGAGGATAAACAGGGCATACACTGACTGGTTTACCATCAACACAGGAGTTAGACAGGAATGTATAGCGTCACCGTGGCTGTTCAACCTCTTCATGGACAGTTGTTTGCAAGATTTGAAACATAGTGATTGTGGATTAAGGATGAATGAGTTACTTGTCAAATGCCTCCTTTATGCTAATGATCAGGTTATTCTTGCGTCTACAACGGAGGAGTTGCAGGAGATGGTAACAATCATGCATGGTGCGTTAGAGAGGCAAGGAATGAAAGTGAATGTAAGTAGAACGAAAGTTATGGTTTTTGAAAAGGAGGAATGCGTTACGGCTTGTAATGTTACGATCGATGGACAGCGAGTGGAGCAAGTGAATGAGTTTGTATATTTAGGTACGCTGTTTACAAGAATTGGTAAGAATTAAGAAGATATTGAAAGAAGAGTTAATGCAGCTAATAGAGTGAATGGAGCTCTGAAGGCGTTTATGAATAGCCAAAAAGTGTCCAAAAAGGCACGTTTGGCTGTGCATAGAGGGGTGTTAGTACCTACTCTTATGTATGGTAGTGATAGTTGGGTATGGCAGAAGAGTCACGAAAGTAGAATAAATGCTGTAGAAATGAGAGCACTGAGAAGTATGTGTGGTGTCTCTCTGACTGACAGAGTAAAGAATTGTGTGATAAGAGAGTGTTGTGGGGTTAAAGAAGATATAGTGACAAGCATCGAGAAAGGTATGCTAAGATGGTTTGGGCACGTGGAGAGGATGGATGACGAAAGACTGACCAAGCAGATATACAAGGCAAGTGTGGAAGGGACAGGACGAAAGGCTTTCCTTTCGTCCTGTCCCTTCCACACTTGCCTTACCTAGGCGGACGTTCTCTGACCAGATTGGAGACATCCTAAAAACAAGACAGGTGAGAAGTACCCTGAACAGAAGAGCATGCATGAGGAATCTGATGGGAGTGAATGAAGCAAGAGAGATATGTCAGGATCGTTGCAAATGGCGTTCCGTAGTCTCTGCCTACCCCTCCAGAAAACAGGCGTGAGTCTATGTATATAGGGGAGAGGGGGGTAGCCCCGGCCATTTTTTTGTTTTCGATATTATGACTATATTTATTAAGAAAGATATAAATAAAACTATAAAAAATAATCAACGTTATATTTATTTCAGATAAAAATCAAAAACTTAGACAACAACATAATAACTCTGTAATTAAAGCCATTTGAAATATCAATCAAATTTTGGTATCTCTTAAAAGTCGCGGGTAGCCCCGGCCACCTCCGTATTTAAAGATTAATCCTTTTTTTGGCGACACATACATCACAGTAATAATACAAATGAGTTGGATTTATATCCACACATGCTTCGTGAGCCCAGTCCTCACATATTTTGCATTGGATCCAGTCCTCATCGAATGTTTCACCGCAAACAATGCATTCCGTCTCCTGATGTTGCGAATCGGGCTGAGATAAAACCTTCTTAACTTTTACTCCCTTTTTCATGTTCATCTTGACCTTTGCCGCAGCTTTGGTGTCTTTGGCCTTCTCCATTAATTCCTTTTTATAAGGCGAAGACGTCAAAATTTCACTTTTTTGTGTTCTTCTTCTCCGGGCTGTCAGTCGTTTTTTTGAGGCATACGGAAGAGGTGACAAAGGCACAACATCAACCCCTGCACTTGGTGCTGCTTCTTGTAAAGCTGCTAATGGCGCCGCTACCTTTAATACGATCTTGCAGAGAAGTACGTGGAACTTTGTATCGGTCTGCGGCTGCTCTTTCAGAATATTTTTTATCAGGGACGGCTTGTATTGCTTTTTTCATATTCTTTTCACTCCAGTCTCCGCGAATTGTAGTCCTATTTTTAAATTTAGGCATTTTACCACTGCAACCAATTAATATTAGGTGTTAGATTTAAATGTATGGGGAATAATAGCGTCAGCTCCTGTGGCCGGAGATACCCCCAATAGCGATGGCCGGAGTTACCCGACACGACTTTCATCCAAAAAAAAAATCTTACTAAAAAGCATATTATTACACATTCAGATAAACTTAAATTTATGTAATAGAAATGTATTGAAATATGTAAAAAATATAATATAAAATTATTACTTACGTTTATCCAATAAATATAGCCTCCGAAACAATTGATATCCCGCGCAACCAGTCCGCCAAAAACAAAATACACTCAATTTGCGTCCGAGCGCCGCGGTCAGGTGACTTCAAATGTCAGTATCTGTCGAATGGCGAATAAACACACACAGACATAACACGTACGTGTGGGTAACATCACGCGATTCACTAGTATTAGCGGTGGCCGAGGCTACCCGCCGGCCGGGGCTACCCCCCGCTCCCCTAAACATAGTTTCATAACGTTTATCAAAAGCAATAAATTATATTTGACATCATTGTTACATGTGTTTAAAACAAACTGTACACAAGGCAAAAATGGCATTATAATTATGTTGTTTAACATCAAACAACGTGCTTTTACATATATTGGCATAAACGTTATTGATATTTGTTCGAGGAAGTTATTCGACAAAAATTACATTCTTATATGATTTTATAATACATATGTCTCCATTTTCGGATATGGTAGATATGGATGGATGGAAATCAATTGATTAGTTACGTTATAAAACTGATACTTTTTGCAAAATATCAAATTATTATTTTCGGTAAAATGAGAACGTATATCATCTTGTGCACGTGTTTTCTTAGCTTTGTCGCATGTAGATAAGATTTATTTATTTCCTTAATATGAATTAATATTAAGGCCGGAGTGGGGGAGTTATACTTTCATAAGGGTTTGTTCTTATTTTAAAGAAAGAAGCTCACATACTTGACATAAGTCATGTAAAGCTTTGTGCGTAGTCATGCAAAGGACAGCTGGACTTAAAACAATAATTTCAGGCTCACAAAAAGACTTCTTTATGGGGATATCGAACCCACTATGCCTGGAATAGTATGCAAGGCGGCTGCTTAAACAATAACGCCAGCCGCGCCTTCAACTCAAAACTCTATTTCTCTCTATACAAAGGTGTTGTAAAATGTTAAAACACCGCCTAGTCAAACCAAATATATCAAAGTATTAACTTTTCTACAGTGTGTCTGCAGTTTGACCTACGCAACTCAAAGAGGCAGCTATCTTCTATGATTAAGACTAGTATCTGGATATATGATGTTTCTGACTCGGTTTCGAAGCAATGCGATTTTGAAGTATAGGGCAAATTTATTGACCATTTCATACACGTAACTTCAATAAGGCGCCGTGATTTTGCATTAAAACCCTCTTTGTAGCAGTCTGTCGATTTGTTCACTTAGCTATCGCTGCTCAAATCGCTGTAAATGCGAATAACTGTCTAACAAAATACATCTGATTTTATTTTTAGTTCTTAATGCTTTTGTATAATAGTTTAACAAGATACGAATCTATATTAACGGATTATTACAAGTACTGTTCAGTTTCCCTTTGGGGTATTTCCTGTGTGTGCCCAATGGTTCGCTTTGACGATCCAATAAGATTAGGGATCGCATCCACTGATCTGTAAAAGTAAATAATAAATGTTGTTTTGGTAATTACTCTTTGTTCTTCATTGATCATTAATATGTAGTGAGTTCTGGTCAAAATGGCAATCATTACTGTATTAAAAGCTTGGAGAACGGTTCATTAGGACAACATAATCACGCAGTAAAAATATCGACAACTGGAAAAAGAAATGCTATTTTATCTGACAGATCACATTAATGATGTAATTTAAGTTCCTTATCTTAGGGAAGCTTCCTAAAGTTGTGAATGAAATTGCTAGAATGCTACGAAAAGTTATTAAACTTAACCAGGGTTCAGCAGGTACGATCCTTAGGCTGGTCAGAAGAGCCTTTCTCTAGTTGGTACTGCAACATTCATACACGTTAATCTCTTTTGCTTTGGACCCTGTGTGCTTTGCCAGAGTGGATGCGATTGCGGAAGCGGCGCGATTTTGTAATTTTACTTCATTTCATAGTCTTAACCCGTGAGAAGGCGCTCTATGAGCATTTTGCTCACGCATAAATTCATTGCTGTAAATTTCAACTTTTGCTATACTGTGTCACAACACGCTTCACAGTACCTTCCTAAAATTTCACCCTCTGTCCTCAGACACAACTCTCGCGGTGCTCAGTGCCACCACGACTGCGTGGTGATGAGTTCGTGTGCGGTGCATCGTGAAGCGCGGCATTTTGCTCATCGCGTGCCCGTTCGTGTAAGTATTTTTTTCTCAATTATATAATTGATTTTATTATCTCTTCGATGTTATTGTGCACAGTTATTGATTAACTTAGTGGATACATTATTTACATATTTTATTTGTTTCTTACAGTAAACAAGGTCTACAATAGGTGATCGGCAAGATTAAGACCCCTTAAGAAGAATGGGCGGTTTCGTCCCAAGTGTTGTAACATCTTGAGACCTATATCAAACTAGACGTTGTCCGCAGCTGCGCCCGCGCATGTTCTGTATCTGCCGAATCCCGTGGTCATTTCGGGAAATCCCTTCTTAGTACACCTCTATAGTCACCAAGGAACATACATGCCAACTTTCAGCTTCTTGCGCCCCGTAGTTTTGGCTGTAGCTTGTCTGTCAGTAACGCAAGAATTTTATATATACAGATGAAAGATCTCAATAAGTGTTTTTTTTTTGTATGGTCGTAACTCTGTAACATGTGCAGGGATAATATTATAGGAGATTAAAAATAAAACTTGCGCGGTCGCGAACACCTAAGGAATGGCATGTAGATAATCAAAATATGCATGGAAATATTCAAGGCAAGTCATATGTTGTATCACTGTAGATACTAGTAGGATGCGCCTTGCACAAAGCCACATACGCAAAATGCCACTTTCGCAAAATACAACACTTTCTATATGCCACATTAGGAAAATGCGTTAAAAAAAAGCATGCATTTTGTGCAGTATATCAGTGTGCACTGAGCATGTTACTTTTATATGCTATATGTATTATGAAAGACATATAACTCAAGATTTCATGAAACATGAAATCATTCCATTTTTGTGGTGATTTTGTTTTTTATATATTTTTTAAGTAAAGTTAGCAAAATATTGAGGCGAAAGTGCAATATTTTTTTTAGTTTGCCCAAAAGACTGCATTTTTGTTATTTACTATTGAGAAAACACTTTATTTAATTAAATATAGGCTTTTAATTTATTATAGCATGTAAATTATACAAAAAATATAATTGATCTTAAAGAAAACATTATTTGAAGTAGCGTGAGAGTTTTGCTCACGCGCGCCTGTTCGTGTAACTTTTCAGGGCGCGCCTTCTCATGGGTTAAGATAACAGTTTTATTTTTATATTGCTTTTGTTTTGACATCTATAGTGTAGGTCGTGATGAATTGCGCTTATAATTTTTTTAACGTTTAAATTAATTTCAAATCAGAAGGCGCCATGATGCTAACTCGCACAGTAAGCTCAGAAAAAATTTAGATCCCCACGCACCGCGTTGTTTCCCGCTTGCCACTGCGAACACTTGTATGAAAGTTCTATGGTGTAACTGGTCCGCGTGATCCCCGCGCTAAACCGCTCGCGCTGCTCGCCGCACCCACTTGCCCACTGCGGACACTCCAATAAGGTTTCATATGTTTAAGTTCGCCGCGCCGCGCCCGCACCGCAAACGCAATTTCAGTCTGGCCAAGCGAACCGCTCTTCGTAGCAATGTATTAACCTGCCCAAAAAACTGATTGAAAACTAAGAATATCCAGCAGCTTTGCCGATTGTTCTCTTCGAGAATGTATAATTGTAATAGAGTTGTGAATTTGGAATTTCTATAACCAACTTCTATTCCAATTACACTGACTTGTTTCCCTAGAACCTCTGCGAAGTCAAGAAATGGTTATACCGTTGTACTATTTTCACAGTATAAAAACATCCACCAACTGCTTTACTTTTGAATGCGGCCGTGCTCGATTAGGTCAGAATATTTTTTTCTGTACTTAGTTTTGCACCTGTCTAGTGGGTTCGCAGCCTAATACGGATCTTTATTTTATGTATGATATCTTTTGTTTTGTACCATCGCACAGTGTTTTATGAAGACCATTTTTCGGACACCGTCTTTTTATTAAAGAAGCTAATAGATATATTCAATAAAAATAAATATTTCGTATCCCCATTAAGCTAGCATCTCTAGATTTTTAGAAAAACTTTTTTGAAAATCTTCATATTTTAAAGCGGATATTTAGAAAAAAAGATATTCCTCTTAAACTAAGCTTGATACGCAATAATAATGTTACAAGGTGCTTGTAAGATTCTACCAAATGTGGAAAAGTTATATATACAGAAATGATGCTCTTTACTTTCCTCATATACTCAATAAATGTCAGACCCCAAATCCATGGAATCTAGAAGTTATTCCAAATTAACAATTTTTGCTAGGGTTTTTACATTTGTATTCTGGATTTTAATGATATAATTTTTATTCGATATTGATTTTATAACTAAATTATATGTTGTAAAGAAATCAATATCGAATAAAAATTTAATCATTAAAATCCAGAATATAAATATGAAAAAACTAGCAAAAACAGTTATATGGAATAACTTCTAGATTCCATGGATTTGGGGTCTGAAATTTATTGAGTAGATGAGGAAAGTAAAGAGCACCCTTTCTGTATATATAACTTTTCCACATTTGGTAGAATCTTCGGGAAAAGTAAGAAAATCTAAAAATCCAAAATCTCGCTTAAATTTGAATCTAGTCAATTTATGAGGTTCATTTTAACTGTAAAATGTGCAGTGAAAGAGATGCTATCGGTGCTTGTAACATTATTATTGCCTATCATGCTTAGTTTAAGATGAATATCTTTTTTTCTAAATATCCGCTTTAAAATATGAAGATTTTCAAAAAAGTTTTTCTAAAAAACTAGAGATGCTAGCTTAAATGGGATGCGAAATATTTCTTTTTATTGAATATATCTACTAGCTTCTTTAATAAAAAGACGGTGTCCGAAAAATGGGCTTCATAAAACACTGTGCATCGGTAAAAAAAATCTATGGTAAAAATAGATAGTGTTTTGAGTTCGGCTCGATGACAATGGGATGAATATTAAATAATAAAATGTTATTATGTCTATATAAAGGTTATAATTATGACACTATATTCTTACAATATTTAGGTTTCTCACACACCTTTGTTTGAGATTTGGAGTCTGCGCCAGTGTAGCTCTGTATTATAGATCCTCGATACGAAACTTGAATAATAGTTTACTAACTTCAAATATAACAATTATATTTATTTTCCATTTAGCGTCATCTTTCAGACAGTTTAGATAAACAAAAAAAATACATAATTATGGCTATCATAAAACAACATAGACTTCTCAAATGATTGTTACACAATGGTTTATAATGCGCATCATATTTTTGAGATCAATAATACGTAACTAATAATGGCAAGTACATAAATATTTGCACAGCAAATAAAACTAGATTTCACAACTATAACACGAAAGGAACAAATTCAATGTAAAATTGAAATTCAGCGGTAAAAAGAAACGAGTCTGATTATATTCGACGACCGGTTGGCGCAGCGGGAGTGTAAGCGACTGCTACGCCGAAGGTCGCGGGTTCGATTCCCGCTCAAGTCAAACATTTGTGTGCATGAACATGGATGTTTGTCTTGGTCTGGGTGTTTCTATGTATAATATTATGTATGTATTTACAAAAAAAAAGTATATAATATGTATGTTTATCCATTATCTAGTACCCATAACACAAGCTCTGCTTAGCGTGGGACTAGATAGTGATGTGTGTATGTGGTAGAATATTATTATTATTATATTGGTCAGGCTGTTGCTGAGCACTCACTCCTGGCCGCTATCCCACTACTGCACGGAGACTTTTGGCTGCTGGGTTTCCCCCCTGGCCCGGTTCGCCCGTCTTTAGTCCACCTGCGTCCCCCAGACTCCTCTGAGAGATCCACATTAATACCTGGCTTAGTGCGGACGTCAAGTCAACGTGGGCCACTCAGCACCAGTACTCCTGATCTCAAACCATCCTCCGGTCCCGACCTCCGAGTAGCCGGATTACAGCAGACGCCACGCTCCCAGTCGACAACTACGCTCAAACTCCCAAACGCTTTACAATAATAATGTTAGTAGGTACAATCAAATCTGAAAGAAGCTTTTTTTTTAATATTGTAATTTTACTTTTCTTTTATTTCTCATTATCATAATTTAAATAAAATAAAAAGATTTCAGAAGTATAAAATAAAATTGCATTCTGATGGTTTTGTAACGCCACGAAAACCGACACGAAAGAATAAAATATATTTTAAAATGTTTCTTTAGGAGCAGCTCCAATATAACAACATATTTATTTATGTAAATATAAACAACACTCACTTTATAAACATATCATCATTACAGCTTGATAAAAAAGCTAATCCCACGCGAATAGAGTCCCAGGTACCACTAGTCACTAATCATTTATCTTTGTAGGCAGATTCCGTAGCGATGCCCAAATAGTATGTACCTATACCTATAGGTAAAAGCAATTTGTGAACTTATGTATTCATATGTTTTAACTCTTAAGCACTCTGATACTGACAGCTGATGCAGAGTTTAACAGCTATGGTATTACTGACAACCTAACTTAAATATGTGTAAATATATTCATGTTATACATAATATTCATCTAGACACAAAGCAAATCATCATGCTTATAACACAAAAAAAATCGGATCGAAATCGATCCCTGTTCAAAAACGACCTACAGCATAGCAATCACCTAGACCAAAATAACGTAGTGTACCAAACTAAAGTATGTACCTAAATAAACACGCAGTAAGAGTCCTGCAGTGACTTTATAATAGCAGTACATTATTCTTATAAATTGACTTACTCCACTCTAAATAGCATTACGAGGAACGTATGTTGTACTTTACGTGAAAATGTGATGTTGCTCGCTAGCTAGACTAGAAGCGATGTGATGTTATAGTGGTATTGTCCAACAGTTTTATGTGTAGTAAACTATTGAACAATGGGCTTGTAAGACTGACTGATTTTTATAAATCTTTGTATATTATAAATTGAAGCCTCAGCTGCAGGATGCAGCGGAGGCTTCAATTTAATTTAATTCAAGCCTGTCTGTAGGAACGCAATACATTAAAAACCTACCGAACTGAACGGATTTGTGTACGTTTATATTTAATAACCTCACATCGCGGTCCTATAGTCAAATTATAATTATAATAATGCAAAGGTAAGGTCGCCCTGATCCGTGCAACCTTAAGAAAAAGAGCATCTGCTCCATAATACATCATGCCAGAAAACCGTCTTATAAAATCTTGATCTAATATGCCTTACAAGGCAAGTTCTTAAAAACGTAAAACTTATGTTTAAAATATATTTTATCATAATGTAAATTCAAATAGACATAACCTATCGACTTTAAACTTCCACCTACATATACCATGGATCTTAAATTGCAATGATGTAAATCTAAATTAACAAAATCTAAAAGTTCGTATTTAATAGCTGACAAAGAGGCCCCTGTATCTACTAAAAATTCTAACCGTAAGTTATTAAAACTTAAATTTACCCAATTAATGTTGTCGTTGTTTGTTTTTCGTGTGAGCGTGTGGCCAACTCTGGTGTCGGAGTTTTCAGACCGCCCGAAGGCCTCCGACATGGCCTAACGATCCTTATCCTTGGACAAGAACCGGGACCGACAGCTTTACGTGCCCTCCGAAGCACGGTAGCGCTCAGATGTAAATGCCACACACGGTCACCCATCCAAGTGGTAACCTGTGCAAGCGTTGCTTAACTTTGCCGATCTGTTACGAACGGCAAGCCAAGTCTCGCTACGAGCGCTAAATACTATCACTAACTAATACCTGATTATGAACGAAAAAACTCATCTAATTTTTCCGATTCATCATTTTTCATCGACACGGGAGTCGAACCATGGTTTTTATCATTTGTAGTAAAATGATTTAAATGTCTATGTATTGCGGCAGCGATAGCCTAGTCAAGTTACCAAAAGACTGCCATGCAGAGGGTATCAGGTTCGAATACACGGCGCGCACCAATGACTTTTCGGAGTTATGTGCGTATTGAATTATTAATTATCGCTTGTCCCGTGCCTCGGAGAGCACGTTAAGCCGTCGGTCCCGGTTGTCATGAAGATCTTTGACAGTCGTTACAGGGCGTCAGTACCTTCTAAATAAACTGACACTACTCTAAACCATGGAATATCGCTATCCCTTCGAGTTGCGGAGGTCAGACAGGCAGTCGCTCCGTGAAAAAGCTAATATTCAGCCACATCTGGTTAGACTAGTAAGCGGACCCCAGAATGAAAACTGGAATAACGCTAGGAGGATGATATTAGAATATATTGCGCCATTGTTGCCACGATTTCCGCGAACGTACCTTGTACCTGATGCGCCTCGTGCTCGGGTATCGCGGCCTCCTTGCCCCGCGCACTTTGACGTACTTGCAATTTGAAGCGGTTGCGACATTTCTCTATTGCTTGGAAAATAACTAAAAAATTTTCGACAAATAAATCCGCGACCTCTATAAAAGAAACGATTTTTATTGTTAAAATGAGATGATTGGCGATTGTATGACATTAGTTGATGGTCCGAAGCTGAACTAGACTCAACTTCGGCCACTCTAATGGCATCTTTAAAAGATGTTAAATTTCATGCTGCCGATGATCGTTCCTAAACGTTGGCTTTTCAAGCCTTCCGAAAAACATTTAATTGCGTTCTTCTGGTTAAGCGGGTGCAATATTTTATATGCATTTTCATCGCCGTTTGCCTGAGAAATAGCAGGTCTACATAGGTCTACAAATAATTTCTCAATTTCCTCGCCAAATTTATTTATTTATTTATTTATTTAAACTTCCTGCAATACAATTTGCACGAGGCGGACTTAATGCCAAAGGCATTTTCTACCAGTCAACCTTAGGGTGATGCAGAGATGATAGTGGCAGGTGTGCTTTAGAGACTAAAAACAAGAGAACTAAATATAACAGTAGAATGATGGTAATACATATTTGCGAATAGAAACTCCTTATACATACATACATATAACATACATACATATGAATAAATATACATGTTTAAATATATTTAATAAGTATATATATATAGGTATATAATATAACATATATAAATTTATATTATAACCATATTTATTACATACACATGAGTATTACAATAATGAAATCTGCTAATACATAGGTAATAAATGAGTACTGCTACTGAGAAGTTACCGATTGTCCACGATATAACTGGCGAACCTTGTACTTGAACGTGTCACGTGTATTGGCCATCCTAATTTCAGGAGGGAGAGCATTCCAAAGTAGGATAGATTGGACATAGAAAGAAGAATGAACAAGATTAGAAGTGTGGGATGGACAAAGAAGTAGAAGATTATTAGATGATCGTAAGTTCTTAACATGGTTGGAGCAAAGATATTGAAAATAAGGCATTAGATAAGATGGGGCATTAGCGGAGTGGAGAAGTGAGTATAATGTAGTCAGCGTACGCAAATTTCGTCGCTGACGTATTGGTAACCATTTTAATTCACTACGGAATTTCGAGACATGATCGAACTTACGATGATTGAAAACGAACCGAATGCAATAATTGAGAAGTCGGTCAAGTTTATTGAGCAGATCTGCATTCAGGTCGAGATAACACACATAACCATAGTCAATTATGGGGAAGATTAAGGTTTGCACAAGCATTGCCTTAGTTCTTGAAGGGAGAAAGTTCTTCAGGCGATAAAGAGAGCGAAGAGTCCCGAAAACTTTCTGGCTAACTACTGCAATTTGAGTCCGCCAATCAAGGGTAGCATCTATGTGCAGACCAAGATTTTTTACAGTTGTGGTAAAAGGTATTACACATCCATTGAAAATGACGGGTGGCAGACTCGTGTGGTCGATTCAAGCAATCATACGCGAGCTTCCTACAACAATAGCCTGGCATTTGGATGGATTCACGCAAAGACCGAATCGATCAGACCATACCTTTATCGCTTGTAAGTCATAGTTAACTTTGCCAATTGCATCTGACAGCTTCTCTACCCGTGCCTGAGAGTAAAGCTGCAAGTCATCAGCATACAGGTGATACGCACACTGAAGTTCACGAGTTATGAGATTGATAAATAATGAAAATAGAAGTGGAGAGAGGATTCCGCCTTGTGGAACCCCAGCAGTCAGATCACACCAATTCGACGATGTTTCATCAGTGCGTACCGACTGCTGGCGTCCACGAAGATAAGAAGAGAACCAATCCCAAGCCTCAGATGAAATATTAAGGTGAGAAAGGACAGCCAGGAGAACATCGTGACTGACGGTATTGAAGGCGTTTGAGAAGTCAACCAAAGCTAACACGGTTAACTCAGCTTTCTCCACGCCCGCCCCAACATCGCCAGTCACTTTGAGTAGAGCGGAAACAGTACTGTGCCCAGGTCGAAACCCGGATTGGAGAGGACTAAGGATGTTGTTGGAAAGGATAAATCTGGAAAGCTGCTTGTGAACACAAGCCTCTAGGATTTTGGATAGGAATGGGAGGATGGATATGGGTCTATAGTGGCTCGGCATAGAGGGATTGGAGACTTTGGGAAGAGGACGAACGTAAGCTTTACGCCACACGTTGGGATATTGGCAGCAGGACAAGGAGAAGTTGATGATATGGGAGATAGCGGGAAGGAGTTGGTTGAGGGCAGTGGCGATCATGCGACGACTGATCTTATCGTAGCCCACTGCCTTTGACTTGATGGATAGGATAGATTTTCTTACTTCATCTGAGGTAACGGGAGAAAAATTGAAGGAATTAATATTTAGAGAAGGCCATTGTGCAATGGAATCAACCGTTTGACGCAGGGTTAGACGATCTAAAGTATTTGAGGTGACGAAATGTTTATTTATATCGTCCAACCCAATAGCCGGCGGAAGATTGCACTGCTTCGACCTGCCTATCCCTAGAGTCCCCAGAAATCTCCAGATATCACCTGGCGATCCGGAGTCAATATTACTAATGATATGTCGGCGTTTGGCATTGCGTATCATCTGATTGCAGCGATTTCTTGCAGCCTTGTAACAGGACCAGTTTTCATCCGAACGATTCCTTTTAAATATTCGGAAAGCCCGATCTCTTCTCCTCATCGCCATCAGAACCAACCTGGACATCCACGGTGCTGGAGGTCGTTTCACTTTGATTTTTCTTATGGGCGCGTGGTTGTCGTATAGCTGTATAACAGTTTTATTGAAAATTTCAACTTTGTCATCGATCGTAACTGCAACCATCAAAGGTTCCCAATCGATGGATGAAGCATCGGAGAGGAGCTTCTCCACATTCATCCTACTAAAGCAACGCGTGTGCAAAACCTTAGGTTGGGGTTTAGGGGGTTTAAGTGCATATGCAAGGAAAATGAGGTCGTGGTGGGAAAATCCGGGTGCGGGATATTGACCATGGGATACAACTAGAGAGGGATTGGAGGTTAGCATCAAGTCGAGCCAGGTATCATCACCAGTGATGTTATGGTGAGTAGCTTGAAGCGGTAAAACATTAAGGTTGGCTGACTTTAGGATGTGAAGGAGTTTTAGTGTGCGAGGAGATTGGATAGATAGGAGGTTGGTGTTGAAATCACCCATAATGACATGGTGCTCGTACTCAGACCCTAAAGATTCTAATACCATTTCTAAGTCGGTGAAATAATCAACAGTAGGGGGACAATACACTACTCCAAGGACAATCTTAGTCCTCCTGACCCAAACCTCTAAGAAAAGAAATTCAGCAGGACTTACAGTATTATTAGAAGAAGCGGCAAGAATTTTATAGGTGTAGTCGCTTCGTAAATAAATTGCAACGCCACCACCCCGTTTACCTATACAATCGCTTCGAATAAGAATATATCCTGGCAGAGGGTAAGTAGTTGAAAGAAGTTGAGGTTTGAGCCAGCTCTCTGAAATTAGGACGGCGTGAACATCAACATCAGAGAATGCATCAAGGAGATCAGTGTAGTGACTGGCCACGCTTTGAGCATTAATGTGACACACGTTTAGTAATTTATTTCGATTGTAGTTAAATGTATTACGGACAAAGTCACCTAGCGACACATCGTTAATGGAAGAAAAACTGTCATCAGCAGAGGAAACTAAAGAATTATTAGCAGACATAAATATATCATTATCATTAGACATATATATAAATATAATATAAATTTATCAATAAAATAATAAAAATAAAAATTCTACGTAATAATTTACAACCTGAGTCTAAAAAAAAGGCAATATCATCACTGCACCACCCGCCAGCAGAATTTACACATTGCACGTAAACTAAAATAAAAAATAAAAAACATACAAAACAGAAAAGAAAGAGACCCTCCAATTCCTCGATATACATCAAAATTAAAAAGTTAAATTAGAACGCGTACAAACAAACGTTTTGTTAATGCACTAACTGAGTATTATTTAACAGTAATGACGCTAATGACAGATGTCATGTTTGAACTTTGACAATTACAGACAATATCATTACAAAAACAAGCGAATTACAGCAATAAAACCTTAGTTATTTATTAATATGTGGGTAAAGAGTTAATGCATACTTGTAAACAAAGGGGTCAAGGTCTAATAAATGTACAAAATAATAAACATAGCAATAAAACTACAGATAAACATATGAGTGTGAAGAAATACGCTGTTAGTACCTCATTTTGTACGCGAAACGTTCTTGCCTGATACGCCTGTAGAACTGGCACTCCCGGCAGCGCTTGTGGTCGCAGTTGAAGTATCTTCTGTGCGTTTTGGATACTTGGCCATCAAGGGATTCAACTCTTCGATGCTGGTGATTTTAGAACGGCTTCCATCCGGCGCCTTTACCACTATGATGCCGTCTTGTGTCCAACAGGACCGCATGCCGAAATGCTGACGAGCACGGCCAAACACAGATTGTCGAGGCTTAGTTAGGAACTCCTTGACGGAAACTGATGAGCCCTTGAACGCTTTCTTCGCCCTCCAGACGGCCAACTTGTCCTCGACACTGTTGAAGCGCACCAAAATGGGACGGGTGTGGTCTTTACTCGGGCTACCGAGCCTGTGGCAAGTCTTGATGGAAGCAATGGAGAAGTTTTTCAGACGCAATGTACTCTGTAGGCTCCCAGCAATAAGAGCAGTGCAGTCCTCTCCGGCAGCCTCGTTGAAACCTGAGAAGACAAGTGCCTTTCTTCGATGCCTCATCTCCATTGTGTCGCACATCTTGACACACTCCAGGATCTGTTTTCTGAGTATGCCAAGCATACTGAAGGCGAGTTCTCTGAAGGACCTGAACTCTTCAGCTACCTTGGCGACGGTGTCCTTGGCCGGCCCACTACTTTGTATTTGAGCCTCCAACTCGTCCATGCGCTTAGCAAAGCAGTCTTCTAGGCTCTTCTGTGCTGCTTGAATCTCCAGTAATTGAGACATGGTGATTTTAAGTGTTTTGCAGTTGTGGATTGCAAGTACTAATGTGCAGTGATCAGCTGGCAGGTGGTGATGTAGCTCAAACTAATTTGTTACATGTACAAACGTGAGTACAGGTTATTTATGATGTTATACTCTCACTTATACAGTTCTATTAAGATTTACTTGATTAAAACTTATTAAATCAAAATTTTCAAAATTTGAAAGCTGTTGTACTTTTTAACACCTACCGCCCAAAAAAAACAGAAAATTCTTTAACAGACTTTTCCTTTCGCCTTGCCTTTTGTAAACTAGACTGTAAGGCTGTATCAGATTTGTGAGTCAGCAAATGTGTACGCATATCTCCTAATAGTAACTCAACAGAACTATAAGAAGTAGCTAAACGCATTTTTGCTCCATAAGTTAATCGATTCTTTAAGACAAAGTTAATTAACAACTGCTTACCACCATCATCAAGCATTGAATCATACAAATCAATTGCTACAATCAATTCTCGAGTAATATTTTCGTCACCATTTATTTTTGGCAGAAGACTAACGGCCGTTTTTAAATTACACTTTTCAGTCGACATTTTTACTTGTAAATTAGTTGAATTACACTAATTGGATTCTTTTTCAAATTTTAATATTTTAGCATAGCATTTTTCTATGGAACAACACAATATTAACAACTCCTTAGAAATATCACTGGACAAGTTACTCAAAATATTTTTAAAATATCCATACAAGCTCTTAGCTTCCAAAATCTTACTGTCAAAGTTTTTACCTTTTCTCCTCGAAGGTCCTAGTTTCGAAATACTATCCTTATAATGATTTAACTGCTCATAAATTTCAGAAAAATTTAACTCTATAATCATAATCTAGACTTAATTATTTCTAATGCAATAAACTATAATGTTTCTAACATTATAGTACTACTGGTGTATCAATTTTACTACGAGTTATTATAACGAATAGAAAAAAATTGTCTGTTCTATAATAAAAATAATGCTTCACACCTTTGCCTCGCCG
The DNA here is from genome assembly GCA_944739405.2 of Euclidia mi. NCBI lineage: Eukaryota > Metazoa > Arthropoda > Insecta > Lepidoptera > Erebidae > Euclidia > Euclidia mi. Next base: position 26,680,599 of record OX123184.2, read on the forward strand.
TCTTCACGTTCTTGGAGTTCCTTGCGACGACGGTAGCTCATTCGGGACAGGACTCGTGCCATGATTTCGTTCCGCAACTGCGCCTGCACCCAGCTAGTGTGGCACCTCATGTACATCCAGAAAAATCTAATCAGGACAGCCAATAACAGACATGTGCAGATGATGCTGAGAAGGATGTTGTTCGTCTGTATGTGCTCTGCAATCGCCTTTGCGTGGTTGTCGCCTCCAGCAGTCTGCGCAATGACCACTTGTTCATTGCTCTATGTTTTGCCCATAGTCGAGTTCAGGAAAGACAGCTTCAAAGTTGTTACGGAGAGCCAAAAAGTCTATTGCAGGTAGCGCCAAACAAAGGGTAACGTCGAGTTTGTAGGGTCCATCATAGGTTACGTTGATGAGTTGGCAGGGTCGCCATGTGGTGTGTCTTGGTATGTCTTAGTGTAGAGGTGTTGGGTTCAATAGAAAGACCAACACGTCAAGCCAGTTTAGGTTGCCATTTATTAGTGTCTTCAAAGTATAAAATATTATACATACGTAAAGGCATGAAATGCTGACATAAGAAATTATAAGGCTACTTACACACTACACTTACACACTACAGTCTGATAAACAAAGAACACAATATGATAAAGAAATACACCCAGCGGTCATTATTTGCTGACGCTACATATTTATTCAGCGCCCATTCATATTTATGCATTTATTGACGCAGCCACTCTATAAACATGCATTTATTAATAACAAGCGTACATCAAGCTTGCATGTTCCTCATTGTCTAGTTGGGCTACTGTTCAAGCCAAAACGCCTGCTTGAATTGTAGGAGTAATGTAGCAGATACGTCATTGAGTCAACGACCAATATTTAAGGATTAATATGTTCACTCACTCACTCGTGTTCGACCTCTGTACGACTTTTGTTTATATACTTCTCTATTAACTACAGTCGAGAGATAGTCCAGCCTTTTATTCCAGCAATCCTGAAATTCCACGATCATTTCTGGTCCGTAACGAGCCGTATGCTTGGAAAAGCGAAGAGTTTAGCTGATAATCAGTGAAAATTGGAAAAATAACAATTGGAATATTTTTTGAGGATTTTGCACGGCGGTAACGTGCTTGGAAAAAGTCTTTGGACTATTATATTGAGCTAAAATATTATCACCCAACACTCGATTAGGTAGTATAAGAATACTTAGGGATACTCAAGGTTAGTGTTTCACCTGATTTTTGTCTATTTCTACGTAGTAACCTATTTGCAACGTGAATAGTTTATACGAACATTGTTCTGTCTAATGCTCATTATTTAGCAAATATATCAATTATACGTACTCTTGTATAGCAGTACAGTAGTTGTATATGCTACATTTATAATTCTATAATTGCAATACAGTTAAATATTACATTTTGTAAATGTTGCATAGGTTTTGTTAACGTAGGTAGGTAGGTCTTATGTTGGTGTATGATAATATAAAGAGATTAAATCGCTTATGTTAGCTTAATTCAATGAATTAATTGTAATTGTGCGGTAAACTAGTCAATAATTTGTTTGTATGATCCTTAAATTCCGACACTAAGTTATTGTGGTTAGACTTTGCGAACATAAACTTCATAATATAAGATTTAGAACAAATTCTCTATTTGTATTTACAGCGGTAGTACATTCCAGTGACTATATTACGACATAAAATCTGTATTTACATCTTCCTTACAATAGTTAACCATTATTAGTGTTTGTAGGCCTGTGCCATAAGTTATCGTATAGAATATGCTTAAATTGTCATTATATAAATTCCAGGTCGACTATCACTCGCTTCCCGGTATGTCCGACGAACGAGAACTAGTTAAAAAGCGAGGTAGCTACAAGGGACTCTACACTGCCTTTATTAAGCACCTTGTAGCAATAAGCGATAAGCCGTTAACTAGTACTGAAGTCAGGGAGTCGCAATTGCGCATGGGGAAGCTGGAGAGTTTGTATGATAGTTACGATGAGATACAGTTGCGGTTGGAATGTTTGGTAGAAGATGTTAAAGCTCAATTATCTGAGCGCACTGAGTTTGAGTCACAATATTACAAAGCATTGTCCAAATCACAAGATTTGCTAAGTAAATACAATACCTAACGATAATGAATATGTGAGTTTAAGTGATAAATGTCTGGCACCAGGCTGTCGGGCGGTTTCTGAATTGAGAATTTCGCGTTGAGAACAATTTAAGGCTTTGTCAAACAGAACGCGCTATAGCGCGGCGTCAGAGCGCTAGCCTGACGCGGCGCTATAGCGTCGAATTGTAAATGTACTATGTGGGTATTACGCTGTCAAACAGAGCGCCGACGCTAGCAGTACGCAACGCTCTGTCGCCGCGCTAGGACGCTCTGACACCGGGCGTTGTATTTTTTTACAGATTTTGTTTTAGCGTCGGCCTGAAATTTTGAATAATGGCTGAAAATACGACTGAAAAACTAATAGAATTAGTTTGGACGTACCCCTGCCTTTATAATATGAAGAATCTTTCCTACAAAAATATTGTAATAAAGGCAAAACTGTGGGAACAAATCGGGAATACTCCGTGATAGCTAGAAAGCTGAAATTTTCACAAATTATTTATTTTGGTTGCCGCTATAACAACAAATACTAAAAATAAAAAAAATAAAATATTAAGGGGGGGTCCCATACGAAAAACCTGTTTTTTTTTCGTATTTTTTGCTCAAAATTACTAACTGTAACAGGTAGACGCTTTAAATTTTCACAGAATATGTAGTAGTATATTACCTTTCAAAATAAATAATTAAATAAATAAAGTAAATAATAAAGGGGGCTCCCATACAACAAACGTAATTTTTAAACAATTTGTTACTCGATATTAATAAAAAGGTAGAAACTTAAAAAGTATTTAAGTATACATACAACGATACATTCTTTTATAGATGATGGTACGGAACCCTTCGTGCGCGAGACCGACTCGCACTTGCCCAATTTTTTTATCATAATGTGCAAATAGTCCACAGTATCATATTGAATTTCATTCGCAGGCCTTATTTCAGCTTCTGCACGAAGACGTCGTTTCGGTGTATTGATTGGAATATTTATTGGACTTCCAGGACCATAGGAAATCTCTCCTCGTTTTCTTACAAGTAATGGCTGTCCTAGTTTTATAAGAGCCTCAGCAGTTCGCTGTCTGAAGTGCAACAAATCTAGAATGGGTATCCTATTTTGAATGTTGCAAGTTTTGCAATCCTCTTGATATTCAAGCCACAGTGCCAAGTCAATGGCATATTATCATCCATAATCTCCATATTTTTAGATCTAATGAAGATGCGGTACAAACTAATAAGACGATCTGTTTGATCTACTCCCTCCATTCCACTACCGCACAAGTTCAGGGCCTGGAATGGTTATATATATTGTTTGGACAATTTGTTCTATCTTATTAACTCATCTTGTTCTCCTATTCCAGCACAATTTGAAGCAAGAACCTGATTCCTTGTTGCCTATCTACTTTATTACAACCACATCTTTGGTAGTTTTCGTTTCTCGATTGGTATACCCTCTTGAGAAACGGTGGGGCTGACCAAGTAAATTGGGGTGTATCCAGTTCTATATATTTTATTGATATGATGTTATTTGTTTTTTTATTGCTTGATCCAGGTTCAACTGCAGGTTTTTCTTCTTGAATTTCTTTTTCTTCGTCAAAACAATCAATCATTGTTATAGTTTCGTTTAGATGTACATCATCAATTAATCGGTTTTCTGATACATCAAGTAATAAGTTAACAATTTCAATGTTTGTACGATTAAGACCTAAAACAAAGTATAAATACCACATTATTATCAATAACAACTGTCTGTCTATACTTTACAGCTTGTCGACGTTTGAAACCTGATGTCCATTGAAATGGCCACAACAAATAATTGCATTTTTGTAATATTATATTATTAAATTGTATTTACGTGTAAATTGTGCCCTCAATAAATACCTAATCTACGAGAAGTAGAAAAATATACACATATATGAGCAACACGCCTTTTTTAATAAAAAAATATTATACAATCTGAAGACTTACCTGCATTGCGCTGAGCCATGGCAAATGTCATTACTTGACGAATATTATGATCTACCCCCACAAAGGACGATTGTGTTTTGTTTATACCGACGTTTTTAGGTAAGCCCCGCGTGCTTTACAACGTTCAAATACAGCTTTAGTCAAAAACGTTTCATGTAACATTAAATATAACGTTAGGTCCATTGAAATGGACACCAGGAACGAAGGAGTTAATACCGAAGTATAAAAATTGTTATAATTGTTTTCGTACAGGTCATTTTGCCAACCGTTGCAGAGAGCCGGGATGTAAGCTATGTAAACGTTGGCATAACACTTTAATACATACGTCGGAGAACAAGGCTGTTGTAAATAACAACAACACATCACACAGTAGCTCGTCTCATTCCGTATCAACGTCGTCACCCACTGACGCCACAACATGCACTAATGCGAGTGCAAATAATATGACTTTGTCTGCAGAAACCGGTCTGTCTTGTGGCGATCGTCAACAACGCGGCGTGTTATTGTCCATCGCACTTATTAAAGTATACGATGCTACCTATCGTGAATATATATTTCGAGCTATGCTAGATACCGGTAGCACATTGTGTTTTATTACGGATAAATTATGTAGACGACTTAACTTAAGTACGAGTCAGGTAAATGGTTTGGTCTATGGCATAAACAACGTGAGTTCTCGCGTTGGCAAAATGTGTCAACTTAAAATGACATCTATGTATAAACAATAGTTACGCTGCTAACATTCATTGTTTCATTTTGCCATCATTAACTTCAGTTAACCGACCTAAAGTTACCTAATAATATTTGTTTAGCCAATCCTACCTTTTACAAGCCATCAGAAATAGATGTTTTAATTGGTGCTGACCTGTTCTGAGACTTGGTAGGTTCGCAAAGAATAAGGTTAGTAGTAGGTAAGCCAGTTTTGTATGAAACATTATTAGGCTGCATCGTGTCTGGCCCTGTTACCTATTGTAATGGTAAATTGTTATCTAATAATGTTTCTTGTAACTTTTCTCAAACCGATTCCAATAATGTTGGCTTAGATAAAATTCGCACCGATTTAATGAAGTTTTGGAATCTGGAGGAGATTTCCTCACAATTCTCACATTATTTATCCAAGGAAAAACTGTGTGAGGAACATTTTGTGAAGAATACAACACGTTTAGAGAACAGTTATTTTTGTGTTCGTATTCTTTTAAAAGAAATGTCTTCTGTATTGGGTGAATCGTTACACAGGGCTTCTAAGTGCCTATATTCACTGGAACGTAGACTGAAATCCAAGCCTGAGTTTGGTAAGTTGTATAGGGATTTCATGTCTGAGTACGAGGCATTAGGGCATATGAATGAATGAATGAATGAATGAATGAATGAATAAATGTAGCTTTATTCAGTAAAGACACAGGAAGACATAGTACAATAAAATAATTAATACTTACCTACTTTAATTAACGGAAACATGTAACTATGTGTACCACGACCAGTCTGAAAAGGTGCCCAGATCAGCTCAATGTCTAGCGGTGACGCCGGACGCTGGTTTTCATCTGGTACCTGCATTTCGTAGATGTCGATATTTTCCTGATTCGAATGCTATGTGTGATAGGTATGAGATATTTTGCATATGACCGAAGTTAATAATTAAAGTGACAACCCTAATGGATATTTTATACCACACCATGGTGTACTGCGAGAAAGTAGCACTAACACTAAGTTGCGTGTAGTCTTTAATGCGAGCTGTGCAACTTCCTCTGGAGTTTCCTTTAATGATGTCCAAATGGTAGGTCCTACGGTGCAGGACGATCATTTATCTATACTGCTTAGGTTTCGGCAACACAAGTTCGTCTTGTCAGCTGACGTTGCAAAAATGTATAGGTGTATCTACGTCCACCCAGATGACAGGCATTTGCAGCAGGTTTTGTGGCGTGAATTCAAATTCAAATTCAAATTATATTTATTTTGTTAAACACAGGCACTAAAAGGATCTTACAAATAGAAGTACAGTGCAAGGCTGTGTCTTGCCAATACTATCGGCATACATAATTTGTTGGATAAAAATACAAAATAATTAAAAGAAACAAGATCAATTAAAAAACATGTATGAGACGTGTCATTTAAAAAAATATTGATAGAATAATAGCATTTTTCACATAATAAAATATTAAGCTTTTTCTTAAAAAGTTTTAAATTTAATTCTTTGTATGCCTCCGGTATCTTGTTATAAATCTTTGGAGCTAGAGAAAACATACTATTCCATAGGAGGGCAGTATTAACTTTTCAAATACATAAATTATTTTTGCGCCTATTACTTAAAACAACATCAGATATACTGGGAAACAAATGAGGATTTGTTTTAACAAATAAGGCTACCTCAAATATATACAAAGACGGAAGTGTTAGAATTTTGTGTTTGATAAAGTATGGTCTACAACTGTCAGTCACTTGAAGGCTGGCTAAGGTCTATCCTTATACATCTTTTTTGTAATATGAACGCAATCCCTTTATGTACAGAGTTGCCCCAAAAAATTATCCCGTATCTAAGTATGGATGCAAAAATGCCATGGTAAGCAGTTAGTAGAGATTCCTGTTGACTGTATGTCTGAGTTTATAAAGAGCATAGGACGAACTACAGATTTTTTGACAGAGTCTCTGTATGGTGTTTCCAATTAAGCTGATTGTCAATCGTCAGTCCAAGTAATTTTGTATTATTTGTCTCACATATATTATTATTTCGATATTTAATATTAATTTGATAACAAGAGCGTTGTCTTTGACAGAAATGCATTATTTGAGTCTTGCTTAGGTTTATCTTCAAATTATTATTATTTAACCTTACAATTATTGAGGTGATTGTGGTATTAATATCCGATTCATACGAATCGGGTTTATCACAAGCTATTGTCCCAGTTCTGTCATCGGCAAATAGTGTTAAGGGATGTTTTGTTAAATAAGATTTTATTAAATTATTGACATTGCCTCTTAAGCCATAAGCGTCAAGCTTTTCTAGTAGAATATTATGATCGACGTAGTCAAAAGCTTGTGTTATATCACAATAAACGGCACATATAAGTATTCCTTTATCAATATTCATCATTACCACATTTAAAAACTCATATATAAGCATTTTTATGGTGTTACCTTTATGAAAACCTTTTTGTTCTTTACATAATATATTGATTTTTTCAAGGTATAAATATATTCTGTGATTTATATATTTTTCAAATATTTTTAAAAAATTTTGCAGAAGTGAGATCGGTCTACAATTTTCAATAAGCTCTTTATGGGTATATACATGAAGTTTTGCGATGTGATAAGATTCACACAAAACAATGCGCAGTACACAAAATTATTAATAAGGTTGGTGAGTCACGACCTTTAGCCGAAAATAGATTGTTAGTTATTATATAGGCAGAAGTATATTGAGTTCATGAGAGAATATGAACAATTGGGACACATGTCCGTGTCAAATTTGGATTGGCGTTCGGTGGAGCATTGCTTTCTCCCGCATCATGACCTGACATCCTGAAGGACAATATTTATGTTAATAACATTTGATCGGGGGCCTCCACCGCGGACGAGGCGATCCTCTTGCGAGACGAATTGATAGGTATCTTGGCCTCTGCTGGTTATGAGTTGCGCAAATGGATCTCCAACTCACCAGCGCTTTTGGAAGGCTTACGAGAGGATCATCAGCAAGATCCACATTTGTTTGAGATTGTTGACAACCCCGCAATGATGGCTGTTCTTGGCGTTCAGTACAGACCAGTCCAAGACATCTTTATGTATAACGTAGACTTGAAATTGCCTTGTTCTTGGAATAAACCTCTCGTGTTGTCTACTGTCGCCAGAACATTTAATCCAAACGGTTGGATTTGTCCTGTCATATTTTTGGCAAAATGCTTCTTGCAGAAGCTTTGGACAGCAGGATTGACTTGGGACGAACTTCTACGCGGTACTTTTGTTGAGGAATGGACCTCCTTTGTATCCTCACTTCCTGCCGTCAATGAGATCTCCTTGCCTCGTCCCATTCTTCCTCCCGGGAAGTACAAGGCAACCCTTCACGGGTTTTGTGATGCTTCGGAACGTGGTCACGCGGCCGTGGTGTACTTGCGTACATTCAGTGCCTCAGGTCAGGTGAGGGTTTCCGTGATCATGGCGAAGAGCAAGGTTGCACTCCTTCGGACATCTCTGACCATTTCGAAATTAGAGCTCTCGGGAGCGGCCCTACTCGTGCGATTGTTGAATCACGTGTCTAACACTTTGGGTAAAACAATTTATATTAATGGGACCTACGCCTGGACAGACGGCCAAATTGTTCTTTGTTGGTTTAAGGCGTCTGTCCACACCTTGGAACAACACGCATGTTTGGAGACACGTGCCAGGTGATCTCAACCCCGCTGATTGTGCCTCGCACGGATGCTTGACGCCTAGTTTGATAGGTCATTCGCTGTGGTGGGGTCCGGAATGGTTGAGTCGACCAGAAATTGATTGGCTTCGAACGCCAGTTTGGAATACTTCTAATTTGCCGGGTCTGCGAACACTCTCTCTTGAGAAGGTAGAATGCGCCTTCGACCCCGATTTTTTGTTAAATCGCTACAGCTCCCTTGACAAGTTGTTGTTGTAGGTGTTACTGCTTGGATAAAGCTTTTTGTTTTTAATTTTAGGCACCCACGACAGAAACGACTGACACCGTTCCTCTCACCACAGGAATGACAGGAGTCCTTTACCTTTTGGGTTCGTTCTGTGTAATTGGCGCATATTGAAAGGTAGATTGTAAAGTTACTTAAGTCGGGGAAATCGAAATTGTCGGGAGCTGTATCTAAATTGAACCCCTTTTGGACGATGCGGGTCTCTTGCGCGTTGGAGGGCGTCTCAAGAACGCCAACCTCCTTTTTGTTACCCAAGGACGGTCAATTGGTACGTCTGTTGGTAACTAACCGTCACCTTAAAAATTCGCATGCTGGTTGTAATGCGCTGTTGGCCAGTTTTGGATTTTGTCTGCCCGAAGAATAATCGGAGTGAAGTCTTTCGTTGCATCCCTTCTACCATGCAGCCCTTGATGGGAGACTTACCGGCAGATCGCTTAACAGAGAGCAAGACGTTTGAGGGTGTTGGCACGGACTTCGCTGGTCCCTTTTTGGTGAAAACTTCAACACTTCGGAACAGCAACACTGTTAAGGACTATTTGTGCGTCTTCGTTTGTCTCTCCACAAAGGCCGTACATTTGGAACTGGTCTCCTCCCTCAGACCGAGGTGTTTGTAGCCACATTTGACAGATTTGTATCTCGCAGAAGTCTGCCTTCCTTGATTCGTTCTGATTGCGGCACTAACTTCACTTATAATTATTTGAACGCCTGATATAATAGGCTTGCCCGACATGGGATAAATTGGTTGTTTTCTCCACCAAATTGTCCACACTGGGGTGGTATATTTAAGGCTGCTACAAAATCGCCCAAGACACACTTGCGCAGGACATTGGTGAATCAGTCCGTACATTCGAGGAACTCGCAACTATGTTTTGTAAGATTGAGGTGGTTTGGAACTCTATGCCATTGTGCCCGATCTCCTCAGATCCGAATGATTTGGAAGCCCTTACGCCGGGCCATTTTTTGATTGGTCGTCCACTTGTCGCCTTGCCTGAGTATCCCTATATTGATACGAGACCTAATCGTCTCTCGCGTTTTGAATTGGTACGCCAGATTACTCAGAGCTTTTGGAAACGCTGGAATTTGGAATATTTGCACATACTCCAGCAACGTGTTAAGTGAACCGACAAGACCGATCCACCCAAGATTGGAGACCTCGTTTTCATCAAGGAGGCTAACCTGCCGCTGCTCAGATGGCGCAGGGGGCGCATTCTTCGTTTGGTAACTGGGGCTGATGGAGTTCCCCGATTTGCTGAGGTCTTGGTGGACGGTTCGGTTCTGAGGAGAGCGGTTGCAACGTTGTCACGTCTAACAATCGATTAACGGACCGGTAGGCCGGTCCGGGGTGGGTGGATGTTTGAAATAGAAATATTGTCTATGATAGTTAAATCGAGAATATTAGTTGGTATCATTTTTTTGTCTATTGTAATTTTTTGACTCTAGTCACACTGTAAAATGACACACTATTCTTTGTTCTTGCCTTGAAAAATTAACACGTTGTCATCTCGTAAAATCATGGCCTTTTTTGAAAGCACATGGTTAAACCAGCTTCGCGAATTGTATTGTGTAATCTTACAAATTGCCGCTATTTGATTTGTCCGGCAAAAGTTGAGTTGAACATTGATATTGCGAAACTTAAATTGTGAATCCGGTGTCGACGTCCACGTGCCCTCGTGTCCTGAAGACATCAAGTTTGTAGGAACAGCTAAGTGGATAATTCATTCAATCTATCGTGGCCACCTTAGTTTTGTTTGTCTTTCCCTAGCTTAGTTGCAGGACTGACACCAGAAGATCTCAGGTAATTAATTGTACAGTCAACTCTAAAAGTAGCTACACACCTCAACATCTTTCCTGAGACTTTTATGAATTAAAACTCCTCGTTTATTATACTTAATTTATAATTTATGATTTAGGCAAGATTTTCTTGTGTAAAAATCCTTAAACATAAGAAAAATTATAACAATTTTGGACAATATAACCATATAAAATAACGTAAATGTATATATATTTATGAAGCTGACTGTACATTGTTTAATTCTTAGCGCCAAAAAACTTGGTCCATATGTCAGACTCCTTGCTTGCCATAGTCATGTGGATGTTATACAAACTTCCACTGCCATCTGCAACAATTTCTCACCTGCCTAGGGCAAACTCTGAACAAAATGTATTAAAATAATATGAGAAATAACATAAAAATTAAAACTAAAATTTAAGAAATAGGTGATTTGTCAGGTTTGAACGTACTAACATTTTGCTGTAAAGTGTTCGTGAATTTGAGAATTGTTGTAGACTGGGAGCGTGGCATCTCCTGTAATCCGGCTACTCGGAGGTCGGAACCGGAGGATGGTTTGAAATCAGGAGTCCTGGTGCTGATTGGCCCATGTTGACTGGCCGTCCGCACTAAGCCTGGTATGAATATGGATCTCTCAGAGGAGTCTGGGGGATGCAGGTTAACTAAGGAGGGGCAAACCGGGCCAGGGGGGAAACAAAGCAGCCAAAAGTCCCCGTATCGGGCAGTAGCGGGATAGAGGCCGGGAGTATGTGCTCAGCTACAGCCTGACCAATATAGCCAGACCCGTTTCTTTTTACCCGACTACGGCGAAGCCAAAAATAAGGGTCATATTTTCGGCAGCCTATGTATGGATATATGTATTTTTGTATGTTCCATGTTTTTGTAGCGCTTTAACTACTGAACTGATTTTAATGAATGGGGTCAATAGATTCGTAATAATGGCCGGGGTGACATAGGTTATATAAATTTTATCTAAATTTTCTATTACGAAATTAATACGTCAGATTCCAACCACAAAAAAATAAACTGAGATACGTAATCATTACGTTTTTTGGTATAAAAAAAAAGGTATTGGTGAGCACATCATAAATATATAACTATTATTATACTGCTGAGTCAAAATATAAGTTGAAAACGCGGTTGTACTTACAAACTGTTTCATTTCACTTTGAATTCGTTGCTTTCGTGTTTTAATATCTCGTTTTACTTACAGCGCAAAGATCATTACAGTACTTTGACCAAATAACTTGCTATTATTAAAATTGAAAAAAAAACAATATAAACGTATTGGAGTATAATGATGAGTAGGAAATATATTATTCACATATGTACATAAATAATATTTAACATCGCAAGCAATAGCTATATGTCCCATCAGTTGCATTATTATCATAATACAAGACTTTGCCTATTTTGGAATGAGATGACCTTGTGCCATTGATCAGACAATATTTTATGTTATTGATGCATTACCTTGATATTCCAATACATAAAGCTCCATTTATTTCAAATATTCCAAGAATTATTCCCAAAAGGGTGATTAAATCTTCATTTTGAAAGATTTCAATTTTCATTAAAATATCGTACTTGCTTTCAAAATAAAGAAGTTAATTCAGTAACGTATAAGATATCAAAAACGGTTAAACGCTTGTTGTGCTACGCACTATGCCATGTAAAAAATAAAGAGAAAATATTTCATTTCACTTCAGTAATTCCCTCAGTGGATCGTACAAGCGGGTCTTACTCATGATAATTAACTTATTTAAAGATGTTACCTCTGTTATTCTCGTCGCGAAAGGTTAAAATCGATTATTCCCTCAGTAAAATTTCATATCATGCTGTATCATTTCTCTATTTAGAAAATATCAAAATAATTCAGAACTACAATACATAATATTCGAGTTTTACCTTCAGTAACGTATGTAAATGAAGTAACATTTTAAAACTAAAACGAGCAGGCCAGTGTAAATTTAGTTATGTTAGTACCATGAGTCACGGTGTGTGGTGTTTGTACAGGCGGGATTAGCCGCGAGTGACCGGCTCTCGCGCTCGCGTCTGGCGGTGTACTGACCGCGTGATAATATTATTTAGATCACATTATGATAATCAATATTTGTAGGGGTTTTTAGTAAATTTAGTGCCTGGTACTGTGTAAAATTGTTTGGCTTTAGAATGTGCATGGATTTGGCAATCCGTGTGATTAAGGGGCAGGTACACAAAGTATTACTACCTCGTTTCTTACTGTAGGTGTCGTGAGAGGCGACTTAAGATAAACACGGAGCATATTGCATCTTTGATAATAAACGAAAAACAGCACATCAAACCCATTACAAATCGGTCTAACCAGCGTGATATAGTAGACCAGATCCTCTTATTGACTCACAATGTTATTGTAACTCAAATTCGGCGAGGCCACAGTACAATAGCGAACTTCTAGAAGCTGTAATATGTTAATCAATATTTGCCATGGTATAATATTACTTTCTGCAATGTCTTGTTTGATTATAGAATTTGCATATAATTTGCTATTTCGTGTGGTGATGAAGTGGGACTAACACTATTACATTCTGCAGGTCTCGTAATTAAAATACGCGAAGTAATAATTATAGAATTTAGGTGACATTTCAGAATAATGTTGGATGGAAACAGGAGAAAAAAATTATCAGAAAAAGTGAAAAACGAAAACAAATCGTTTGAATTAATATTTTTGAAAATTTGTGAATCTGCTTTTGCTGAACTCACTGTATATTTTGTACTCTTAAATAACTCAGTGCACCTGGATTCGAATCACAATCCAATAGTTTTGGTAAAGGCAGTTTTCAGAAGCTGCGGATGAAATAGAAAAATGATTGACAGAATACTATTCACTAGCTCTTAAATTCAGATTTCAAATAATAGAGCTATTGAATATCAACGTTTTAGAATTATAATGTTTATCGGGACATATATGTTGCCTTATTGTTATATATATATTTTGATCTGCTTGTATAATTGTTATGCGTCATTGTGCATTATGTTTAGGAAAGTCGGATAGGATATATACAAAAAGCTACGATTCTCCAGTACATAATATTATACTTCCTGTCATTATCCGTTTACATTACACGGGTATCCTAAGAGGTGACTAAGTACATGAAGCCAATAGTATTCTTGAGAGGACACGGAAAACTCAACATCAAATCCTATACCAACCCGTCTGACTAGCGTGGTACAGTAGGTTTTGCTAGGCTAGTACTTCTTTTGAAGAACACTGCTATTGTGACGCTATTCATCAATGGACTAATAAACTGTCAGATAAACAAAGAAAAAAAATATCCAACGGTCATTATTTCAACGCGCATTCATATTTATGCTTTTATTGACGCAGTCAGTACTCTATAAACATGCATTTATTAATAACAAGCTTACATGAAGCGTGTACGTTCTCCATTGTCTAGTCGGGCTATTGAGTATCCAGTTTTATAAAATTGATGGAGCATTCACGCGGTCTATTTTAGGAGTCTAGTTGTCTGTTGGTTATTTGGCGTTCTATACTGTAATAGTATAGAATTATTAGGGTAGGTTGGTTTATATGTTAGTTTAGATATTACTGTGTCAAAAATCTCACTCAAAATATAGGACTAAATATACATACATGAAAATATTAAGCCTTTTTGTAGTATGTATTTACAAAAGAAAAATATGTATGTTTGTCCATTGTCTAGCACCCTGCCTAGTTTGGGACTAGATGATATTGTATGAATGTGGTCGAATATTATATACATAATTTTAATAGAGTTCCTGGAATATTTTATTGAATCTAAAAAGAGTCAAAGAAAAAACACTTCATAGTAGTTATCGTAAAACCATCGTCTCTATACATTAAATTAATAAAAGTACACGTCACTATATTCATTGAATTGAGCAAATTACCATGTTATCTCTCAAAGCACTGTAATATTCACGCAGTCAATAAATCTCTCACTTGCAGATTAACTTTTATTGCTAGTTGGTTATCTCAAACACGTACACTATCCCTAAGTCAAAACGCTGCAGGAACGCTCTGTACGATTATGCTGAGAATCAATCTCGACCTGAGCGCCTCACTAAGGCAATTAATCACAGAAGGCCATGGTAGCATGAAGCTACGACGTAAACGCTCTACGGCGTTGATGAAGATATAGCTACAATGAACTAAAGCCAGGTGCGGAATTAGGTGCAAGTGTAAAGTTAGATTGTGTCCAGACAACTTAGATAACGCGGAGCCCCGCGAGATATGTGCGTCTATTGTGGAAGAAAAGAGGGAGACGAAGCGAGTGATTTACTCTATGATCTCATAAAAATGCTTTTAAATGACATATTTGTATAAAATAATAACATAAGACAAATTTTAATGACAAACTTGTATTAATCAAATAAGGATTTTTAGTCATAGTTAGGATAATTACTATTTCTTTGAGATTTAATGTACGCGAAACAGGATGTAGAAAAAGCGCATACCTACGATCCTTAAACGTAATCATATAAATGAATTGCTTTTACTTTAATGTATTGCAAGTTGAAATTTCACAACACATTATCTGGATGAAATAATCACCCTCATCTAATGCCCTTTGCAATTGAATAGAGAGCTAAAGCAAGTGGTCACTAAGCGAAAACATGAAAGAGATGTTATTTTTACGTTCAATAAAAAAAAACTTCAAAGACCACGAAATAGAGCAATAAAAATTCCGCTCACCACTTCACACAGCTCTTACCTAAAGCTCAGTATCCCGCGCAGTACAAGTGTTAGAATTAAAGTTAGAAATCTCATTGCTAGCGGGCGAATAACCCTGACGACGTGCACTTCGGTCTCACAGACCGGCGTCGTTTGTTCGATAATCACCCACAATACGGCCCTGGGCCTCGCTGCTCGGATTTGTGGGCAATTCTGGCATTTCAGAAAGCTACATTTGGTTGGGAAGTTGCGTAATTTCCATGTATGCAGTCTTAGTTGGTGAACATAACCTACACTATTTTAATAAGGGTAATGAGGCAAAGTAAATATGTTTTGAACTAAGTACTGAACTTTTTTAATACAAAAGAAAATACATTTATAAGGCGTCTTAAAATACAGATCGATATTGCAGCTTTTAAGATTTGAGTATAATATCAAAGGATCATGCCATCACTCAGAAGAGCGAAGCAGTTTTAATGGGATGTTTTCAAAAATATTTATTGTCAGTGTGATTTTACTGTAGAACCGGTGTGATAAACCAGCACAGTCATGTACACACTATTATTTATACGGTGAATAACCAAAAATCTAAATCACAACATTCAAAGTAATAGACTGCTTCATAAAAACATAAACATCAAACATAATGCCCATAAATATTCATAAAAATCTGGAATACTCAATTGTCAACTCAATAGAGCAATGTGTATAGCACAAATGTGCAGCACGCATCAAATATTAAAAACGTTCGCACAGAGTTGTTCAGTGTAGCACGAAGCTTTAACAGAATGCAATGGGTCTGTGAGACCAGGCTTTAAAGTGAAGGGTTAGAGTATATCACTAGAAATATGTGCGGGGTCTGTCGACGCTAGTTTGCGTTCTATAATGCAATATGCATATTTTATTTGTTTGTGAATCTAAGTAGACAAACGATTTGGCTTAGTGTTGTTGTGAAATATATTCTTCTATGCAGGTGCAAGGTGCAACATTGCAATGTGAGATATTGGTTATATAATCTACAAAAGAGTTCAAACAAAAGGGGTAGCACTTTGTTGGAACTCGACTAACATAAAACTGGTCAAATTCGTGCCGGGATACTTACAAAGTTGAATTCCCTAGTTACCTTCAGAATATAAATCGATGCCTTCCGGCCAAAAGGGGGTAAGCGACATTTTTGGCGAAATCGACTTTTATATATGGTTAGAATCGGCTTTTTTTTCTGCGTCTAATGGTCTAAGTTTCGTGGCTCTAGGACAAACTTTTTGTCGCTTAGGCGGTAAAGGAATTGAGGTTCGAACACTAAGTTTTTCGTCATAAACGACAGTTATTTTTGGTGTATTTTGTGTTATGGTGGTTGGATAAAAATAATATTTCAAAACTGTAAGATAAGCAATTTTGGCTTTGAATATTTTTTTCTTTACTTGAACGTTAAGTAGTTTGGGCTGTAAATACTTTTTTGTAAAAAATACATTAGTCAAATTTTACTTGAATCTTTGTGTACCAAACTTTCGGTTAGGATATTAGGGCAGTTCCTTTGGATAAAATATATGTCATTTATTACTTTTAGGGCTCATATCCGTGACTTTATTTGGCGTTTATTTTTATTTTCCTTAGTCACCAAATCAATCATCGAAGGCGCTTAGGATAATTCATCCAAACGAATGTCGCCTTACATTGTCGCTTACCCTTTTTTTCCCCTCCCAAAAAAAATATCTGGTATGGTGGTTAGATAACAAGGTAAATCAAAGGTTTGGCGGTTAGCTTACAGAAGAATGACAAACAGCGTCGGTTATCTCACTCTTTCGTTCGAACGAAATGTCGTTAGCGTTACACAGCGAACATTCACCGCGGCGTAAGCACCTCCGTGCTTGCGAGTCCGTTTGGCGCGAAGTTTTTCGAAGGAAATAAAACAGTAAGATTATTTTAATAGACTTTTATATTCATCTATAATTGTGTATTCTAATTAGTTATTTTAAGTGTTATAGGTAAGAAGTCATTCTTTTGCTATCTTTTTCAGACAATACTGAATGGTTAAATAAGTACCTACTACAGAGTTTTTATTGGCTGGCCTGGCTTAGGATCATAATCAAGGGTTCGAATCTCAGGTTGGGCCAGCAAGGAATTATTGGATTTTTGATGAATTCTCAGTAACAGTCAAGAGTTAATCCTGCGACTGATATGACTCTGTTGTGTCGAATTGCCTATGGGACTATGGGAAGTTTTTATTCTCTCACTCTCATGAGTGAGAGAATAAAAACTTCACGTTTGTTTTGCACATGTATTAGGGAAGATGCGTCGAACGTATCTTACGTCGCGTCTATTCCGTCAAATGAGTCGGTACACATCTGACGGAAAATGCGTCGAGCGTATCTGCACACATTGAGCTGAAAGCGTGGATATTATGCACACATATCAGTTTGTTCGTGGAGGGCCGCACTCAGGGCAGTTCAATATTTTACTGTCATATTCTTTGCCTAATAATTTTTCGTGTGCCCTGATGTTAGGTAGTCACTGAAGTCCTGTAGTTATTTATATTGCAATTCGAGTTTGACTATTAAAAATATGTCAGACTTCGGAGATTTTTTATAGTAGCCAACAAGCGTTATTTGAATATATTTCCTTTAAAGGTATGGAGGTTCAAGAATAAAAGACGATGATACGATTTGGTTACGGTCTTTAACAAAATGTATACAAATGATATAGAAGGGATTACAGTTGCAGCGCATGACACAAAATGTTTTCAATGTAGATATGTATGGAAATTGTTCCCGTGGACCTTTTAGCACCTCATACCTAAAAATTGGCACACGATCCAAGCTAGCAAGTATGCAAACACTCCATACCACATACTAACACTACATTATTCTACACATTTCGTTTCTGAAAAAATAAGTAAGGTCTGGCGGCCCTGGAATCTTACGATCTTAAAAATCACCGATCTGGGAATGACATGGATATGGTATGTCCAGTACCTACGAATTTAGCGTGCATACCTACGAAATTAGCGTGCATACCTACGAGACGTTGGGCAAATAAAATGAATGCCATTTGGGTTGTACTCCAGAATGTTATCGATATCGATATAGAGCCGGTTAGAGGAAAATAATACATTTTTGTACTAAGTTACTTTAGTTAGTTTAAATCTTTTGCCAGATTAGTTTATTCCATAATGCAAATGTGGGCGGCAAAGCGAAAGACGACCCTTGTATCAAACATGTAACAAAATATTCTCTGAGAGCCCATATCGATACTGTGTCGCTGAGAAAGTACTGGACATGAATGGCACCATACATGCGGTAATGAAACACAGCCTGAAGCACTGATTCATCTAGTTTTAAGACATATTTATGCACAAAAACAAAATTATTATGTTCGATATACAACGATTTCACAGCAGATGGACCATAAACCTTGGCGAAAAATATGGCGACATTGGCACGAATGACATTTCTGATAAAATATCGTCATGATTAATTTATTCAGTAAACTATGGCTATCTCTTTCTTCTGACAGAGCTATTCCTAAGACAAAACGAGACAACACTATGTTTTGTGGCTTTATGTCGTTTTCGTATATATGTGTATAATGTAATTTTCTATATGTACTATTTGCCCTCTCCATGTATATTCCTTACTCAAAGGTCAAAAATCACTTGGTACGTGGTACGCGAGACGTCGACGGATAATTCGTTGACGGAAACGGAACAGACGCTGTACGTTCGACGTATTAACGGATCATTGGTCAGGTGTGAAAAGTTGAACGTTTTTCTATACATTTGTATGTATTTGCGTTACGTGACCGATAAAACGCGACGGATCTTCCGTCAGATATGTTCCGACCCTTAGTAGGTACCTCTTTTGCAAATTGTTATTCTGCCTCAAGATTTGTCACCGTGACTAATTTAACATGTGTCATCATTATTGTTTTATCGATTGAGTGAATGGATACCCATCCATTCACTCGAGTGCAAATGAATGGATACACGGAGAAAGCAATAGTAAGTACACTCTTTGTAGAGTGGCTGAAGGCTGCCACGGTGTCCTCACCTTCCGCCTGACGCATGTCTTCATCGGACATGGTTGTTTTGGGTAGTTTCTTTGCTGTGGAGGAGTCCCCGGGCAACGGACGTAGCGAGGCGATTTACGGCAACTGTAGACGCAGACATGCGGACGACGAGGACCAAACGCCTACCGTCATACCTAAAAGTGGTCCTTAGGTACGACATTTTAAGTTTATATTTTTTGTTATACCTAGAATGTCAGCATGAATGTATAATGCAAGACTAACTTACAATGAGTAACAATTGTTTTGTTTAATTTTCTAAAATAAAGACTGATTGAGCACAATTTCTCTTTTTTTTAATTCATACCTTAGTCGGTTAGCCAGTTTAAAAACTTATAAAAGTCTAATGCATGTATGTAAGTATGTATTTATAATTTTATAAGAATTAATCACAATGTGCTTTCGCGTTGTATAAAAGCGCTTATAGTATTTTTCATAGATAATTAACTTATAACAATTTCCTTGTTCTTCTGCCATTAACCAATAGCCGGTTATGTCATATTGGCTCCACTTGATGAACAGAAAAAGCACAGGTATGCTCTTTTTCTTCAACAGAAATAAAATAAATGGTGCAGTTAAATCATTTGGGTTGGAACTCATTAATTGGGTTGTTTTCATTTACGATGTTTTTTCCTGTTAGTATAATTAGGACCATTTGAGGGTAAGCGACAGTAAATAGTGTTAGGAGTGTGATTTGTTTTAATTAACAATGTCATTTCGAAGAGACCTAATTAAAAACTATATGGTTAAATTTTGAAACTTTAGGAACGTACAGAAAATTTTCTATGATTTTTTTTCACTTATTTTGAACTTTAAACTACTCTCCTGTAAAGTTTGTTAAGTGGCGGTTAGCCTCTTTTGGCCGTAAGGCATCGAAATTTTACTGTAGGCTTAAATAAGTTTGACATAGTTAATCATTACTCGTTGACATATGACATATAACTATACACACAAAGTGGCTGGGAATATCTGAGACGAACAGAACATGAATATGCTGCGAAATTGAGATCATTCACTTGTCATTGGATAGGCCAATGGTGATGTTGTCGGTTTAATTGTGATAATTTTCCTATTCAAAATAGATTGCACCTAATTAAGCAATTAGTTTCAGCTGGCAAGAAATAAGAATAGACTGATATGATAGATTTATTTCGTCCGTGTGGATTAAGAATACGGAATGTCACCACCCCATATCATCCCATGGGTGTCGTAAGAGCCGACAGAGGGAGCATATTATGTAGAGAACAGCACTGTAAGAGAAGGAAAACTTCATACAAACCCTATACCAACCCGTTTGGCCAGCGTGGTGTAGTAGGCCAATTCCTCCTTTCAAAGAAGAGGCCTAGTCCAGCAGTGAACTGTTAACCCCTATCCTGCGCAAGGCCCGCTTTGCCCAACGCACGAAATGCAACGTCATTTCAAATACTTTTTAATTTTTACGTAGACTTGCAGAAAAACGAAAAATTCGTCTACAAAAATATGGCATGAATTATACCTTCCTGGCTTCGTTACGAGTTTATCTAACTAGTTATATCTTTCAATATGTAAATAAAACTGACCTGTTCTCGCAGCGATGTAATATATTTTGATTTTGAGAAATTTCATTGGTATAACTTGTAAACTTTATCTCAATTTATCGAATATCCACACATAATCACCAAACGAACACTTTATTACGTTAAAACAATATACAGTGTGCAAAGATAACTCAACTCATTTTACTTTAGAATCATAATTTCACCATAAAACGTTTTTGTTTACGCGACGAAAAATAACGGCCGCCATTCTTTGGGAACGTAATAAGTGCATTACAAATGTATCGTTACTTTTTCACTGCAATATTTATCACTTTTCGATAAACTATAACTCAATATGAAATCTACACTTATTTTCCAGTAGTTCTGTACATAATACTTAGAAGATTACTCAATGTTTTCTCATTACAAACATTTTTTCTTTTCTCGTGCACACTCATTTCAATATCAAAATGGCCAATATGGCGTCGTCGCAAAGTTCAATGGCATACGTATTTTGTTTAATTAATTTTCGTTTATTCTTGCTCGTTTCCAGTTTATAAAAGTATTAAAATTGGTCAAGCGGAAATCGATAAATTGAATGATATAACAAGATCGTGTTATAAGTGCAAAAACTGTTAAATATCAACAACCAATGATAGATGTCGCGTTACTAACCTATGAGGTACATATTGCAGTTTGAGAATGGAAAATGTCTCTCTGGGTGTTCAAATTCGGATTCAAATTGAAATAATTTTATTTTGTGAACACAGGTTTACAAGTTGTTATACAATAATTTCTAAAGTGCGCTCCATGTCCCGCCGATAGGCATGCAAAATATAACATAGCATCATTAAAATATAATATTTAACAGAGATAATATTCAATGTCAAATTAATATTACATGCAATTACAAGACATAGTTAATTAAATGTCAATTTTAAAATGTCATAATAATTATAAAGGTATGTCAAACAAAAATGTTACAAAGCTAAGTAGAGATAGTTCTTGCTGCAATAAAATGTCATTTAAAAATTCATTAATAGAATTATATGCTTTGTTAACTAATAGGCCAAATAATTTATGTTTAAATTCACTGATACACTTACTTAAAATGATTTGTGTTGGTAGCTTATTAAATATTTTAGGCGCCATAGCATAAACGCTTTTATGGAAAAAAGTAGTTTTCGCAGGTAACAAATGCAACTTTGTTTGAATGACGTTGACTTTCTATGGGCTTAAACAAACCTAAATTATTTTTGACGAAAACACAGATTTCGAAGATATAAAGGGATGTTACAGTGAGTATCTTAAGATTTATAAATTGGGGTTTGCAGGAATCTGTGGGTTTAAGCTTACAGATAGCTCGTATACATTTTTTCTGAGCGATTAATACTTTGTTAATATTAGTACCATTGCCCCAAAATATAAGGCCATACCGCAAAGCAGAGGCCACATACTCATGGTAAGCCGCCAATAAGGCGTCTTTATTAGCAACTTTACTAAGCATATAGAGTGCGTAAGAAAATTGATTTAATTTTATGCATATTTTTTCGATTTGTGTTTTCCAGGAAACATCATTGTCGATATGGAGCCCAAGAAATTTTGTGGTATCTGTTTCTAGTACCAGATAACCATCGTGGTCAATTTGCAAAGTATTTTGAACTGAATGTCTTAATTTAAAATTCATTATATTGGTTTTACATAGATTAATTTTAAGGTTATTAGCATTCAACCAGTCAATTATGGAGGCAATACTTAAGTTAATATCAATTTCTATTTGTGTATTAATCCCCGTGTTATAGATAACGGCACTGTCATCGGCAAACAAGGACATCTGGTGTTTGATAACCTTAGGCAAGTCATTTAGTTAGCAGATAAACAAAAGCGGACCCAATACAGAAATTTGAGAGACGCCATAGTTTAGCGTTCTTTTGCTAGATGAATAAACTATTTCTTGTGTTTTCTCAAAATTCATCTGACATATTTGGGTCATTTGCTTACTATCTTCGAGATAAGATTTTATTAATTTAAGCACGTTACCTCTGACACCATATCTGTAGAGCTTATTTAAAAGTAATTTATGATCAAACGCTCTCGTCATATCCATATACATAGCTACAACTGGTTTTCTTTTGTCTAGATTATGATGTATGGATTCCAAAAATCGATAAATGGCCATATTAATGGATTTATTTTTTCTCAAGCCCATTTGTACTTCACAGAAAAGGTTTTGCTTTTCAAAAAAATTATAAAGATTATTATAGATAATCCTTTCAAAGATCTTTGAAAGCACTGGTAGTAATGCTACCGGCCTATAGTAACAAATTTTTGATTTGTCATCTTTCTTATAAAATGGCTTAACAATTGATAATTTTAAGGATTCCGGGAATGAACCTATTAGTATACAATTATTTATGATGTCACAAAGTGTAGTCGCTATAATAGGCGCTACTGATTTAATTACTTTGGTGTGAATATTATCATACCCAGTACTGTTCGTGTTTTTCAGATTTTTTATTATTGAGATAACATCTTTCGGTACCATTGGTTCCATAAACGTTGTATGATTTTATATTTATATCAAGATGGTAACGCTGACTAACGTTTCTTGGAACTGAGTCTACAAAATAATCGTTAAAATGTTGAGCTATGCATTTAGGGTTTGATATGTTTTGACCATTTATGTAAATATTATTGATAGTTGTTTTAGGAACATTCGATTTCATGGAATTAATCACCCTCCATGTTGCTTTAGACTTATTAGTGCTTGTTTCAATAAAGTGACTGTTTTGTGCTTTCTGAGTTTGTTTTACAACATGGTGGTACCTCCTAGAAAATGTTTGGAAAGCTAATTTTGTATTATTATTTGGTGTCAGCCTATATTTCCATAACATAGCACGTCTGTATTTGCTGCACATTTTAATACCTCTAGTGATCCATTTAGGCCTGAAAACAGTCGATATTTTAAACCTCATTACAGGAAAGCAAAGATCATAAAATAATTTTAATAGGTTGTAAAAAGAATCAAAGCTTTCGTTAGGATCCTTCACTTCATAAACTTCACTAAAGCTTAAGCTCTCGATGCATTTCTTAAATAAGTTAATGTTTTCTATGCAATAATCTCATCTCATTTTATAGTAAAACTTCAGAACACACGTTCGTTTTACTGGAAATTTCATTAATTGCGCTGTATGATCTGATACGCCTAATTCCAATATTTCTGTTTTACAACCGCGTAAATTGTGGAATATGTTATCTAAACACGTACCGCTGCTGGGTCGCGTAGGTAATATATTTCTCAAATACAAAGATTTTTTATTTGATTGTAACATGTCAATATTGAAATCGCCACATGTTATTATTCTCTGTTCTTTTTTATAACAAAATAAACTAATTATTGATGTCAAATTATAAAAAAATATGTCAATTTTACTTGTGCCTGGAACCCTATACTCACATAGTATTATAATTTTATGGTCGCTTAATTCCACTGCACAGCATTTAAACGTATTGGAAACATTAAATTTTTTTACTGATTCTATCTCCGAGAACTTTATATGGTTATGGACTAAAATACATGATCCACCATTACGATTAGGTCTAGTGAAAAATGCAGCTAATGTAAAATTAGGAATTTTAAGAAAATCGACGTCGCTCAATTTCATATTGTGTTCAGTAAAACACAAAATGTGTACTCTTTTATTATTGTGTACAAATGTATCTAAACATTCCGTTATAATATCACTTTTACCCAAGAGACCATTAATGTTTTGATGAATTATATTCAAATAGTTATACACGAAAAAAATTTTGATTACAATGACTTGTACTAGAGCTAGAGACATTCAAAGAATTACAAAATAATGAATCTTTTTTTAAAATAAATTTCAACGTCAGTTACATTATCCACACTTTCTAAGAAAGATGTATTATAATTATTGATTGAATATTCTAAATTTACTAATATATTTTTCATGCCATAATTGTTAACTCTTCCACTATGCTTCATAAACATAGAGTAGTCACATGCTAAGTCAGAGTTTGAATCATAAATTGTTGCATAATTATAATTTTGTAAGTCAAAATTAATTAAATTATTGAACATTTCAATCCTAAAGTTATACATAGTTGAATAATAATTATATTTGTATGTAGGCAAACATAGTATTAAGTTAGTGTGTTGTACTGATATTAATGTCTCACGTATATTCGTAACTAATTTGAAATAATTATTACTCCGTTTAAAATCCTTTTCCCCTATAAAAATCAGGCAATAGTCCCTCATTGTGAAGTTTTTCAATTTAGTGTCAGTGTTATGCAATAGTTGACTTACTCCACAGTTATGTGATAGTGACATATTTTATGTTCAGGAAAGGATTTCTCAGCTATAGTTAGTATGGAGTTGATCGTATTACTATTAATAATACACAGTTTGCTGTTTTTGTCATCACATCTTGTTTTGTTCGTAGTTTCCGCATAGGTGTCTTGTGGTAACGACGACGGTTGATAGGATGTGTTCTCATTCTGAACAAATGACATAGAAGCAGTAGATGCTTTATATGTCGGTGTACCATGATTTTTCGAATTGTCACTGGATTTTTTTGTTGGTTTGCTCAGTCTGTTAGGAGTAGATATTTTTACATTTTTGTGCTTATTAGGTTAAAATTTTTGTGACAGATTTAAACATGTTATGCTTGTTATTCATTTCTTTTATGGTATTTTTTAAACCTGTGTTTTCTAAAGACAAGTTGTTTATTTCTTCATGTGCTGCATGCATTTGTATATTGAGCTCACTAATTTGTCTCTTGAGATCTTCAATTTCAACATTCTCAATCGAAATATTCGGTAAACTGTTTGTGGTGCCATCTATTATCGAGTTATGAGAACTGTCATCGTCCGATATTGCTGTTATCGATTGAGAACGGTTCCTACGATACGTGATATTTTCTAGGAAATTCATTTTATAATTCTCAAAAAGTCAACTGTGCGGGTGAGGTTTGATCCGACGACTTAGACAACGCCAGTCCGTGTGTGTACTGATTGAGCCACACAACTCAGTAATGCTTGAGCCAAATTTTGTCTTCAGTTTGTATGATGTCATAAGCAATGTTCATCAATATGATAAGTGACTCATGCTGCAAATATTTAAGAGAAGTTTAACACTTTTACCGTCACTGATTAAAGGCCTATTCAAACCTGAGCGATATTCGCTGCCGCTGTGGGTAGAGGTACATACCGCGCGGGTTTCGCTCAGGTATTTGGTATCAAGTACCGCGGCTAGTTCTTACCGCTCTGAACGAAACTCGACTACCGCGCGTTATTCTACCCACAAGGATAGCGAATACCGCTTAGGTCTGAACAGTAATATTACCGCATACCCACTGGGTTTTCTCTGCCGCAGACGGTAGCGAATACCGCTTAGGTCTGAACAGGCTTTAATAATCACTTATTTAGTTTGTTTTAAAGTTTTTAATCACAATATCACAAGTTTATTTAATGTTCGAAAGCAAATTTATTATTGTTAGCGCTTGTTTACGTTTGCCAAGTGCACTTTCTTTTGTATTTTAGAACACTTTATGTTTTATTGATTTTATGTTATAGTCTTCCCAATTCTCAATATTTTCAATAGATAACAATTGTCCTGCGTTAATACACTTTACAGTTCATAGTTCTTAACTCCAAATCACAATTACTTCACTTTAAGTATTTTTAAAAACAACTTTAATATGTAGCTCTATAATTTAAGTGTACACCTAGTGGCACCACCTGGTGCTAAATAGTGTTAAAATGACACAACAAACCGTTGTATAATTTATTCAAAATTTTATACTATAAATAATTGTAATGTATTCACGTGAGATATTATTTTAGCGCCTTTGTTACATATAGATTAGCACAGTTATTATCTTCTAGCGGCCCGTCTCGGCTTCGCACGGGTGGACGTTCTTTTTTTAATATGTTGGTAATAACGCAGGCAATTAAATATTTTTTCAAATTACTATAACGACTATTTTTTCAAATTCTCCGCCTGGAGATGTACTAAGCATACAAAAGCCACATTTCTTTCCGTTGGTGTCGTAGAGGCAAATGCGCGTAGGAAATATCATTACGTACTGAAGGAAATCTCCACACCAAATTTTGTCGCCTAAGCATGTTAATCAATGTTGGTATAGTTATGGTATACCTCCTATTGGATCACAATAGTCACAATGCTATTTTAACGCATGTTAGGAGAAACCTATTTCTGGCAATGGATTGAAAAATATATATAACTTTTACTTATGGCGTAGTGGCATAAGCGTTCGAATCGCTGTTAGTTGCTGTAGCTCTACACTGAGTGTCGTGTGTTTGATGCCCAAGCAAATTTATTTTATATTTATTTTTAGAGTGGGAGTCGTCTTATAAAATATACATCATCATCATCCTTGCGCCATCGCGGTTGCGATCCAAGGCCATTGCCTCGGAGCCCGGGTTCCACTTTTCTACTGTATTTCTTCCACTACACACGATCTTCGGCAACACTAGTGGTTAGTCTATTGACACGCATATCATTCCTTACGACGTCAAGCCAGCATTTCTTAAGCCTTCCCCGATTACCTAGTCCCGACGGAGGCAGCATGGCAAGACACTTGTTACCCACGTAACATTCCGGCTGTCGTAAGACGTGGCCTTACGTCTTGCCGCGTGTTTATGCACATCCAGCGTAGTATATTCATCTCCATGACACGCAGATTTTGCTTGTATTGCATTGGCATGCGTCACGTCTTACTATTACATAGTAGGACGGCTCTTATGATGGTCTATTTATAGACCTGTCTTTTAGCTTAACCGGCACTTTTACAAATCCACACACCAATCACCTCACACCATTTGGCCCAGGCAACTGAAATGCGTGCCTTAACGTTGAAATCGATGTCATCAGACGCTTGGAGTACAGGTCCTGGTTTCTTGACCACGTGCAATCACTCGGCAACGTCTCCGCATATGCGAACTGACGCGGGATCTGTAGTTTTGCAGGCCAAGTATTCGGTCTTGGCCACATTTATTTTTAGATCGCCAAGCGTCCCTTGTCCGCAACCAGCAACAGCGAGATATCGTCAGCATATATTATGAGTCTCCAATGCTGACCGACAGTATGTCTGATACCACGTCAAACAGGTACGGATTAACGACGGAAATCTGGTGGACACCGACGGTGATAGGGAAAGATTTTGTAGCGGATAATGTCAACATAGGGCTCCGATACCCCTTTAGATCTAAAGGCCCACCACATCAGCACTCAGGGCACAAAGTCTAATGCCTTCTTCTCCTTATTGTTAAAAATAATAACATTTTATAAAGCTGAAGAGTTTCTTTGTTTGGTTTGTTGATCTCGCTAATGTCAGTAACAGTCAGTAACAAAGTGTCACTACCCCATTTTATTCCGTGGGTGTCTTAAGAGGCGACTAAGGAAATTAAACGAAACATAATATAGAAACTTTGCGAAGATACGGAAAACTCTACATCAAACTCCATTCAAACCCATGGCCAGCTTGTGTATATTTGGCCAAATATTCCTATTAACTCACTGCTACCGTGATGCCCATGTCCAGCAGTGGACTGCAAAATGTTGTGTGAGGATACTGCAAAAGGTTGTGTGAGGATAATAGTAACGTTTTAATTTCGTATACCCTTTAGTATTGAAGCAATTAATTTCTAGAGGAATTACATTTTAAATTGATGCACGCCCCTCTTCCGTACTTATAGTTTCGTAATATCTTTTTACTGGAAAGTTCAATTTGAATAATTTAAAATGTAATTTACAGGTATTTAAACAGTCTTGAGTTTAAAATGATTTATTTGATTATTTCGATTATTCTTAATTTTATCTAATCGATTGCATCAAGCGAGTGTCGTCCCGGTGGAATATCGGTGTTCAGAGCTTGCCTAAACAGACTGGGAATTGTTTGCAGAGGGCAATGGAAGCTTAACTAGATTCATCCAGTTGTTCTTAGCAAGGCAAAGAGTGTCTGACATATATGACCAAGTTTCTTGGCGCTAAGAATTAAAATACAATGTACAGTTACCTGAGATCTTCTGGTGTCGGTCCTGCAACTAAGCTAAAGAATACACAAGATTATATTGGCCAATATTAGCAAGGAATACTTCTACCTAGTGTAGTTTTGCAAATGTCAATGTTCAATTCAATATCACAATTTACAATACGGCGGACTGATCGGTGCCGGACAAATCAATAAGCGGCAATTTATAAGAGTTTACAATACAATTCACGAAGCTGGTTTAATCATTTGTTTTTCAAAAGGCGATATTTTACGAGACGACAAATGTAGTAATGTTTCAAGGCAAGAAGAAAGAATGATTTGTCATGTTACAGTGTGACCAGAGTCAAAAAATTACATTAGACAAAAAAAGATACCAACTAATATTCTCGATTTAACTATCATAGACAATATTTCTATTTCAAACATCCACCCGCCCCGGACCGGCCTACCGGTCCGCTAATTGGTTGGTAGACGTGACAACGTTGCAACCGCCCTCCTCAGAATCGAACCGTCCACCAAGACCTCAGCAAATCGGGGAACTCCATCAGACTCAGTTACCAAACGAAGAATGCGCCTCCTGCGCCATCTGAGTGGTGAAAGGTTAGCCTCCTTGATCAAAACAAGGTCTCCAATCTTGGGTGGATCGGTCTTGTCGGTCCACTTAACGCGTTGCTGGAGTATGTGCAAACATTCCAAATTCCAGCGTTTCCAAAAGCTCTGAGTAATCTGCCGTACCAATTCAAAACGCGAGAGACGATTAGGTCTCATATCAATATAGGGGTACTCGGACAAGGCGACAAGTGGGCGACCAATCAAAACATGGCCCGGCGTAAGGGCCTCCAAATCATTCCGATGTGAGGAGATCGGGCACAATGGCCTAGAGTTCAAAACGGCCTCAATCTTACAAAACACAGTTGCGAGATCCTTAAATGTAAAGACTGATTTACCAATTGTCCTGCGCAAGTGTGTCTTGGCCGATTTTACAGCGGCCTCAAATATACCACCCCAGTGTGGACAATTTGGTGGGGAAAACAACCACTTTATCCCACGTCGGGCAAGCCTATTGCCTATATCAGCCTTGTTTGGTTTCAAGGAAGTTGATAACGTCGTTCAAATAATTATAAGTATAATTATAAGTAACCTAAAAGTTAGTGCTGCAATCAGAACGAATCAAGGAAGGCAGACCTCTGCGAGGTACAAATCTGTCAAATGTGGATACAAACGCCTCGGTCGTGACCGAGGAGACAAGTTCCAAATGTACGGCCTTTGTGGAGAGACAAACGAAGACGAACAAGTAGGCCTTAACAGTCTTGCTGTTTCGAAGTGTTGAAGTTTTCACCAAAAAAGGAACCAGCGAAATACGTGCCAACACCGTCAAACGTCCTGCTCTCTGTTACGCGATCTGCCGGTTAGTCTCCCATCAAGGGCTGCATGGTCCTTGTCGATAGACTTGAGCTTGTAACAAAGGATGCAGTGAAAGACTACACTCCGAATTATTCTTCGGGCAGACAAAATCCAAAACTCGCGTTGCATAATGGCCAACAGAGCATTACAACCAGCATGCGAATTCTTAAGGTGATGGTCAGTTACCAAAAAATGTACCAAATGACCGTCTTTGGGTAACAACAGGGGTTGACGTGCCCCGTAAGGGAGGTTGGCGTACTTGAGACGCCCTCCAACGCGCAAGAGACTCGTATCGTCCAAAAAGGGATTTAATTTAGATACAGCTCCTGACAATTTCGATTTCCATGACTTAAGGATAACAATTTCCTTCTTAAAATGCGCCAATTGCACAGAACGAAACCCAAAAGGTGAGGGACTCCTGTCGTTCCTGTGGTGAGAGAAACGGTGTCAGTCGTTTCTGTAATGGGTGCCTAACATTAAAACCAAAACGATTTTTCCAAGCAGTAACACCTAACAACTTGTCAAGGGAGCTGTAGCGATTTAACAAGAAATCTGAGTCGAAGGCGCATTCTACCTTCTCAAGAGCGAGTGTTCGCAGATCCGGCAAATTGGAAGTATTGTATTATATACTATGCTATACTTACGGAAAATAGAGCAATGGGTGTGGACAAGATCATATTAATCAATTAATAGTATTGCAAATTTTATCCTAACATATTTTCAGCAACGACGCGGCGTTGTAAATTAAGATACTGAGTATCCACAAAACAGCATCGCATAAAATACTTCGTATAGAAAGACGTCGCGCATACACCAAACGAACTTTTTACAATCCAATAAAATATTAATTGATCTAAATAAAAGTAAATTTTATTAGCCGTAACGTTTGCCATAAAAGTACACTTCGGAAATATCCAGAGGGCATTTTGCTGCAGCATTGCACTGTAGCAATACAGTTAAGAATTTAGTCGTATTGCTATTTAGAGGCTTTTTTAACTCAAGTAGCTACTGCCAACAAAAATTATTGTTCATTTCAATGCATTCAAATGTATTATGTACGTTATAATGTACTGAACTATCTAGAAGCACGTTTAATATGAAATCTTTAAGTTTGCTTTACTATGTAGCTACTAAGCAAATAGTGCATGTATATTTGTTAGCTTCTTTTGTACCTTCGCAGTAATTGCAGTTAGACGTATAGAACGGTTGAACTTACCACGTTATTATAGATTTATTTTACTTAGAGAGTAATCGTCCAAAGTACCTAATCACTGAAGTCATCGAGATATACGACCATAATAAATTTATGCTTCTACGTATATCTGTTTGTATGTTTGTCTACATTTTTTTCGAACCTAGGTCTTATTGAGATAATATAATAGCTTTTTATTTCGATCAGGTACCTATATGCCAACATAAAGAACTATTATAAGTTTTTTCAAAAAAAATGCGAATTGCGTAGTAAGAACTTTGTTCAAGTCTGGTAGGTTGGTTTTGAAAATGAAAATTTATTTTATTGATTAGATTTATTTAAGTTCAATTTTCCTATAGGTGCAAGTGTGTTTGTACCAACTCGTAAAAAATATTGATGCCTTTTTTAGACATTAAGGTTTTTAACCTTAATGTCATGAAACAATCATTGGGTGTATGGTGCCGTATCTATATGTAATGGATGCCTAAATATTTCATAGTATTTATAATTGGCACATACTTGCGAAGATAAAACATTGAAATTATAGTAACGCAAAATATGTGTGTAAACTAATTTTATGACCAACGCTCAGACAAGGTCGTGTCTAAGCATTTACACACAGGAGCACAAGATAAGATGTCAAACATCTTGATTGAAACCATTCGTCCGTCCAATCAGCCAAACAATTAAGTACCCCATACACCGAAATGTCCAGTCTTATTACCCCCTTTAAAGCAGTACCCACAATCACCGTACTTTACAAAAAGGATTGTTCGCCAACCGGGTAATTGTACCGTAACAAATGAACTCTTATTTGACGGTTCGTATTTCGAAAGTCCTTCGAACTTTGAGTTTTGTTTCTAGCAGTTACGCAGATTACGATTGCTCAAATCGTTTTTAAAAAGGCAAAGCCCGTAATTTATTCACTGCAGCCTTTTAATTCAAGATCTCGACAATCCTTTTTGAATAATTCTATGTAGTTTTGTGGATTTCGTTTTTATTTATATGGATTTGTAAGATCATGTAGATATTAAAACCAAAATAATATTGTAAATATAAATAAAACTAATTATTGAGTAGTATGGCAATTTTTGTTTAAAATAATTTTCTTAATGACCAGTGAAAGGGATCGTCACCCATTCAGCACTAGGAATTCATATGTCTGGTTACTTGATTACACACAGCCTTCATCCTCATCCCTTATGTTTAAACTCTCTCACTACTGGGTAAGGGTTTCTCACTATGTGAAGGGATTAGACAAAGTCCACCCCACTGGCCAAATGTGTTGGCAGACTTTACAGTCATGCCTTTCAAGAACATTATTGAGCATTCACCTTTATAATATTAGCATAGATTCAGCGACTATTGGTAGACGATGTAGTTATAAAGATTTAGCAAGAAATGCTTCTCTTCGCACAAATCAAGATTCCATATAACACATGTTACTGTGTTATTATCCCATATGTGATCGACTTAGAACTTGATAGTTCTACTGACCTCGTCAATAGAACCTTCTATTTACTGGCGGTAGAATGCCATGAGCCGTCCTTAATAACTGGACACTATTTGTGTTGTATTAAAGAAACTGTCGCAAACATTATATTTCATCTCATTAATCACTAAGGTGATATGATTGCTATGTAAGCAATTTCTCTATTTCCGTATACCGTTCCACGGTATCTAAAACGTGTACCAATATGTTCTCACATATAAAATATCACATTCATTGTAGCCATACTGAGAAAATATATATTTTAAATCGACGCCCGTAAAACTGCCGTCGCTTCGTTAAATCTCATAACTTCAGACTTTCTGGCAGATTTGTAAGTTTCCAGAGCTTTTAAAGTTTGCAAAGTAAACTGAAACTGATATTTTGCTTATTATAATGATTTATAGACACTGAGTTATATTGGATTTTATACAAACTGATTAATGTACAAGGTCCTAAATTTTGACTTGACTAAGTATTTTCAATATTAAAATAGAATTTCATAAAATTGTAAGTAAAGATGTTAAAGTTTGTTTCGAAGTTTCAATGAAATCAATAATGAAAGGTTATTGTAAAATTAGCTGTATATTGTAAAGGTTAATAAAAGCTTGTGCTTTGTTGCTGTGCTGTATTGAATACAGGCAGTCAAATGGATGAACTCAGCGTGTGATTGAACTGGCAGGTAAAGGCGTTAGATCACTCGATATCAATAAACGTTATTCAGTCAACTGTAAGCAGTGTAGCAAGTGATACGTACACATGAGTTGAGTTTCAATAAATCTTACTCGTATACATATAAACGCGAAAGGTGGTGCGTATGTTTGATACTTTTCATGAAAAACTACCAAACGGTTTTATTGAAAATTTGCAGTAATCTAACTTGGACCTGGACTATCTATTGTAGTGATAAGAGCCCACGCATTTGAATTCGCGAGCAGAAGTCAGTTTAGAATAAAAAGTGCACTGTAACTGCGAAATAGTACAAAAACCCATGAAAATCCACAGTAAAATACAATATTATTTAAAAACCGAAGCAGTTTTGAAACGATTGAACTAATTGCTCATTTCGGCATGAACAAAATCACATTAAAGCACATTGTCACAACATAAAACTAATAACCCATTTGGTTCTCCAATACAACACTTTTGGTAAATTTATTACCAATGTAACACAATAACACTAAAATATAACAACCTGCCACTATTCGTTCATACTGTGCCAATCTCTTCGCACATAAAAAAAAAATAAAGCGATGCTTAAATAAAAATTTACGAGATCAGTAAACAGAAACGGATACGAGAAAAGTATGACTTTTAAACACGATTTCATTCTTCGTCCGGCGATTCTATATAAAAGAGAATGTTGAATTAGAAAGGATATATTTCTATTTATTTATCAGGTGGGACCCTGGGCGTAAATATTTTATTTGGAGCTATAAAATATAAATATTTTATGGCGTCTCGAAGTGTGCGGAGGTATAAAAAGTGCAGTAAACCGAACATATCCCGACATTATTGGGAAATGTGAAGGCTCTACAGTGTAAACGTTGGATTTACTTTGATATCTGCAGAGCAAATGTTTGTGAGGTTTCTCGACTGGGTCAAGGGTATGATAAGTGACAAATCAAACATGTTCACTGTGAAACTTTATATAAAAATAAGCTCTCACGTGAGATTTTGTGTTTGTAGGATACTGGGCTTTGTGGAACAGACCGTTGTTTGGATAATATTGGTTTTGTTTCAATATTGAAGGGTGTGGTTATAAAACATGAAACCAACGAAACGATTAAGATACTCGACGCTTGGACATTGGACATTATTTAGGTACAAAAGTAAAGGGTGAGAAAATTATATTCTACAATGTCTATATTACGTGGGGCAGCAGTAAGCTTGTAACCATGACAACGATGATGATGTTGACATCAGGCAGAACAGTATGATTCAAATTATACTCAAGTACGTTCTCGAAGGCTACTTTTGCCATAATAATATGATCTATAAAACATGTGTGTTTTTGATTACCTTGTAGAAATTATAAAGGATAGCTTTGCCATAAGGATAAATAATTGTATTAACTGTCCTTAGTACAGCTACAGCTATTCTTATGGCACTACTATCACTTTTAATTCTTACAAGGTACCGGTATTTTCGGGTTATTTTGGCTCGTTTTGCCGCATATTTGTAGAAACCTATCTGGTGTAAAGGCTCTGATTGTCTTCTAAGGGTGATTATGGTTTTATTTGATAAATAAAGATAAAATTTAGTTATAAAGATGTTATTTTGATTAGAAAAATTTACAATTTCATTATATCAATTTATTCTTAATTCAAATTAAAAATAAATATATACATATCATGAAATAAACTTGCTGAGGATGTTATTTTAGAAAGGGTTACTTTGGCTCGCAGATTTTTCCTGGTACAAAACTTATACTGAACCAAGCCCAAAGCCAAAGTAAGACGTAAAAAGTGAAAGGTAACAACAATAAAGGTTTTAGACATTTCAAATTCTTTAGTTCTGGAAGGAAAAATTAACTAAAATATTCTTTTATATAATTTTCTTACTTAGTTTAAAGATAAATTAAAAAAAAAATGCTTTTACTTATGACTAAATTGCTGTTTTAATATATGGAAATACAAATAAATGTTTACAAAATTATCAAACACCTCCCAACAGTATTTTTACGGATCTATGTAAATGGGAATGTTGTATTTTACTGCAGCTTCCTGCTAAGGCATTGCCGTAGACCTCACAACATTCAAGCACTCCTCTAGTTCTCCCTCTGTATATTAATCTACATATCAGCAACTGCCTAGCCTTTGCCAGTACTTTGATGGCATCATAGATGTCTGAAACGTAACAAATTCGATTATACAATATATATTGATTAAAATTTATACAATCGGATAAATTTCATTTAACATTATCATAGAACGACCCGTTGGCGCAATGGGAGTGTAAGCGACTGCTATGCCGAAGGTCGCGGGCTCGATTCCCACTCAAGTCAAACATTTGTGTGCATGAACATGGATGTTAATCAAATCAAATCAAATCGTTTATTGTAAAGTAAGTGTACATTTAAGATAGTATACATTAATAAGTGCTTTAGACTTAGCGCCTTTTTCAAGCGTAGCAATACATACAAGCTGAGTAGCATATAAAAACTAGGTACATACATTAGCAAAATGTAACAATACTAAATTATATTTATAGAAGTCATTACATATATTTAGAAAATAAATTTTATAAGTTAGACGTAAGCATTTGAAAGCAGGAATGATATTAAATTAATGGAATTATTAGATTTGAAATTTGAAAATTATATGAGAAAGAAAAATAAAAATACTATTAGAATTCAAGATACGGATTAAAGATAACATTTTAAATAAGAACATTATGATATTACAAATATATTATGTCACATGGAAATTGTATAAGCTTATGAATACTTAAATACCTACATTGTTTGCCTAGTAATAAAAATAATATAAATAACTTAAGTTTGGGAATTTATGCAAATAATGAGCATCGTCATACTAAAGATATATTTTAAATAGGTTATATTTTGTCATTTAAATATTCTGTAACTGAATAGTAACATTTTTGGTTCAGGAAAGTTTTAAGCTGTTTGTTATATTTTGTTTCTATCCTTTCATTTTTAATTATCTTAGGCAATTTGTTATATATTTTAACAGCCATGTAATAGGGGCTTTCGTTAAGGACGCGTTTACAAAATTAGTAGGTACAAAATCGCGTCACTACAGCGACACGGCGGCAACAGTACGTACTACGTACGGTAACTTGCGGAAATGTAGTTCAACTAAATAACTTTGAGACTTAGAATTTTTTGTGATTATGTATCTATGTGTTATAGGCCTGACTGTGCGAATTACGAACAAATAAGTTTCTGATTTTTATATACCTAAATGGACATTATTACTTTATTTTTTCCATTATGTTGATTCAGGAATTTCAGGATATATTTCGGTATTTAGATATTATTTTGTTTCTTAGGTTGAAATCTGGTAAGATTATGTGGACTGATGGTATACCATCCCATTCAAGTGTTGCGACTGGAACTCATAAAAGAGTAGACCTAGTTATGCCAGGTTGGGGCTCATTTTATTTCTTTTAGTGAGACCCTACCACTGGTACTAGTGAAGTAACCATCCAAGGTTATTCGATGAGTCTTACTGGTACTCTTATGTGAGTAGAGCTAGGCATGCCGAGTTTGGGCTCATTTTGTTTGTACATAAAAGACCCTACCATTGGAACTTATGAAGTAACCTTCCAGGGTTATTCGATGACTATTGCTGGTTCTTATATGTGAGTAGAGCTAGGCATACCGAGTTTGGGCTCATTTTGTTTGTACATAAGAGACTCTACCACTGCATTTTATGAAGTAACCTTCCAGGGTTATTCGATGACTCTTACTGGTACTCATATGTGAGTAGAGCTAGGCATGCCGAGTTTGGGCTCATTTTGTTTATACATAAGAGACCCTACCACTGAAACTTATGAAGTAACCTTTTAGGTTTTTCAGGTTTATTCGAAGACTCTTAGTGGTACTCATATGTGAGTAGAGCTACCACTGGAACTTATGAAGTAACCTTCCAGGGTTATTCAATGACTCTTGCTGGTATTCATGTGTGAGTAGAGCTAGGCATGCCGAGTTTGGGCTCATTTTGTTTGTACATAAGAGACCCTACCACTGCATTTTATGAAGTAACCTTCCAGGGTTATTCAATGACTCTTACTGGTACTCATATGTCAGTACAGCTAGGCATGCCGAGTTTGGGTTCATTTTGTTTGTACATAAGTGACCCTACCACTGGAACTTATGAAGTAACCTTCCAGGGTTATTAGATGACTCTTGCTGGTACTCATATGTGAGTAAAGCTACGCATGCCGAGTTTGGGCTCATTTTGTTTGTACATAAGAGACCCTACCACTGGAACTTATGAAGTAACCTTCCAGGGTTATTCAATGACTCTTGCTGGTATTCATGTGTGAGTAGAGCTAGGCATGCCGAGTTTGGGCTCATTTTGTTTGAACATAAGAGACCCTACCACTGGAACTTATGAAGTAACCTTCCAGGGTTATTCAATGACTCTTGCTGGTACTCATGTGTGAGTAAAGCTACGCATGCCGAGTTTGGGCTCATTTTGTTTGTACATAAGAGACCCTACCACTGCATTTTATGAAGTAACCTTCCAGGGTTATTCAATGACTCTTACTGGTACTCATATGTCAGTACAGCTAGGCATGCCGAGTTTGGGTTCATTTTGTTTGTACATAAGTGACCCTACCACTGGAAATTGTGAAGTAACCTTCCAGGGTTATTCGATGACTCTTGCTGGTACTCATGTGTGAGTAGAGCTAGGCATGCCGAGTTTGGGCTCATTTTGTTTGTACATAAGAGACCTTACCACTGCAACTTATGAAGTAACCTTTCAGGGTTATTCAATGACTCTTGCTGGTTCTCATATGTGAGTAGACCTAGGCATGCCGAGTTCTGGCTCATTTTGTTTGTACATAAGTGACCCTACCACTAGGGAATGCAAATCTCGCGAGATTTGGGCTCAAGCGAGATATCGCGAGATTACGAAGCCAATCTCGCGAGATCTCGTCAATTTCGAGATCTCGCGAGATTGACTGTTTTGTATGTTTTTTTTTTGTAAATAATCGCAATATTTGAATAAATAATAACCATTTTAAGTATTATAAGATACACATTACTTTTCACGAACTTTTCAATAGACTTTAATGCTTCAAACATTGTTTGACGTACTTATCTGTCTATAATTTCTTAATAAACTTTTATGAAGTAAACTTCTACGGACGGATCTGTCAAATAAGAAATAAAAGAAACAACAATACTTCGCTTCTAATATTAAACAAAAATCTTTTAGTAATAAAACATTTCTTTTATAATAAACAAAACAACGAGAGGTCAAAAATAATTTACTTATCATCTATGTTACTAAACTGAGGTATTATTATCAATTAGGTAAATAAAACTATATCTACTCTGTACACTTTTTAGATACCTATTACAGAAACTAATTAACAAAATATACCAAATATACCAATCAAGGGACGATTCAAATCACAAGCCATTATTACGAATTATTTTCAAAGGAGCTCCTTCAGAAGCCCAAAATGTCCAAAGAATCGTCTGCTACACGGCTTCCTTTTCTGTTGGCCAGATAACTAGCCGCTGAGAAGGCCATTTCGTATTCAACGCGAATTGAAACTGCAGTTCTCAGGCAGACGAACTGCAAAATTTTGCCTTTTGACCCCCCGGACTCGTATAAATTCATTTCATTTTTTATTTATGCCGATACCGACAGATTGCGATCCGTCCGTGTCAGTTCGCGCTTCGAAAAAGACGTTTTTATGCTCGAGTGCAATCTCGTAAATCTCGCGAGATCTCGCCCATTTTTCGACCGAGATTAATCTCGCTAAAAAAGGCCGAGATCTCGATCGAGATTGCGTGCCCTACCTACCACTGGAACTTATGAAGTAACCTTCCAGGGTTATTCGATGACTCTTGGTGGTACTCATATGGAAGTAAAGCTAGGCATGCCGAGTTTGGGCTCATTTTGTTTGTACATAAGAGACCCTACCACTGGAACTTATGAAGTAACCTTTTAGGTTTTTCAGGTTTATTCGAAGACTCTTAGTGGTACTCATATGTGAGTAGAGCTAGGCATACCGAGTTTGGGCTCATTTTGTATGAACATCAGAGACCCTACCACTGGAACATACCTATACCTGCATATTGCGATTATTTACAAAAAAACATACAAAACTGTCAATCTTGCGAGATCTCGAAATTGACGAGATCTCGCGAGATTGGCTTCGTAATCTCGCGAGATCTCGCTTGAGCCCAAATCTCGCGAGATTTGCATTCCCTAGTGGTAGGGTCACTTATGTACAAACAAAAGGAGCCCAAACTCGGCATGCCTAGCTCTACTCACATATGAGTACCAGCAAGAGTCATCGAATAACCCTGGAAGGTTACTTCACAAGTTCCAGTGGTAGGGTCACTTATGTACAAACAAAATGAACCCAAACTCGGCATGCCTAGCTGTACTGACATATGAGTACCAGTAAGAGTCATTAAATAACCCTGGAAGGTTACTACATAAAATGCAGTGGTAGAGTCTCTTATGTACAAACAAAATGAGCCCAAACTCGGCATGCGTAGCTTTACTCACACATGAGTACCAGCAAGAGTCATTGAATAACCCTGGAAGGTTACTTCATAAGTTCCAGTGGTTGGGTCTCTTATGTTCAAACAAAATGAGCCCAAACTCAGCATGCCTAGCTCTACTTACACATGAATACCAGCAAGAGTCATTGAATAACCCTGGAAGGTTACTTCATAAGTTCCAGTGGTAGGGTATCTTATGTTCAAACAAAATGAGCCCAAACTCGGCATGCCTAGCTCTACTCACATATGAGTACCAGTAAGAGTCATCTAATAACCCTGGAAGGTTACTTCATAAGTTCCAGTGGTAGGGTCACTTATGTACAAACAAAATGAACCCAAACTCGGCATGCCTAGCTGTACTGACATATGAGTACCAGTAAGAGTCATTGAATAACCCTGGAAGGTTACTTCATAAAATTCAGTGGTAGGGTCTCTTATGTACAAACAAAATGAGCCCAAACTCGGCATGCCTAGCTCTACTCACACATGAATACCAGCAAGAGTCATTGAATAACCCTGGACGGTTACTTCATAAGTTCCAGTGGTAGGGTCTCTTATGTACAAACAAAATGAGCCCTAACTCGGCATGCCTAGCTCTACTCACACATGAGTACCAGCAAGAGTCATTGAATAACCCTGGAAGGTTACCTCATAAGTTCCAGTGGTAGGGTCTCTTATGTACAAACAAAATGAGCCCAAACTGGGCATGCCTAGCTCTACTCACAAATGAGTACCAGCAAGAGTCATTGAATAACCCTGGAAGGTTACTTCATAAGTTCCAGTGGTAGGGTCTCTTATGTACAAACAAAATGAGCCCAAACTCGGCATGCCTAGCTCTAATCACATATGAGTACCAGCAAGAGTCATCGAATAACCCTGGAAGGTTACTTCATAAGTTCCAGTGGTAGGGTCACTTATGTACAAACAAAATGAACCCAAACTCGGCATGCCTAGCTGTACTGGCATATGAGTACCAGTAAGAGTCATTGAATAACCCTGGAAGGTTGCTTCATAAAATGCAGTGGTAGGGTCTCTTATGTACAAACAAAATGAGCCCAAACTCGGCATGCCTAGCTCTACTCACACATGAATACTAGCAAGAGTCATTGAATAACCCTGGAAGGTTACTTCATAAGTTCCAGTGGTAGGGTCTCTTATGTTCAAACAAAATGAGCCCAAACTCGGCATGCCTAGCTCTACTCACACATGAATACCAGCAAGAGTCATTGAATAACCCTGGAAGGTTACTTCACAAGTTCCAGTAGGGTCGTTTATGTACCCACCCAAACTCGGCATGCCTAGCTGTACTGGCATATGAGTACGAGTAAGAGTCATTGAATAACCCTGGAAGGTTACTTCATAAAATGCAGTGGTAGGGTCTCTTATGTACAAACAAAATGAGCCCAAACTCGGCATGCGTAGCTTTACTCACACATGAGTACCAGCAAGAGTCATTGAATAACCCTGGAAGTTTACTTTATAAGTTCCAGTGGTAGGGTCTGTTATGTTCAAACAAAATGAGCCCAAACTCGGCATGCCTAGCTCTACTCACATATGAGTACCAGCAAGAGTCATCTAATAACCCTGGAAGGTTACTTCAAAAGTTCCAGTGGTAGGGTCACTTATGTACAAACAAAATGAACACAAACTCGGCATGCCTAGCTGTACTGACATATAAGTACCAGTAAGAGTCATTGAATAACCCTGGAAGGTTACTTCATAAAATGCAGTGGTAGGGTCTCTTATGTACAAACAAAATGAGTACCAGCAAGACTCATCGAATAACCTTGGAAGGTTACTACATAAAATGCAGTGGTAGGGTCTCTTATGTACAAACAAAATGAGCCCAAACTCGGCATGCGTAGCTTTACTCACACATGAGTACCAGCAAGAGTCATTGAATAACCCTGGAAGGTTACTTCATAAGTTCCAGTGGTTGGGTCTCTTATGTTCAAACAAAATGAGCCCAAACTCAGCATGCCTAGCTCTACTTACACATGAATACCAGCAAGAGTCATTGAATAACCCTGGAAGGTTACTTCATAAGTTCCAGTGGTAGGGTATCTTATGTTCAAACAAAATGAGCCCAAACTCGGCATGCCTAGCTCTACTCACATATGAGTACCAGTAAGAGTCATCTAATAACCCTGGAAGGTTACTTCATAAGTTCCAGTGGTAGGGTCACTTATGTACAAACAAAATGAACCCAAACTCGGCATGCCTAGCTGTACTGACATATGAGTACCAGTAAGAGTCATTGAATAACCCTGGAAGGTTACTTCATAAAATTCAGTGGTAGGGTCTCTTATGTACAAACAAAATGAGCCCAAACTCTGCATGCCTAGCTCTACTCACACATGAATACCAGCAAGAGTCATTGAATAACCCTGGACGGTTACTTCATAAGTTCCAGTGGTAGGGTCTCTTATGTACAAACAAAATGAGCCCTAACTCGGCATGCCTAGCTCTACTCACACATGAGTACCAGCAAGAGTCATTGAATAACCCTGGAAGGTTACCTCATAAGTTCCAGTGGTAGGGTCT
Source organism: Euclidia mi (assembly GCA_944739405.2). NCBI lineage: Eukaryota > Metazoa > Arthropoda > Insecta > Lepidoptera > Erebidae > Euclidia > Euclidia mi. The sequence continues at coordinate 26,723,248 of OX123184.2, forward strand.
CTTATGTACAAACAAAATGAGCCCAAACTGGGCATGCCTAGCTCTACTCACACATGAGTACCAGCAAGAGTCATTGAATAACCCTGGAAGGTTACTTCATAAGTTCCAGTGGTAGGGTCTCTTATGTACAAACAAAATGAGCCCAAACTCGGCATGCCTAGCTCTAATCACATATGAGTACCAGCAAGAGTCATCGAATAACCCTGGAAGGTTACTTCATAAGTTCCAGTGGTAGGGTCACTTATGTACAAACAAAATGAACCCAAACTCGGCATGCCTAGCTGTACTGGCATATGAGTACCAGTAAGAGTCATTGAATAACCCTGGAAGGTTGCTTCATAAAATGCAGTGGTAGGGTCTCTTATGTACAAACAAAATGAGCCCAAACTCGGCATGCCTAGCTCTACTCACACATGAATACCAGCAAGAGTCATTGAATAACCCTGGAAGGTTACTTCATAAGTTCCAGTGGTAGGGTCTCTTAGCTTCAAACAAAATGAGCCCAAACTCGGCATGCCTAGCTCTACTCACACATGAATACCAGCAAGAGTCATTGAATAACCCTGGAAGGTTACTTCACAAGTTCCAGTAGGGTCGTTTATGTACCCACCCAAACTCGGCATGCCTAGCTGTACTGGCATATGAGTACGAGTAAGAGTCATTGAATAACCCTGGAAGGTTACTTCATAAAATGCAGTGGTAGGGTCTCTTATGTACAAACAAAATGAGCCCAAACTCGGCATGCGTAGCTTTACTCACACATGAGTACCAGCAAGAGTCATTGAATAACCCTGGAAGTTTACTTTATAAGTTCCAGTGGTAGGGTCTGTTATGTTCAAACAAAATGAGCCCAAACTCGGCATGCCTAGCTCTACTCACATATGAGTACCAGCAAGAGTCATCTAATAACCCTGGAAGGTTACTTCAAAAGTTCCAGTGGTAGGGTCTCTTATGTACAAACAAAATGAGCCCAAACTCGGCATGCCTAGCTCTACTCACACATGAATACCAGCAAGAGTCATTGAATAACCCTGGAAGGTTACTTCATAAGTTCCAGTGGTAGGGTCTCTTATGTACAAACAAAATGAGCCCAAACTCGGCATGCGTAGCTTTACTCACATATGAGTACCAGCAAGAGTCATCTAATAACCCTGGAAGGTTACTTCATAAAATGCAGTGGTAGGGTCTCTTATGTACAAACAAAATGAGTACCAGCAAGACTCATCGAATAACCTTGGAAGGTTACTTCACTTGTACCAGTGGTAGGGTCTCACCAAAACAAATAAAATGAGCCCCAACCGGCATAACTAGGTCTACTCTTTTATGAGTTCCAGTCGCAACACTTGAACGGGATGGTATACCATCAGTCCAGAAAATCTTACCAGATTTCAACGCAAGAAACAAAATAATATCTAAATACCGAAATATATCCTGAGTCCTGACTCAACATAACGGAGAAAATAAAGTAATAATGTCCATTTATACAAAATAAATTTACTTGTACGTAATTCGCACAGAATACGAGAAGTATCAAATTGATTTTAGCGAATATTTTGTATTCGTTTATTGCTTTTTTCGTCTTCGGGCTGCAGCGACAAGCGACATAGAGTCCACTCCCGACGGCGCTCAAGCGCAGACTGAGATCTCATTGCAGAATTTGGATATATAAATCAAGAAAGTGGCTAAATAAAACGAACCTTGTTGCCACACATTAAGACACACGTATGCGAGCAAAATAGAAGAAAAATGTAAGATGATTTATTGCTTTTTTTTGAGTCAATTTACAATATTTTGAAAAAAAAAATCTAATTGTTTTTGAGTTGACTATATTTACTACCCTATTCTATCTTTGAAAATCTAAATAAATGTAAAAAATAGAGAGAAAATTTTACCCAAAACTAGCAGTATATGCCTATTTTTGATTTAAGAGGCCGTTTCGAATCGATTTTACATTAATATTAATTAAATATTTTTTATTTATTTTCAAATTGATTTATAGATAAAAAGTAATCAATTTATCGTAATCATTAGTTTTATTAGTTATTATCTAAAATTGTCGTAAAATGTACCGGAAATATGTGGTTTTTTGATACAAGCGTAAACGCGTCCTTAAGCAGTTTTGTTTTTGAAGTGGGTAAATGCAATCTATCTTTATGTCGGGTGTTTATGTTGTGGATGTCTTTAATTTTATTAAACGTTTCACTATTTCTGAACACAAATGTACATATATCTAGTATGTATATTGACGGCAATGTTAATATATTAAACTTCGTGAAGTATGGTTTGCAGCTTTGTGTATTGTCAATTTGTGCCAGAATTCTAATACATTTCTTTTGAATTATAAATAGATCGTCTACATTAGCGCTATTACCCCAGAGCATGACCCCATACCTCAGCCAGGAATATGCATATGCGTAATACGCGGACAATGCTGTTTGTGTGTCCGTGCTATGTTTTATTTGGAATAGAGCGTATATGAATCTAGACAGCTTGGATTTGACGTGTTCTATATGTGTTTTCCAGTTCAAGTGCGTGTCTATATTTATTCCCAATAAACTAAAAGTGTTGACTTCTTCTAGTGGTGTGTTTTGATCCGTTATTTGTAGCGCGAGTGGTGGTTTTTTGTATGTCCTAAATTGCATTATCTTTGTTTTCTTTGAGTTTATTTCTAAATTATGTTTTTTTAGCCATTGTGTAACAGATTGGAGAGCGTTTTGGACCTGGTTATTGTAATTTAAACTATCACATTTTATCAGTATTGAGACATCGTCGGCGAAAAGTACTGGCGTGGATGTTTCTGGGTCTAAGGATTTTGGAAGGTCGTTAATATAGATCAGGAACAATATGCAACCAGGAACAAGACGCTTCACTGAGGGATTGAGCATGTTTGGTGTATAACTTGGGATCGCACGGATTTTAATTGTTTTGAGTGTTTGTCAAAATATTCTATTTGAACGATCTGTGTCCTATTTTTGAGATACGACTCAAACCATGAGTAAGCGGGTCCTCTAACTCCGCAACCGTATAATTTCATTAGGAGGATGTTGTAGAGGACCTTGTCATAGGCTTTGGTCATCTCTAGCAGCAATCCTACAACAGGTTTTTTATCATTTATGTATTGAAGTGCTCTTTGTACATACTTATAAACAGCTAGTGTTGTTGATCTACATTTTCTAAATCCATTCTGACTGTCGTCCAGTATCTGGTATCGTTCTAAAAACGAGTAAAAACGGTTGTACATTGCTTTTTCAAAGATTTTAGAAAATGTTGGGAGCAAAGCAATCGGCCTATAATTGTTTGGGGTTAGAGTGTCACCTTTCTTCTTATGTATGGGTTTAACTAGTGAAATCTTAAGTAAATCGGGAAATTGACCTTCTTGAAAGCTTTGGTTAATTAAAAGAGTTAAAGGGGTGGATAATTCCATTGCACACCGTTTCAATAGTATCGGTGGTACGTCATCTATGCCGCAACTATGTTTGTTTTTGGTGGAATTTATAATATTTATGACCTCTTTTTGACTGACTGGTAGCAAGTACAAGGAACACACAGGCGAATTTGCGACATGTTGTCCAATCGGATTTCAATTGTTTGTCTTGGTTTGGGTGTTTCTATGTATAATATGTATGTATTTACAAAAAAAATTATATATATGTATGTTTATCCATTATCTAGTACCCATAACACAAGCCCTGCTTAGCTTGGGACTAGATGGTGATGTGTGAATGTGGTAGAATAGTATTATTATCATATATAATAATAATGTTAATAATATCGATTATACCTGAAAAATTGCGTGTATTTTTTAAATTCTGTAGTTTGTTACCTCAAACACCAATCTTTTTTAATGTATAAAATAGAAAAATGTAGCAAGCAAATACACATTTTATTTCAGTACTTAAAGTTTGACGTCTCTCATTCGTCACGTCGGCGTAAGTGCTACATTTAGACCAGGTCGGCAGCTAAAGGTTAAAGCACATAAGAGGTGTGTCAGGTCTATCTGTAAACTGAAGCCAACAGATACCTGTAGACCCTATTTTAAGGAACTGAATCTGCTTACCCTACCTTGTATACCTATACGAAGTTGTGCTATTTGTTAGGAAAAATTACCTTCTGTTTGAGACATTGAATAGCCGTAGACACAAACTACTCATTCGATTCCCTGCAAAACAACACTAATGAATAATAGTGTATATTGTATGATTTTATGATGATCATATGATGAATTTACAATAATTTACCGAAGTCATTCCTTGAACAATCAAATTGTCATTCATTCAAGCAGAACGTAAAAAATTATTAATCAATAAAGCCTATTATAGCGTTAAAGAATATCTGGATGAAGTTACTTTTGTAAATTGAAATATATATGTATTTTATGTAAATTAATTTTATTAGCTATGACATATTATTTTAATAATTATTTGTAAGTAATTTAATTATTTTGTGACATATTATTATTATTTATTAAGATACATTTGACATTATATCAAGACATTTTATATCTGTTTAATGTTTATATTTATTTATTTTATTAGGCTCAACAAATAAATACAGTTTAAATAAGTATACAGGTAAATTTTCAATCCTATTATAGTTAGGCACAACATTTGTGGAAGAATTATGTTACAGTTACGTTGTTACAAACTCGGTTACATTTCATTTACAAAAAGGGTGCATTTTACTACCAATAAAATATCGAATCTACAAACACTACACAAGATTGAAAAAGATATCGTGTAACAATGTAAGGACATCAACAAAAACATATATTTGAAAACACAATTCAATACAATATTTATTAATGCATATATTTCATATTATTTAATAATAAATTTTGATTTTCGTGCTCTTCAAAACTACTAAATAATCAAGTTAATATTTCGATGTAATAATCAACACGTGTATGGATTAAATTGTATTTGTTTGTGAACTAGCTCAAAAATACCTGGAATCTATTTTGATATTGTATACTAATTACCATTTGACAGGAAATTCGCCAGATGAGTTTGCTGTTCATAGAAATACACACATTTAAGTGAAGCCATACGAATGATTCGAACCAAAGGTAATTATGCCAATTTTGGAATTTCCTAGTAATGAATTGAATTTTGTTTTAAGCCTAGTCATAAAGCAACGCATTGATAATATTGTGTTAATGATGTAAATATTATTATTATAGAATACTAGCCTGTTGTCTTCTTCCTCCTAGTGATCAGTAATCGGAATGGAATGTAACCCATGGGCTACGCTCATATAATATACTTTATACTATCTGCTGCTGTGACCGTGACTTCTGTAAAGAAATCAAAACTTCGGCTAGTAATTAATAAAAAAATGTAGTTCTAGGTCTTTCTACTTAAATGTTATCTCAGTGAAACCAATACGTCGCGATAAAAACGGTAGACTGTTACAGTTATACCCTTACAGTTATACGATATAACTGTAAGGTTTAACCTTATCTGTTTTGTAGGTTTAACACTCGTCACGACTTTGATAGGTGTCGATGACCCGAGGTCAGCAACAGGACACGCAGTAACGCTTGCGTTAGGCGACGCAAACAAATTCGCTGACTCAAAATTGCCGACAGATGCATTTTGAGCCCCGGGACGAATGTTGACGTTTGAAGGCGACTTACTTGCTGACATAGCATTCCGTAGTAACACTATCTCTGCACGCAGCTCACTTATGGTGCTATCCGATGATTCCATTTGATTTGAGATTACAATACTAATCTGTTAGTTAGCTTTTGGTAGCGAGCGCGGTTGAGTATGCCAAACATACTCAACCGCGCTCGCTACCAAAAGATATGTTCAGAGCTTGCCTATATAGACTGGGAATTGTTTGCAGAGGGCAATGGAAGCTTAATTAGATTCAACCAGTTGTTCTAAGCAAGGCAAAGAGTGTCTGACATATATGACCAAGTTTCTTAGCGCTAAGTACAATGTACAGTTACCTAAGATCTTCTGGTGTCGGTCCTGCAACTAAGCCAAAGAATACACAATACTATATTGGCCAATATTAGCAAGTGATACTTCTACCTAGTGCCGGTTTCATACGCCCGCTGCACGAGGTGCGGATTTACACAACTTTTGCAGATGTCAATGTTCTATTCAATATCACAATTTACAATACGGCGCACAGTGTTTTATGAAGACCATTTTTCGGACACCGTCTTTTTATTAAAGAAGCTAATAGATATATTCAATAAAAAGAAATATTTCGTATCCCCATTAAGCTAGCATCTCTAGTTTTTTAGAAAAACTTTTTTGAAAATCTTCATATTTTAAAGCGGATATTTAGAAAAAAAGATATTCCTCTTAAACTAAGCATGATACGCAATAATAATGTTACAAGCACCGATAGCGTCTCTTTCACTGCACATTTTACAGTTAAAATGAACCTCATAACTTGACTAGATTCAAATTTAAGCGAGATTTTGGATTTTTAGATTTTCTTACTTTTCCCGAAGATTCTACCAAATGTGGAAAAGTTATATATACAGAAAGGATGCTCTTTACTTTCCTCATCTACTCAATAAATTTCAGACCCCAAATCCATGGAATCTAGAAGTTATTCCATATAACTGTTTTTGCTAGTTTTTTCATATTTATATTCTGGATTTTAATGATTAAATTTTTATTCGATATTGATTTCTTTACAACATATAATTTAGTTATAAAATCAATATCGAATAAAAATTGTATCATTAAAATCCGGAATACAAATGTGAAAACCCTAGCAAAAACAGTTAATTTGGAATAACTTCTAGATTCCATGGATTTCGGGTCTGAAATTTATTGAGTATATGAGGAAAGTAAAGAGCATCATTTCCGTATATATAACTTTTCCACATTTGGTAGAATCTTCGGGAAAAGTAAGAAAATCTAAAAATCCAAAATCTCGCTTAAATTTGAATCTAGTCAAGTTATGAGGTTCATTTTAACTGTAAAATGTGCAGTGAAAGAGACGCTATCGGTGCTTGTAACATTATTATTGCGTATCATGCTTAGTTTAAGAGGAATATCTTTTTTTCTAAATATCCGCTTTAAAATATGAAGATTTTCAAAAAAGTTTTTCTAAAAAACTAGAGATGCTAGCTTAATGAGGATACGAAATATTTCTTTTTATTGAATATATCTATTAGCTTCTTTAATAAAAAGACGGTGTCCGAAAAATGGTCTTTATAAAACACTGTGCGGCGGACTGATCGGTGCCGAACAAATCAATTAGCGGCAATTTATAAGATTGGACAATAATACTCCTCTACCCTACCCCCCACGAAGAGATTATTGTCCGTGACCCAGGGTGCACCAGGCCCAGCGACTGCTCTTCACCCCGGACGTATCCGCAAGCAGGGGACCAGCGGCCGCTGAGTGCACGGGGAGGTCTTCTGCGCGCACCCTGACTGAAATTATACCATGAACTGATGAACTTTATCATGACTAAACACATTGTAATGCATGTATTGAAATGTAGATTCCAATTTTATTGTTCTACTATGTTTAATGGTTAAAAAGCTGAAATCCAAAAGGGACTTGAGCCTAAAAAGCTGCTGCCTATTTCTTACTGGTATTTTTTTTCTGGAAATTACAATTTTTCGTAATTGTGTACCTATATATACGTTTGTTTCAACTAGAGACTATCAAGTACTTTTGAGACGTCACCGTCAATAGTGTCAATGACGTTTTGCCAATAACTATTTAAAAAAGATAAAAGTAAACTTGAGGTCCCTTCCAATTAATGCTTTCTATCCCTCCTTTATGCAACGTTTCTTTCTTTTCACACCTATCTCTTCCTTTATCTCCATGTTTTATCTGCATAGCAACACAATACAGCGATATTTCTTAATAACCATTTTTATACGCGACCCAAACCGACACAGTAGTAATATTTAGTTAATCCAAATTAAATATAAGTGAAATGAGCTCCCATTTTATAACAGCTCTCACAGAGCCATGTTGTTCATATACCTCTCATATGGTAAACACACCCTCGTAGGGTAGGCACACATTATTTCACGCTCAATGACTTTCAATGAACACAACTGTAACGATACAAAATTATATTTATGTTATTAACGGAAAACATATTATATTAATTAAGCTTTTGTGAATTTGTCTTTGTTCAGAAAACCGACAAAAATAATTTCACGCTGTTTTAGTTTTATTTTAATATGCATGTATTGTGTTTCGGATAAGCGGAGCATGTATGTACGTATCTATGGGCATAAAGAATGAATAAGTAAGTAAGTGCATGTATATTTGTTAGCTTCTTTTGTACCTTCGCAGTAATTGCAGTTAGACGTATAGAACGGTTGAACTTACCACGTTATTATAGATTTATTTTACTTAGAGAGTAATCGTCCAAAGTACCTAATCACTGAAGTCATCGAGATATACGACCATAATAAATTTATGCTTCTACGTATATCTGTTTGTATGTTTGTCTACATTTTTTTCGAACCTAGGTCTTATTGAGATAATATAATAGCTTTTTATTTCGATCAGGTACCTATATGCCAACATAAAGAACTATTATAAGTTTTTTCAAAAAAAATGCGAATTGCGTAGTAAGAACTTTGTTCAAGTCTGGTAGGTTGGTTTTGAAAATGAAAATTTATTTTATTGATTAGATTTATTTAAGTTCAATTTTCCTATAGGTGCAAGTGTGTTTGTACCAACTCGTAAAAAATATTGATGCCTTTTTTAGACATTAAGGTTTTTAACCTTAATGTCATGAAACAATCATTGGGTGTATGGTGCCGTATCTATATGTAATGGATGCCTAAATATTTCATAGTATTTATAATTGGCACATACTTGCGAAGATAAAACATTGAAATTATAGTAACGCAAAATATGTGTGTAAACTAATTTTATGACCAACGCTCAGACAAGGTCGTGTCTAAGCATTTACACACAGGAGCACAAGATAAGATGTCAAACATCTTGATTGAAACCATTCGTCCGTCCAATCAGCCAAACAATTAAGTACCCCATACACCGAAATGTCCAGTCTTATTACCCCCTTTAAAGCAGTACCCACAATCACCGTACTTTACAAAAAGGATTGTTCGCCAACCGGGTAATTGTACCGTAACAAATGAACTCTTATTTGACGGTTCGTATTTCGAAAGTCCTTCGAACTTTGAGTTTTGTTTCTAGCAGTTACGCAGATTACGATTGCTCAAATCGTTTTTAAAAAGGCAAAGCCCGTAATTTATTCACTGCAGCCTTTTAATTCAAGATCTCGACAATCCTTTTTGAATAATTCTATGTAGTTTTGTGGATTTCGTTTTTATTTATATGGATTTGTAAGATCATGTAGATATTAAAACCAAAATAATATTGTAAATATAAATAAAACTAATTATTGAGTAGTATGGCAATTTTTGTTTAAAATAATTTTCTTAATGACCAGTGAAAGGGATCGTCACCCATTCAGCACTAGGAATTCATATGTCTGGTTACTTGATTACACACAGCCTTCATCCTCATCCCTTATGTTTAAACTCTCTCACTACTGGGTAAGGGTTTCTCACTATGTGAAGGGATTAGACAAAGTCCACCCCACTGGCCAAATGTGTTGGCAGACTTCACAGTCATGCCTTTCAAGAACATTATTGAGCATTCACCTTTATAATATTAGCATAGATTCAGCGACTATTGGTAGACGATGTAGTTATAAAGATTTAGCAAGAAATGCTTCTCTTCGCACAAATCAAGATTCCATATAACACATGTTACTGTGTTATTATCCCATATGTGATCGACTTAGAACTTGATAGTTCTACTGACCTCGTCAATAGAACCTTCTATTTACTGGCGGTAGAATGCCATGAGCCGTCCTTAATAACTGGACACTATTTGTGTTGTATTAAAGAAACTGTCGCAAACATTATATTTCATCTCATTAATCACTAAGGTGATATGATTGCTATGTAAGCAATTTCTCTATTTCCGTATACCGTTCCACGGTATCTAAAACGTGTACCAATATGTTCTCACATATAAAATATCACATTCATTGTAGCCATACTGAGAAAATATATATTTTAAATCGACGCCCGTAAAACTGCCGTCGCTTCGTTAAATCTCATAACTTCAGACTTTCTGGCAGATTTGTAAGTTTCCAGAGCTTTTAAAGTTTGCAAAGTAAACTGAAACTGATATTTTGCTTATTATAATGATTTATAGACACTGAGTTATATTGGATTTTATACAAACTGATTAATGTACAAGGTCCTAAATTTTGACTTGACTAAGTATTTTCAATATTAAAATAGAATTTCATAAAATTGTAAGTAAAGATGTTAAAGTTTGTTTCGAAGTTTCAATGAAATCAATAATGAAAGGTTATTGTAAAATTAGCTGTATATTGTAAAGGTTAATAAAAGCTTGTGCTTTGTTGCTGTGCTGTATTGAATACAGGCAGTCAAATGGATGAACTCAGCGTGTGATTGAACTGGCAGGTAAAGGCGTTAGATCACTCGATATCAATAAACGTTATTCAGTCAACTGTAAGCAGTGTAGCAAGTGATACGTACACATGAGTTGAGTTTCAATAAATCTTACTCGTATACATATAAACGCGAAAGGTGGTGCGTATGTTTGATACTTTTCATGAAAAACTACCAAACGGTTTTATTGAAAATTTGCAGTAATCTAACTTGGACCTGGACTATCTATTGTAGTGATAAGAGCCCACGCATTTGAATTCGCGAGCAGAAGTCAGTTTAGAATAAAAAGTGCACTGTAACTGCGAAATAGTACAAAAACCCATGAAAATCCACAGTAAAATACAATATTATTTAAAAACCGAAGCAGTTTTGAAACGATTGAACTAATTGCTCATTTCGGCATGAACAAAATCACATTAAAGCACATTGTCACAACATAAAACTAATAACCCATTTGGTTCTCCAATACAACACTTTTGGTAAATTTATTACCAATGTAACACAATAACACTAAAATATAACAACCTGCCACTATTCGTTCATACTGTGCCAATCTCTTCGCACATAAAAAAAAAATAAAGCGATGCTTAAATAAAAATTTACGAGATCAGTAAACAGAAACGGATACGAGAAAAGTATGACTTTTAAACACGATTTCATTCTTCGTCCGGCGATTCTATATAAAAGAGAATGTTGAATTAGAAAGGATATATTTCTATTTATTTATCAGGTGGGACCCTGGGCGTAAATATTTTATTTGGAGCTATAAAATATAAATATTTTATGGCGTCTCGAAGTGTGCGGAGGTATAAAAAGTGCAGTAAACCGAACATATCCCGACATTATTGGGAAATGTGAAGGCTCTACAGTGTAAACGTTGGATTTACTTTGATATCTGCAGAGCAAATGTTTGTGAGGTTTCTCGACTGGGTCAAGGGTATGATAAGTGACAAATCAAACATGTTCACTGTGAAACTTTATATAAAAATAAGCTCTCACGTGAGATTTTGTGTTTGTAGGATACTGGGCTTTGTGGAACAGACCGTTGTTTGGATAATATTGGTTTTGTTTCAATATTGAAGGGTGTGGTTATAAAACATGAAACCAACGAAACGATTAAGATACTCGACGCTTGGACATTGGACATTATTTAGGTACAAAAGTAAAGGGTGAGAAAATTATATTCTACAATGTCTATATTACGTGGGGCAGCAGTAAGCTTGTAACCATGACAACGATGATGATGTTGACATCAGGCAGAACAGTATGATTCAAATTATACTCAAGTACGTTCTCGAAGGCTACTTTTGCCATAATAATATGATCTATAAAACATGTGTGTTTTTGATTACCTTGTAGAAATTATAAAGGATAGCTTTGCCATAAGGATAAATAATTGTATTAACTGTCCTTAGTACAGCTACAGCTATTCTTATGGCACTACTATCACTTTTAATTCTTACAAGGTACCGGTATTTTCGGGTTATTTTGGCTCGTTTTGCCGCATATTTGTAGAAACCTATCTGGTGTAAAGGCTCTGATTGTCTTCTAAGGGTGATTATGGTTTTATTTGATAAATAAAGATAAAATTTAGTTATAAAGATGTTATTTTGATTAGAAAAATTTACAATTTCATTATATCAATTTATTCTTAATTCAAATTAAAAATAAATATATACATATCATGAAATAAACTTGCTGAGGATGTTATTTTAGAAAGGGTTACTTTGGCTCGCAGATTTTTCCTGGTACAAAACTTATACTGAACCAAGCCCAAAGCCAAAGTAAGACGTAAAAAGTGAAAGGTAACAACAATAAAGGTTTTAGACATTTCAAATTCTTTAGTTCTGGAAGGAAAAATTAACTAAAATATTCTTTTATATAATTTTCTTACTTAGTTTAAAGATAAATTAAAAAAAAAATGCTTTTACTTATGACTAAATTGCTGTTTTAATATATGGAAATACAAATAAATGTTTACAAAATTATCAAACACCTCCCAACAGTATTTTTACGGATCTATGTAAATGGGAATGTTGTATTTTACTGCAGCTTCCTGCTAAGGCATTGCCGTAGACCTCACAACATTCAAGCACTCCTCTAGTTCTCCCTCTGTATATTAATCTACATATCAGCAACTGCCTAGCCTTTGCCAGTACTTTGATGGCATCATAGATGTCTGAAACGTAACAAATTCGATTATACAATATATATTGATTAAAATTTATACAATCGGATAAATTTCATTTAACATTATCATAGAACGACCCGTTGGCGCAATGGGAGTGTAAGCGACTGCTATGCCGAAGGTCGCGGGCTCGATTCCCACTCAAGTCAAACATTTGTGTGCATGAACATGGATGTTAATCAAATCAAATCAAATCGTTTATTGTAAAGTAAGTGTACATTTAAGATAGTATACATTAATAAGTGCTTTAGACTTAGCGCCTTTTTCAAGCGTAGCAATACATACAAGCTGAGTAGCATATAAAAACTAGGTACATACATTAGCAAAATGTAACAATACTAAATTATATTTATAGAAGTCATTACATATATTTAGAAAATAAATTTTATAAGTTAGACGTAAGCATTTGAAAGCAGGAATGATATTAAATTAATGGAATTATTAGATTTGAAATTTGAAAATTATATGAGAAAGAAAAATAAAAATACTATTAGAATTCAAGATACGGATTAAAGATAACATTTTAAATAAGAACATTATGATATTACAAATATATTATGTCACATGGAAATTGTATAAGCTTATGAATACTTAAATACCTACATTGTTTGCCTAGTAATAAAAATAATATAAATAACTTAAGTTTGGGAATTTATGCAAATAATGAGCATCGTCATACTAAAGATATATTTTAAATAGGTTATATTTTGTCATTTAAATATTCTGTAACTGAATAGTAACATTTTTGGTTCAGGAAAGTTTTAAGCTGTTTGTTATATTTTGTTTCTATCCTTTCATTTTTAATTATCTTAGGCAATTTGTTATATATTTTAACAGCCATGTAATAGGGGCTTTCGTTAAGGACGCGTTTACAAAATTAGTAGGTACAAAATCGCGTCACTACAGCGACACGGCGGCAACAGTACGTACTACGTACGGTAACTTGCGGAAATGTAGTTCAACTAAATAACTTTGAGACTTAGAATTTTTTGTGATTATGTATCTATGTGTTATAGGCCTGACTGTGCGAATTACGAACAAATAAGTTTCTGATTTTTATATACCTAAATGGACATTATTACTTTATTTTTTCCATTATGTTGATTCAGGAATTTCAGGATATATTTCGGTATTTAGATATTATTTTGTTTCTTAGGTTGAAATCTGGTAAGATTATGTGGACTGATGGTATACCATCCCATTCAAGTGTTGCGACTGGAACTCATAAAAGAGTAGACCTAGTTATGCCAGGTTGGGGCTCATTTTATTTCTTTTAGTGAGACCCTACCACTGGTACTAGTGAAGTAACCATCCAAGGTTATTCGATGAGTCTTACTGGTACTCTTATGTGAGTAGAGCTAGGCATGCCGAGTTTGGGCTCATTTTGTTTGTACATAAAAGACCCTACCATTGGAACTTATGAAGTAACCTTCCAGGGTTATTCGATGACTATTGCTGGTTCTTATATGTGAGTAGAGCTAGGCATACCGAGTTTGGGCTCATTTTGTTTGTACATAAGAGACTCTACCACTGCATTTTATGAAGTAACCTTCCAGGGTTATTCGATGACTCTTACTGGTACTCATATGTGAGTAGAGCTAGGCATGCCGAGTTTGGGCTCATTTTGTTTATACATAAGAGACCCTACCACTGAAACTTATGAAGTAACCTTTTAGGTTTTTCAGGTTTATTCGAAGACTCTTAGTGGTACTCATATGTGAGTAGAGCTACCACTGGAACTTATGAAGTAACCTTCCAGGGTTATTCAATGACTCTTGCTGGTATTCATGTGTGAGTAGAGCTAGGCATGCCGAGTTTGGGCTCATTTTGTTTGTACATAAGAGACCCTACCACTGCATTTTATGAAGTAACCTTCCAGGGTTATTCAATGACTCTTACTGGTACTCATATGTCAGTACAGCTAGGCATGCCGAGTTTGGGTTCATTTTGTTTGTACATAAGTGACCCTACCACTGGAACTTATGAAGTAACCTTCCAGGGTTATTAGATGACTCTTGCTGGTACTCATATGTGAGTAAAGCTACGCATGCCGAGTTTGGGCTCATTTTGTTTGTACATAAGAGACCCTACCACTGGAACTTATGAAGTAACCTTCCAGGGTTATTCAATGACTCTTGCTGGTATTCATGTGTGAGTAGAGCTAGGCATGCCGAGTTTGGGCTCATTTTGTTTGAACATAAGAGACCCTACCACTGGAACTTATGAAGTAACCTTCCAGGGTTATTCAATGACTCTTGCTGGTACTCATGTGTGAGTAAAGCTACGCATGCCGAGTTTGGGCTCATTTTGTTTGTACATAAGAGACCCTACCACTGCATTTTATGAAGTAACCTTCCAGGGTTATTCAATGACTCTTACTGGTACTCATATGTCAGTACAGCTAGGCATGCCGAGTTTGGGTTCATTTTGTTTGTACATAAGTGACCCTACCACTGGAAATTGTGAAGTAACCTTCCAGGGTTATTCGATGACTCTTGCTGGTACTCATGTGTGAGTAGAGCTAGGCATGCCGAGTTTGGGCTCATTTTGTTTGTACATAAGAGACCTTACCACTGCAACTTATGAAGTAACCTTTCAGGGTTATTCAATGACTCTTGCTGGTTCTCATATGTGAGTAGACCTAGGCATGCCGAGTTCTGGCTCATTTTGTTTGTACATAAGTGACGCATTACTAATTTACTTTAAAAATTTGACGTTCATAAGCGTCACGTTGTGACCTAGATGAATAAATGATTTTTGACTTTGACTTTGACTTTGACCCTACCACTAGGGAATGCAAATCTCGCGAGATTTGGGCTCAAGCGAGATATCGCGAGATTACGAAGCCAATCTCGCGAGATCTCGTCAATTTCGAGATCTCGCGAGATTGACTGTTTTGTATGTTTTTTTTTGTAAATAATCGCAATATTTGAATAAATAATAACCATTTTAAGTATTATAAGATACACATTACTTTTCACGAACTTTTCAATAGACTTTAATGCTTCAAACATTGTTTGACGTACTTATCTGTCTATAATTTCTTAATAAACTTTTATGAAGTAAACTTCTACGGACGGATCTGTCAAATAAGAAATAAAAGAAACAACAATACTTCGCTTCTAATATTAAACAAAAATCTTTTAGTAATAAAACATTTCTTTTATAATAAACAAAACAACGAGAGGTCAAAAATAATTTACTTATCATCTATGTTACTAAACTGAGGTATTATTATCAATTAGGTAAATAAAACTATATCTACTCTGTACACTTTTTAGATACCTATTACAGAAACTAATTAACAAAATATACCAAATATACCAATCAAGGGACGATTCAAATCACAAGCCATTATTACGAATTATTTTCAAAGGAGCTCCTTCAGAAGCCCAAAATGTCCAAAGAATCGTCTGCTACACGGCTTCCTTTTCTGTTGGCCAGATAACTAGCCGCTGAGAAGGCCATTTCGTATTCAACGCGAATTGAAACTGCAGTTCACAGGCAGACGAACTGCAAAATTTTGCCTTTTGACCCCCCGGACTCGTATAAATTCATTTCATTTTTTATTTATGCCGATACCGACAGATTGCGATCCGTCCGTGTCAGTTCGCGCTTCGAAAAAGACGTTTTTATGCTCGAGTGCAATCTCGTAAATCTCGCGAGATCTCGCCCATTTTTCGACCGAGATTAATCTCGCTAAAAAAGGCCGAGATCTCGATCGAGATTGCGTGCCCTACCTACCACTGGAACTTATGAAGTAACCTTCCAGGGTTATTCGATGACTCTTGGTGGTACTCATATGGAAGTAAAGCTAGGCATGCCGAGTTTGGGCTCATTTTGTTTGTACATAAGAGACCCTACCACTGGAACTTATGAAGTAACCTTTTAGGTTTTTCAGGTTTATTCGAAGACTCTTAGTGGTACTCATATGTGAGTAGAGCTAGGCATACCGAGTTTGGGCTCATTTTGTATGAACATCAGAGACCCTACCACTGGAACATACCTATACCTGCATATTGCGATTATTTACAAAAAAACATACAAAACTGTCAATCTTGCGAGATCTCGAAATTGACGAGATCTCGCGAGATTGGCTTCGTAATCTCGCGAGATCTCGCTTGAGCCCAAATCTCGCGAGATTTGCATTCCCTAGTGGTAGGGTCACTTATGTACAAACAAAAGGAGCCCAAACTCGGCATGCCTAGCTCTACTCACATATGAGTACCAGCAAGAGTCATCGAATAACCCTGGAAGGTTACTTCACAAGTTCCAGTGGTAGGGTCACTTATGTACAAACAAAATGAACCCAAACTCGGCATGCCTAGCTGTACTGACATATGAGTACCAGTAAGAGTCATTAAATAACCCTGGAAGGTTACTACATAAAATGCAGTGGTAGAGTCTCTTATGTACAAACAAAATGAGCCCAAACTCGGCATGCGTAGCTTTACTCACACATGAGTACCAGCAAGAGTCATTGAATAACCCTGGAAGGTTACTTCATAAGTTCCAGTGGTTGGGTCTCTTATGTTCAAACAAAATGAGCCCAAACTCAGCATGCCTAGCTCTACTTACACATGAATACCAGCAAGAGTCATTGAATAACCCTGGAAGGTTACTTCATAAGTTCCAGTGGTAGGGTATCTTATGTTCAAACAAAATGAGCCCAAACTCGGCATGCCTAGCTCTACTCACATATGAGTACCAGTAAGAGTCATCTAATAACCCTGGAAGGTTACTTCATAAGTTCCAGTGGTAGGGTCACTTATGTACAAACAAAATGAACCCAAACTCGGCATGCCTAGCTGTACTGACATATGAGTACCAGTAAGAGTCATTGAATAACCCTGGAAGGTTACTTCATAAAATTCAGTGGTAGGGTCTCTTATGTACAAACAAAATGAGCCCAAACTCGGCATGCCTAGCTCTACTCACACATGAATACCAGCAAGAGTCATTGAATAACCCTGGACGGTTACTTCATAAGTTCCAGTGGTAGGGTCTCTTATGTACAAACAAAATGAGCCCTAACTCGGCATGCCTAGCTCTACTCACACATGAGTACCAGCAAGAGTCATTGAATAACCCTGGAAGGTTACCTCATAAGTTCCAGTGGTAGGGTCTCTTATGTACAAACAAAATGAGCCCAAACTGGGCATGCCTAGCTCTACTCACAAATGAGTACCAGCAAGAGTCATTGAATAACCCTGGAAGGTTACTTCATAAGTTCCAGTGGTAGGGTCTCTTATGTACAAACAAAATGAGCCCAAACTCGGCATGCCTAGCTCTACTCACACATGAGTACCAGCAAGAGTCATTGAATAACCCTGGAAGGTTACCTCATAAGTTCCAGTGGTAGGGTCTCTTATGTACAAACAAAATGAGCCCAAACTGGGCATGCCTAGCTCTACTCACACATGAGTACCAGCAAGAGTCATTGAATAACCCTGGAAGGTTACTTCATAAGTTCCAGTGGTAGGGTCTCTTATGTACAAACAAAATGAGCCCAAACTCGGCATGCCTAGCTCTAATCACATATGAGTACCAGCAAGAGTCATCGAATAACCCTGGAAGGTTACTTCATAAGTTCCAGTGGTAGGGTCACTTATGTACAAACAAAATGAACCCAAACTCGGCATGCCTAGCTGTACTGGCATATGAGTACCAGTAAGAGTCATTGAATAACCCTGGAAGGTTGCTTCATAAAATGCAGTGGTAGGGTCTCTTATGTACAAACAAAATGAGCCCAAACTCGGCATGCCTAGCTCTACTCACACATGAATACCAGCAAGAGTCATTGAATAACCCTGGAAGGTTACTTCATAAGTTCCAGTGGTAGGGTCTCTTATGTTCAAACAAAATGAGCCCAAACTCGGCATGCCTAGCTCTACTCACACATGAATACCAGCAAGAGTCATTGAATAACCCTGGAAGGTTACTTCACAAGTTCCAGTAGGGTCGTTTATGTACCCACCCAAACTCGGCATGCCTAGCTGTACTGGCATATGAGTACGAGTAAGAGTCATTGAATAACCCTGGAAGGTTACTTCATAAAATGCAGTGGTAGGGTCTCTTATGTACAAACAAAATGAGCCCAAACTCGGCATGCGTAGCTTTACTCACACATGAGTACCAGCAAGAGTCATTGAATAACCCTGGAAGTTTACTTTATAAGTTCCAGTGGTAGGGTCTGTTATGTTCAAACAAAATGAGCCCAAACTCGGCATGCCTAGCTCTACTCACATATGAGTACCAGCAAGAGTCATCTAATAACCCTGGAAGGTTACTTCAAAAGTTCCAGTGGTAGGGTCTCTTATGTACAAACAAAATGAGCCCAAACTCGGCATGCCTAGCTCTACTCACACATGAATACCAGCAAGAGTCATTGAATAACCCTGGAAGGTTACTTCATAAGTTCCAGTGGTAGGGTCTCTTATGTACAAACAAAATGAGCCCAAACTCGGCATGCGTAGCTTTACTCACATATGAGTACCAGCAAGAGTCATCTAATAACCCTGGAAGGTTACTTCATAAAATGCAGTGGTAGGGTCTCTTATGTACAAACAAAATGAGTACCAGCAAGACTCATCGAATAACCTTGGAAGGTTACTTCACTTGTACCAGTGGTAGGGTCTCACCAAAACAAATAAAATGAGCCCCAACCGGCATAACTAGGTCTACTCTTTTATGAGTTCCAGTCGCAACACTTGAACGGGATGGTATACCATCAGTCCAGAAAATCTTACCAGATTTCAACGCAAGAAACAAAATAATATCTAAATACCGAAATATATCCTGAGTCCTGACTCAACATAACGGAGAAAATAAAGTAATAATGTCCATTTATACAAAATAAATTTACTTGTACGTAATTCGCACAGAATACGAGAAGTATCAAATTGATTTTAGCGAATATTTTGTATTCGTTTATTGCTTTTTTCGTCTTCGGGCTGCAGCGACAAGCGACATAGAGTCCACTCCCGACGGCGCTCAAGCGCAGACTGAGATCTCATTGCAGAATTTGGATATATAAATCAAGAAAGTGGCTAAATAAAACGAACCTTGTTGCCACACATTAAGACACACGTATGCGAGCAAAATAGAAGAAAAATGTAAGATGATTTATTGCTTTTTTTTGAGTCAATTTACAATATTTTGAAAAAAAAAATCTAATTGTTTTTGAGTTGACTATATTTACTACCCTATTCTATCTTTGAAAATCTAAATAAATGTAAAAAATAGAGAGAAAATTTTACCCAAAACTAGCAGTATATGCCTATTTTTGATTTAAGAGGCCGTTTCGAATCGATTTTACATTAATATTAATTAAATATTTTTTATTTATTTTCAAATTGATTTATAGATAAAAAGTAATCAATTTATCGTAATCATTAGTTTTATTAGTTATTATCTAAAATTGTCGTAAAATGTACCGGAAATATGTGGTTTTTTGATACAAGCGTAAACGCGTCCTTAAGCAGTTTTGTTTTTGAAGTGGGTAAATGCAATCTATCTTTATGTCGGGTGTTTATGTTGTGGATGTCTTTAATTTTATTAAACGTTTCACTATTTCTGAACACAAATGTACATATATCTAGTATGTATATTGACGGCAATGTTAATATATTAAACTTCGTGAAGTATGGTTTGCAGCTTTGTGTATTGTCAATTTGTGCCAGAATTCTAATACATTTCTTTTGAATTATAAATAGATCGTCTACATTAGCGCTATTACCCCAGAGCATGACCCCATACCTCAGCCAGGAATATGCATATGCGTAATACGCGGACAATGCTGTTTGTGTGTCCGTGCTATGTTTTATTTGGAATAGAGCGTATATGAATCTAGACAGCTTGGATTTGACGTGTTCTATATGTGTTTTCCAGTTCAAGTGCGTGTCTATATTTATTCCCAATAAACTAAAAGTGTTGACTTCTTCTAGTGGTGTGTTTTGATCCGTTATTTGTAGCGCGAGTGGTGGTTTTTTGTATGTCCTAAATTGCATTATCTTTGTTTTCTTTGAGTTTATTTCTAAATTATGTTTTTTTAGCCATTGTGTAACAGATTGGAGAGCGTTTTGGACCTGGTTATTGTAATTTAAACTATCACATTTTATCAGTATTGAGACATCGTCGGCGAAAAGTACTGGCGTGGATGTTTCTGGGTCTAAGGATTTTGGAAGGTCGTTAATATAGATCAGGAACAATATGCAACCAGGAACAAGACGCTTCACTGAGGGATTGAGCATGTTTGGTGTATAACTTGGGATCGCACGGATTTTAATTGTTTTGAGTGTTTGTCAAAATATTCTATTTGAACGATCTGTGTCCTATTTTTGAGATACGACTCAAACCATGAGTAAGCGGGTCCTCTAACTCCGCAACCGTATAATTTCATTAGGAGGATGTTGTAGAGGACCTTGTCATAGGCTTTGGTCATCTCTAGCAGCAATCCTACAACAGGTTTTTTATCATTTATGTATTGAAGTGCTCTTTGTACATACTTATAAACAGCTAGTGTTGTTGATCTACATTTTCTAAATCCATTCTGACTGTCGTCCAGTATCTGGTATCGTTCTAAAAACGAGTAAAAACGGTTGTACATTGCTTTTTCAAAGATTTTAGAAAATGTTGGGAGCAAAGCAATCGGCCTATAATTGTTTGGGGTTAGAGTGTCACCTTTCTTCTTATGTATGGGTTTAACTAGTGAAATCTTAAGTAAATCGGGAAATTGACCTTCTTGAAAGCTTTGGTTAATTAAAAGAGTTAAAGGGGTGGATAATTCCATTGCACACCGTTTCAATAGTATCGGTGGTACGTCATCTATGCCGCAACTATGTTTGTTTTTGGTGGAATTTATAATATTTATGACCTCTTTTTGACTGACTGGTAGCAAGTACAAGGAACACACAGGCGAATTTGCGACATGTTGTCCAATCGGATTTCAATTGTTTGTCTTGGTTTGGGTGTTTCTATGTATAATATGTATGTATTTACAAAAAAAATTATATATATGTATGTTTATCCATTATCTAGTACCCATAACACAAGCCCTGCTTAGCTTGGGACTAGATGGTGATGTGTGAATGTGGTAGAATAGTATTATTATCATATATAATAATAATGTTAATAATATCGATTATACCTGAAAAATTGCGTGTATTTTTTAAATTCTGTAGTTTGTTACCTCAAACACCAATCTTTTTTAATGTATAAAATAGAAAAATGTAGCAAGCAAATACACATTTTATTTCAGTACTTAAAGTTTGACGTCTCTCATTCGTCACGTCGGCGTAAGTGCTACATTTAGACCAGGTCGGCAGCTAAAGGTTAAAGCACATAAGAGGTGTGTCAGGTCTATCTGTAAACTGAAGCCAACAGATACCTGTAGACCCTATTTTAAGGAACTGAATCTGCTTACCCTACCTTGTATACCTATACGAAGTTGTGCTATTTGTTAGGAAAAATTACCTTCTGTTTGAGACATTGAATAGCCGTAGACACAAACTACTCATTCGATTCCCTGCAAAACAACACTAATGAATAATAGTGTATATTGTATGATTTTATGATGATCATATGATGAATTTACAATAATTTACCGAAGTCATTCCTTGAACAATCAAATTGTCATTCATTCAAGCAGAACGTAAAAAATTATTAATCAATAAAGCCTATTATAGCGTTAAAGAATATCTGGATGAAGTTACTTTTGTAAATTGAAATATATATGTATTTTATGTAAATTAATTTTATTAGCTATGACATATTATTTTAATAATTATTTGTAAGTAATTTAATTATTTTGTGACATATTATTATTATTTATTAAGATACATTTGACATTATATCAAGACATTTTATATCTGTTTAATGTTTATATTTATTTATTTTATTAGGCTCAACAAATAAATACAGTTTAAATAAGTATACAGGTAAATTTTCAATCCTATTATAGTTAGGCACAACATTTGTGGAAGAATTATGTTACAGTTACGTTGTTACAAACTCGGTTACATTTCATTTACAAAAAGGGTGCATTTTACTACCAATAAAATATCGAATCTACAAACACTACACAAGATTGAAAAAGATATCGTGTAACAATGTAAGGACATCAACAAAAACATATATTTGAAAACACAATTCAATACAATATTTATTAATGCATATATTTCATATTATTTAATAATAAATTTTGATTTTCGTGCTCTTCAAAACTACTAAATAATCAAGTTAATATTTCGATGTAATAATCAACACGTGTATGGATTAAATTGTATTTGTTTGTGAACTAGCTCAAAAATACCTGGAATCTATTTTGATATTGTATACTAATTACCATTTGACAGGAAATTCGCCAGATGAGTTTGCTGTTCATAGAAATACACACATTTAAGTGAAGCCATACGAATGATTCGAACCAAAGGTAATTATGCCAATTTTGGAATTTCCTAGTAATGAATTGAATTTTGTTTTAAGCCTAGTCATAAAGCAACGCATTGATAATATTGTGTTAATGATGTAAATATTATTATTATAGAATACTAGCCTGTTGTCTTCTTCCTCCTAGTGATCAGTAATCGGAATGGAATGTAACCCATGGGCTACGCTCATATAATATACTTTATACTATCTGCTGCTGTGACCGTGACTTCTGTAAAGAAATCAAAACTTCGGCTAGTAATTAATAAAAAAATGTAGTTCTAGGTCTTTCTACTTAAATGTTATCTCAGTGAAACCAATACGTCGCGATAAAAACGGTAGACTGTTACAGTTATACCCTTACAGTTATACGATATAACTGTAAGGTTTAACCTTATCTGTTTTGTAGGTTTAACACTCGTCACGACTTTGATAGGTGTCGATGACCCGAGGTCAGCAACAGGACACGCAGTAACGCTTGCGTTAGGCGACGCAAACAAATTCGCTGACTCAAAATTGCCGACAGATGCATTTTGAGCCCCGGGACGAATGTTGACGTTTGAAGGCGACTTACTTGCTGACATAGCATTCCGTAGTAACACTATCTCTGCACGCAGCTCACTTATGGTGCTATCCGATGATTCCATTTGATTTGAGATTACAATACTAATCTGTTAGTTAGCTTTTGGTAGCGAGCGCGGTTGAGTATGCCAAACATACTCAACCGCGCTCGCTACCAAAAGATATGTTCAGAGCTTGCCTATATAGACTGGGAATTGTTTGCAGAGGGCAATGGAAGCTTAATTAGATTCAACCAGTTGTTCTAAGCAAGGCAAAGAGTGTCTGACATATATGACCAAGTTTCTTAGCGCTAAGTACAATGTACAGTTACCTAAGATCTTCTGGTGTCGGTCCTGCAACTAAGCCAAAGAATACACAATACTATATTGGCCAATATTAGCAAGTGATACTTCTACCTAGTGCCGGTTTCATACGCCCGCTGCACGAGGTGCGGATTTACACAACTTTTGCAGATGTCAATGTTCTATTCAATATCACAATTTACAATACGGCGCTTGTAATGCATGTATTGAAATGTAGATTCCAATTTTATTGTTCTACTATGTTTAATGGTTAAAAAGCTGAAATCCAAAAGGGACTTGAGCCTAAAAAGCTGCTGCCTATTTCTTACTGGTATTTTTTTTCTGGAAATTACAATTTTTCGTAATTGTGTACCTATATATACGTTTGTTTCAACTAGAGACTATCAAGTACTTTTGAGACGTCACCGTCAATAGTGTCAATGACGTTTTGCCAATAACTATTTAAAAAAGATAAAAGTAAACTTGAGGTCCCTTCCAATTAATGCTTTCTATCCCTCCTTTATGCAACGTTTCTTTCTTTTCACACCTATCTCTTCCTTTATCTCCATGTTTTATCTGCATAGCAACACAATACAGCGATATTTCTTAATAACCATTTTTATACGCGACCCAAACCGACACAGTAGTAATATTTAGTTAATCCAAATTAAATATAAGTGAAATGAGCTCCCATTTTATAACAGCTCTCACAGAGCCATGTTGTTCATATACCTCTCATATGGTAAACACACCCTCGTAGGGTAGGCACACATTATTTCACGCTCAATGACTTTCAATGAACACAACTGTAACGATACAAAATTATATTTATGTTATTAACGGAAAACATATTATATTAATTAAGCTTTTGTGAATTTGTCTTTGTTCAGAAAACCGACAAAAATAATTTCACGCTGTTTTAGTTTTATTTTAATATGCATGTATTGTGTTTCGGATAAGCGGAGCATGTATGTACGTATCTATGGGCATAAAGAATGAATAAGTTTTTGTATAAAGAGATTAATATGTTTGTAAAACATATTATTATCTTGGTTATCATTTGAAATTATGAGATAACTGAGAATTAAATTCCATTTCATTGTTTTTTCATTTATTTATTTTTTCATTTCATTTATTCAATAACAATAGACAATTGTGTTTGAATGTGACATAGAATTAACATACAATTCATTAAATAATAAAGAACATATATAAATAAGTCCATTAAAAATCACATTTAAAACAATACCATTTACGTATGAATCTAAATAAAAATAACAAAGTACACAAGTCGTAATAATACAAAAAAATTAAATATTACACGGATATAAACGCATTAAAACAATTATAAAAAAATGTCAGTAGATAAAAATGATAATTATTACAATAATGTCAATATATAAATAGTTCAATATTAATTCTAATATAGTTCTTAAAACATGTCAATATAGTTAAAATAGAATTAACTAAAAAGGCAAATTTAAGAAAAATCAATATACACATTTGAAGAAAACTAATTCATGTTGATAAAATCTTCAATGGAATAAAAACAGTGTTCTTATAGGAAGTCCTTAAGCTTTCTTTTAAATGTGTGCTGATTATATTTTCCATCCTTAATATACTCAGATAAACAATTGAATAACTTCACTACTTGGTATTGCATACTGTGTTTAACACTATTCAGTTTTGGTTTTAATTTGTGTCTTAAATGTTTTCTCCTAGTACCTTCTCTCAGCTGTCTTTCATTTTCTATCTCATAATTGTGTATATTTTTAGGTAAGTCACTCAAAACTACCAATAAGTAAAGGCATGGCATGGTTAACAAAGAAATACTTTTGAAGTATTCCCCACAGCACTCCCATTGTGGTATGCGAACAATGGTTCTAATTGCCCTTTTTGTAACACAAATGCCCTGTAACCGTTATATTTGTAGCCCCTAAAGCTGTATGCTATACCTCAGTCGCGACTCCACTAAAGCGTCATATACTGTTATCAGGTTGCTAACATCAACTTCATCTCTTAGGCTCCTCAGTTTGAAGCACGCAGATGAAATTGCTCCATCGATAGCCTTCAATTCCTGTTTCCAATTAAGTAAAGAGTCTATATGTACGCCTAGAAACTTAACTAACTCAATTCTGTCTGTATTTACAACTACGTCTAAGTTTTCATTACATCTAAATGTGGATTTAAAGAACATTATATTACAATATTCTCAGTAATCTATAAGCCCTAAACCACTCTTGAAAGCACTGAAGTGTTAAATTAACTTTAGTGTTCAGCAGCTGTGTATTATTTGCACTTACCCTCTTATATTGCGTTAGTATCATTTGCAAACACGACGAGGTTAAACATTTGTGAACATTAGAAATAGGATGGGACCAAGTGTTAATCCCTGCGGCACGCCAGTTGTAATTGTATTTATTTGAGATCTGTATGTTTGTGGGCACTTATGCTTATCGTTTTTTTTTCATGAACATTTTTTGGTTTTTTAGATGTGTCTTAAAAAAATCCAAAGCCTTATTGCGAACACCATAATGTTCCATTTTCATTAGCAGTATGTCATGATCAACAGTATCGAAAGCAGAGCTGAGATCCAAGAAAACTGCAGCTACTTTCATTTTGTTATTTAGTCTCTCAACTACATCATTTACTAGAACATTTATTGCATCTACAGTCATGCCTGATTTTCATTAATCGCTCCAGGAAGCTGATTAAAACTAAATTGTTCTGCGAATGTATTTGCAATATCACGCGGTTTTTTAACACTCTTATTTTATTACATAGCAACATTATTTTCTGACATATCTTTCCTGTACTTTTATTCCTATGATGATTTAAGACCTGCCATATTTCTTTTGGAATATTTTTGCCCTTGTTAATTGATTTATAACAGTATTTCGTTTTGCGGTTTTTAAAACTCGGCGATACAATCTTGTTCTTGATTATTTTTTTATGTTAAAATACTACTATGATAGCAACTTCCATTACTCGCACATAAAATTCGTTTCATTTTGCTCCATTTCACTTCTGTGCTATTGCCAGAAAGATTTATTTTTACTTTGCGTTTTCAAAAATTTTTTGAAACGTGTTTTTGGTTTGCATCCTCTTTTTAATAATTACTGCTTGATTATTTTCTGACGATTTTTGATTTACGTATTGAAGTAATGATGTACAAAACAGCCCTGCATGTCCATCTGCCAAACTATTATGATGTACATTAATACTTTTAATTCAAAACACGATTGAGAACTGTAACGCACGAAAGTAGCTTGTTTTACCATAGCCTTAAAGTTATAAAATCGCAATAGACTCAACATTTCCAAACTTTTTTTATTATGAGTCCTTAAATTTATATTAAAGTCGCCACATATTATTGACTTCCTATTAAATAAATATTCAAGCACTTTTTCTAAAGAGTCTAAAATATGTTATAATTCTTGTCACAAGGACTTCGATAACATAAATAAATACCAGTATTATCGTCCTTTATACAACAAATTTCAAAATAATCCTGCTTATATAGTTTATTAATTTGTTCACAATTAGTTACATTTTTATTTTTAGTCCTAATATAAGGGAGCCACCTCATTTTTTTTTAACACGGGTATCGTAAAAAATTAAAATGTAGTCATATAAATGAAATAATTGTATAGATATTTTATTAAGAAAATGCTCAGTGATGCTGATATAGACTATTTTAGAAACGAAAAATAAAGTTCGTCCTTTTTATTACGTACTCCACACAAATTTTGAAGGTAGATTTTTAAGAGACTTGTATTAGATAACTAATTGAAAAAGTCCGAGGAGGAGAAGGTAAAAGTTAAAGGATTTATTATTCTAACTAAAAAACTAAGCTGTATTTCAAACTTCATAGAATGCTTATGTAATGCTAATTATTACACGCTTTCACGTTAAAGTAAAACATCGTGAAGAAATCTGCATATGAAAAAGAACTGTGTTATAAAATTCTGAGTAGAAAGTATGAGTAGTTCATTAACCTAGTAACGTACTAGAAAATTCTTGTACCTGACAAGTAGTTTCTTATTTATTCATTGCACTTTACGAAATATGTATGAGATTTTTTAAACCATAGCGGCTTGCGCTCCTGTGGAACGCTAAATTGACAATCTAGTGGTTAATTGGCTGTCTGCTGTCCAATAGGTCGTTAAGGCTCAATCTATACTAATATTATAAAGCTAAAGAGTTTGATTGTTTGCGTGAACGCGCTAATCCCAGGAACTACTGGCCCGATTTAAAAAAATATTTCAGTTTTAGATAACTCATTTACCGACGAAAGCTATAGGTTGTAGGAATAAATAATTACTAGTCGACGCCAGCGGCTTCGCACGCACATACATATTTTCGAATTTCCCGTATTGGCCGATCCCGCGGGAATTTCGGGAAATCCCTTCTTAGTGCACCCCTACGGTTCCCAAGGAACATACATGCCAAGTTTCAGCTTCCTGCGCCCAATAGTTTCGGCTGTAGCGTGTCTGTCAGTCAGTCAGTAACGCAAGGATTTTATATATTAAGATAAGATTACGCTATGAGCCACGCGGGTGTAACCGCGGGCTCATCTAGTTATATTATATAGGAATATCATTTATCCGGTGTCCATAGTACAAATTCGGTCAAACTCGAGATTAGACGACTGGGCATGACTTGTCTCAGGATATTTTTATAAAAATATTTATAGAACACCTAGATTCTGAACAAGAGTTTGTGGAAATCAGAAAGAGTACCTGATGTGATCAAACACACGCAATAACAAACCTAACAATTCACTAGCAATAACAAATCTAACAGTACAATATCCTTACGATATGTTTTTCAACGTTCCAAGTCCACGTCTTCTTGTTCACCTCACTACGTCTCACATAAATGCTTCAAATACATTTATGTATGGCCGTCTCTCACAATGATCGACTCTTTCCCAAATGTTTTAATGCACCATAACCGAGTGCCTACTTAAATATTAATGAAAAACGCTGTTATGAGTTGATTGCGTCTGCTAATAAGACTTTATTTTATACTTTTATTTAATAAATGTGCACTCAACGTTTTTAAAAGGTGATTGTAAAGTTGAAAGCATGATGCTGTAGTTATTGGGGAAGGGAAGATATCAACTAATTTTGTCTTTAATCTCTTTAGGTGTAAAAGTTTATTGCTGAGGGGTCAAAATATGAAATGGTTTTAATCAAGCTTTTATGCACATTGAGTACTTTACTTACTTAAACGATGACGTGGGAGCAATGAACTGCTTAGCAATAATAAATCAATTATTTCAGAAAGCACATAGTTAAAATTTATCTTCGTATTTTTAACTTCATACGAGATTTGGCACTAATTAAGGTTATTTGCATGATACCAATTTTAAGATCTGTGGATTAAAAAATATGTTAAAGAATAAAAAAACATAATCTTAACGTCTTATAATTTGGTTTCTTGAGTGAGCTGAGACTTCACCTACTCGCTATCACCCAGGGACCTTCCTGGGTGATAGCGAGTACTGCCACCTGGCAGTAAAGTATGTTAAGCTCAAAGCACGTAACTGAGCTGCTATGTGACATAGACGGTGTCACAGTGGTTTTATTGGGTAGGCCTCGAACGCCTATGAATGAGAGCAGTCATACACACTCTCTGCCTGTCTTATGAGGCGGAGGATGAGTAGATCCTTTGGTTCCTCTATGAAGAAAACAAAAGGCTACCTGTTCCAAAACCAACGCGACAGTTGAAATTTCGATGAACGAGAGAGTTATTTTTACATTAAGCTAGTACAATAATTATTAATTTCTTGTGTGAGTATATGGCCAACTCTGGTACCTGATTTTTTAGACCAACCAAAGACCTCCAACTCCAATTATTATCGTCAGACAAGGACCGGGACCAACACCTTACTTTGCGCGCTCACTGTGATGTAAATGCCACTCGCTGTTACTTAGATAAGTGGTCACCTGTCCAAGAATTGCTTGACTTTGCCGACCAATTACGAAAGATAAGTCAAGTTATGCTATGATCACTACTTATTATGACAAAGAACGGTATGCTAGTGTAATATTTGAATTATTATATAATTTGATAAATCCATACAAAAGAACTAACAAGTAACTCTAGTGTACATTATATTCTTTAGACCAAAAGCTGTTCAGATATCCTTAAGGAAACGACGATTTTCCGCAACTATATCACAATTTCGTTATGATACTCAATGATATAACCGGTATATTTGCCGAGATATCCCCTAAGGCGGCCTGTTGTACCGGTGTACGTGGATTTCTCGAGTTACATGTTCTTCTTATATGAATAACACTGAACAAACGGTGTATTTATTCTACGTCATTTGTTCTATATTCTATGTTATTTTATTTTGTCGAAGAATATACGGATAGAAATAATAGTAGCTGTAATCGATCTGTCTATCTATACAAATTATAAGGTGAAGTCCCCGTCTCCTCCTTTTTGTCTGTATGAACTTGATGAACTCATACTATACCAAACTGATTTTTGTACAGTGTTCACCAATAGATAGTGGAATTCCTGAAAAAGGTGTAAGTGTATAAATACACGCGGACGGGGCCTGGGCAAAGTATAGTATATAACTGATCCTAATTGACCAGCACTAAATGCTACATAATAATATAAGCACAAAACTAATGACATACCGAATCTACCGTGTGATTGAAATTAAAAATGTGAAATTGGCAGTTTTCTATATTAATACGTGCATCCAAAATTGGCCACTTTTCTTCTAGATATATAATAAAATTTACTTACTCATTTTATTTCCAGGCTATATATGTGGTATCAATAAGTTCAACGAAATGAAGTTCTTATTAAATCAAACTAAATGCCAAATTTCTTTTCAAATACATTTAATCAATATCACTGCCCAAAATTTTTCATTGTGCATTATTTATAAATACGAAACAAAACCAATAAAACTTATTGCAATGAATTTTAATTGAAACATTTTTCTCAGAATACTTTTTCTTTCGTTCGCTATAAATTAATGTTTCCCTCTAGGGAACGATCACTCAAAGCAATTTTAAGGCGAGAAAAAATTTAAGGACTATATTCGCTCACAGGGTAGGCCAATTTTCGATCAGTTTTGGTAAAAGGTCGTCGGGAATTTCAGTGTGTGAGTGACGATGACTGCACTGTTGGCGTAGTGGTTTAGGCGGCCGCCTCGCTGCTTGACATTGCGCCGAGTGTTGTGGGTTCGATCCCCACACGAGACAACACTTTGTATTAATCATAAATTGTTGTCTCAAGTCTGGTTGTTCATTGTGTCCGTTAGTTGTATGTTTGTAAAGTCCCCTGCGACACAGGATTTAGTACTAGTGCGGGAGTGGTCTTTAAAAAAAAAATAAAGATACAATAGCTAAATTAATGGCGTGGCGTGAGTGGCGTTCTGTTGTCTCTGCCTACCCCGACGGGAAAAAGGCGTGAGTATATGTATGTATGTATGTAGCTATATTAATTCAATAATATGCCATGTAATGAATCGGTCTGTGTGGAGAACCTTGGGGGAGGCCTATGGATGGATGGGACATGGATAGACGGATGTAATGTATCTGTAGGCCACATAATATTATAGCATATATTTATTGTAGAAAAAATACATTTTCCTTTTCTAAATAATGCTAGGCAACGGCTAGGCAGGACATTTTTTCTACTTTTAAGATTTCTTATTTTGTGATATTTATGCTTCTAATTTAATGATTATTTATTACAAAAGCTCTGCCAATAAGTGTTTCCGTTCATAATATAAAGTTTGTGACTTCTGATCTATGTAGGTATATAGGCAAAGTAATGTAAAGAGGATATATATTTTATCAGATATCTCCCACTGTCTGATGTATTAAGTATACAGCGATGAGACTGCTATCAGAACAATCTGTGACCATTTAAAGTTCGGGTCACACGTTTTAAAAATATTACTTATCCTTCTAGCGTTATACCAGTTAGAATCCGAGGTTCTCACTGTCCGGTTAGATTTAACTGAATATTAGCTTTGCCACAGAGCGACGCCTGTCTATCCTCCGCAACCCAAAGGGGTAGCAATATTCCATGGTTTAGACTAGTGTCAGTTTATCCATCGGTATATGATTCACTATAACGATTGTCAAGGTTATAAATATTTTTGATTTTTTTTTTGGGTATTCAATCGAACTTGTTCGTATATATATATATATGTACGATGTTTTGAACGACCATACATATTTTGAGTCAACCACAGCACTCATTATATCCATTTAATTTTAATAAGATCTCTAGATTTTAATATTTCACTGATTAATCAACTTGATTGCACGAATAAATGTTTGCAATTGTGTTTTCTTATTATATACAATGTTTTCAAAGGAGTGAGTGAGTAGAAAGCTATTTAAACTCTTTTGATTTGTTAACTAAGGTGAAATGTCAGTAACATCTTGTAAACAGTCTTATCATACGAGTATTAGCGTATAGTAAGCCAAATCTGTTTTATTATTTTCAAAGGGCCATTATATATTGGTGTAGTGAATTAAGCGGCCATCTCGCCGTTAGATATTGCGACGATTGTTTTAGGTTAGATGCCCACACGAGACAACACTTTATGTGATTCATAAATAGTTTTTTCGAGTCTATGTACTTTGTCTCTGTTAGTTGTATGTTTGTAAAGTCCCCCGCTACACAGGACCTGTTCGTAGTGCGGGCGTTGTCTTAAAACATGACAGAAAGAAAAATGTATCGATAGAACCTTTAACAATAATTTTATTTATTGAAAGGTTTTACACCCAGTAATTATCATCAGTGTTAAAACGCCTCCATTTGCAGGAAACGATTAACCTTATTTGATTGTATAAGAAGATGGATGCAGGTGGCTCAGGATCGGTCCAAGTGCCTTTACCTTGGGGCCTCCTCAAAGGTTCTCTACTTGGACCGATCCTTTGTCCAGCAGTGGACGTTTTTGACTGATATGATGATGATCATATAAATTGGTTTTGATCCATGTGCAACTTTAATCATGTGTCTGAGTATGATTTTTGAAGTAGTAAAACTTCTCATACTCGTATTTTCAACTATTCATATTACCAATATAATCTCATAAAATGTTAACCTCTTTTGCTCAGGGACCCAGACCACAATAACAAAGTTATAGTTATAACCATTTATTAAACATTTATTGTACTTGACGTAAATTTGATAGCTGCGCCATATAATCCAATTTAGCAAACTAAATTGAATTTAAAGAACTTTTCCAAATCTACTGGGAAAACTATACAAAGTTAAATTAGCGTCGTAACATATCTCGTAACAATATTTGACTAGATATTAGAAAGTTAGATGATGTGCACCAATATTACTTGTAATATTATTATGAACAAAATGTTTTCAATTTCTGAATTTTATAACCTATGGTACTTAAAATATAATGTCTGTTGCTTGTTTATGCAGGCTGTAAATATTTGCATGGTGTCATACATGATAATTAAATATTTATGTACTGAATTTCAATCGCGTTCTTTCTTGTTAA
Organism: Euclidia mi; assembly: GCA_944739405.2. Taxonomy (NCBI): domain Eukaryota; kingdom Metazoa; phylum Arthropoda; class Insecta; order Lepidoptera; family Erebidae; genus Euclidia; species Euclidia mi. The sequence goes on from OX123184.2 coordinate 26,756,703, forward strand.
GGTATCATGAAATACCCTCAATTCGACTCAGTATTTCAGTATGTACTTTACCATGATCACGGATGTCAGTGTTTTGAAGGTATATCATAATTTTGTAATTTACGCTGAGTTGCTGCACTGCCTAAAGAAAAGTTATAATAACTATAATATAATAATAGTTGCATAAATGTATCGATCTTATGCACCAAAATCGACTACGGATAGGTCTAGTTATTTACAAAAATAAATAATACACAGACGTAGCTTGCAACGTAAAGCGTTGTCTGATGGTTCTCCATATTTACAGTCTTTTTTTTATTTGGCAATTCGTTCAGCCAGACAAGGTGTTTACTTAAATATGCAGCTATGACGGACAGACAGGCAAACAGTGTGATACCGTTACAGCGGAATTATACCGTAAAAATGAAGGGTAGGGCGAATGAATAAATGCGGAAGCATCTGTTCGTTGTATTTTGGAAGGTAAAAACGTTTTAGTTGACGAATTTTGACTGCCATCTTTGAAAATTCGGCAGTACAGACATAGGTTCCAATCAATAACTTATGCATGACCGTCATTTCGTGCCTCCCTGGGCCAATACTATGAACTTCTACTTCTCCTTCTTCAAACCACATCAGAAGTACCTGCAAACCTGCCTATTTATAAAGCACATTATTCTAAGGAAGCCTTAAAAAACACCCTATTAAAGTTTTAATAATTTACATCAAAGTTTGCGTGAAGGAAGTAATAGTTGGTGCAATCTCGAATCATGCAGAACGTGTTACGAGTATGTGTACTAAACAAACATTAATTAATGTTTGGCTTCTCAGAATGGTGCGGCTGCGATTACAACAAAGGTTGTTTGTTTAGTTGCTTTAAGGAATCGTATATTAATCTTCATGATATATTATATTAGCTTTTAGGTTCACTTGTAACAGGATATATTATAATGGTGTTTTAGTCTTTCGTATCAGCGGTTTAAGTTACTAACTTGATTTTATATATTTTGTAAAACCAGGATTGTGCGATAGGCATAGTGGTTTTAAACCTCATCTCTTGACACTGCGCCGAGTGTTGTGGGTTCGATTCCCACACAAGACAACACTTTGTGTGATCCATAAATTGTTGTTTTGGTTCATTGTGTCCGTTGGTTGTCTAAAGTCTCCCGCGATACACGATTTATTCTAATAAATAGTAATTGGAATTAACTAATACTGAAATAATATTCCGGTCACACGTCCAGAAGTTAGTCAAAATAATAACTTGCAAAGTTTCGCGTCGCATCAAATATTCAAACTTGACACTAGTTGAGCTATCGAGAACAACCTGCACTCATCATACTAAAACGTCAACCAATCAAAAGTTGGTATATTCTCTCATCAACAGTGTAGTACTAATATAACGCTGTAGAACTGCTTTTTCATGCAAGATATTAAAAATGAAATCATACGTACACGATAGTTTTTTAAACATAAAGTTAAGGTTCATAAGTATCAGATTGTGAACTAAGTGAATAATTAATAGATATGAACGGAACGTAACTGTCAATAAGTAAATTTAACATTTAAAATTTATAATAATAATTTTAAAATATTAATTAAGTGAAAACTTGCGGCGCCTTTGTCAAGAAAATTATAACTATTTACAGCATATCACAAATTACAATATGTAACGGATGTCAGGAATCGAACCTTTGCTAGTCCGCTACAGTGCGCTGGTAGTGTGCTGCTGACGTGTGCCTACGACGATGCGTGTTCTTCTATGTGTGTGGACTGTATGGCTTCGATGTGTAAGGGCTTCAGAAATGAAACATCTTCATACGTTGAGAGCGATGCTGTTCAGGTGTTCGGTGCTTGATGGTTACAAGATGGTGGTTGAGACGCCAACAACTGGCCGAATTGGTGGTCGCTTAAGTACCTCGAAACTTTACCTTATCGACGACCATCGCACCGAACACGTGCACAGAGAATCTTTCGTTTATTTTTATTTCAAAAACAGTACAAATGTTACGTATGATTCGATCCTATTATACATACATACATGTTCTATACATCGTTAGATAGGTCTCATTAATTTCTATCTATTGGTATACAATACCTAAACCTAACTATTAGCGTCACTAAGTTATTCCATAAAAACTCCCAAAAAATGCTGCCACACAAGGGCCCGCCCACTATATTTTCTATTGAAAAACTATCGTATACTAAATTTATATATATAATTTTGGTAGGCCGTTGTGCGCAACTATATGGGGCATCTATTAAAACAAACACCATGAAAATATCTTTATTCAATTCGAACATATTACATGATAACTTTGAATCATAAAAAAATTACAGAATTTCTTAAGTAAATACTATCGTAAGTAAACAAATTTTATGATAAACATACGAATGTTTGTTATTATGCTTATTTTAACTATATAAGGTAATAACTAGCAATAAAAAGGTATCTAGACATGATTTCAAGTCTATATGAAGCTAAAAAACACTTATAAAACTATAAAACGAATATGTAAACAAACAGCTGTTTTATGAAGCATTAACTCTTATCTGTCACTACTGATAACGATATTTATGATTCGATATCTCAGGTCCCTTCAGTTAGCACAAGTTTAAGACTAATGTTCATGTATTACATAGTTGTTGTATATTAACAATCTAACCATTTACACTATTTTAGCTATTTTGTAACGTTTTGACACGTCCGGGAACCGAACCCGGTGTACCGCACGATTAGATAACACTGATTTTAACGATTTTCACTCGCGGTTTCGAATACACTATTCACTGTCATAGTTTTAATGTCTGTCGCGAACATCTCTCCCGCCGTGCAGCAACGCACGTGACCCGTCGTGTGGCGGTGCTGCAGAGCACCCGGTGAGCGACACCTCGTCACTTGGGCAGGGGGACCAGCTTCTTAGCCGGCCGTTTAAGGCCTGCTGCTGTGCGCACCTCGACAGTGCGTATGGCGCCGTCGGCGCCCGGGTAGACAGCCACAACTCGACCGCGCGGCCAGGTATTGCGCGGGAGTTGGCCGTCGGCGATCAGGACGGGGTCGCCGACCTCGAGGTTGAGCCCAGACCCATGGGGCTCCCGCCGGTGTTGCAGCTCGGGTAGGTACTCGCGCACCCAACGGCGCCAGAACATGTCGGCGAGGATTTGGGCGCGCCGCCAGTGCTTGCTGCTGTTGAGGTCAGCCTCGCTGAACTCGCCCAGCGGAGGGAGGCGAGCAGAACCACCGAACAGGATGTGGTTCGGGGTGATGGCCTCGCTGTCTGCTGCGTTGACGGAGACGTGTGTAAGGGGTCGACTGTTTACTGTGTACTCGACCTCACACAGTAGTGTAGCTAGGACTTCTTCGTGCGGATGGCGCTCGTGAAGGACCGTATAGAGGGCGGTCTTCACGCACCTGACGAGGCGCTCCCATGCGCCCCCCATGAATGGCGCTGAGGGGGTGATGAAGCGCCATATGATGCCACGGCGACTCGCTTCTTCGGCGACGGCGTCTCTCATCTCTCGGTCGGCACCGTGCATGTTGGTGCCGTTGTCCGAGTAGATCTCTGCGGGGCAACCTCGGCGCGCTGCGAACCTGCGCAGCGCCAAGATTGCGGAGTCAGCGTTCAGGCTGGCGGCGACCTCCAGATGTACTGCCCTGGAAGTGAGACATGTAAACAGTGCCACATAACGTTTGTGACGCTGTCTACCGACGGTTACGGAGAGCGGCCCGAAATAATCAAGACCCGTGTAGGTGAAGGGCCTCTGATGGTGAGCAAGGCGCGTCTTCGGATGGTCCCCTGTGGCTGGCTCAGGCGGCTGCGTTTTTCTAATGCGGCATGGTAGACATCTATGTACTATTTTCTTTGTAGTCGGCCGCAGACGAAGAATCCAATAGTGTTGGCGTATTTCATTGATTACCAACTCTGTACCGCTGTGATGTAATTTTCTATGCGTCCAATCTATGTATAGCTGTGTAATACGATGATCGCCGTCTAAGATCGGCGGTCTCTTTGTTTGTTCGGAGATTTCTTCTGTAGCTATTATACGACTGCGTAGAGTGATCATTCCGTTGTTCATCTCCACGGGTAACGAATACAGGCGGCTGTCTCTGGCGACACCTCCTCCGCTTCGCAGCTCCCGAAGGTCGGCGCCGAAGGAGTCCTCTTGTACCGCCTTCACAAGAAGGTCCTCGGCGCCGCGGGTGTGTTCTGCGGAGAGAAGCACGAAGTTTCGGGAGTCGGCGGCTGGACGAGGTGCCGCTCTGCCCGACTTGATGTTGTGCTTCGTCTTCGTCACGTGACGCCAATCTGGATCCTTCTGTCTATTTTTCTGCGTTCTTTTATATAGAACCTTCTCTGCGGTTTTCTTACATAATGCTATAAATTGTAGAACTCTTGCTGTCGCTCGTAAGAGCCTCTCCCATTTGGAAAATCTATGTGTTTGACGTTTCTCTACAGCTGTCAGTGTGCGCTCTTCGCCTGTCGCGTCAGGGGCGATGTGCTTCTCTACGGGCCATAGTGACGGGTCTTCGTACAGGAACGACGGTCCGGTGTACCACTCGTGTTCGGAGTTAAAGCTGTTTGGCACGTCGCGTGTAGCCGCATCCGCCGCGTTCAACTTCGTAGGTACCCAGCGCCAATCTTCAACTTTACTATGCTCTTCTATGGCGGCTAGGCGGTGTGCGACGAATGGTTTGTACGCCCGTGCTCCTTTTCTGATCCACGTTAGTACGGTCTTGCTGTCCGTCCAGTACACGACGGCCTCGGGTTTGACGCGATGTTCTTCTATTACCGCTTGAGCGACTCGCGTACCCATGACGGCGGCTTGCAGTTCGAGTCTCGGGATTGACACCACCTTAAGCGGTGCCACTCTCGCCTTCGCCATAACGAGCGTCACGTGCACACGCCCATCCGGTGTAGTCGCTCGCCAGTACACCGCTGTTGCGTAGGCCGCTTCACTGGCGTCCGTAAAGACATGTACTTGGAGTGTACAGGCGTCACTGTACCCGGGGTAACACCGCGGGATGCGTATCGACTTCAACTGTTCTAAATGCTGTATCCACGATGCCCATTGCACTCTGAGGCTTTCGTCAAACTTCTCGTCCCAATTTGTACCGAGTCGCCAGGCTTCCTGCAGTATCTGTTTGGCTCGAACATTCACGGGCGATGCGAGGCCGAGTGGGTCGTATAGCGACATAACTATTTTCAACGCTTCCCGTTTCGTAGGCGCTTCGGTGCCGATGAGTCCGTCTGGAAGCCGTGCGAGTGTAAGGTTGAAGCTCAGCTCGTCTGCGCTCGTTTTCCACATCAAGCCGAGAATTTTCTCTTCTTGCCCCTTGCTGGCGAGGCCGACTGTCTCCTGGCGATGTTGACTTGGTTCTATTGCTTCGATGACGTTTCTATTGTTCGACACCCATTTCGTGAGGTGAAAGTGCGCTTGTCTGTGTATGTCTCGCACCCGTGACGCTATACTCGTCGCTTCCTGTTCGTCCCTGAAGCTGTCCAGATAGTCATCCATGTAATGGTTATCTATGATGGCTTCTGCTGCTTCCGGGTACTCTTCTGCGTGCTTGCGAGCGTTCCAATTCTTCGCGAATATAGCTGTACACGGTGAGCTTGCCGCGCCGAAGATAATGGACTTCATACGGTATTCCTGGGGCGGTCCCTCCCGCCGGTCACCTCTCCACAGGTAGCGCAGCGCGTCTCGGTCTTCTGGGCGTACTCTCACCTGCATAAACATCTCCGTTATATCAGCTGAGACGGCAACGCGGTGTCGACGGAACCTCATCAACACCCCCGGCAACGATTGTAGCAAGTCCGGTCCCGTGAGCAGGTAATCGTTGAGTGACATACCTCTGGTCTTCGCGGCGGCGTCGTGAACTATACGAATCTTCTCAGGCTTCATGGGGTTGTGTACATCGAAGTGAGGCAAGTACCAAGTCTTCCCTGGCGTACTATTCATGGGAGCTTCTTCTGCGTATCCCTTTTCTATCAGCGAGTTCATCTGTTCTGTATATCTTGTTTTCAAATCTATGTTTCTATCTAATTTTTTCTCTATGTGTGCGAGCCTCCTTGCCGCGTTCTCGTAACTATCTGGCATGACGATGTCTTCTTGTTTCCACAGAAGAGCCGTCTCTATATGTCTATCTTCTAATTGTTTCGTATGTTTTTCTAACATATCTGTAGCCCGCTTCTCGGGGTCCGAGTTCGGTCGACGTGGGTTCACTATGAGCGATTCCAGTGCGAAATATTCTTTCAGTTGCGCTTCTATGTTTTCATCTATAGCGGAGAGACCGTTGACGAAGTGTACGGTGTTTCCCAAGGTGCGTGAGCGCGCGCCGTGCAGCACCCATCCCAGCGACGTAAGCGACGCCACCGGTTGATCGTTGGGTCCTCTTCGTACTGCGTTCGCTATGAGCAGGTGCCAGTTGTCTTGTCCTATTAGCACCTTCGGCACGCCTATGTCGTACACCAGCTTCTTCTTGATGCCTTCGAGGTGTTTGCAGTCTATCAGGTCCTCTTCGGCGATCTTCTGCGGCGACAGGTGTAGGCTGGCTACGGTGCGCGCACACAAAGGCACTTGTTTGCTGTCGGCGCCGGCTGCTCGTATTTGTATGTCTACGCGTCGCGACGTTGGCATGTCGATCGACGTATCGCCTATGGCACGGATCGTAAACGGGTCCAGGTTCCCTTCCGCGCCGACTTCCTTGGCTATGTCTTCGTCTATGAGCGATACGGTGCTTCCGTCGTCGAGTAGGGCGAACGTAGACGCCTCTCCCGCCGGTCCGACTATCTGCACGGGCACTATCTTTAAGTATGCTTGAGCCTTTGCACGTATGCACGAACTGGCGACCGTTTCTTGCTTTTCTATGTTCACGTCTTCGGTCCATGGGCTCCTCTATCGTAGTGAAGCAACTGGTTGTGTGTAGCGCGGCATCCCTCTACACCGCACTTCTTGGGCTTGCACGAGTGTTCTATTCGGCGTATGCGTAAGCAGCGAAAACACAATCCATGCTGCTTAGCTAGCTGCCATCTCTTCTCTGCGTTGGCGTTACGAAACGTGCTGCAGGCCGACGAGTAGTGTCCTTCGCGTTCACATATCCTGCACTTCGCGTTAGACGTGTCCGTATGCGTTCGCTTCTCCGTCGCCGTCGCCGTGTACGTCCTCTGCACGGTACGTCTGCTTGGCGGCCCATCGGTGATGTTCTCAGCCGGCGCGAACGCGCTACAGTAACGCGCGTACTCTGTCACGAAGTCACTGAATCGGCTGAGGTCCGGCTTCGACTGGCACTTCTCGGTATACGTCTTGTACCACTGCACACGTAGCGAGTTCGGTAGCTTCTCGGTCAACACGCGCACTAGCTCCGCATTGATGAGGTAGTGTTCCTTTTTCAACGCACGAAGTGTGACGACGCCGCTTCTAATCTTGCTCGCGAACGCGCATATGTCCTTAGGTGCTTCGCTACAGCGTGGCAGGGTCCTCAGCTTGTCCGTCTCTGCCTGTGCGATCGAGTCTGGTCGTCCGAACTGCAGCTCCAACTCCTTCATAATTTCATCTGGTCGCGCATGCCCAATCAGTTCAGAGCTAACTGTTTCTAACGCTCTTCCCTTGAGACTTCTTCTCAGTCTCGCTGTATTCTCCACGTCGTTGAAGAAATTCTTGGTGGTGTCGTATATCGCCTTGAACGACAGCCACACGGTGTGCGCGCCGCCGAACGTCGGTAGCGTCATGATGACTTTCGAAACCGCCGGGTGTGGTGCAACTATCGATGTGTCCGGTGGCTTCCTGTCGGCGAGCGCGGCGATCGGAGGTGAGATCCGTGATGAACGGCTTCAGCGAATCCCCTCCCTGTTGATGAACGTCCATCTTCTGTGAGGGCGCCCACTAAAAAGAGGGACGTCGACGGGGCACAGAAGATAGATATAGAAGATGGACCTTCTATATCTATCTTCTGTGCCCCGTCGACGTCCCTCTTTTTAGTGGGCGCCGATACCACTATATCTATATCTTCAGGGCCGGGCTGGGGTTCCGGAGCCTCTTCCAACCACGAACGTATGTAATCTTGCTTCGACTGTCCATCCTCGTCGTAGTCATCGGAGTCCGCCTCCTCTTCAGCCTTCTGTAGTGCTAACTGTGCTAACTGTAGTTTTATCTTCAAAACTTCTTCTCGAGCCAACATCACATTTCTATTGGAGCGTCCCGTAGCTGCTGAGCGTTGGTCGCGTTCCCTCGTTGGCTTCTTTCTATCTCTATTTTCTATTATGCTATGTTGCGCTGTACAAACGCTCGATCTATCGGATGGTTGCAACGTCCTTTCCTTGCCATCTTCATTTTTCGACTGCACCTCTGCTTGCTCCCTTGCATCTTGAGTGATGTTTCGTTCGTCCCTCCCCGCGGGGCCGGGGGGGGCGGCGGCGGCGCGTCGCTCCCGACTGTTGTCGACGGACGACCGCGGCGGCTGGGTTGCGGGCAGCGGCGGCGCGGGCAGGGGTACTGGAACTAGGCCCGGCGCCGGCCGCTCCCCCGGCGACCTCGGGAGCACGACCTCTTGAACGCGTCGTAGGCATTCTTCAATCCGGCTCGAAGCGACCCACAAATGTAACGGATGCCAGGAATCGAACCTTTGCTAGTCCGCTACAGTGCGCTGGTAGTGTGCTGCTGACATGTGCCTACGACGATGCGTGTTCTTCTATGTGTGTGGACTGTATGGCTTCGATGTGTAAGGGCTTCAGAAATGAAACATCTTCATACGTTGAGAGCGATGCTGTTCAGGTGTTCGGTGCTTGATGGTTACAAGATGGTGGTTGAGACGCCAACAACTGGCCGAATTGGTGGTCGCTTAAGTACCTCGAAACTTTACCTTATCGACGACCATCGCACCGAACACGTGCACAGAGAATCTTTCGTTTATTTTTATTTCAAAAACAGTACAAATGTTACGTATGATTCGATCCTATTATACATACATACATGTTCTATACATCGTTAGATAGGTCTCATTAAGTTCTATCTATTGGTATACAATACCTAAACCTAACTATTAGCGTCACTAAGTTATTCCATAAAAACTCCCAAAAAATGCTGCCACACAAGGGCCCGCCCACTATATTTTCTATTGAAAAACTATCGTATACTAAATTTATATATATAATTTTGGTAGGCCGTTGTGCGCAACTATATGGGGCATCTATTAAAACAAACACCATGAAAATATCTTTATTCAATTCGAACATATTACATGATAACTTTGAATCATAAAAAAATTACAGAATTTCTTAAGTAAATACTATCGTAAGTAAACAAATTTTATGATAAACATACGAATGTTTGTTATTATGCTTATTTTAACTATATAAGGTAATAACTAGCAATAAAAAGGTATCTAGACATGATTTCAAGTCTATATGAAGCTAAAAAACACTTATAAAACTATAAAACGAATATGTAAACAAACAGCTGTTTTATGAAGCATTAACTCTTATCTGTCACTACTGATAACGCGATTTATGATTCGATATCTCAGGTCCCTACAGTTAGCACAAGTTTAAGACTAATGTTCATGTATTACATAGTTGTTGTATATTAACAATCTAACCATTTACACTATTTTAGCTATTTTGTAACGTTTTGACACGTCTGGGAACCGAACCCGGTGTACCGCACGATTAGATAACACTGATTTTAACGATTTTCACTCGCGGTTTCGAATACACTATTCACTGTCATAGTTTTAATGTCTGTCGCGAACACAATAAGTTGCAGATCTACCAAAAAAAGACACAGTAAGAATACAAAATGGCGAGTGATTTTCGAAGAAATTCATGCGAATAAATTATAAAAAGGATACCAACAACACTACAGCATAATACCTAACCCATATACCAACAATACATTTCTGTAACCAATTAAGTCCGCCTTTGTAGGTACAAATTATTTTGTTTTGTGCAAGAAGTCTTAAATAAATAAATAAAAATAAATAAATATCAAATTTATTGTGTCGTATTATTTTTAACCCATGAGAAGGCGCGCCCTAAAAAGTTACACGAGCAGGCGCGCGTGAGCTAAACTCTCACGCTACTTCAAATGACGTTTTCTTTAAGATCAATTATATTTTAAAATAAATTTGCATGTTTTAATCATTTAAAAGTCTTTATTTATTTAAGTAAAGTGTTTTATTAATAGTTAACAACAAAAAAAGCAGTCTTATGTGCAAACTAAAAAAATATTGCACTTAGGTTTTAATATTTGGCTAACATTACATAAAAAATATATAAAAAACAAAATAACAAAAGATATGGAATGATTTCATCTTACATGATATCTTGAGTAATGAGTCTTTTATCATATGACACATAAAAGTAACATGCTCAGGGTACACTGATATACTGCACAAAATACATGCTTTTTTGATCGCATTTTGCTAATGTGGCATATAGGAAGTGTGGGTTTTTGCGAAAGTGGCATTTTGCGAATGTGGCATTGTACGCCTAATCCTACTGGTATCTAGTGATAAAACAATTGGTTTGCCTAGCTTATTGCTGTGCATATTTTGATTCTCTAAAGCTCTTTCTTAGGTGTTCGCTCCGATAAGATCGCGCAAGTTTTATATTTTAAGCCACTATGTTTTTCCCTGCACATGTTACAGAGTTATACCCATACAAAAAGATACTCTTATTGAGATCTTTCATGAAAATATAAAATTCTTGCGTTACTGACTGACTGACAGATAAGATACAGCCAAAAATACGGGGCGCAAGAAGCTGAAATACAGCATGTATGTTCCTTGGTAAATATAGGGGTGTCCTTAGAAGGGATTTCCCGAAACCCCCACGGGATCCGGCAGAAACAGTTATTGTGTGGGCGTAGCTGCGGGCACCCTTTAGTCTGATATAGTTAAAAATATTTTTAATAACATTTCAATCAATATCAATAATAATATCGTTTATGTGACCTGCCGGTGGATTAAATTGTATGTGCCGAGAGGATACACGAAAACACACAGATAACATACTTACATACATACATACATAGACTCACGCCTGTTTCCCGGAGGGGTAGGCAGAGACTACGGAACGCCATTTGCAACGATCCTGACATATCTCTCTTGCTTCATTCACTCCCATCAGATTCCTCTTGCATGCTCTTCGGTTCAGGGTACTTCTAACCTGTCCTGTTTTTATGATACAGACACAGATAACACCTTGAAAATCACGAGTCGACTGACTGAGAACAGACGTGCATCCGGGCAGGCGTCCGAGAGGTGTGAGAGGGAAGGAGATTGTTGTAAATCACATGAGCGCAAGTGCATCTATTGTTTACCATTATTTTAAACAGTGGCGTAGGAAGGGAGAGCAGGCGGCGGGGGCGGTGCGCCCCGGATGTCACCCTTTTTGGGGTGCCACCCCAAACTCGACTTTAAGAACAATAAAATATGACCCATCCCTGTTGTCAACGTAACTATTTTAGCCATATGTCCGCTTATTATTATGTCGTCCTTTTTTAGTTTTTAATAATATTTTTATATATTTTCAACATGGTTAGTTGCTTATATCTATTCCCTTTGTATTTTCGTGACGAAATCTATCGTTTTACATATCTATATGTTATTGTTTTAATGGAATATAAATTATAGTCGTTTTTGTTTGTTGTAGGTATTTTGTTGCAATTTTGAATATACATGGACCCTGAATCGCCAGAAAGACCTCCACCAAAGAGACCCAATGTTCGTAGAAGGTGCCAGCTGTGTCCCATCAAAAATGACAGAAAGACTAACCATATGTGCCATTGTTGCGGCAAACATATTTGCCCCGAACGTTTCATAACTTTATGCGCCGAATGTATTCATGTTGATGATTCCAAATAATTTTTGTTATGTTTTTTTCAAAGATTCTTTTGTTAAGTTCCTTTATGTGCCACATAAATTTAAAAAATATATTAAAAATTAGTGTTTATTGTGATTAATCTAGAGAAGGCTATTTTTGTTAACTTTTTAAAGTGATATATTTAATGATTAAGTAAACGAACTAATAAATATCTTTTTGTACAAATAAAGTGATATTTTATTTAATTACACAAGGTTCAATAGAGTTATTAGAAAAAATAATGTTTCTTTTTTAGAAATATTGCAGGATACTGGATTAAAAAAAAGGTAATTATGACCCATCCCCGACGTCCATGTAACGAATTTGTACCCCCACGACGCCGGGTTAATCTCGTAATTCGTGAAAACTCCAAAACAGCCTGGGAACAGTTGTTTACCTTCCTTTACAGGATTTTACACGTAGAGAGCAATCGAAAAACACAAAAATCTTTGACAAGTCAAATTAATTTTTCAACAATAGATTTAATAAAACAATGATAAATTGTAGAATCAAAATTAATTCCCTTTATTTTGATTCAAAGTCAAAGTCAAAGTCAAAATTATTTATTCATCTAGGTCACAAGGTGACGCTTATGAACGTCAAATTTTAATGTACATTACTTAATGCTTCTACATTTACATTTACTGCCCATTCGCAAAGCAATAGGTAGAACCACGAGAAAGAACGGGTAATAAAACTCGTGGCCACTCTTTTTAATCGCCAGTGTTATGTTACAAATTTTGTTTTTGTAAGGAGCTGCAACTGTGTGAACAATTTATCAATGTGTAGAATCACAATAATTTATCAAGGTGACATTCGGGGAGCGTCTAGGTTATTGTTTAGTAGCGATGTGGTGGCGCCTTGCTCTACAGACACACTTGCAGGTTTGCAGAGCAAGCACCCAGCGCCAGCTAACGACCTCTCTTTCCCTGACATGCCCGACGAAAGTTCTGATTGTCTCAAGGTTTCAGCCAAGGACGTACTTGAAGCCGTATGTTCCTTCCAAAGTGGATCTGCTGGCGGCACTGATGGCTTGACTCCTGAACACCTGAAAGACCTCGTATATGCAAGTGCTGGGGACGCCGGTGATGCACTTTTGAGGGAACTAACGGCTTTAATGAATCTTATGCTCTCCGGCAATGTGGTCGCAGATGTCATCGACGTATTGTATGGGGCCAACTTGTGCGCCCTACGCAAGAAAGATGGTGGCATCCGACCCATTGCCGTAGGGTGTACTTACAGACGTATAGCAGCCAAATTATGCTGCAAATATTACAGCGCCACCTTGGCCCATAAATTTCAGCCAACCCAACTGGGCTTTGGTTCAAAGGGAGGCTGTGAGGCTGCCATTCATGCGCTGTCTACGTTCCTTGGCTGCGGTGAAAGTGAGGTCATTTTAAAGATTGATTTGAAGAATGTCTTCAACTCAGTAAATAGGGACACCTTGCTGTCACAAGCCAAATTAGAAACACCCAAAATTTTCAAATATCTTTGGCAATGCTATAGGCATCCATCCAAATTAATTTATAAGGACAATTTATTAGAATCTGCAGTTGGTTGTCAGCAAGGTGACCCTCTCGGGTCAGTCATTTTTAGTTGAGCCATTCATCCCATTATAAAACAAATAAATTCGAAATTAAACATCTGGTAATTGGAGGCGATATAGATACGGTTCTAAAAAATTTAGAGTTAAAAAAAAATCAGTTTGGCGCTATCGGCTTAGAACTAAATTCCAATAAATGTAAAATTTTCATAAATGACACGTTAGAACACTTTTCGGTACTTTTAAAATTTAATTATTTGACGCCAAATATAAAAGTAAATCAATAAATCTTCCTTTCGCCTTCTGGGATCCCCCATTTTTGAAGAAGCTTGTGAAACTTTTGTAAATGAGAAAATTCAAAATTTCTGTGAATCTTCAGAATGGCTATGCAAAATCAATTTACATTCGGCTTACACAATTATTCGGCATTGCCTCTTCTTGTCATCCTTTCTGGTCATCCTTTTTGGAAACATTCATCTCTTTTGGAAACCTTAGATAATGTGATTCGACACACATTGAACAAAATTCTAAATCTTAACATGAACGACCGAGTGTGGCTTCAAGCAATTTTACCAGTTCGCTTGGGCGGCCTCGGCGTTCGCAAAATTATTGATGTCAGTTTGCCAGCGTTTTTGTCCTCGGTCCATGGTACTGAGGAATTGACCAAGAAAATTCTAGAACCCACACAGGTGAATTCCGAGGTGCCGTGTAAGACTGATGCCATAAACACTTGGAAAATGGCTTGCCCGAGCTCTGACTTGTCCCCGAAATCTATTTTCTCAGAGCCAATGGGACGGGCCGCTCTGCAGCAATATTAGAGATAATCTATTAACTACTGCTTCTGGTGTTGCAGAGCGCGCCCGTTTGTTGGCTGTGAGAGAGTGGGGGCTATGGCTTCAAGCGCTTGCATCGTCTAATATAGGAACTATATTGGACGATACTACATTCCGCATCGCTTCTTGCCTTCGCTTGGGTGCTGTTTGTGTTTCTCCGCATTGTTGCAACTGTGGGGAAGCCGTCGACAGCCTTGGCCACCATGGCCTATCATGCAGCAAAAGTGCAGGGCGTATTTCCAGATACGCCCATATTAGTGACATAATCCTTCGTGCTCTTTCCACCGCCGGTGTACCAGCTCATCTTGAACCTAATGGTCTGGTACGTGACGATGGGAAGAGACCAGACGTTATGTCATTATTACCTTGGAAGATGGGTAGGCCTCTAGTGTGGGACGCAACCTGCGTCGATACCATTGCTCCATCACATCTTCTAAGCACAGCTGGTTCAGCTGGCGCTGCTGCTGTATCGGCGGAGACCCTCAAATGGCGCAAATACCAAAATCTAGTTGGGAATTACGTTTTAGAGCCGTTTGGGGTCGAAACGCTGAGGCCATGGGGCCCGAGTGTTCGTGTTCTATACAGAGAAATAGCAAAAAGGCTGATCGATGCTTCCCATGGCCAGAAGGCTGACCTATTTTTCGCAGAGAGAATAAGCATTGCCATCCAGCGTGGGGCGGGAGGTGGAACCGGCCGGCCAAGGCTGAAGCAAGTCAGCCGAAACGTTGGCAAAAACCGAGGTATTTATGCCTTAAATATATGATTTATCGCGAGTAAGACGCGATATATAACCTTGTATAATATGTTCATTATAATTAAGTAAACAATAAGGTAATAAAAAGTTTTGTGCCGAGCGATCGGCTAAGGTAAACAAGTGAGTCATAACCGCACGCGCCGCCGCGCCGCATTCCATTGCCGCGACTCAAGGACAACAATAATCACAACATGATAATATACACAATTCGGGATAGGTTGTAATGAATAATATATCACCGAAGGAGACAATCGATGACATAGTATACACAACCGTAGCTAAAAAAAATCAGGCGAGAATCGAACTAACAGACCGATCAGACAACAGCTTTCCAACCACTGAGCCATGAGGGGAAAAAATATTTTTTAGATTACGATTAGTCATTAATAAAGCGCGTAACAAGATAGTTGCGTACATACAGGATGTAACAAGACCCTTAACGAAAACTGAATTCCCGTGTTTTACCAATCAGTACGAACATTTTTTACTTCGGCACCATACCTAGGAAATTACTGGTTCAGGAGATATTGAGGCTCAAAGTTAGTATGGAATTTTTCTAATTAGGTACAAAATCGATGCATTTACCTCGCTAATATGTTCTTTAGATGCCCTATAACCCCATGGATAAGTAGGTATTTCGAGTATTGCACGCGCGCTTTTAATTGCGGTTTAAAAAATTGTGAAAGCTGAAAATAAACATCGTTTCCCAGGTATTATTTTTGGTTAGTATGACTTGGCATGATGTCCACAACGAGTAGACTTCGGCTCGGTGATGGGTCTTGTGACACCCTGTATTTAAGCTGTAATTTGAAGTTAAAGATTTTTATAACATTTGTAAAAAAATATGAAGTTAATTTTGTGATTAGATCATTAGTGATAAGTTGATAACATTGATTATTTTATTTTAAAACTTTGTAGTGCGTTAATTTAAGATCTTTTATATGGAAATAGCCTAGGGGCTTGCCAGACATATCTGATAATTTATACACAATTTTTTTGCTTAAATATTTATCCTTGTCACTCAAATAGAAAGTTCTTTTTCAAACCACATCACCAACACTGAAATCAGCCGGTTTCAGCGAAGATTATGTGAATGATTCCTCTGATGAGCATTGTGCAATTCTGCTTGCACCTTGTCAAATATGGTAGATAGATGGCCAAGCGTTTGGGCATATTCATCACGCGGCTCAAATACAATATTAGGGTCTGATTCGTGATGAATATAATGAGAACCACAAGTTACCAATTCACGACCATATACCAAGAATGATGGGGTAAAACTAGTTGATTCTTTTACCGCTCAGTTGAGTGCAAGTTGTATCTTTGCTAAGTTCAAATCCCATACGCAGTGATCGCGGTCGATAAAAGCTGAAACAGCTGTCATAATAGTTTTGATAAATCTCTCGACCGGATTAACGTGTGGGGTATAAAGCTGTGTGTAATGTAAGTTAGGAACTTTGTATATGGATAGTAAATTTTTAAAAGTGGAGCTAATAAATTGCTTACCGTTATCTAAGACAATGGTAGACGGAATACCATGTACAAGGAAAACATTTTCTTCTAAAATTTTGGTTATAATTAAGAGGCACGTTTAATTGAAAAAAAGCAAACAATATTTAGAAAAACAACCAAAAACATACGTATTCTGTTTCTTCGAGGGGGGTAAAGGTCCAACGAGGTCTATGCTCAACATCTGAAATGGTCTATGACACGATTTAGGCTGACCCATATGGCCGAGAATGGAATGATTTTGGTGCTTGTGAGCAGTACAAGTATCGCACGCATGGACGGCTTTAACGACATCGCTATACATACCCGGCCAGTAGTAACATAGAGATAAACGCTTGTAAGTTTTAAAAATGCCAAGATGGCCAGCAGTGGGCAAGGAGTGATTGTCGGATATGATGTTAGGTCTCATTTCCAACGGTATTACCTCCTTCCACTGAAACTCCCTAGTAAGTGGGTTAAATGACTTTTTGAGTCGATACAATTAATTATTAATTATTTGATAGTCAACAAAAGACGATGGCCTTTTTAAGCAACCGTTAAATACGTTTAGATACCAAGAATCATTAGTAGAAACTGCTATAATTGTATTAGAATTAATACTATCATCCTGCGAACCATTGATAATAGCGGAGACAGGAACAGAGCGAGACAAAAAATCTGGTAAAACATTATCAGAACCACGACGAAGTCTAATTTCAAAATTATAACAAAAGAGACGAATACCCCATCTGGCTAGATGGCCTGTGGGATTATTTAATTTTAAAATCCACTGTAATACAGATATGTTGTGATCAGTATAGACAACAAACTTCCTACCATTCTCAAAATAACAGCGCCAATACTCAATAGCCGACAAGACTGCTAATGCTTCGCGCTCAGTATCACTATATTTGTTTTCCTGGCTGGATAAAGACTTGCTGTAGTAGGCAATTATCGTTTCTTCACCCTTTAACACTTGACAGAGAACGGCTCCTATACCATAATCGCTAGCGTCCATGTGAATTTCAAAGGGTTCCGAAAAATCGGAACAGGTTAAAATCGCTAGGGAGGCCAAGCTTTCCTTTAATTTTTTAAATGCTTGTTCAGCCTCTGCCGACCAACAGAATGGCGGTGCCTTTTTGCCTTGAGAAGTTAGTTTGTTCAAGGGTGTTGCTATGGTGCTGAAATTGGGTATAAAACGCCTATACCACGAAGCTGCGCCCAAGAAACGACGTACCTCTTTTCTAGTAATAGGAGTCGGGTAATCCTTCATGGAAGCAATTTTATCAGGGTCGGCATGAAGACCCTCAGAATCGACAACGTAGCCAAGATACTTTAACTTATCTCTAAAAAATTACATTTATCGAAGTTAATGGTTAAGTTAACAGATTTTAATTTTTGTAAAACGTGTAGTAAAATCAAAATATGTTCAGAAAAATCGGAACTAATACAGATTATATCGTCGATAAAACAGAACACCTTGTTCTCAAATTCAGGCCCATAAAACAAAAAATCAGCCAATCTTTGTTGAGTTGCAGGGGCATTAGTAAGCCCAAAAGGCATTTATTTAAATTGAAATGTTCCGCGAGATGGAACGTAAAAAGCTGTTTTACAACGATCCTCTTTTTTGATTAATGTCTGCCAGAAACATTTAGAAATGTCTATACTAGTTAAATATTTAGCATTATTAAGGTTATCAAGGATCTCTGAACTATAAGGTAAATTACAAGCGTCTTTTCTTGTCACCGAATTTAATTTTCTACAATCTAAACACTCTCAACAAAAACGTAGTTCACCATTCTTTTTTGGGACCAAAATTACAGGGTTGGACCAAGGACTTTCCGATGGTTCAACGACATCCTCCGCAAGCATCTCGTCCAGTTGTTTAACTAATATGCGTTGTTTATCGGGAGACATACGATAATAACGCTGACGAATAGGGGAGTTGTCACCCGTATCAATAGAATGGGTAGTTAAATGAGTACAACCTAAACCTCGAACTTGGTAGGATATATTTTTGAATTTTGAAACAACGTCACCGGCGATACGTCTCTGGTCTAAGGTCAAATTATCGAAAGGGATAATATGACTAGAAAATGCAGTAGTGTTTAACTCGGCAACAGACAGAACCAGCAAAATCAGGTAAGAGATTTCACGCATGTTTATCTTTTACTCCCGTATTCACTCTGTCCCCTTTCACTCTCAATCTAATTTCTCAACCCTAACATACTCTTTCTATATTTTTCTTACTCCACGGTGTGGTTGCATGCCACTACCACAATTTCTTGGTCCTTCGAGCCGGATACGATAGTATATTGAACCTGATTTACGTACGTAATTAATTGGTACGTAAAAATTTCATACATTTACGTAAATTTTTTGGTAAATGATTTCGCCGAAACTGCATAATTGATAATAGATTTTACGTAACTCATTGGTATAAATCTGGTCAATTATTTTTATATGTAGTGCACATTTATTTCAATAGTTCATGGCGTAATATGTGGGTAGGTACTTATCCACTCACGAGTCGCTTCGCTGCATACTTATCTAGGTACCTAAAGCGTTTGGCATTAATTAGTTCAAACGTAGGTATAATCCCGCACCGCTTTGTTTACATTTGATTATAATCATATTCTATATTATCACGATTCTGCATGAAAAGAAGGGATTATTGTTTAAACGCATGAATCGTTTATATGATTCATCAAAAAATATCTACTTATTCGAGTCTAGGAAAAATGAAAGTTTTAGGGCTGAATCTGAGACAACTGATGACATGCGCGATAAATTCGAATCGTTTGTCGATGAAATTAATGAAATTTATATGGATCTAAGACCGAACACCAGTCCCGACTAAGCTTGTTTGGAGTCTTTTGAGGATTTGTATATCTAGGTCAAACGTATTAGAAATAAAATTAATAATAGCCAGACTCCATTAACACCCGGTAATTCTAACCCAGATAAATCATTTGAACCGCTTAAAATAAAGTTGCCTCCGTTAGCGCTGTCATCGTTTGACGGCAAAACTGAGAATTGGCCAGTCTTCTATGAGTCGTTCAAGGCGAATATACACGATAATGAACAGCTCACAGACACATGACGGTTACCGCTGGCATTGTACCTACGGGTGAAACGTACCGGTTTATATGGGATAGTTTAGTCAAGGAATATCAAGATAAACGCACATTAAGTGCACATTACTTGAATAATATTCTTGATTTGAAAAGTACTTCATATAACGCGATTAGTCTCGATTATTTCATAGAAACATTCAGTGCATCTATTTCCGCATTGAAACAACTTGAGATTAAAGATCTTATGGATTTTATGTTCCTGCACTGTGCCTTGAGAAAGTTAGATTCACAAACAACTCAATTATTCGAACTTTCCATTAGAGATACTGAATTTCCCACCGCTAAGTTATTGATTAGTTTTGTGCAGGATTAAGCGAAAATATTGGCATGCACAAATTCATCTTATTCGAATGCGAGAAATAATGTTAGAAAACCCGCTTTGCTACGCGCTCGATCGAAAGCATTTATCATTAGTGGTCCACCAGACGAGCCGGCTGTTTGTCTCGCGACCGCGCTTCCGCCGTGTGCATATTGCAATGATAACGATCACGTTCATTTGTATCAGTGCGCTAAATTTAAATCAGACCTCACTCCTAGAAAGAAGTTTGAGTTTATTAAATCGAAGCGAGGTTGCGCGAACTGTCTAGGCACATCACACGGACTGAGTAACTGCAAGTCAACATCAGTCTGTAATTTATGTAAACGAAGACATCATTCTTTATTGCATTTCACGAAAAATAATGAAAACGCGCGCACCACTGATGCTGATAGTGTCGATACGAGTTGTAATATGGTTTCGGTTTCTTCTCATGCCCCAACTTCTCGCGGCCCCTCCACGATCTTACCATCGCCAGTTTCTTCGCTCGTCCGGTCGATCGGCACATCGACGCGTTCTCGCGTCCCGCGTGAGTTAGATAAGGTGTCAAGTGCACTGACTCACAGTTCTGCGGTTTTATTCTCTGCCGGGACAAACCCTAGGACGACCGTATTGTTTTCAACGGCCCAAGTTTATGCGCGAGCGAATAACGATGGCGCGCGGCAAAAGACAATAGTACGATGTCTAATTGATAATGGTTCGCAGCGTAATTTAATAACGACCGCATGTTGTAGAAAACTTAGACTACAAATAACTCCTTTGAGTAACTTATTTGTCAAAGGAGTTGGTGCTGTATTGCGTCCAATAATAGGTTACGTATATTTAAATATTGAGTCACGCATTTACCCAGATCAAAAAGCGTGCACTCAAGGAGTATAAATGGGTGCGTGCACTCTAGTGTTAATTGGGTCACAAGTTGGATTAATTACGCCTACACTACGCTAACAGAACAATAAAAATGTTCATTCAAATGCGTTTTTGGCCTAACGTGAACTTTCTAATGCCTCAATCTTGATTCAATATGTAGCAAATACGTTTTTGGTAATTGTTATAGACTCTGCTATCTTCTATCGACTGGTTACTCGATTCAGCGGTCTTCTAGCACTATTTGCTGAAGTTAAGCGAGGTTATCTTCAGCGGTTGCAGTTTTTGGACGTCCCGGACGTTCATCTGTTTCCTAGCTTTTACGACCAGGATTAAATTCAGCTGCCCAAAATTTCATTGTGGTAACTGATGGATAAGATAATCCTCATAAGCTGTGTTCAACTCAAATATAAATCATCGGCGTATTGCCTTTTAAAAACAACAATTTAATGACAGCTCGATAGAAAATTTCCCATTTTTACAAAAACACTCACTTCGACTGAATCAAATGTCGGTCAAACAAAAAACTACGCATCCAAAATGGCTAAAATTTTGGTGAGTAACTCCCAAAAAAAGTAATATTACATCCACAATACTTTTTTGACTAGTGCTGCTTCCTTCAGGTTGAGGTCGCAAACTTTTCAGACCACCCTAGTACTATGCAGAAATAATGTAGGATTAATATCTTATAATAAGTATAATACTGATAATGTTATTTACACTAAAAGTTTATTACATGTTTTACCAAAGGCTGTAGGAACTTATTTATAGCAAGGACTAAAATATTATAATAAATGCTGTGTGGTTGACGGCATAGAATACAAGTGTCACCACCCCCTATCTTCCCGTGGGTGTCGTAAGAGGCGACTAAGGGATAACACGATGCAAATACCATCATTACGTAGAGACGGAAAACTCGATATCAAACCCTATACGACTGCCTCGTTCGTCTAGCGGCATAAATGTGCGCGTGGGATCGGGAGGTCCCGGGTTCGATTCCTGGGTCGGGCAGTGTTATTGGGTTTTTCTGTCAAGAAATTCTCAGTAGCAGCACGGAGTCTGGAAATGTGCCCAGTACGGCAATAGGCTCGCCCCTTATTACGTGGGACTAAAGTATATCTGGCGAAAAGTGGGTGTAGAAATACACCTCTGCCTACCCCTTCGGGGATAAAAGGCGTGACGATATGTATGTATGTATGTATGTAAAATATTCTGGGAATTATCAGCCTTAGTTGTGAAACATTTGTTATTTATAAACTAAAAGACTAAAACACCTGTCGAATTTAAGTAAATACGAATAACGAGCTTCTTATAACGTTTAAATATATTTAAATTAATTTTAATTTTACTGATAGACAAAAATGACCTTAATGAAAGTTAAATGTAATTGAATGGGTTATTTTGTATCTACAACTAGTCTGTAACTAATCTGCATTTTTAGAAAATTTCGATCACCCTCAGATTTTTTGCAACAGCAATTAATCTTTTTTTAAGTAAAAACGGTAAAAAAATGTTTCCAATGAAGAAAAAATAACTTATATTTATGTTTATTCAGGATTTTCGGGATTATTTAGCGTCAGGTACATCCCCTTTGAGTGTCCAGCAGCAGTCAGCTAAGATGTTCGGACTCCACTTGCCTTGGTACCTTTTTTCCATGTTGGATATGTCCTGATGGAACCGCTCACCGTGTTTGTCGCTAACGGCTCCCAAATTTTGAGGAAAAAGTCCAAATGTGAATGTGTAAAAAGCGAATCTTGAGCTTCATATTGCATCCCATGTCCTTGTAAGCCACTAAGAGGATGTTGACTAACTCTTCATCGTTTTCGGCCCTGTGGTTTCCAAGAAAATTACGAACAATATTTCGAAAACATGTCCATGCGGATTTTTCGATCGGATTAAGTTGTTGTTCAAACTGTTCATCAGCCAATAGCTTTCTTATTTGTGGCCCTACAAATACTCCTTCTTTTATTTTGGCATGACTGATTTTTGGAAATTTTTGTTTCAAGTAACAAAAACCATCTCCATTTTTATCCACAGCTTTGAAAAAATGTTTCATTAGTCCGAGTTTGATATGCAATTGAGGTAGCAATACATCTTCAGGATTTATTAAAGGAGTGTGATGAACATTTCGTTGACCTGGTATAAGAGCGTCTTGCTTAGGCCACTCTTTTTTGACATAGTAATTTTTTTGTCTCGACTATCCCACTCACAGAGGAAATAACAAAACGTCCTATATCCAAGCTGTAGACCTAGCGAAATAGCAATTACTTTCAAATCGCCACATATTTTCCAATAATATTGGTTATATTTAATATGTTCTAGCAGTGATTTCATATTTTCATATGATTCTTTCATTTTAGTAACAGTTTTCAACTAATGGTGTCAAACTACGGAGTTGACTTTTAACAGTAAGTTGACCGCAAATATAACAGAAGTTATCAGGATGGTTTACACACACTTTTGCCATCTTAGTATGATGTATAACAATAATCCAAAAAAAAAACTGTTTTATTTTCAATATTTTTTCGTTATTTTATTCGGAAACACACGTCGGTAAGCAAAATTCGCGTAATTGAGTAAGTCGATATTTTATGAAAACTGAAAGTGATTGAACAAAACTAAGTATGGGGTTTATATGCGGGTAGGTAGTAGTGTTAGAAAATATGACTTGATTTCGTTTAACAAATTTACTGTTTATCAGTGATATTGAAGGGTACTACAGTCGCCATTTTATTATCAGCTGCCATGTGTTTTGGAGCTTTGAATAGAAATACATTTATTATTGTGAGGAGAATGTTATGATTTAATTTAGTCCTGACAAGACAGTATTACAAAATTATTTAACAGGTCTTAATCGCGTACAATTAACTTATTTAAGGTATAAATGCCTATGTGTTTCTGACATTTTACCGTCTTGCACCGATCGTAGTATCGGAGAAACAAGTAAGTCTTGCAGTGACCATAACGGATTTTTTTTCCTTTTTCTTGTGAATTTTAGCCAAAGGCAGCGATAGCCTAGTGGAGATACCAACAGACTGCCATGCAGAGGGTATCGGTTTCGACTCCACAGCGCGCACCAATAACTTTTCGGAGTTATGTGCGTATTAAAATTTGTCAATTCTCGTAATGTAAAATGGGATAACGCTAGGAGGATGATGTGAATCAGCCAAATCTGGTATCGAAGTTTTCAGTTGTCTCGGGGCAGGAAGCTGGACTTATAGCTTGACGCCCTCCGAAGTACGGTGACGCTCTGAAATAAATGCCTCACGCGGTTACCCATACAAGTGGAAACCTGTGCAAGCGTTGCTTTAATTTACTGACCTATTATGAACGGCGCTGATGTAAAGCAGTCAAAATATTGGGATAAAACTAAATATATGTACAGTTAAAATAAGTATCTATGCGATTAAAACCCGGCATTCACTATTGTATAAGAACACTATAGATTCAGTCTAGTGTATTTCAAAACGTAAACTAATTTTAAAACCCTTACATTCACATCACAATAAACTTAACAGCAAGTATATCTCACATCAGCTTCTATTAATCTGGTTGTGTTCAATCATAGAGAATATCGGTCGAGTGTCGAGATACGTGACCGCATCTCGTGCGATCGTGACCCGCATACAACCTTCATGATGTGATACAAGCCTGCACATCTAACGTCCGGTTTATTAGACAAGGCGACAGGGTAACGTTTAATATTTAAGTAATGTGAGCCTTCTAAAATATACGACTTATTGGCAGTAGAGGTGGGAATATAAGGGCTTGGGAAAGGTGATACTGTGAAGGGTAAAATAAATGTTCCATCTATGGAATGAAAGCCTTTATTGGCTAAATGATAGTCAAAGGTATTTTAAGAGATCAATTTGCATGCTATACTGATAATAATCTAATACTAATATATAAAGCTGTCGAGTTTGTTTGTTTGTTTGCTTGAACGCGCTAGTCTCAGAAACTACTGGTCCGATTTGAAAAATTATTTTCACTTGAAATTTATTGAAGAAGGCTATAGGCTATTTACCATCACGCTATGTGCCACGGAAGCGGAGCAGTAGCTTTAAATAAAGCGGGTGTAGCCGCGGGCTCATCAAGTTAATATTATAAATATATATGTATTTAGTCGCTGATTTATCAACATTCATTCACTGGGTTTCTTGATTTAGCCATGCACTGAGGACTTTTTTCGCATTAAGGCAAAGTTGCAGTACAGTGCGTATCTATGAGTGCTCGACCTCACCCCCGCAAAAACAAAAACGCGGGGGTGTTGACAGCGAGACGAACGGAAGGGGGGACAAGGGTGTGCGTGTGCCACAGCGTAGCGTAATGCAGTTAGTCAATTGTGCTCGAGTGTATCTGGATTAGGTTTTCGTAAAATGATAGTTAATTGATGGGTTGGAAAAATTATGTTTTTCTAAATATTTACATTGGCCCCAGGTGCTCTCCACAGACCGTCACTATTTTTCAAGAATAGCACGGGAAGCGGTTGAAATCAAAAAGCACGCAAATTTCAACCGGGAGGATGGTTACCGTTTATCTACATCTTGGAATCCTGTCATCAGCAAATGTAGACACCGATGAGGTGATATTACGCGCCAGTGTGAAGATACCATTAGTGTTGTGTGTCGAAGTACCGACAGTTCCGAACTTATAAATGTTAATAATTGTGAAGACTAAGTGAGGGTAGGTTCCGAAACCCGCACTTCTCGGAGGCAGCGCCGACGGACATCAGTCATCCCGTGACCATGGCTGGTGTAACCCTTGCCGAAACGTCGGGGAAAATAGAAAGGTATTTCACCTTTCTTTTCGTTTAGTTAAAACGATTCAGACCCGTAACATAATCATTAGTATGTGTACAAATCGTGGTAGTTTAAAAGTAGTTAATCCATGATCCGTCTGCATATACATCGATCGCTGGATATCCATTTCTAATGTTCCTTTAAGAAATAGTTATTTCTTTTTCCTTATCAATAGCAGCTTGCATGGCATCAGCTGCGGTTATTTCCCAATCTTTATAAACTTCATTTTATATCTGCGCCTATGTATGTGCCGAGAAGACGGGGATGTTCATTGCAGATAACAGTTCCTTAAATTGGGAGTGCCCAATGCCTGTAGCCACAATGCCTGTCGTAGTCGCAACGATAATATTCAAAGATTATTATTACAATTTCTTGACCCATTCTGCATTGAAACTTCAATTTAGACATAAGTCCAAATATTCTTTCTCCTACTATTCTGAAGTAACCATTTTTACAGTTAAACAACTCATTGAGCCGCGCTTTCTTTTGCAATTGACGTAAAAATAATTAACAGCGATAATTCGCCCACAGGTTTCACTTTCAGCATTGTGGTGGTTTACAACTTCAATAAATAACGTATCATCTTTATTATCCTTGAAACTAAAATAGAAATAAATATCAAATCAGCGAATCAAATAACAAAAAATAGTAGTACAAGAAAACTTTTTGAAAAATAGTAACCGACTTTTAAAACTACACAAAATGTGATAAATCAGTTTTCTTTCGGAAGTCAGTGACATAAAACTCAATGAAATAAAACAAATTCACCGACATCAGAAGGAATATTTATTTTTCACTCTTTATGTTATCCGTAATAGTGCGATAACGTAAACAATTTAAAGACGCGCATTGATGATCATGGGACTCCCGAAAAAGAAAAGATATACTTTCTAAGTATACCTTTTCACTGGAAACAAAAAACACGTATCAGTCCACGCGTCTCTGAGAAATCGAGTAGGTAACAAGAAATCCGAAAATTAAACTAGTTAATTGAAAAGTTATATTTGGGGAGGCATTTGTCAGAGACCGCAGTTTTATTTTACAGATAGGTAGGCAGGGCTAGTGTAAAGCTAGATCCAAGTTTGTGGGGTCGTACCTCTTGTCCCTCGGCCGCCATTTTAAAACGAATGCGGGCGCGGTTTTTCTTATTTATCTGATAAACTATTGATCACAAAAACATTTTGGTTCTGGTACTTTTTGTCGTTAAACCATAAATAAAAAAGTTTCTGTATGATATTGTTTTTCTTGGGTTATTATAACATTTATTCATGATTACCGTGTCTTTAGTCTATTTATGAGCCAGGCTGCGGCTTATGATCTAATAGAGCTTTGGTATTCAATGATTGATGAAGAACTGTAGAAAAACCGCATTATGTCGATAGGTAAATTATAATTGCCATTGATTTTTCCAATAAATTTGCTGCATCTCTCCCGAGAACATTGAGGTGTTGCAGAACATTGTAGTTTCCTTTGCACGGGCGGAACATCAACTTTAGGAGACCACAGAGTGCCGTAGTTTAAGAGTTTTTTCCATATTTTACCAACCCCTGTTTTCATGATCGTTGCAATGAGTTAAAATTGGACCTAATGGTAGTCTTGGAGGCTGCGTAGTCTCAAGTTGGAAGACTGGATCTTGTTTTGGAGGCAGTTAAGACAAGTCAAAAGTATTTTTTGTTACTAATGACGAAAAACTACAATAAATTGAAAATAAAAATTGTTGCAAATTGCATTTGATTTTCGTTTGTAACTTTGGAATTTTTTATTTTGCGACAATGCTACGGTATCAAATTTGTATAGAATTTAATTTGCTACTCATCATGTTTTGATTTTTTCTTTGCGGTAAATATAGATTCAAAAGCAGCTAAGTGACTTCATATCGAAATAGCAGGAAATGAAAAAAACGTTTTAGTAGGTATTTTTACATTTGTAATGACTTTGGATGTAGGGCTTGTGATGTATAATAATAATAGGTTTTGGTTGTCTTTTTCTATGGTTGCTATCTAATAAGCTTAAAAATATAAAAAAATCGTATCACTTAGCTGTTTTTTAATATGATAAAGGGCACTTAGTTGTATTTGATCCTAAATTCAATTTTTGAATGTAATTTTAAGGGCCTTAGCCGGGTTTGTTTTTTGTTATAAATTTATGAAGAGATGATACTAAAAGAACACTAGATGGCTCCATACTTAGTTCATTTTTTGAAAATGTGGCACTTAGCTGCTTTTGATTCTATATGCCTCAGATATACTAGAGAACGCATTTGTACCACTCTTTTCAAGATCACTATCTTGAAAAGAGTGGTACAAATGGATTTTCTAGGATCTTATTTAGATCTTATTTAGATAGGTCTTGTTTTGTAGGATTGCAGCTCTTGTCCTGTGGCCACTGCCGCAGGACAAGAGCTGCAATCCTACAAACTTGGACTCTTGGTATTTATAAAATAAAATTGCATCCTCTGACAAATGCATGCTAAGCCCAAAAAAAATTTACATTTCAATGGACTAAGCCTACTGTACTTTTTATACTGTGTCGCAGTAAATAAATGAACGATTGATTTTAGAAGCTACAATATGGCAAAAATAGTATGTTGTTGAGGTGTTTGGTAAGCTGTTTGTAGGTGAAAATGTCTCACATAGATACATACTGAAACATAAATAAATCTCACATAGATATAGACACATAACGCTTTTATTCCACGGGGTTAGGCAGAAACTATAAAATGCCATCTGCTATTATCCTTACATATTCCTTTTGCTTATAAGTTTCTTTTAATAGTTGGTAATAAAATTATAATAAATTAAATAACAATATTTTTATAAAATGATATAGGTATATATTTAAATGTATTATGTACTTACCACTTTTGTTTTTCGATATGCCTTAGGTTTCATTCTTCTGAAAGATTCTTCTTCTTCTTTCTGATATTTCGCGGAGCAACGACGTACGTCCGTCCTCAATCACGCCTAGACTGATGAATGGCCGGCGAGTGATATAATGCCAACATTTTGACCACTTTTTTTCTTGCAGAAAAATAATAATGAAATTACAAAATCTGTTTTTACTATTTATTATAAAATAACGACCTGTTTCTATGAATACAACTTTCATACAAAATTCAATGGAATCTCTAAGCAGTACACGTATAAAATTGTGATTAAATTTAGTGCCATGTTTGACATTTTTAGGGTTCCGTACCTCGAAATGAAAAAACGGAACCCTTATAGGATCAGTTTGTTGTCCGTCCGTGTGTCAAGACCTTTTTTCTCAGAAACGCGTGGAGGTATCAAACTGAAATTTATATCGAATAGTCAAGTCTACTGTCCCTTGAAGTTGTAAAATAATCAAACTTCTAAACCAACGCAAACAAAAGATATAGCCGTTTATGCTGCAAATTTAAAAATTCACAAGGAAATCAAAACCTACAGGGTACTTCCCGTGAACTCAGAATCTTGAAATTTGGTACCAAGCAATGTCTTGTACCTCAGATCAAGGGAAAATTCCGAAAGTCGTATTTTTTTTGCATCGTATCACAAAAATATTTTTAATAATTTTAAAGTTGTTATCATTTTGTCATAAACGCGTAGAGGTATTAAATTGAAATTCATATCAAATACTCAAGTCTAATCAGAAATGAGGAGATCCGCAGTAGAACCAAAGTCGCCGACATAGCTCTCCGGATAGCCAAGCTGAAGTGGCAGTGGGCAGGGCACATAGCTCGAAGAACCGATGGCCGTTGGGGCAGAAAGGTTCTGGAGTGGCGGCCACGTACCGGACGACGCAGCAGAGGTAGGCCCCCCGCAAGGTGGACCGACGACCTCGTCAAAATCGCGGGAGGTGGTTGGATGCGGGCGGCTCAAGACCGGTCTGTGTGGAGAACCTTGGGGGAGGCCTATGTCCAGCAGTGGACGTCGTTTGGCTGATATGATGACTCAAGTCTATAATATCTATAAGCTGTAACAAAATCAAACTTCTAAGCCAACGCAATCAAAAGATACAGCTGTTTATGCCGCAAATTTTTGAAACTCACAAGGGAATCAAAAAACCTACAGGGTACTTCCCGTGAACTTAAAATCTTGAAATTTGGTACAAGGCAACTAATAAGGCAAAAATTATTTCCAAAAATGAAAATTTTTTGTTACATCATGTAATAAAAACATTTAATTTTCAAATCGTATCAATCATTCCAAATCGTATTTCTATCTTTATGGTTTACAAAAGGATATGTTAAACTTTTATATAATAATTTTTATTTATTAGAAATATCATAGTTCATGAGACTTTCAGACGTTCAAATATCTTAAAAAGAACTGCAAGCTTGCATTAAATTTCGGTTTGTTAGTGAAAACATTTCGTATGTCATGATAAATTAGATTATGTGGTTAATTGGTTTGGGTACTTATTAAAGACCAATTTGTACGAAGCCAGACGGAAAATAAATCAGAACAAAAAGAAAGACATGAAAAGAATGACTTAAAAAGTACATTGCTGTCGGCTCACGGGCCAAATCCATGCTCTCGTAAATACGCGTAAAATTGTTAATAGATTTGAGCACTCACTTGTAATCGACCATCAAGTATTCGCCGTTTTGGATTTATCATATTGAAAAACAAACAGAGCCAAGCACAGAGCCAAATATCGCTACAACATTTTTCATGATCTTGCCATCTAACGATCTAATTAGCAAAATTACAAGTGAATTCTTAAATTTATCAGCATCTTTTCACGACAAACGCTAATCGTAAAATGATTCTCAGTTGACGTTTAAAATAGGTATCTGACGTCAAAGATTTTATTGTATAAACGTTTTATCTATACACAAGTTATAGGGGTTTCATACTATTCAACCGTGAAATGGGTTGGCAGTAATTGAATAGATATCCAAGTGTGAATATCCTTTACTGATTTTACAGGCATGATTGATTTCGACTTAATCAAGGTTATGTAGCCCAAAAACTTTTGATTAGTGAGCACTGTGAACATCAAGGTTGAGATTTACACGCATAAATCATATATAAATTTAATTGCAAACTTACATCATCATCATCCTCCTAGCTTTATCCAAGTTTCAACCTAGGGTCCGCTTACTACTACTACTACTAACTACTACTACTACTAACCGGATTCGGCTGAATATTGGTTTTTCCACAGAGCGACTGCCTGTCTGACCTCCGCAACCCGGAGGGATAGCGATATTCCATGGTTCAGACTAGTGTCAGTTTATTATGAGGTACTGACGCCCTATAACGACTGTCAAAGATCTTCATGACTCTCCGAGGCACGGGACAAGCGATAATTAATAATTCAATTGCAAACCTACATAATTTCCATAAAAGGCAGACTGACCTTGACAACAGATATTGCTAGATAGAAATGATAATTAAAAACTAATTTAATTTGCCGTGTGGTTGATGGCATAGAATACAAGTGTCACCACCCCCTACCTTCCCGTGGGTGTCGTAAGAGGCGACTAAGGGATAACACGATGCAAATACCATCTTTGCGTAGAGACGGAAAACTCGACATCAAACCCTATACGACTGCCTCGTTGGTCTCGCGGCATAAATGTGTGCAGTTACCAAAAGAATCAAATACTTGAGACAAGCCACGAATTGTATGCGATGAAGCACGCAAGAGGCACGCAGAAACACAAACATATACTCGTACGCACATTAACACCCAAACACATAATATATACATCATCATCGGTCCTAGCGTTATCCTAGTTACATCAAAGCCTTTTCACCTTGGAGCGCGGGATCTACTTACTAGTCCAACCAGCTTTAGCAGAATATTAACTTAACTTACCCAAACCCTTACTATCTCATATCTGGGGGCACGGTAGTGCCCCCACCAAGTCGAGCAAAAAAGCAGCACGGCCGTACATTAAGAGCGTTGAGGCTATTAATAGAGCTGTATGGTAATATGCTTGTTTATGGCATTGAAATAGGAGTGATCACGGTAGAAAATGAAAAGTAAATGTAATATTTGTGTTCATTAGTTTTGAATCTGTCACAGATTGAGATATTGGCTAGAAAGCTCCCGCTAAAAATTATTCCAAGCTATTCATAACGAAACCGATGTAAGGAGAAGGAATAAAGTGTATGAGTAAAAGTACGTTGTAGTAAGTAGTAGTAAAAAATTATGTATCCATTGGTAATAATATTGAACCAGTCTCGCACTTTTATCTTAAAATAATTCACAAACTCTCGATTGGTAAACTTAAAACAAACTTTATACTACATTGCTGTATATAATTCACACTTATTTGAACTTTTCTTATGAAATTCAATATCTTAGTAGGTACTCAAACAACATGGTTAGAAGTTAGAACCAAGAGCCAAGGGAAATATAAAACAGGTCCATTAAAAATGAATGCTCTTGCCAAACCTCTGAGTGATTTGTAAAAATTGAAACCCTCTCAATAGTGAACGATCTGAAAATTAAAAGTTTATAATGAGGACCGGGACCTTTGGCAAAGTCACGAGCTAACTTCCAAGTTTATTTTGTTGTTAACAATATACATCAATTTATTGAAAAATCGTAGACGTGTGAAGTCAAATATCAAAAAATTCAGTCAGGGAAATGGAGCTCATTGTATTCCCAAAAGTATGTACAGTTGAGTGCCAATTTCATATTGTTGTTTAAATACAGAATGAACTGATGAAAAGAAAGTAATTAAATGTTCCTATTTTCGATTTTCAATATTATACAATTATAATTGAAGTAAGTATAGACGGAATAATGGAGAATAATATTTTAAAAGGACGTTTTAAAATCTCGTTGCTAAATTGTAATAATATTGTGAGAAGTCCTCAACAAACATAAAGACTTAAGCCCGTGGTAACATAGACGCCGAGTTTCCTGCGTGAACAAAATATTTGTCCAGTAATATATACATAAATGTATTGTAAAGGTATTTCTCTACAGATGGATTTTAGCATGACAGTGCAGTTCATCGTTTCTCTTCATCTCAGCGGCTGGGCGATCTGATTCGTATTCATAAATCGCATCATCTTTAATTCTGTTATGATTCAGTATTTGCAGGTGCAGTGTGTAATGTGCATGCCTTAAATTACACCTCGTCTCATGCGTTAAATATTCTGGAATGTTTGAATTACGGTAAATACTTGAACAGTGGGTTGTATTTTCTTATTCACAGTGTGAATTTAAGTAAAACAAACTGATTTTTCATGTAACTCTCTTTTTTCTACAAAACAAAAAAGGAATAGTGTCGCAACAAGTATTAAAATATTTGCATTCTCTCAGTGATGTACAATACTTACCACGTGTGACAAAAGTGGTAAATCGTAGCGCAATCACAAACTTATTCTCAAATTACGTTCGCAGTCTAAAATAGGCATTATATTATAAACAGGTACTTTATTTGTAATTTATATTAGAATATAATAGATAATTGACGTTCAAGCATTCTTTCGGTTACTTTCTTAAAATAACATAGTTTCCGGGCCCGAAACACGAGATTACTTGACAAAACAATTTCGCCGATGCACCCGCTCTCGGGGCGATTGATCGGCCAACTTTAGCTCGACAATAATCCCAGCCCGACCTCGGAAAATCCCCAACTTTTTAATTTTGGAACACGCCACGATCTTACCCGTTATGAAAGGTAGAAACTTCTGAATTAGTTACAATATTACGTTATACACATTTTTTCTTCAGTTTTTTAACCCCCCACGTGATTACAGCACGCACGGTCGTGCTCTAATTCAAGTGGTCCCATGTGTTTACAGCACGCTGTGCTCTAAAAAAGTCGTCCTATTGGTCGCGGATTTTTTACGTTTTGTTTTACTTAAACCAAGAAACGAAAGTAGTAACTATTAGAATATTTCATATTCTATGCAACTAAATCGTTTTAGAAGGGTGAGGGAAACGAAACGTGCCAAAATATATTGAAATATAATTATCTGTGTCTCAGTTGCGAAAGCGTCCGCCATTGTTGTGTTTTGTTCCGCGATCTTTATAATAAAAGTTGTCTTGTGGAAGAAACCGGTGAATATTTTATAAAGATACTTATATAGATTTACTCAGAAATAAATAAATATTAATTGTGAAGTGACATTATTCGTGACAGAGACAAGAAATACAGAGTGATAAAAGGCAAAAACTTTTAAGAACGGCTATTTCTACTCTTGAAACTTGCTATTTTCGTAATAGTTTTATGATAAATACTCTTTTAATAGTTATGAAAGACATAAAAGTACCCAGATTATTTATCTGAAAACATATTTTAGCAATTAAATACTAGTATTGTTGTAACTTTTCACTGTTATCGTGTTTCAAATGGTAAATAATTCACAGCCACAGTGTTCTCTACAGTAACATGGCGGCCCGGCATGGCGAACTTTTTGTTACGCGTTCGTATTATAATTTTTTTAGTGGCGTTTGATTCATTTGTTACAAATAAATAATGTATTGTGTGAAAACCTAAAGGTAAATGTGATAATGTTTTTGTGTTTATGAACCAAACAAGTAATGAAATTCATTAATATGTGATGAAATGTTTGTGCGAACCAGTGAAAAATAACAAACTTCTAAGTTTGTAAGCTTGTTTTGCCGGAAAGGTGAGTATTTAGTAGTAATTTATGTTATTATTATCATAGCTGATTTTATAACCAGCACAATGATATGCAATTTATGTGATATAATTATATTAAGGTGTCATAATTATTTTTTTTCCGGTAACCTATGCCAATGAAAATTTGCAGCAACGTGACCCTTTGCACTTGTGGCACTTTGCCTTTAGTTTGATCGCACCTCAAGGGTTAGTTAAAGTTACTATGTGCAGGTCACCGCCGTAAGGATTTAATTATACGAATGCACAACCGATGGTTAGCTTTTAGTTTTTTATGCAACTTACTTCTAAACATGTAGAGTTTGCTCTGCGTTTAAAATTAGTTTCGTATTTAAATTCGTTGGCAAACTAATTATTTGGAGACTAAAGCATTTAATTTTTTATTGTTTCTATGCTTTTTATTTCCTTCTAACAACAACAATTACACGTTTGAGTACATAATCAAACTAAAGCTAGGTATTTTTCTACGAGCAGACTTTGTCAATGATAAGGACTAGGTACCTAATACTTTCATACATCTGTATAGATTAACATCTTTTAAATCTTAAATTCTATTGCCTATGGTTGTTTTTAGTTTATGCCTAGAATTTAGATTGAACATATTTATAGTTTCCATTTATTATATATGTACATCTATGCAATAGAGCAAAGTATTTAAATCTGGTCGAAATAATTTCATATCGACAAGACAAGTGTTATTATTTCAAATCACGCATATGACAAACCTACCTTGATAAGTAAGCACGTTGACAGAAATGTTCGTTATTAAAATTCATAAAACACATCGTTGTCAAAATCAACAACGTCTTACAATAAAGACACATAAAATAGGAGCTTTGAATATAAAATTTTCATATTTTATATAACACATTTTCTTTAGCAGAAATATTATTATGATATCAACTTTCGCAATATTGTATATTCCGTTGGCTCCCGCGTGTTATGTTTATTTTGTTTCGAATATATGTATTGGATTCTTCCAAAGATAATGTATAGTAACAATGCTCCCAAGTCATCGAGATATTAACTTGCTATCTTCCAGTTCAATAACTATCAGATCGATAATCCCTTAAAGTTTTGCATTCAAAGTAGTCTGAAGGCAAATGCAATTTCAGTATAGGTCGTGTAATGTGTAGATACGAGTATTTCTTTAATTCTGTTTCGTATAAAATATTCATGATCTATCTAGGTAACATTTTTGTTTGGTTAGTTCTATTGTTGATTATGTATCGAGGCAGAGAGCTATTGATTTGATATAAAAGTTGATCTGTATTAATGCGCATTGTGTGCGTTTAAACGGTTTAAAAACACTTGATCGAGCACCCTAGCTTATTCAAGATAAAATTTAAAAAACCCAATGCGACTTGCCGTTGCTTTCCTATGAAATCATTATCATTTAAGCGGCTATTGACAGCCATTGGTTTTTCGAACTATGTCACCTCTATTGCGACTTCCACTTACTATCCGGAGATCTATGTTGCTAGTTTGGTTCACCTGAAAATCGCCATATTTCTAATTCGATTTCGCACGAAAACTCCAAGCATAGTACTCTCTATTGCCTTTTGAGTGCCCTGCTGTTGCCTTCTAATAAGACCCGTAACATTTATTTATAGATATTCTAATAAGTAAGGCTAAATTGCATGTACCGAACTATTTTTATTGCATAACATACATTCCACTATACCAAACAAATCTCAAATTAACAAAGAAAACAAAAAATAAATTGTTCCCGCCAGCGTCAGATTTTGTTATGGGAAGCGAAAACAACGACGCTGTGTCTGTGCCGGAAAAGCCTTGGATTTAATAAATACGTACTAGCTTTTAATTGTTTGGCAGATCTTTTATGTGACTTTCCTTTGATATATTAGCCTCTATTTATTTATTTACCAGCTACCCATCCAGGCATGCAACGGGGACCATAATATAAAATTTATTCTAGATCTTTAACAAACAAAAATATATTCATTATTCTCCTAGTGATTTTATGGCTTATCCACATAAAAAAAATATTTAAAAAATTTAGAGTATATAATAAAATTACGAAAGTAACTTGATTTTGTGGTTTTACTTTCATAGTCTCACGCCTATATCCCCGAAGAGGTAGGCAGAGGTATATTGCTACACCCACTTTTCGCCAGATTTATTTTAGTCCCACGTAATAGGGGGCGAGCCTATTGTAATTTTGTGGTTTAAATCATATTTATTTAGCGATTTTACGAAATATTTATCGCTTTTCTTGCCTTGTAAAGTTCCTTACATTAATAAATAGCGATGTAGTGGTTAAATTGTATTTATTGTGTTTTGTCGATTTAATATTGTTACTTATTGTGTTACCTTTTTCTTTTTTTTTTGTTTTACGAGGTGGAAAATCCCTTCGGATCTCCAACTCTTGGGGGAATAAGAGCCGGAGTATGTGGTGTTTCCACTAAAACCACCTCGACTTTCTCCATGTACCCGTGTGTCGGAGGGTAGGGCATCGCCGAAGCACTCGTAGCTACCCTCCGACGGGTATTAGCCTGCCAGATGGTCAGGCGGGCCCCGAACAAAACCCCCTTGGCGGCGGATTAAAGCGTGTGTTAGACTCCGCTGCCGAAACACCCAGCGGTCGCAGAGGATAGGGAGGACGACAACGCAACACCGCATCTCCTCTTCCTGCGGCCCTACCGCGACGCATCGAATGGTGCGCCCAGGTGGAGATAGGGCGCGCGGCAACGCAACACCGACACGCCTCTCCTCCCGCGACCGCGCCCGACTGCTAGGGACAGACAGAACTGTCCCCCGCACCCGCACCGTTGGACGCATCCTGCGCAGGCCTCTCCAAGCCCACGCGGAGCGTCCCCTCCTGGATCCCTCTTACCTTACCGCGGGTGACCAATCTACGGTTACTGAGCCCCCTCACCACGACAAGGTGGAGATCCCACGGGGGGGACTTATTGTGTTACCTTATTGTTTCAATATTAACTGAGTATAACCATAAGCATATGATAAATAATTAATTAAAATAATCTTACATGTTGACAAACCAACACTTTGTATTAGTAGTGAATCTACCGGCCGGCGCGCGGCGGCGGCCTGCGACGGCCGATGCTCCATCTTTCTCTCACGCACTCAAGGAGTGCCACGCCCTACCGCATACCAGAGCACGGACGCCGGCGCGTATTTACATTATATACAAGGCCAGAACGCAGGGGTGTGAAACTAATCGCGTATAGATTGGAAATAACTTTTTTGCTGAGTTCTTCCAATCTATACACGATTAGTTCGCAAATACTCGAGTATACTTCGTAGTGATCTAACTGACTTGCTTATACCATAATATACAGTGCCAGTACGCATACGGACTAATCGTGTATAGATCTGAAGATTATTCTGGATTTTGTAAGGCATTCATTATATTATATTATATCACAAATATAATGTGTAGGTAAGTAGACATTATGTCCAATTAAATATTTTTTAATAAACTATGTTGACGGAGCCCTGCTTCGCAGGGCTTCTATGTTTGGGTTAAGGGTCAAAAGAGAACCTAACATAACCTATTTAGTTACTTGAATTACATACAATTTAATCCTCCACTAATAAAGTTCAAATATTATTTCATATATGCACCCATTATTTCACTAAACTATATCTCTTGTCTTGTCAGGCATGTGTAACTAATGTAGTATAGTCCGGGACTAGGACGCATGTATTCACGTTACGAACTACACACGAGCAGTATGCAAAATTCGTGTATATATTGTAATCACAGATTTAAATATAGCATTACAATATGTACGCGACCAGTTCCCTATGGCTGCGTTTTGGCCTTGTATAGTCTATAAATACGCGACGCCGGCCAGTCGGTTCCTTACTTACATAACGAGCCTACGCGCACTTAGCTCTGCCTCACAGCTAAAGTTTTCGTAATTGTTACTCGTAATCTATCCGCTATCGCTCGCTTACTCTTTTTCTCATCTTACTGTGTACTCCTTCTCATTCTCTGCTTCTTCTGTGCTCGTATATGAATGTGAACTATTGTGTATGGCGTAATAAACCCTAAACTCTTGACTGTGAACAATCTATCTTTCCTTTCTTATCTTCCACTATACACATCAACCCCACAGCGATAATACATGGCTTATACCAGTTTTTATAGGATAGCTGTAACGGCTGTTACGCCACGGGGTACAGAATAATTACCAATCTAATACGCACATCAATTTGAAAAGTCAGGGATGCGCGGCGTCAGTTCATCCCTATACATGACAGTCTATGGGTATCTCCACTGTACCATCGGTGTCTGCACAAACAGGACTTAAATAACAGCTTAATAATTAAATTTCTTTTTGACACACATCAGACCTGAATGTCGTAAAACTTCATGACTTAACTTTCGTTTCTAAGCTCTACGTGTGCCTTTTATTAGTAAAGCGATAAAAATTACAAAAAATCTGGGTTACGTACGAGTCTGACTCGCAGACTAAGAGTTCCATACCATCGCAGAGTATATATCTACATGTATTTTTTTCCTTAATAGGAGTGTACATTCTGCCAAAAGTAATTACTTATTGACTGAACATGATACCCAACTTCTAAATACGTTATTCAGCGTTCTTTAATTGGTTGTTTTAGCTGCGATAGACAGTGTAGGAATACAGTGTGTGAAAATTATATTTTTTACCTATTTAGAGTCACTATAATAGACACTGCGTGCCGTCGGCGTCGGCCAAATGGATAAATAGACAGAGAAGGATTACTTATAACATCCTGATGGCCGTCCCTTTACGGAACCATGAAAATAAAGTTTAGTAGAGGTTGCGCTAAAGTTGAAATCAATGTGACCTTTTCTTACATTGATTTTGTTGTTAGTTCTTTATCAGATAATCTTCAAATTTGTAAACTAGACTCGACACAGTCATGACTTTAATTTAAATATATGGTATCTTACAATTTTAAGAACACGTTTCTAGTAAATGTTTCAGGTGAAAGTATTTGAAGCAGCTTCTGCTATTTTTACTGCCACATTATAATATATTAACTCTAAAGTAGACAATACTTAAAAATTTACGAAAATGGTTTATTTATGATCAAGTACTATTCAAAGTAGATAATTTACAGGCAAACAGCTCCAACACAGGAAGAGAAATACTCAAATAGAAGCCTATAGTTTTCAAATCAAAAATCAGACTTCCGTAACAAATGTAGAAACGATTGTATTTGGGCGTAT
Source organism: Euclidia mi (assembly GCA_944739405.2). Classification (NCBI taxonomy): domain Eukaryota; kingdom Metazoa; phylum Arthropoda; class Insecta; order Lepidoptera; family Erebidae; genus Euclidia; species Euclidia mi. The sequence continues at coordinate 26,796,076 of OX123184.2, forward strand.
CAAGATTGGACCGCGTGTAGAGCTTTGGAGGATGCCTGTGGAGGACAGTCGTAACAAATATTGGTATTTTACTCAAATATTTTGGCTACGCTACGTGCTGGAACGAACAATTTGCTACTAAGTGACTTAGGGAACTCAAATTACAAAGAGCGAATGACGAATGCCCTAAACTAAAAAGTTCAGTTTTGTAAAATCCCCACCATTATCATGAAGTGCCTAAGGCAGAGCAATTTATAGTCATCATCATTATATCAGCCAAATGACGTCCACTGCTAGATATAGGCCTCACCCAAGACTATCCACATGGACCAATCCTGAGCCACCCGCGTCCATCCGCTACCCGCAATCCCAACAAGATCGCCAGTCCACCTTACGGGACCCTGCCTTTGCTACCTCTGCTACGAATTTATAGTAATGTTCCTAAAATTTCAACCAATTTACCACGAGTTTAAGTAATATAAGTATAATTGTGACTGTGTACTAGGATGTATTCCTAACATCATCAGGCTTTATCAGTCCACTGCTGGACTATGCCTCTCCTTTGAAAGGAGGAATTGGCCTACTATACCACGCTGGCCAAACGGGTTGGTATAGGGTTTGTATCAAGTTTTCCTTCTCTTACAGTGCTGTTTTCTGCATAATATGCTCCCAAGTTTAGTACCGTTACTAAAGTACGTCTAAGATATAGGAATACATTATCCGTGTGGTGACGGATTAAGAATACGGAATGTCACCACCCGATATCATCCCATGGGTGTTGTAAGAGCCGACAGACGGACCATACTATGCAGAGAATAGCACTGTAAGAAAAGGAAAACTTGAAACAAACCCTATACCAACCCGTTTGGCCAGCGTGGTATAGTAGGCCAATTCCTCCTTTCAAAGGAGAGGCCTAGTCCAGCAGTGGACTGTAAGAGGCTGATGATGACTTTACTAACGTAACAAGTCTAGTCGCGTCAACAGCTGGTGTCTTATCCAGTTATGTCATCAGAAATCAAACAGCGAAGCCAATCCGCACATACTTTACAATAGCGTCATAACTTTGCGAACGTGCCTGAGGAATAGATCGTTGGAAATCGAATTGTACGTCGGCGCGAGTATTTCAAAGGTGTCGGCATTGTCGCAGCCAATCACGACCCTCACACGTGACCGTTTAGAGAGTTGCCGTGACCTGCATATACGAATGTGAGAAACAGCCACAGTGGAGTAAACGACGGTAGAGCAAAGTTGAGTTCCCAAAAAAGCTTTCACGTTGTATTTAAAAAATCTAACTCCCAAATCTTCAGTGACATACTTGATAAACTGATGCATAGTGTACACCCATGTTAGAACTTATTCTAAAAAGGCCACTGTAGAACTTACCTCCAGATAGATCAAACAATACTTTTTAGGGGTCTATATCTCGAGTGGAAAAAAACGCAACCATTATAGGATCACTCTGTTGTCCGTCCGTCCGTCTGTCAAGACCCTTTCTCTCAGGGACGCATGGAGGTATCAATCTGAAATTCATATCAAATACTCAGGTCTACTGTTCCTTGGAGCTGTGAAAAAAAACAACTTCTAAGCCAACGCAATAAATAGAAACAGCAATTTAAGCCGCATATTTTTAAACTCGCTACTACTCGCAAGGGAACCAAAATTTAAGGGTGCTTCAAGTCGATCGAGAATCTTGAAATTTGGCATGAAAGAAATACGCCAAAAACCTTAGCTACATCACTTTTTTTCGGGATCCTCGGTTCGCGAGTTAAACAATATTCATCATGAGAAACCTAGAAATAATCTCGTCTACATGGTTGTTTTCCATAACACTTTCATCTTATTACTCGAACTAAAGTAGAAATACTAATATATTACAATGAGTACTAATGAATTCGAAAAATTACATTTAAATTTGAATAACATATTTCGGTGAATGCCGTTGTACGTCATCGTAGAGGATTGTCTCCTTACCACCAAGGCTATGAAACAAATATCTGAATAATATCCTGTAAATAAAATCAACCTCTAATATACTTACATCCCTCAACCCACAAGAGACATTTTCCTTCACATGGACCTGTAGTTGAAACAATACGGAATCAGTAAATTAATCAACATCAAACAGTAATCCCTCAAGCGGCGCTGCTCATAAACAATTCATCAAAATAAATCGAAGATCCCTTCGTACAGACGCGTGAACAAAGAGGACGTAACTTTGGAAGGGTATAAAAAAACTCAAATTAAGGTGTGCCGGATCGTCAGTCAAGAGCTAAGAATAATTTCCCCGGAGTACCTATCTCGTACGTATCTTTCGCCCTTACTTTTATTTAAACTTCGAACTTGTGAGTCTGAGAGATTTTATTCATAATGCTTCATCGTTAACGTAATTAGGAGACAGTTTTTCTGTACAGAAATGTAAACGAAATCGAATGTTTGTTTTAAAATTCTTCACAGTGCGCAAATTTGTTCTGTAATATAGGGTATGTGAATTCGATATACGCTATAAATAAAATCAAATTGATGTATTCCAAGAAAACAATTTGTTGGTTCTCTGTATAACATTACACTGTGGTTCTCAGAAACTGTTTGCCTATTGCATTACTCACTTAGGCTTATTTGCTGATCGTGTTTTGTAAATTTATTGCCTATGTGAGGATACAATTTGAATTACGTTTGTACACAAACTGCCAACTGTAGTAAATGGTCAGCGCAGTAGGTTTAATTCAGCCTTTTGAAGAGCAGCATACAGTGCGATTTTCTCAAATTGAAGCATCCCGTTATGGACAAAACTTTCACAATAAAAAAGTTTTCTTTAATTGTTTTATGTTATGCCAGTACGAACTGAAAGGTTTTAATAGAGATAGTTGTTTTTCTAGAATCTAAAAGTGACCAAGGAAAAATTATGAGCTCACGAATACGTTGCACCGAGCAAAGTTACACTCGGGGCTCTATCTCGAAGATCACAGCTCCAAAGCGAAAGGCTTAGACTGATGACAATTATGCCGATGATAATGCAGTGCATTTGTAATGTAGAGGCATTTACTCGCGCGTCATGCTGGCATTTAGGTACAATTTCATTATACATATTTACTTATAAACTATCTGTTCTAAGGCTACAAAAAATAATGGAATTATTGTTGTAGAGATTGTGCTTATCCGACAGTTTTGTCGCCTTACAAGTTTACTTTACTAAGCCCACTCTACAGATCCCACAACACTATCAGCGTTTAACCATTTAAAATAAAACTGTGCCAATTGACTTGAAAACAAAAACGCTTAATTTGTATGCGGCATTTATTCAATAAATACTTAATCCAAAGACAACGTCAATGCCGCTACCGTTTTCAAACTAACGCATTATTAATAAACTTAAAGGGAAATACATTTCAGAACTGAAACTTACGAAGAAAATGGAGGTGATACTTGATATGTAAAAGATCTTGCTATGTATTTTTAAAAAGGTGGCCCATTCATTTCAAAAAGAGGGCAAAATATAGGAACAACTTTAGCAGACTAATGTGAACCTAGCAAAACTCTACTGAAAAATACGCAGAAAACTTTTACATGACTCACGATTATTTTCTTGAACAATTTTAATGAGGTGTTTAACGAAAAGTTCATGAAAAAAATCATGCAAGCATCTGTGAAAGCTCTTTCTATTGAAATCTTTAATTAGACGAGAATAAAAACATAAACGGGCCTGTATTATTCATGCCACAACACTTAAACAGCAACTTATATTATTTTAAGATAGTTGTTATTAATTTATATTCCGTAATCTCAGCCTGACAAATATTTTGACGTTTTTATTTTTATTATACCGCCTCCACTGCGTCGTCGTTCGTTATTTCAATCAGTGTGCGACGTCGCAGTATCCATACGTAATGTTCTCACTTTAAACTCGTCGTGTGTTTTGTGACCTCATCTCGCTCAAGTATTTTACCGCCTGTCAGGATAAGCCATGGCATTCCTTGTGGGTGTTCAGGCATTGTTATTAGTCTTGTCTATACGTTCGGCTGTGGTGACAGATAAAGAATACAAAGTGTCTCTACCTTGTTTCATTCCGTGAGTATCGAAAGAAGCGACTTAGGAAAATACACGAAAAATTTACAACTTTGCAAGTAGACGGTCAATTCAACCTCAAACTCTATGCCAACAAGGCTGGCCAGCGTAGTATGGTAGGGAAATCCTGCTATTGACTCACAATACTATTGTAACGTAAATTAGTAGCGATTAATTGAAAAAGATAAATTTAATTTCAGCCCATAAAACTAACATTGGTCAGCAATGTTAGTTTTATAGGCTGAAATTAAACTTTCAATATTTTTAAATTGATAATTATCGCTTGCACGGGGCAAGCCTCGGAGAGCACGTTAAGAATTTTGACTTTGAATAAGGCGAGGTCTATTTTCATCAGTGGAATACGAAGGGCTGTTTGATGATATGTTTGCGTATAGAAAGTTGCAATATAATTATAACTTTCGAATCTTTCTCTACGTTTTCAGATTTAAAGTAAACAAGAATTGCTGATTATTTTTTGACAAATATGTACAACGACGCGAGGAATGGTTGGACTCGGGTGGCTCAAGATGGACCTGAGTGAACAGGCTTGAGGAGGCCTATTTCCAGTAGTAGACGTCTATGGGTTGATATATGATGGTGACAAAATTGTTATTTGCTCGTGGAAATAACTTTGTAGCTATGAATTTTTGTCAAAACAAATCCAAATTTTTTGCTTACCATTCGAATATGGAGTAACAAAACGGAAGAGATAAAGGCAGACTATGTATACGCCATGCCAAAGTAAGTTTGTGTGTACAAAGTTCATACAAGTAAAAGTATATTTTGTATTGTGTCTTAAATTTTCAGTAAGCTCCAAAACTATGATTTGAAAAATACCCATATTGAAAGTCAGACTTAAGGAAGTCTTATGTTCCAAACCTAGTTAGCTTGTCACGATAAAGTTGTATTGACAGATGTGAGTGGACTGGGTTCGTTGATTGTTATTTCCATAAATCCGAACCTGTGGTAACACAACTTTGAAAATGCAATGATGTACATTTACTTGAGATAGGCGATATTATGAATGGATTAAGTTATCGACTAAATTGGTAAAGAAAAACTAGTATCAAAAAGTACGAGCTATTATTCAGACTCTTAGAACAACAAGTTTATGAGTAACCTATATTACTGAGATCTCTAGTGTTTAACCTCCTGACCCCAGGTATAAAATGTTGCCAAATTTAATGAAACTTGGTATATGACCTAAAATTGATGCTCTAAAGTCGGGTAAAATAAAGAAAAAGATCTTGGACGTGAGGAAATAGCTTTTCCTGATGTCCTACTTATAGTACTTTCGATGTCAGGTGTGTTTCCAGATGTCCTATGTATAATACTTTCGGGGTTAATTGAAACAAAATACACGTAATTAAAAGATACATATATATAAAAAAAGTATTAGAAACAAACAAATAAACATACAAAATAAACTTCCTTACAATAAAAAATAACTACTATTCATTAATAAGTCTTGAAAGAGATCAATCAGATGGGTAATTATACCTAGGAACGAAATATTCTTATGTCTAAATTAATCGTGAAACTCGGCAAAACAGTTTCGGCCTTTCACGAGGCACAAATATATGTCACAACATTTACATTTAACTGTGCTTTTCATTTTACAACCCTCTTTACGACAACCCATTTGAGAATCGGTGTACTCGGGCAAATGTAAAGCTTTGCGGTTCTTTGGTACAGGCACGGGTATCAAACCCGTGCCTGTACCAAAGAACCGCAAAGCTATCAACTCGACGTTTCTTATGTGCTAGTGCTACATCGCCTTCAACTCTGGTATCTATTTCTTCTGTTGGAAATGTCTGAAGAGAGTTGTCTGTGATCAACTTTTCTCCCAAGTTGAGCTTGTATTCCCTCAATTGCACTATTTTGTGAGGTACAATACCTTTTTAACGTTGATGATCACGGTGAAGTAGTCAGGCATTAGAAACAGCTAAGTCCATCATATGAAATATAAATCGGATGGTCCATTTCTTTGTGCGACTTCTCTCTGGGCAAACAGCAAGCAACCTGTCAGTGAGATCAACATCACCCATGTAAGAATTATAATTTTTAATTACCTCAGGTCTTCGCACAGTCTGGTACTCTTTGAGCCGTTTGTTCCATCGTCTGCAAGTATCGCATGCCACATCCGAAAAACAAGACGATATCATTACGACTGGTTTATTGTCAAGCCATTTTGTTATGGCTAATTTTCCATCAGCTCTGCATTTCACTTCAGTGGTACCTGTAGGTTTTTTTCATGAAATCTTTGTCATCAGAAAGATTGCAGTACTTTGGTATCCTATTCTTCATTATTGTTCCAGTAGAATTAAAACCCCGAAACAGTAATTCATTCAAGAGCTTGGTTGTTGAAAAGTATCTGTCAAAATACAGATAATGACCAGGCACTAAAGATTCACTCAACCTAAGAATAGCCGCCTCACAAAGTGAAAACCCTTGGGAAATGCAGTCTTCAAATGTTTTTTCACCTTGATAAACAACCATATCCAATACTAGTCCGACAGGATTCGCGGCGACAAAGACCTTCATACCTACGGGATTAGGTTTGTTTGGACAGTATTGTTTCAGCCCACATCTTCCAGTAAATGGAATAATCATTTCGTCGATTGAGACATGTTCTGATCTCTTCTGTCGTAGACAACCTTGCAAAACTCTTTGAAAAAGAGGGTAAACTTTCCACAGCTTGTTGTTCATTTTTTCTTCATCGGTGACTTCGATATCGCACACAACTTTCAGTCTAGTTCTAATAGTATAAAATCTGTCTCGCGTCATTGCATCAGCAATCAAATTGATTCTCCACTTACGATTCCAGTACAGATCTATAATATGATAGTTAATAGCAGCCATCCCCAAGGATATTCCAAAAAATACCTTCAATTCTCCTAAAGTTAATTCCATGGACTTCCCTTTATCTAACACGTAAGTCTGATTGGTAGCCATAACCATTTTATTTAAAATTTCGTCATCAATAAAATGCCATGGCATACCTGAAAGGTCTCGCTCCACATAGCTAGGACTACTCATTGAATGAGTTGTGGGCTCAAAGGAATAACTATTCCATTGCTCTGCCAAGGATGTGCTTCTGTCCCCATCTAAACAAGTAGTTGGTCTTCTGCCTCTGCCTCTACCTCTTTGACCTCGAGTCCGTAAAGAAGCTCTAGTTCAAGCACGTGAACCTCTTCCGCGATTTAAAATTGAGTTTGAAGGTGAAGGAATTGGAATTGGGGATCTAGTGCGCTCTGAGGCATAGTCATCTTCACTAGACTCATCAGAAGATTGTTGTGCAGAATTACTGACTTGAAAAGTAGTATCATCTGCTGAGTCATCTGAAGAAAAATCGCAGTCCGACTCGTTCAATATGTATAAAACTGAAAAGAAAAAAAAATAAATTAACAACGACTGTCTTATGTATAGGACATCAAAATGAATAAATATACTCGCTTTACCACGGATGTGATATGGATAGGACTTTAAAAAGTTAGACGACGCAGTGAACACAAAAAAGAGGTTAGATGAAAACTATCTACTGATCATGAACTGTTAACTCAAGATAATCACAAAATAAACTAAATAATTGAATACTAATAAAAGATTACAATAATATTTATCGATTTCTTACTTCCATCCGTGGTCAAAATTCTGCGCCTGCGGTGTTCCTCCATTTTTCTGCGAAAACGTCAAACAGAAAATGTCAAAATATTTTTTTTCTAAGCTATAAACTGTGTGACCAAATAGAAAAATAACGAAACTGATGATTTATTGCCACGGTAGAATTTTGTTTTGTTGATATCCTATGTATAACCCGCCAGGGGTAAGAGGTTAAGCATTTTTAACACGCTTATATTAGGTCGACATGTATGTAACTAACTATGAAATGGAATCTTAGCTTACTAATTTAACCATCTTCAAAGGGGCGTAGCGTAATGAAAATTGACAGCTGTATGTAGTTCTGATGACAATACAATATTATAATAAGGTACTGTCGAACTGATCTGATGATGGGGCCGGAAGATATTAAATGGAACTCGGCATGTATGTAACTATGTAATAGAATCTAAGGTAACTAATTTAAACATCTTCCAAGGGTCGTAGCGTAATGAAAATTAGCAGTTATTTGTAGTTTTGATGACAATATATAATATTATAATAAGGTACTGTCGAACTGATCTGATAATGGAGCCGGAAGATATGAACTGGAACTTTATAATGGAAAATCGTATCATAGCTGTTTTGGATTTCATAGAAAAGTCTTGTAATGAACTTTGGCAACGATTAGGTTTCAAGGTCTGATGATGAAGCCGGAAGATAGGCACTGGCATTCCATGATGGAATATCGTATCATAGTCGTTTTTGCACTTGTGCGAAAGGCCACGTAATCGACTTTGAACACGATCAGTTTTTTACAAACCAATTATATATTGTAGGCCACGCAGTGGTGTACTTAGGGTAACGTACTTTTGCGGCTGGATAGGCGTATGTGGCCCTAAGTAGAGTGAAATCACTTAGTGGTCTCCAGATTGAAGAGCTAGATAACTAAACTGTCAGAGCTTCAACACTGTCAGATAAAACACCATGCAATACAGGCGCACTGGCGGAGATGGAGAAGATGCGGGCTCATTCGTTGGGTTCGCCGCCAAAGGGTTACCAAAGGGAACCAAAGATATCTCGTCCACGAACAAGAACTCTTCATTTTGCCACTGTTGACGCATTACCCTTACTTAATTTCCTGAAAGAAGAGGTGTTAAAAATGTCGGTGAATGTCTCTCTCCTCGCTGCTAGCGCATGTTTTGTCTGAGTTCGAGAAACTAGTACTTTGAAACGACTGTTTAATGTAGAGCCACCTATTAGTCGTGCTGCAACGCCAATGAGTGCGCCAATCTGTGTAACCTGCTTCCCGTAACATTTGTTCACTTGATTTTTGAACAACTTAAACAAGAACGTCTTTCCTGATCCAGCGCCCCACGCTTTTACAATCAAATATTGTAATTAAAAGCACATAGTTTACACTTCAGCCCAGAAATAGAGACAACTTGAACGATCTTTAATTATTATTTTGTTTTTATGTGCATTTATAAAAGCGTGTTTTTCTAGTGTTTTTTAAACTATTTATTTATTATATTATATAAAACTACATAATTATATTACCCACAAAAGTAAAACCCGATACTACCTGGTATCAAAGTGAAACTAAAATATACGCAAATCATCATCGCCATCTACGTCCTAGCATTATCCTAGAAGACCTTGGTGTCTGTGGTCTGCTTACTAGTCTAACCAGATATAACTGAATAACCTTCAGATACCCTCTGCATAACAGTATGTTAGTTTCTCCACTAAGCTATCACATGTCTTTTCAATGCGAATCAAGAAGTACTGAAAACATTCCTACATACATCTGTAAAATACGAACACTTTTATTAGTACAAATATCCGAATCCTCACATCAAGTGGCCATATATTTCATGGAAGCAAACCTTTAAATTTCTTATGTACGAATGCCGGAATACGTCGCCTTTTGGTTTATCGAAAAGGTACCTTATTGATCGCTTTATTGGGTTACAATAAACGTTGGGTTTGTGTTTTCGTTTTGATTTGTGTATAAAAATTGGGTTTATCATCATCCCTTTTCCTTATTTCCATATTATTCTTGGCGAAACGGGCGGTATGCGTCATCAAGTTTCTATTATTTTTATCAATAGCAAATAATATTATACTAACAAGCATTAAGGCATATTATCATTATTAGCATTTTGTGGCCAATTTCTGGGCATATTTTCCTAATTTGTGTCACAATATCATACCACGCTGGCCAGAAGGTTCGGCATAGGCTTTGATGACGTGATTTTTGTTTCTTCTGCAAGATAATATTTGCTTCGTGTATTTTCCTTAGTCAACTCTTGCACCACCCACGGTATGAAATGACGCAGTGTCACTTTGTATTCTTCATCCATCCGTCACCATACAGACTAACTTAAGGCTGCCAATTTTACATAAATCGTAGTTTGGAGTCTTTATCTTGGTGTATAATACAGAATATTATCTATCTATCTAAGTATGAGCTTTCTTCAGAATTACAAAACTGGAACTTACTGAAAATTTTACCGTCCCGAAATCTAAGATTTTTTTTCAATTAGACTAGAGAACATGTAGTGCAAAAACTCTTCGAAATCCGCCAATAATAATCTTCAATATTCCTTTTTGAATTCACGCAAAACCATTTGTACAATAAAAAGCACTCATGTATGTAATTGGTCAAACCGATAAAGCGAAGCTGTATTCCATTCAAATGTGTATAGAGGAATTAAATAATGGAGTTATCGCATCCGCAACGTTTTGTTTATAGACTGTTAACAATTTACGACACTTAAAGAACGTATTGCATAGATCTTTATCATGAGTATTGGTAGCTTTACGAGTGCAATCCAAATCATTTGCCTAGCTGTTTGATTGAATTGTTAAATGTAGTACAGGCCGCTAGTGGTATTATTAAAAGACTGGGCTATTGATTGAATGGCTTATAATTTTAAGCTAGTTGGTTGCGAGATTAAATTTACAGATTTAAACATATTTAACAGTCAATATGCAATATTGTACCTATATATGGTAAGGAAGATGTTTTATCAAGTATACTAGGAACAACATGATAAAATTATAATTAACCCTTAATTTACCCGGTACGTCCCTGGATGGTACGGACTCCATTAAAAACTTTCAGCGCTAATAAAACCGTTAGGTTTTAGAATATCAAGTTGTGTGTTCTAGTACCTTCACACAGTAACCGGCCAGACGGCCGGGTAGAGCGGCAGTCGATGTGGGCGGCTCCGATCGGTAAGTAAACAGGTTAGTGGAGTCCGTGGGACTCCACCGGTGTATTAATGTTATAATTTTGATGTATTTACGGTACTGTTATTGTGTATGTTTTTCTGTTTTCAGTTGATACGTGGGGCATTTTGTAGTACCGTAAATGTCCATGAAGAAGAAGAAGTGCTGAGTCTGTGGTGGACAAATGGCTCGAACAATTGAGGCACGCCGACACCGATGATGAGGATCAACAAAATGTAGTGTTGAATCAGCCAAGAAGACTAGAACCTGATCAGGTAGTGTCTGAATCTGAGGATGATTGTCAGCTTTCAGACCATAACTCAGTTTCAGATTGTTCAGCGAAAGACTGCGTATATTTTCCTTATTTGTGTTTAGCGTGTGTCCCTAAGCTGTACAAAAAAAAAGAGGAAATTACTGTGTCACTTACCGTGACTAGAAGGTCTTGCACCTTTTTTATTTTTTGGTCTAACCATGTTCTGTTTTTTTGTTCTTCTTATAAATTGATTATTGTTTTGTTATCTTCCTTTAAAAAATATTTTATAAAAATGTTTTGTTTTTTAAATGTAGTGACTTAAAGTTAGGTCTCGTAATTTTGTGGTAAAAATTTTCTTATCCTAGAAGCTCCTCAATAAACGACTATAATTCCATAATTTTAAGAGATAATCTACCTCATATTAAGACATAATAAATAATATACAAATCAAACTAGAGTTTTCTTTTTAAAAGTTTTTATTTCATGTTTTTACGATTACATATCCGAGAGTCCTAGGGACTCCTCCAGGTAAATTGTGTATGTATGCAGTCACCAGGTAAATCAAAGGTTAACTTTAACAATAATTTTATGGATACAAAATCTGAAAATGGTTATAAATATTATTAAGAAATAATTATTTAGTCATTTAATAGCTGGTTGTATCCAAAAACTTTAAATACATGCCTTTCTTTTTAAATAATCTCGTTGGACGCCAAATGCAATACAAATTATTTACGAATCCTATAACACAAAACGTAGAAATCAATATTCGAGCAAAACAGACCACTCCCGCATTACATTCCCCTTAATTCGAATCATTAGCAACATCGATATATCACGTAAAAAAACCGCTTACGACACTTGCAAAAATGAAAATAACTAAGAAAACCGTTATTTTCCCTCTCCCCTAACAAATGATATGGAGAAATATAATTTATGAATCAATAAACACCAAATGGCCTTTGGATTCCTTATTCGTGTGTCGCCCACTATGCGTTATACTTTTACGAGGCCGTCAAAAACATTTGAACTCCAATAACACCATTATACGATCAATATAACCCTTCTTTTAAGAGCAATAAGGACGAGTTTCGATTGCTGCAGTGACAAACACAAGGTTGTGGTTAGACTATCCAAGTATTCAGGCTAAAGAAAAATGTGGTAAGTTTCCCGTAAAAGCCATGTAAATGAGTTATACTTTACATATTGATTTTAGCAGAAAAAGTTGTATAAATGGGTTTCTGCCCACCTAAGTATTAAGGTTCGTATAATATAAGGTTTTACATCGAAATAAGTGTCGACGTGGATTATATTTTATGTTTATGTAATTTTGTTACAGCTGTTGTCAGTCATCAGTGAAGTATTACGTATGACGAGCTTTTCATATTATTAACTTAAAGGCTGGTTTATAGTGATGGTATTTGCGAGTAAGAGAAAAATTATGGAAATGGCAACGAAGTTCTATGAAAAATTATATTCCGACAATGTCCTAGATGATACATGCACAGAATACCACCTTCCAGATTCCATTCCTCCTATAGACGCTTCTGAAGTTCAAAAAGCACTTAATACAATGCCATATGACAAAAGTCCAAGCGAAGATGGTATTACTACTGAAGCTCTGAGGATCGGCTCTCCATCACTAATATTGCCTCTCACAAAATTACTTAACACTATTCTAAACTCAGGTCAAGTTTCACAGGTAATGTGTCATTCAAATGTAATCCTTTTGCATAAGAAAGGCAACAAAAACGATATCAGTAACTACCGTTCCATTAGGTTAACATCACATATTTATAAAAGATTCATCAAAGTACTGCATAATCGTATAGATGCAAAGTTGGATATTCATCAACCACCAGAACAAGTTGGATTCCCACTAGTTTCTCTACAACTGACCATCTTCACACTTGGAACGAATTACTGGAAAAACACACACAACATAATAAACCATTGTATTGGCCTTCGTTGACTACAATAAAGCTTTTGACAGTATCAAACATTCAGAAATATTGAATGCTTTAGAAAACCAAGATATTGAGAAACAGTAGATTCAACTTATTAAACCCATATATCGACCTATCTGTAGAATAGAGTTCCATGTGACCATAGACCAAAATCGCTTTAAATAGCTAAATGGGATAAGGAATACAAACTCTACAAAAATGTGTTTTTAGAATTTTCGTATCGTCACGCCTGTCTCCCATTGAGGTAGGCAGAGACTATAGAACGCCACATGCTTCGGTTCAAACATACCTTTTTCGCTTCCTCGACTTTCATTAACCTCATCATGCATGCGCGTCGGTTATGGGTACTTTTAATTTTGGCCCTTTTTCAGTACGTCACCTATTTGGTCGATATACGTCCGCCTAGGGCGTCCCCTACCGACATTTCCATTCATTCTCGCACGATACACTTCTTTCGTATTTCATCCCTTCAGAGATATAGAATCGAATAACGTTTCATCTGATAGTGGTTCCGCGCAACAACGCACGACGTATACAAGGGACGGGGCATGGGAAGTACAAGTGACGCGAACGCCGCGATCGATCATCAGTCCGGCCGATGTTCATTAGAAGAAGAAGAAAATTGGGGCTTTTTCGTGTTCTATGCTTAATTTACATGATATTTAAGAAAATTCAATATATACATAAAAAATAATACTTTTAAAGATATCAGGATAACGCAAAATACTAATTATGATTCAAGTAGATGCAGAAGAGCCTGATCTTAGTTCGGCGTTTTCAAACTTACATACCGTGTTTGCAAATCAAGATTTCAATTCTGGTAAGTGATGATGTTTTACAAGTATTTAGAACTTAAAGTTGTATACTTCACTATATACAACTTTAAGTTCCTAAATTAACACAGATTATTATATTTATTACTTTTTAACACAGTTCATAGTTAATAGCGATCGATGATTATTTAGAAAGTTTTTCGACGGAGTTGTTCAGAAACGCAACTCTAGCGCAAAAAGACGATTACCGTAATTAGTGTTCACAGAGTAATAAATTTTTATGCAATTTTTTTTTTCTCTATTTTTGTTAAGGGGTTTTTGTCTTTAAGACATGTCTTTATGCAACATTGAGCAACAAAAAGTAGGGGTTTTATGGAATATTAAAACGTTTTATTTACGAACATTATTGAAGGTTCAAGCGTCTGAGGTTAAAAAAGGACGGTTTTCGCCGGAGCCTGTGAAACAATTTGTGGGTTAAATGTTAAGATGGGACGTTGTTACACAAAATGTTGAATCAGTTAGGACGTTGTTCGCGTGAAAAAATCTTTAATTATAAAGATTTTTTGTTTGAAATAAGTTAAATTTATTGCAAAATTTACTGTTTCAAAGAACGCCTTAAAATAGTTTGTTAAAATTATTGTAGTGCATAATTTTTATATTTTAGTAACGAATGAAGGATAAACTGGCTTGAATCGTCTTTGCCTCCTGGTACATAGGAACCAGTCGTGAATTTCATATGTGGGAAGAAATTCTATTCAAACATGACGGGTTTCAAACATGACGGGTCAAAGAAAAGAAAGGAATCTGTAATAGCTCAATACCGAATATCATGTCTGTTTAGTCTATCGAAGGTGTCTACAGTAATCAACCTAGTTAATTTTTTTTTTTGAAATCCATTAATTTGCAAATGTTAATACAGCTCAAACAGTTAGAAGTGTAACCACAGGTCTAATCTAGTTAGTTTCAGTACTAATTCCCATGTTGTTTCCTACCAATAAATAATGATAAAAATACTCTACCACATGCACACAACATCATCTAGTTCCAAAATAAGCAGAATTTGTATTATGGTTACTAATAAACGGATAAATTTACCCTTTTTTTGTAAAAACAAACATGTTTATTCGACATACAATATTATATTATGCCCTGATAATAGAAAAAGTCTAAATCATAGTTTTAAGTAGGTAGTCTGCCATTTACTATAAGCTCCGAGCGAGAGGCACTGCGAGAAAATTGAAGTATACCAAACTATGTTCATTAACACTCTTGCTGTTTTAACTCATTTTGAGTTACATATATTAATAAGTTGTTTATAGACTGCATGGATGAGATATGTATGCATGGATGAGACAGGATAAAAGTGTCATTTTAAGGGAAGGGCAGGCGGAGCCGGCTTGACAGGCGCAAGATCGTTATAGATGATGCAATGAAAAGTGTGCATAATAAAATATAAGGAACTAATGGACATGTGCTGCTCACATAAATGTGTCATTATAATGGTTAACATGTCACGTGGCTGCAATCCTGGTAACAAACGTTACCAGGGTTGCAGCCACGACTTTTTGTCTTAGAACCCAGGCTCTGCTTAGTAGTCTAATAAGATTTGACAGGATAGCCTAGTTATGTACTGATATGAGTATGAGTACTCGATTTTCAATTTTGTTAATGTTTAGTTGTATTTTACTATTATTTAATATATATTGTGCACCTATGTCTAGGTAAAAATGATGTAATATTGTTATTATTCTTATACGGGGTGTAAAAAGACCCTTAATGAAAATTTAAATCGCATTTCATCATTACGAACATTCTTTACTTCGGCACTATAGTTTAAATAAAGTAAAGAATCTATGCATTTTACGCGCCAATTTGTTCTATATATAATATAATAATATGTCCTATGCATCATGTTATTTGGATAGTTAAGTATCTCGAGAATTGCACGTGCGTACTTTACATAGCGGCTTATAAAATGTGTCTAGTAAAAAATCGTTTCCCAGGTATTGCTTTGCTAAGTATGACTTAGCATGATGACATATGTAAAATGAGTAGACTTCGGCCTGATGATGGGTGTTATTGCACCATGTACTTATAATATTATAAAAAAGAAGATATTCAGTTAGGATCGCACGAAGCGGTGGAATTCAGGCGCCTTATGATTGGAGTTGTGTGGAGAGTCTTTGGGGAGGCTATGGCCAGCAGTGGATGTCTTTAGGTTTAAGTGATGGTAAAATTTTTGTTATCATAAATTTATTTTATATTAAGTAGGTCTTTACAAATAAGTTTGTGACTGGTCGTGAAGCCTGTGCCCCAGTGTAGATAGTTACATAGTTGCAATTTTGTGATACAATTTGACATTTATTGACTATTAATTATTTCATATATACGTACAATTTAAATACTTTTAAATAAGTATATACGATTATACGTAAATTTCAATAAATATAAGTACATACTTACACAGTTTATTTATTTTTAAATAAGTAAATACTTATAATTTCTCCGCCTATAATACGAATTGTCTAGTTAGTAAAATTATAATTACTCATGAATGCAAGAAGTCTAATCGTTGCCACCTAAAGTTATATCAACTATTGTAAGACATTTTAATAAAAAAAATGCCATTGCATTTAATTTTATATTTTATATTATTCACAAATGACTCTTAAAGGATGAACAATTCCAACAAAAATCAACCTTTGTTAACATAGAACGTCTTTTAAATCGAACAACGCGCGATGTTTACCACGGACCCTCGCTCTTCCGCCATAAAACGTTCTGGCATTTAATTAGGCTGGCTGGGCTGTAATAATAACATCGGATCGGACTTTGTTCTGCGGATGAGTCGATATATCTGTGGTGTCAAGGTAAAAGGGGATGAGTCAAAAATTCCAAAAATGAGCTAATTACACAGTTGGATAAAGTGGATCACTAAGTTTTATGGTAAAAAGGAGATAAGTCAATTGAATGTATTTTGATTTCGTCAATCTCAAATAACAAAATGGAGTCAAGTCATAAATAGCAAATAATAAAAAGTAAAAAGGAGTTATGTGTACTCATCTCCTTATTCCATTCGTAATTCTTTACTTATAACAATGAGCAATGTGAGATAAGTCAACTCGTGCCTAAATTCGTATTATAGTCCATTGAAATGTTAAATTATTTGGGCTTAGCGTGCACTTGTCACAGGACGCAATTTTATTTCATAGATGCCAAGAGGGGGTTAATATAAAGTTAAATCCAAGTTTGTGGGTTGCAGCCCTTGTCCTGCGGCCGCTACCTTGAAAAGAGTGGTACAAATGGATTTTCTAGTAGTATATCTGGCAAACTATAGGCCGCACAGAAAAACATCAAAACATGATGAGATGCAAATTAAATTCTCTACAACTTCGGTGGCGTAGTATTTAGTCGTAAAATAAAAAATAACACAGTTACGAAAATTGAATGCAATTTGCAACAAATTTTCTTTTCAATGTTTTTATTTATATTTTGTAAATTTGTTTATTTTTGTTTGTGTAAATATTACACCCACATTTCGCCATGAATTTTTAGGTCCCACGTTATAGGGGACGAGCCTTTTGCACATCAACAGACGCCAGGCTGCTACTGAGTATTCGAAAAAACCGAGTAACACTTTTGCCTGACCCGGGAATCGAACCCGGGACCTCCGAACGGCAGTCGCATACGCTATCCACTGGACCACGGAGGCAGCCTTGCTTAACTTTACCGACATAAGAACGGCAAGCTAAGTCAAGCTATTAGCGCTACAATACTTTGCAGTAACATATCTTATACATCAGAATAGTACATCATCATCAGCAGTCGCATACGCTATTCACTGGACCACGGAGGCAGTATTTTCAATGTGTTGTAGTTTTTTCGTCCTCAATACCAAAAAAATACACTTAATTTGTCTTTACTGCCTCCAAAATAAGAGCCAGCCCTTCAACTTGAGACTCCGCAGCCAAGACTACCATAAGGTCCTACTTTTACTCATTACAACGATCATGAAAACAGAGGTTGGCAAAATATGGCCAAAATTCTACGGCACTCTGTGGGCTTCTGAATTTGATGTTCCGCCTTTGCAAAGGAAACTGCAATGTTCTACAGCACCTCAATGATCTGGGGAGAGATGCAACAAAATAATTGGAAAATCAATAGCAATTGTGATTTTGCGACAAAATAAGTTTTTCTATAGTTCTTCATCAATAATTGAATGCCAAAGCTCTATTAGATTATAAGCCGCAGCCTGCCCATAAAAAAGACTAAAGACGCAATAAACATGAAGAAACTTGTGGTGAACGTGAACCAGGTATTGTTCAGTTCAAAATAAAATTAGATAATTTGGCCGAGTTTAAGGAGATTTCTTTCTGTCGAAGGAGCAAATCAAGTGATTCTATCAGAAATTACAATTACAAACAAGTACAAACACTCGAGATGTAGATCCGGATATCGAGGAGTTCAGCGAAGCTTAAGCTTAAAGCATTATTTATTTTTGGTATTTCATATGTAAATATAAAATTTAAAAAATCCTTCTATTGAGTCGTCTCTTTATGTGTTATTTATTTATGTATTGAATATTGATAGGTTTTAATTATTTTTACATAAATCATGACACCTGACTTGAGAGAGACTCTTTTTTCTCCTAGCGTTATCCCAGTTTCAACCCGGGGTCCGCTTACTAGTCTAACCGGATTTGACTGAATATTAGCCTTTCCACGGAGTGACCTCCGAAACCCAAATGGATAGCGATATTCCATGGCTTAGACTAGTGTCAGTTTAATCTCAGATAGGTACTGACTCCCTATAGCGACTGTCAAAGATCTTCATGGCAACCTGGACCGACGGCTAATTCAATACGCACATAACGAAAAGTCAGTGGTGCGCGCCTGGGATTCGAACCCGACACCCTCTGCATGGCAGTCTGTTAGTATATCCACTAGGCTATAGCTGCTTTTGACTCGAGAGAGACTATGGCCTCAGTCCATCATCATTGCTTCATGCATGAAGGGGTCGATGAATGATGTGGTAAAAGCTTTGACTGAATCGAAGCAGTTGATGTGCCATAGTCTCTCTCGAGTCAGGTGTCATGATTTACGTAAAAATAATTCAAAACTATTAATATTCAATCCATAAATAAATAACACATAAAGAGACGAGTCAATAGAAGGATTTTTCATTTTTTTTCTTGTTATGGAAAAAAGAGATATGTCAATTATTTTAATAATTAATTAATATTTTTTGATAACATGTAAAAGACTACTAGATTGTCAAATATCAAATAAAACAAATTTGTATTAATTATATGTTCACATTTTTGATTAAACAGCATTTATCTTATAAAACAATTAAGCGTTTTTTTTGTTAGCCCCTGGTGAAAAGTTGTATTTTTCGACTCATCTCCTTTTACCTTGATACTACAGATATACACCAATAGCTCCACCAATATCAAACTAGACAGCATTGGGCCTCCATTAAAAATACAGAAGGATGTTAAACAGGGTGGCTCCGCTCTCCCCGAAGCTATTCACAAGTACATTCGAGGAGATTTTTAAACACTGGCAACCTTATGGAGTACAAAAGGAATTTGCCGATGATATAGTTATTTTTGCTACCACCGCTGGAACTTCAGACAATGCTCCAAGATCTGAGCATAGCAGGCCGCAGGGTGGAATTAGCGATGAACCGGTCGAAAAGTAAAGTTATACAAACAGCACCAAATATAGAGTCGAGGTAGGTGGGCACGAGATACACTATGTCAATGAGTACATCTACTTGGGCCAGGTAGTTCCTTTCGAAAACAGGCTAGAAAGAGAAATCAACCGCCGTATCGAAAACGCTTGGAAAAGCTTTTGGTCCATGAAGACGCTAATGAAAGGGGATCTGCCGATTTATTCATTGATATATGTATCCTGCCCATATTAAACTACGGTGCTCAAACGTAGTCGCCTATCAAGTTGCAAAAGTCACGTCTTGCGGTCTGTCAAAGAGCTATGGAGCGCAGCATCCTTGGTATTTCACTCAAAGATAGGATAAGAAACTCTGAGCTGCGCTCCAAAACTAAAGTCAAAGATGTGGGTAAAGCGGCTGCCAGCTTGAAATGGAACTGGGCGGGCCACGTCAGCCGAATGCATGAGGGTCGTTGGGCGAAGATATCGACACTGAGTGGGTGCCAGAAGATGGACGACGTCGCTGGGCTGGCCCCGAAAGAGGTGTTGGGATGACCAGAACGCCTACCACCGGCGTTGGCTTGAGACTGCAGGTGACAAGAAGATATGGAAAGATTTTTTGGCTTTGTCCAGCAGGAGGACAGGACAGGCTAGTGAAAAAAAAAACAGTATATTTTCTGTCCATTTTATTTAATATTACGCAATTAAATAATCGAGTGACAGACGTCTTGTTTGTTGCAATGCTGGTACAAGAACCGGCGCACATATATGACGGAGTGCTACGCAGAGCATTTTCCATCTGTTATATTTGTGTGAATATGTGGCTACAGTTAGGTTTTGTACTAACGAAACGGTCACGGTACATATTTTTAGTAAGGTGGAGCGTTTATAAAGTTAGGGCTAGTAGAATTAATAATAATAATAATATATTGTTTATTTCTCTCAATAAGGCATGTAAGTAAGTACATCATACGTTACTATAGTAGGTACAGCGTTCACAAAACCTTAATGAGAGCTGGAGTTTGTTAATTTGTAATAATTTTTCTGTTGTTGTTGTTGTTGTTGTTGTGTGTGTGTGTGTGTGTGTGTGCGTGCACACCCAAACACATATGTGTATATATGTGTTTGGGTGTGCCCGTGCCAGTTTATTTTAAAGTGCAGATAATCTCTTCGGTTTCGCTATAATCTAATCCTTTTAACCAGGTGCAAACTGCGTTTCTACACTCTACCTTTTTCATAGGGTACAGATTCAAAATTTTGTTTACTTTATTGTACACATAGCTGCCAAGGAAGTAAAAACAACGTTGGGCTAGCCTGGTTTTGACAGAGACGTAAGAGTAAGAACAAACATTATGTTTGCGTGTGTGAGTTGTAAGAATAACGTTGAAAATAAATAGTTTTCGAACAGAGAGAACTTTACGTAATTCATAAAGATCAGTCGTAGGAAATCTGAATGGAAGTCTCCAACCAACCTTTAGAACAGCTCGTTGAGCACGCTCTATTTTTTTATGTTTAATTAGGAGATTAGCTTTATATGTTAACTTAATAAGTGCAGGTCTCATCTTGGGAACATTTTACATGTAAATGTTTTGTTGGGATGAGCTATTTTACTGTAAAGTTTCATTAAAATTAGTTCCGTATTTTTTTCGTGAGAGGGAAGAAGATTTTTATATGCATGCATGCATCCTCACGAATATTCACATTACTTTTTAAAGTTCCCTACCTGGAAAGGAAAAAAAGAAACCTTTATAGGATCACTTTGTTGTCCATCCGTCTGTCAAGACCCTTTTTCTCAGTAACGCGTGAAGATATCAAACTATAATTTATATCAAATATCCAAGTCTACTGTCCTTTAGAGTTGTGAAAAAATCAAACTTCTAAGCCAACACAATAAAAAAATACAGCCGTTTATGGCGTAAATTACCGCAAATTTTCGAAACTCGCAACTTAATCAAAACCTACAGGGGACTTCCCGTGAACTCAGAGTCTTGTAATTTGGTACGAAGCAACGTCTTATAGCACAAATAAAGGAAAAATTACAAAAACCGTAATTTTTTTGTTACATCATATAATAAAAACATTTTTAATAATTTGATAGTTGCTCCCCTTTCCTCATGAACGCGTAAAGGTATTAAATTGAAATTCATATCAAATACTCAGCTCTATAACATCGTTAAGCAGTAACAAAATCAAACATCTATATAAACGCAATTAAAAGAAACAGCAATTTAAGCATATTTTCAAACTCCCAACTACTCGCAAGGGAATCAAAACCTACAGGGTACTTCACGTGAACGGCGAATCTTAAAATTTGGTACGCAGCAACGTCTTATAGCACAAATAAAGGAAAAATTGCAAAAACCGTAAATTTTAAGTTACATAATATAATAAAAACATTTTTAATAATTTGATAGTTACTACCCTTTCCTCATGAACGCTTAGAAGTATTAAATTGAAATTTATATCAAATACTCAGGTATATAACACCGTTAAGCTGTAACAAAATCAAACTTCTATGTAAACGCAATTAAAAAAAAACGGCAATTGAAGCATATTTTCAAACTCGCAACTACTCGGTACTTCCTGTGTACTTAGAATCTTAAAATTTGGTACGAGGCATTATCTTATAGCACAGATAAAGGAAAAAATGCGAAAACCGTAAATTTTAGTTAAATCATATATTAAAAATATTTTTAACTAGAGGACGCCAGCAGCTACGCCTGCATTTTTTTTAAATTTACCCGTTTTGGCCGATCCCGTGGGCATTTCGGGAAATCCTTTCTTAGTGCACCCATACGGTCCCCAAGGAACATACATACCAAATTTCAGCCTCCTGCGCCCAATAGTTTCGGCTGTAGCGTGTCTGTCAGTCAGTCAGTAACGCAAGAATTTTATACATATATTAAGATAATTTTAAAGTTACTACCCCTTTCCTCATGAACGCGTAGAGTTGTTAAATTGGAATCCATATCAAATACTCAAGTCTATAATATCTTTATGTTGTTACAAAATCAAACTTCTAAGCCAATGCAATCAAAAGATACAGCTGTTTAAGTTGCAAATTCACAAACATTTTCGAAACTCGCAAGAGAACCAAAACCTACAGGGTACTTCTCGTGAACTTAGAATCTTGAAATTTGGTACGAGGCAACGTCTTATAGCACAGATAAAGGAAAAATGCCGAAAAAAATTTTTAGTAACAACAAATAATTAAAATATTTTTAATAGTTTTAAAGGTACTAACTACTCCTATCCTCATGAACCCGTAGAGATATAAAATTGAAATTCATATCAAATGCTCAAGTCAAACCTAAAGTGTACTTTCAGTAGATTTAGTATCTTGAAAGTTGGCATAGCAACGTTTTATAGCACATATAAAGTTATTATAAAAAATGCCGAACATCTAAAATTTTTAGTTACATCACATATATTTTTAAATAGTTATACCTACAGGTTTGTACGGAACCCCGGTGCGTGAGTCCCACTCGCACTTGGCCGGTTTTTATGGTATTAAGATAAAAGAAACCTGCTCTCTTTTTTATTATTATTTTCTTTTAAGAACACGACAAGAACTTAGGGTCCCAAGTCAACCTCCATTCAACCATTATTTAATATATATTGTGCACCTATGTCTAGGTAAAAATGATGTAATATTGTTATTATTCTTATACGGGGTGTAAAAAGACCCTTAATGAAAATTTAAATCGCATTTCATCATTACGAACATTCTTTACT
The DNA here is from genome assembly GCA_944739405.2 of Euclidia mi. Lineage (NCBI taxonomy): Eukaryota > Metazoa > Arthropoda > Insecta > Lepidoptera > Erebidae > Euclidia > Euclidia mi. The sequence goes on from OX123184.2 coordinate 26,819,354, forward strand.
TCGGCACTATAGTTTAAATAAAGTAAAGAATCTATGCATTTTACGCGCCAATTTGTTCTATATATAATATAATAATATGTCCTATGCATCATGTTATTTGGATAGTTAAGTATCTCGAGAATTGCACGTGCGTACTTTACATAGCGGCTTATAAAATGTGTCTAGTAAAAAATCGTTTCCCAGGTATTGCTTTGCTAAGTATGACTTAGCATGATGACATGTGTAAAATGAGTAGACTTCGGCCTGATGATGGGTGTTATTGCACCATGTACTTATAATATTATAAAAAAGAAGATATTCAGTTAGGATCGCACGAAGCGGTGGAATTCAGGCGCCTTATGATTGGAGTTGTGTGGAGAGTCTTTGGGGAGGCTATGGCCAGCAGTGGATGTCTTTAGGTTTAAGTGATGGTAAAATTTTTGTTATCATAAATTTATTTTATATTAAGTAGGTCTTTACAAATAAGTTTGTGACTGGTCGTGAAGCCTGTGCCCCAGTGTAGATAGTTACATAGTTGCAATTTTGTGATACAATTTGACATTTATTGACTATTAATTATTTCATATATACGTACAATTTAAATACTTTTAAATAAGTATATACGATTATACGTAAATTTCAATAAATATAAGTACATACTTACACAGTTTATTTATTTTTAAATAAGTAAATACTTATAATTTCTCCGCCTATAATACGAATTGTCTAGTTAGTAAAATTATAATTACTCATGAATGCAAGAAGTCTAATCGTTGCCACCTAAAGTTATATCAACTATTGTAAGACATTTTAATAAAAAAAATGCCATTGCATTTAATTTTATATTTTATATTATTCACAAATGACTCTTAAAGGATGAACAATTCCAACAAAAATCAACCTTTGTTAACATAGAACGTCTTTTAAATCGAACAACGCGCGATGTTTACCACGGACCCTCGCTCTTCCGCCATAAAACGTTCTGGCATTTAATTAGGCTGGCTGGGCTGTAATAATAACATCGGATCGGACTTTGTTCTGCGGATGAGTCGATATATCTGTGGTGTCAAGGTAAAAGGGGATGAGTCAAAAATTCCAAAAATGAGCTAATTACACAGTTGGATAAAGTGGATCACTAAGTTTTATGGTAAAAAGGAGATAAGTCAATTGAATGTATTTTGATTTCGTCAATCTCAAATAACAAAATGGAGTCAAGTCATAAATAGCAAATAATAAAAAGTAAAAAGGAGTTATGTGTACTCATCTCCTTATTCCATTCGTAATTCTTTACTTATAACAATGAGCAATGTGAGATAAGTCAACTCGTGCCTAAATTCGTATTATAGTCCATTGAAATGTTAAATTATTTGGGCTTAGCGTGCACTTGTCACAGGACGCAATTTTATTTCATAGATGCCAAGAGGGGGTTAATATAAAGTTAAATCCAAGTTTGTGGGTTGCAGCCCTTGTCCTGCGGCCGCTACCTTGAAAAGAGTGGTACAAATGGATTTTCTAGTAGTATATCTGGCAAACTATAGGCCGCACAGAAAAACATCAAAACATGATGAGATGCAAATTAAATTCTCTACAACTTCGGTGGCGTAGTATTTAGTCGTAAAATAAAAAATAACACAGTTACGAAAATTGAATGCAATTTGCAACAAATTTTCTTTTCAATGTTTTTATTTATATTTTGTAAATTTGTTTATTTTTGTTTGTGTAAATATTACACCCACATTTCGCCATGGATTTTTAGGTCCCACGTTATAGGGGACGAGCCTTTTGCACATCAACAGACGCCAGGCTGCTACTGAGTATTCGAAAAAACCGAGTAATACTTTTGCCTGACCCGGGAATCGAACCCGGGACCTCCGAACGGCAGTCGCATACGCTATCCACTGGACCACGGAGGCAGCCTTGCTTAACTTTACCGACATAAGAACGGCAAGCTAAGTCAAGCTATTAGCGCTACAATACTTTGCAGTAACATATCTTATACATCAGAATAGTACATCATCATCAGCAGTCGCATACGCTATTCACTGGACCACGGAGGCAGTATTTTCAATGTGTTGTAGTTTTTTCGTCCTCAATACCAAAAAAATACACTTAATTTGTCTTTACTGCCTCCAAAATAAGAGCCAGCCCTTCAACTTGAGACTCCGCAGCCAAGACTACCATAAGGTCCTACTTTTACTCATTACAACGATCATGAAAACAGAGGTTGGCAAAATATGGCCAAAATTCTAAAACTACGGCACTCTGTGGGCTTCTGAATTTGATGTTCCGCCTTTGCAAAGGAAACTGCAATGTTCTACAGCACCTCAATGATCTGGGGAGAGATGCAACAAAATAATTGGAAAATCAATAGCAATTGTGATTTTGCGACAAAATAAGTTTTTCTATAGTTCTTCATCAATAATTGAATGCCAAAGCTCTATTAGATTATAAGCCGCAGCCTGCCCATAAAAAAGACTAAAGACGCAATAAACATGAAGAAACTTGTGGTGAACGTGAACCAGGTATTGTTCAGTTCAAAATAAAATTAGATAATTTGGCCGAGTTTAAGGAGATTTCTTTCTGTCGAAGGAGCAAATCAAGTGATTCTATCAGAAATTACAATTACAAACAAGTACAAACACTCGAGATGTAGATCCGGATATCGAGGAGTTCAGCGAAGCTTAAGCTTAAAGCATTATTTATTTTTGGTATTTCATATTTAAATATAAAATTTAAAAAATCCTTCTATTGAGTCGTCTCTTTATGTGTTATTTATTTATGTATTGAATATTGATAGGTTTTAATTATTTTTACATAAATCATGACACCTGACTTGAGAGAGACTCTTTTTTCTCCTAGCGTTATCCCAGTTTCAACCCGGGGTCCGCTTACTAGTCTAACCGGATTTGACTGAATATTAGCCTTTCCACGGAGTGACCTCCGAAACCCAAATGGATAGCGATATTCCATGGCTTAGACTAGTGTCAGTTTAATCTCAGATAGGTACTGACTCCCTATAGCGACTGTCAAAGATCTTCATGGCAACCTGGACCGACGGCTAATTCAATACGCACATAACGAAAAGTCAGTGGTGCGCGCCTGGGATTCGAACCCGACACCCTCTGCATGGCAGTCTGTTAGTATATCCACTAGGCTATAGCTGCTTTTGACTCGAGAGAGACTATGGCCTCAGTCCATCATCATTGCTTCATGCATGAAGGGGTCGATGAATGATGTGGTAAAAGCTTTGACTGAATCGAAGCAGTTGATGTGCCATAGTCTCTCTCGAGTCAGGTGTCATGATTTACGTAAAAATAATTCAAAACTATTAATATTCAATCCATAAATAAATAACACATAAAGAGACGAGTCAATAGAAGGATTTTTCATTTTTTTTTCTTGTTATGGAAAAAAGAGATATGTCAATTATTTTAATAATTAATTAATATTTTTTGATAACATGTAAAAGACTACTAGATTGTCAAATATCAAATAAAACAAATTTGTATTAATTATATGTTCACATTTTTGATTAAACAGCATTTATCTTATAAAACAATTAAGCGTTTTTTTTGTTAGCCCCTGGTGAAAAGTTGTATTTTTCGACTCATCTCCTTTTACCTTGATACTACAGATATACACCAATAGCTCCACCAATATCAAACTAGACAGCATTGGGCCTCCATTAAAAATACAGAAGGATGTTAAACAGGGTGGCTCCGCTCTCCCCGAAGCTATTCACAAGTACATTCGAGGAGATTTTTAAACACTGGCAACCTTATGGAGTACAAAAGGAATTTGCCGATGATATAGTTATTTTTGCTACCACCGCTGGAACTTCAGACAATGCTCCAAGATCTGAGCATAGCAGGCCGCAGGGTGGAATTAGCGATGAACCGGTCGAAAAGTAAAGTTATACAAACAGCACCAAATATAGAGTCGAGGTAGGTGGGCACGAGATACACTATGTCAATGAGTACATCTACTTGGGCCAGGTAGTTCCTTTCGAAAACAGGCTAGAAAGAGAAATCAACCGCCGTATCGAAAACGCTTGGAAAAGCTTTTGGTCCATGAAGACGCTAATGAAAGGGGATCTGCCGATTTATTCATTGATATATGTATCCTGCCCATATTAAACTACGGTGCTCAAACGTAGTCGCCTATCAAGTTGCAAAAGTCACGTCTTGCGGTCTGTCAAAGAGCTATGGAGCGCAGCATCCTTGGTATTTCACTCAAAGATAGGATAAGAAACTCTGAGCTGCGCTCCAAAACTAAAGTCAAAGATGTGGGTAAAGCGGCTGCCAGCTTGAAATGGAACTGGGCGGGCCACGTCAGCCGAATGCATGAGGGTCGTTGGGCGAAGATATCGACACTGAGTGGGTGCCAGAAGATGGACGACGTCGCTGGGCTGGCCCCGAAAGAGGTGTTGGGATGACCAGAACGCCTACCACCGGCGTTGGCTTGAGACTGCAGGTGACAAGAAGATATGGAAAGATTTTTTGGCTTTGTCCAGCAGGAGGACAGGACAGGCTAGTGAAAAAAAAAACAGTATATTTTCTGTCCATTTTATTTAATATTACGCAATTAAATAATCGAGTGACAGACGTCTTGTTTGTTGCAATGCTGGTACAAGAACCGGCGCACATATATGACGGAGTGCTACGCAGAGCATTTTCCATCTGTTATATTTGTGTGAATATGTGGCTACAGTTAGGTTTTGTACTAACGAAACGGTCACGGTACATATTTTTAGTAAGGTGGAGCGTTTATAAAGTTAGGGCTAGTAGAATTAATAATAATAATAATATATTGTTTATTTCTCTCAATAAGGCATGTAAGTAAGTACATCATACGTTACTATAGTAGGTACAGCGTTCACAAAACCTTAATGAGAGCTGGAGTTTGTTAATTTGTAATAATTTTTCTGTTGTTGTTGTTGTTGTTGTTGTGTGTGTGTGTGTGTGTGTGTGCGTGCACACCCAAACACATATGTGTATATATGTGTTTGGGTGTGCCCGTGCCAGTTTATTTTAAAGTGCAGATAATCTCTTCGGTTTCGCTATAATCTAATCCTTTTAACCAGGTGCAAACTGCGTTTCTACACTCTACCTTTTTCATAGGGTACAGATTCAAAATTTTGTTTACTTTATTGTACACATAGCTGCCAAGGAAGTAAAAACAACGTTGGGCTAGCCTGGTTTTGACAGAGACGTAAGAGTAAGAACAAACATTATGTTTGCGTGTGTGAGTTGTAAGAATAACGTTGAAAATAAATAGTTTTCGAACAGAGAGAACTTTACGTAATTCATAAAGATCAGTCGTAGGAAATCTGAATGGAAGTCTCCAACCAACCTTTAGAACAGCTCGTTGAGCACGCTCTATTTTTTTATGTTTAATTAGGAGATTAGCTTTATATGTTAACTTAATAAGTGCAGGTCTCATCTTGGGAACATTTTACATGTAAATGTTTTGTTGGGATGAGCTATTTTACTGTAAAGTTTCATTAAAATTAGTTCCGTATTTTTTTCGTGAGAGGGAAGAAGATTTTTATATGCATGCATGCATCCTCACGAATATTCACATTACTTTTTAAAGTTCCCTACCTGGAAAGGAAAAAAAGAAACCTTTATAGGATCACTTTGTTGTCCATCCGTCTGTCAAGACCCTTTTTCTCAGTAACGCGTGAAGATATCAAACTATAATTTATATCAAATATCCAAGTCTACTGTCCCTTAGAGTTGTGAAAAAATCAAACTTCTAAGCCAACACAATAAAAAAATACAGCCGTTTATGGCGTAAATTGCCGCAAATTTTCGAAACTCGCAACTTAATCAAAACCTACAGGGGACTTCCCGTGAACTCAGAGTCTTGTAATTTGGTACGAAGCAACGTCTTATAGCACAAATAAAGGAAAAATTACAAAAACCGTAATTTTTTTGTTACATCATATAATAAAAACATTTTTAATAATTTGATAGTTGCTCCCCTTTCCTCATGAACGCGTAAAGGTATTAAATTGAAATTCATATCAAATACTCAGCTCCATAACATCGTTAAGCAGTAACAAAATCAAACATCTATATAAACGCAATTAAAAGAAACAGCAATTTAAGCATATTTTCAAACTCCCAACTACTCGCAAGGGAATCAAAACCTACAGGGTACTTCACGTGAACGGCGAATCTTAAAATTTGGTACGCAGCAACGTCTTATAGCACAAATAAAGGAAAAATTGCAAAAACCGTAAATTTTAAGTTACATACTTAGGGTCCCAAGTCAACCTCACCTGCAAGTGGTGCACCTGCCGATCAACGGATGAGGCTCTGGCAAACAAAATATCCCGATGAGCGGCAATAGGCTCGCCACCTATTACGTGGGATCAAAACACTGGCGAAACGTGGGCGTTTAATATGCCTCTGCCTACCCCTTCGGGGAAACAGGCGTGAGTCTATGTATGTATGTATGTACAAGTTAAGTACCTAGTTATTTTTTTAACATTTTTATATATGTCACCGTAAAATAACAAAAACCGCAAGTTTATAAATTTCCTAGGAAACTTATAAACTTATGTAGAATTCTAAACGAGGGATAAATTGTATTATTGTACGCCCAGATTTTTGGAAATTGATAAGCTTACCGAATGCACGCGTAAAATAGTAAGTAAGCAATAACCAAATGCCCTGTGCGCTCTGATTGGTTGAATAGGTCACGTGTTCCATTGGCGTCCACTATACCACCATTTTTCACCACTTTAACGACTGAACCAGAACTTTAGCGATGCTTATAAGGCTAAGTTGACAGAGCCCTGCTTCGCAGTGCTCCTATTTTTGTTGCAGTGCTCCTATTTGTCTTGTGTTCAGGGTCACAAGAAAACCTAACATAACCTACCTATTAAGTTGAACTGATGCCGACCTTCATTATCACCGACCGCCCAATCAGAAGGCAGTGCGTTTTTTGCCGTATTTTAAAGAAGCGTAAAATTAAAAGCTCTTCTGTGATTGGTCGATTTCCGTAAATTTATAAATTTACGACGAGACGTTGCAAATTGATAAATTTGCGAAAATGTTCGCGTAAAATAATACAATTTATCTCCCGTTTAGAATCCTACGAAAGTTTATAAATTGCCTAGTGAAAGGACATCAACCAAATTGGGCTACTTTTAATTTCGCCGACCAATCAATAAAATTGTGTTATTTTATTAGAACACACTATTTTAATTTTTTTTTACTATTACACCAAATTTCTAAGTCAATTAACTGAGACAATACTTAGGTTTGAATGTATGACTCAAAGTACCGTAGAACAGTTTTGTTTTGTCAAAAGTGATAAATCAAAGAGCAGTGCTGTGTACTGTACGTTTTCAGCCTCACGTGAGCTCTAAAATGCAGTGGGACTCATAAAAAAAGTTAAAATACTTTTTAAATTCTCTTGACCAAATATAAAAATATCGTCTAAACCTACAGTAGGAATGTCTATGACAGGTAGATGTCTTGTACATATTATATGGGCATACCATGTGACATGTGGTTGAAGAGATGTCGCGTCGCGGCGTTCTCACTTTCTATAGTTGTTTCGGCCGGTACATGTGGAGAAAAGGCTAGGAGGAAACGCCTAGATGTCACAATTGTGACAGCAGCCGCAAACAGGTTGAGGAAACGGCGCTGCAAACGTTAGTGGAATGCCCAGCTTAGACGTCCCAGCGCCCTGAACGCATCATCATCTTAAACCATTCTAGACCATTTTGGTGTAGGCCTCTTCAATGACTTCCATTCCGTTCTGTTTTGGGCAGTGTTCAACTAATTACTGCCCGCTATCTTTATGATGTCATCTTTCTATCTTATTTGCGGTCTTCCAGCTGGTCGTTTACAATCCCACGGTCTCCATACCAATATTTGCTCGCACCAGGTTTCGGGTTTTCTGGCTACATGTCCGGCCCATTGCCACTTTTTTGATTATTATAACATATTTTAGAGAGTAACTAGGAGTTTAACTATTATGTAACTATAAACAAAATTGAGCCTGACGATATAATATATAGCCAAAAGTCTCCAATAATATCTTGTTCAAATCATTTAGCATCCAGCTCATGTATTCGAATTAAAATTCAAACATTATTGAAACAAGGCCTGTAAATCAGCAAAATCAATTTGATTAATTCATCAAACTGGCTCGGCGCAACCCTGTGAAGCCCGCCGACACTTGCCGATAGATTTTAATTAATATATAGTTCCCGGGAGTTATTCCTCAAGTTTAAAAGTGGATCGCGCCGCGTGCGTAATTAGAATTAATGGCAACACAGCGGCAGGTACGAAGTTAGCCTCCCCTGCCGTCGCTACCCGATTGACTTGGGACAATTTGTTAATTGGCAACACTACAGAATAAATTTTGCAACTTTTCACTGACGTGGGATTAAGAGGTGGTATCATGAGTTTTGCTTCGTTTAATTTTGAGTGAATTAAAGCAGATGACCTAAAAGTTTAGTGAGAGGCAAGTTTGCTTCAAGACGATTATATTAATCCTGTTTCAAACTCGATGAGACTCAGTCGAAAATCACTTGAATTTAACCATTTCGTTTGCACTATAAATATGTAAAATAACATTTAAAACAATAATGATATAAAAGTATTATTGACGTACTTTACTGTATAATTACCTGCATAATCATCAATTGTAAGATTTACAATTGGATTCTTACTTTTGAAATCCACCCATACCATATTATCGGCTACGTTGTTTTAGAAATTTAATATAAGTGGGATTGTGCTGTTTGTTACTGTTCTATCTACTAGCTAGAATACCCGACTATCCTATTTGCATCCTCGGTGTCTATTTCAGGTGCACAGAAGTTTTGTGCACAATATGAAAACTTTGCCTTTCAGCAAGCTTGTACTTCTTTGTTTTACTCTATGTGGCTACGTGCAACAAAAGATATGAAAGTATTCGGAGAAAATGTATAAGACACATAGGTACCTACATATCAATCATACTGTTAAAAATTAATATTAATATTATAAAGAAGTAAGATGTTTCAAGACAGAAAAAACATAATGCTAACTAGCCGTTTCCCCCGGTTTCACCCGCGTCCTGTACTTCTCGTACCCGAAAAACCCAAATATCTTACGGACCCCTATTTTTTTTAAAATAAAATATAGCCAATGTTACTCGCAGATAATGTAGCTTTCTAATGATGAAAGAATTTTTTTAAATCGGTCCATACGTTTTTGAGTTTATCCATTACAAACAAACAAACAAACAAAAATACAAATTTTTCCTCTTTATAATATTACTGTAGACGTATAAACAATTCTTACTGCCTATTTCTATTAAGAAAAGCAAACATAATCCCAAGCCGGCTCATTGAACATCATGTTAAATATTTCACACGCCAATTTATTTGCGACCGGGCTTAAAAGCACTACATTTTAGCTATTTTTATCTCCCGGATGCGTGTCAAGTGTCTCACCCTCGGCACATACGTAATTTATCAAATAAACATTTTTCCAAAGGGATATGTGAACCCACGGGTTGTCACATCGCTGGAAAATGACCGCTAGTATAAAGTCCACGGTTTATCGCAAAACTCCAGCTAAAGCTTCCTCTAACATATGCACACGTCAAGTGCTACACCGCCTTTATGTTATCCGGCATAAAGGTATAACTGATGTGAAAACTGCATGGACATTTGATGTAGTATGTAAACGACATTGACCGTCACATGTTATGGGTCGGCTTGTTTTGAGTTATTTTCTGTATCTAATACTAAAAAAATATCACTTCAAGTTGAAACTGGCCTTTTTGGTTATCTGGAAAAAGTTTTAATTTAGTTTCTGTAAGTCATTGATTTTGCTTTTAAAATCTTTCATGTCAATTACCTTTACAACACTTCATGGTAAGTTACCATGAAGTGTTGTAAAGGCTGGTCAGCTGCTCTCTTTCACATATGGATTCATATAATGTTTACAATATCAGTTCTTCGTAATTTAAAAGTGTACTCCTTACTTTGCAAACAGACTTGCAGACTCTTGCTATGTGTAATTGCAAGCTTCTCGTTGACTCTAGAATTCATCTAATTTCAATGCCTAATGAAACATTCTCAGAGAGGATCAATTACATATAGAAAAGAAAGAAAGAAAAAAAAATACTAAACACAGAAAAAAAACAAACAAAAATAAATAATAGCAAAGCAAAAGCAATTGGAAGGTACAAAGACAACAAATTATTGAGATAAAAATAATAGAATTAGTGTGTCTAAAGGCTAGCAGCTCAGCATGTGCTATGGTTCAGATGGATGACCACTGACCAAAGCGCTGATTTTCAGCTGAAGCCCACCGGTGACAAAACATAGGAACAGTATCAATATAATATATAAAACTAATATGTATAAGCGTAAAACAGGTATATATACATATAAATTATTAAGCGGTAAAATACATACGAACAATAATAGCCAGTATACATAAGTAAACTATTTACTTTGATTAAAGGCTCTGGAGTGGGGGCCACGTACCGAATTGACGATGAAGCTATTAAGAAAATGCTGGATTTTTGTCGAATTAGCAAAACTACCTTAAGTTTAGATTTAAAATTTTTAAAATTTTTAGATTTCGTATCGGTGGTGGCAAATTATTCCAGCATGTTGTTGCATTATAGCTAAACCGCCCCTAAATGCTGTAGTTCTATGTCGAGGTATACGTAACGGTATAGATACATCTCTGCTACTTATATTTCTTGTCTCTTTCCATCCAATCTAATTTGTCGTATAAGTATCCTGGCTGTTTGAACTTAATAATCCCGAACATGAATGCGGCTAGATGCAACTCCCGTCGCGAATTCATTTTTAAAATAATTTCTCTGTTTAAAAATGGAGTAACGTGAGATCTCTTAGGAATATTATAACAATAACGCGCACACGCATTCTGCACTCTTTGAATCAAGCTAGCAGTCTTGGCCAGTAGTCTAGGTCCATACACTACGTCAAAATAATTGAACTTGGACAAAACAAGCGAGTCACAAAGCTGTACGAAGGTCCGTACTTATATAATTTCGTAATCTATACAATAATTTGAGATGGTAGAAATAGTTACGGACTACGTCTGCTATGTGTCGTTCGTACCTCAGCTGTCCATTCATAATTAATCCTAGGTTTCGTGCCTCCAGCACACGCTCTATACGAGTTCCATTAATTCTAATCTGTGGGTCCAAACCACCAATTTTTTTATTTGTTCCTTGGAACCCAGGACCATATATTTGGATTTATTCGGATTTAGTAGGAGAGAGTTATTTGAAGCCCAGTTATAAATGTTATCCAAATCTTTATTGATTTTATCCACTGCAGATTTAGTTTTGTCAGGTTTAAAAGATAAATATATTTGCACGTCATCAGCATTAACATGAAATTTACAACATTTAATTACTTTGACTATGTCAGCACTATAAACAATGAACAAAAGTGGCCCTTATACAGAACCTTGTGGGACTCCTCGTGGCACTGATTTCAACTCGGAACGAGAGGTGGATCCATTTGGTCAGCACTGGGACACATACTCGACATTACTCGACATTTTTTTTCTGATCTGCAAATTCTTCTCTATATTTATTGAATGTGAATGTGCCTATATAATCAGTTTTGTTCTTTTAAAATATGTTATGTTGTTCTGTTTGTGCTGTATCCAAATAAATGTTTCTTTCTTTCTTCTTTCTTTCCATCAGTTTAATTAATATCTACGAATTGTATGAGTTTACACTAGATGATCGTGGCTGGGTCCACCAACCTAACCTGCTCAAAGGCAGCCTTGTCTAGTATAATATTATACTAAACTGTATAGACATGATACATAGCACTCACAACGTTATTGTTACGAGAATTAATGTATCTATAGTATATTTCATCAAATAGTGAGCATACCCGTTTTACCAAGAGATTTTTTGAGCGATTATGATTTTATTTATAATTAGTTTTCTTTTCTGTTTTGTTTGTTTTTTATATATTTCGCAGGATAGTATTTTAAGATTTAAGTTAAGTTTAGCTATAATATTTTACACGCAATTTTTTATTGGTTTAGGAAAAAAAACCTCATGTCCGAAATAAAATCCTCTATTCATATTCAAAATAAAAATTGCGCGGTCCTGACCTCGCCGCGCGCGCCGTCAGCTGTTACCTACAGCGGTTGTAGGTAGTTAGTGCGGACCGATAGTGATACGTAATTTACTAAGAAAACATGATTTAGTTAATTACGATGCCAACAGTTTTAAACACATTTCTTTTTCTTCTTTTGTTATCTAACCTCCTGGGGGTTCTGACACAGGATTAGTTGTGTGTCACGGGGGATATTACACACCTATCACTAACGGACACAGGAGTCAAAACAACAATTTATGAATCACACAAAGAGTTGTGTCAAACATTACTTAAACCACTACGCCAACCATGAAGTGCAGTAATAAATAATTAGAACAATAAACGTATGTAACTAAATAGCTGTACCTATTCAATCATTCTTTCGTACATTACTCAGACTTAGAATCAAAAATAGTCGAAATAAGCTGTGGGTTCACAAAATCATAATGAACTTGTAGAAGAAAAACGATAAACTAAGAATTATTGGTTACGTTATTAGTCATACCTACATTATCTTTTGAATAACTAGACAAAGATTTTAACAATGGGAAAGTTTAGTACTTGCGTATTTCTAACGTATTTATAAGAATGTAATCACAGTGTAGGTATTCAATCATGAATAAACCAAATATTGACCTTTGCTGTCTGCTGCCTACAACACAATCAATTTACACCTTTCACATATTGTCTTTTAGTTTCACTTATGTGTTTCTTTCACCTTATCACCTATCTAAACTGACCGAAGTCTATGAGGCGTTGTACTACAGCTGGAATTGTGTTTGGTGATGGCACTTGGGGTGAGTGAATTCGAGGTGATCTGGTAATGAATACATGCACCTCGCCTCTTCCATATTTTCCCCAGACATGTAATACACTCGCACCATAGACGCGAACTCAACATCGGACTATTCATAATGTCGATCCATTATGATCATTATGAAGCGTGCGCGACGTAACACGGGTACAGTAACGGGATGCAACGTGACGTACGGGCGTCCAGTTGACCTAATTTGTCAAGACTAAAGGCTGTCGAAGTGACGAGCGACAAATTGCAACCGACCCCCGCACCCACCCCTGTCGCCCCGCGTTGCGATGCGCGCACGCTTGTGGCGGGGTCTGTACCTAGAGTGCAATGTTTATCTGTGTGTGTCGTATGTTTAATATCTATCTGTGTATGTGTGTGGCACGATCGAACATACATCGGCGCGCGCGATTTCTTTCATAAGAGTGGTAACTACGAACTCTTGAACCAATAACTTATTATTTTTGTTACTTAGACTTTTATAGCTTAGATTTCAAATTTTATTAGCTGGTTAGGTTCCATTAACCATTAGTATACAGATAGCTTTCGCTCCAAAACCAATTAAAAATCAGCGTGTATACCTAAATAATATTATGTACATTGTTAGAAAATAAAAATTACTTTAGCTTCTTTAAAAAAAACGAAAAAAGAATTCATTTTATTATTAATTCTGCACACTATTAACTATAATAATAACATATTGTATACTGTTCTATTAAAATATGTGTATAGGACAGACACAGAATATAATTACAATAAAAATTACTAATTAGTACTTGTTTCTGGTATTGGCACATGAATTGCATTTCAACATACGGCAATTTAATATAACAAGCCAAAATATTTATAATTATGTATTTGACAAACTTCCATGAGGTTTTATTTTCTATCTAAGCATTAACAAAAATACAATAGTCATTCTTTAGTAAATATAATGAACAACGATTCGTGAGTCGGGATATTTTAATATTCCCATTTGAATATAATCCTCACTGAGGTTATTGATAATAATTGAAATGATAAGTTCGTTAATACAGCCATGTAAACCTACAGAGCAAAATTATCAATATTGAAGTCTCAGTTTTCACCTTCACAATATAATACAAAGCAAAATTCGACAGCGACCCTATAAATAGGGTGAAGGCGACAGTTGTCGGGCGTGTCTCCCCTGGCTCGAAAGTTTGCTCACGTGAGCGGGTATTAGGCCAACTTTTATTAATTCTTATTGTGGGCGTGTCTGGCGGGTAACGTGACAGTATTGTGTCCATTGTTCTCTGGTAACAAGTTTACGTTAAATGTGCGAATCAATGAATCCTCCACTCTCTTGACAAATATGTTCGTGTTTAATTTTTACAAACCTTTTGTAAGGCAGAACAGTTGGAAAGGGTATTGAGCTAACTCGATATTGTTTAAACTAATTTCCTTTGTACTAAATATAGGTAGGAATTAATTGTTATTCAGACTAAGACCTGTAATTTGCATATTACATTTTCAATACTTTTCCATGCAGTTATTTCTGTGGAAGAAACGATGTGATATGTTTTCTAACTAGAGAATGGATCCTATAAACTGGCAACATGATCATGCCATGTACACTAAGACCCACGGATCTTATTAAGAACTTGTTCATGTAGCAATAGCGTTATTTGTAGTTTTGTATAATTTTACGATTGATGGCATTAGTTGCATATATGTAGCTACGATTTCACTTCAATATTTCGTAGCCTTTTCTTGATTTTTTTTGTTTGCCTCTTTGAATCCTATTCACAAGAATGCACATAGAAAATATAAAAATACTTTATTCAATAATCTATGACGAGAAGTTTGCTGTTGCGATCAGTAGGTACAATTCAATATCAGAGAAACTACTACACCAAGCTTAGAAACTAATAAATTGTTCGTTAGCTTTAGCAAGTTAGTAACGGTTTAGTCCTATTCTATGCTCAGTCAATATTTAGCCAGACATTCTGTGACAGTCCCTATTGAAAATTTGAGACTAGCAGACGTTAATTTCTATGGACGTCGGTAATCGGTCTAGCATATCTGCACGCCTAAATAACCATTGCTGGTACCGCTTTTCATTATCTTATGGTATTAAAGCAAACCAACGCACAATAGCTTAATTTAAAGGCTTCACGAAAGAAAAGAGGTGACGTTTATTTACTGTAGAAATGCAGTAGTATTTCGTAGTAGATCGTGCTTATATAATTATTTGGAAACGAGGAACGCAACGCAAGTCAAATACAAATTTAATCATCTGGCAAACATTACATTCGCATGAACATTGTAAAACATTCCCTTAGGAAATTCAAGGAACTTCCCATATGTGAATAAAAACCGTGAAAAAGCAAAGTGTTTGCAAAAATGATTATTCCATAGCACTCAACAAATCATTTTCCGTTCGGCCGAACTAGTGATGCAACTAGATGCGAGTGAAACGAGTCATTTCAACTCGGCTCGACTCGAGTCGTAGACTCGGTTGAATACGGTTCCAAGCTCGAGGTTACACAAATTGAGTTGAGATTTGTTCGTGGAAAGGCTGATTTGCTTGTTTATTTAATATCATGCAGTTTTGCTGTCGTTCCAATTTTCTGAAAGTTCCACATACAATGCATTTTAATATAAACTTGGAACACAAACAGGATGTGCTTGTTTTGTTTTGAAATCGATACGAATGTGGAAGTTTAATTAAATACGGTCAAATTATTTAACTGGTAGCAAGCTTTTAAGTTAGTCTTAATGTATTAAAAATGAAGCTCGTTTATTCTGTTTTCTAACTTGGCACTACTTTTATTTTTTGTCATGGCTATACAAATTTTCTTTTGCGAGGGATTTTAAATGTTACTGACATTGTCACATACAGTTCCAGATGCATATAATGGGTACTACTTGCAGTAATAGCAGTATATTCCTACGAAAACTCTAAATAGTTTTCGAGATTTATTGTGAAAAATATAAATTGGTCGTTACATAATCTATGTCGAAATTACAGAGTCTCGGTTGCGTTTTCGATTAATAAAGGTTTCACACCTCTACCGCGGCTAGGGCATTGCTTATATATGAAGGGGCTGAGTTATAAATGGTGGTGCTTGGACTGTTTAAGCGAATCGAGCAGTTTTTCGCTCAATCTCCGGTCAGCGTGATTAATGAAATTGAGTGAAGTTCTTTATCTTGCGGTGCTATTGACTATGCTCCTGATATGGTTCATGTCAAAGTTTCATTAATTGTAATGGAATATTTTTTCATGATATCGTTGGGTGACGTCATGCTTAAGAACAATGAACTACTAGTATAGTATAATATAATAATACCTTAGTAAAGGCTTTTATTTTTTGTTCTTTTGTTATATTGGTATACAGTGGTATAAATAACATAACATATATCATTTTAGCTGATCATACCGGGAATGAGGCTCAAGCGAAAGAAAATAAAATATTGCCATTCATATACACCACTCTCTTTGTAAAAAAATGAAACGACAAAGGCTTGTTCATCTCTCATATTTCTCAAGAAAAGCATTTCACTCTCTTGCAACATAGATACAACGTCCACTAATTGCACGTTATATAAAGTAAGATTAAATATATATATATCAAAACTATATGAATCGAATTCACCCGTGTATAATTACATAAAGTGAAACTTGTTTTTCAACTTCTCTTACTTTTTTCTGATTAAAGTCGTCGCTGGTTCTAAGACGGTTTAACTTTCTGCGGGACAGCTCAAGTGTCAAAACTTGTTGTTTTCGCGAGTTGTCGGTACTGAAACTAACTGGAAAGGCTGTGGCACAAGTGTGGAACTATTTAACTTCAAAATACATAAGCACATGATTCATTTTAGTATTATACTAGACGTCGCCTACGGCTCCACCCGCGTGTCCAACGCTCATAGGGTGACAATTAAAAAATACTCTCTTTGTGCTCCCGTATACTCCAAGAAACATATATGCCAAATATCCGCATCTCGCTCCTAGTTTTTTCGACTGCGCGATATCTGTCAATCAGTCAGTAACTAAAGAATTTTATATAATGATATTGATGACATTCAGCGTTAAAGACTATGCCTCAAACATCAAAAGTAGAGCAATGCTTTACAGTGTAATATTGAGACTATCAAAACAGTTTAAGCTTATGCAACCCTTGACGTCATCGATTTAAAATAAGGTAAATTTTCAAAATATGTACTCCCTACCTAAACAACATTAACTATTGCCACGCTATAACGTCACTAGCGTGGAAGTCCCCGAGGTTTCCGTAGTTTTCTCGGTCACTATCAACCAAATTAGCCCGAGTAACAAAGCGGAAAGTGATGACCGCAGTTGCGTCCCGACCGATAAAAAATACGTTAGCAAGCTCTTTGTAAAGAAAGGGTTATTCGGTTATTCAATATACCGTATATCGGTAATGCGGTACTAAATGCGTATTATATTGTAATACGCATTTAGTTTTCTTGCTTACATTTTTTGAGAATCGTAAAATTATAATATGAAGGTCTGTCCCTATGTATGCTTAAACCTTAATAAATACGCAACAGATTTTAATGCGGTTTTTGTATATGTTTTGTAAGACTTCCTCAATCATGATTCTGTCTATCTGTCCCTATGTATGCTTAAATCTTAAAAATACGCAACAGCGCACAGCAGCACATTTTAATGCGGTTTTTTTTTAATAGATATAATGATTCAAGAGGAAGGTTTAAAATTATGTATAATTGACGCGGGCGAAGACGCTATCCAACTATTTTATATCGTGGGTATAATGGAAGAACTAAATAACTCAGATTTTGGCCAAATTGACCTTTTACTATTTTCGTGAACCTAAAAATGTGCCGCATCTGTTGGTCTAACAAACATTCTTATATCTTAACCCAATCCAAAAATAAAGCCATTTTTGTGTTTCAATAGGGTCTTTTCTTTCTCTTAGCGTTATCCCAGCTTCAATCTGGGGTCCGCTTACTAGTCTAACCGGATTTGGCAGAATATTAGCTTTTCCACGGAGCGACTGCCTGTCTGACCTCCGCAACCCGAAGGGACAGCCATATTCCATGGTTTAGACTAGTGTCAGTTTATTTAGAAGGTACTGACGACCTGTAACGACTGTCAAAGATCTTCATGACAACCGGGACCGACGGCTTGACGTGCTCTCCGAGGCACGGGACAAGCGATAATTTACAATTCAATACGCATATAACTCCGAAAAGTCATTGGTGCGCGCCGTGGATTCGAACCCGACACCCTCTGCATGGCAGTCTGTTGGTATCTCCACTGGGCTATCTTTAGTCCCGTAAACAAAAAATGAAGACTACAAACTTCGCTGAAAACTCGTGTGACGTCACTTGCCAGTCCACTTTTTACTGGCAAGTGACGTTACAAGCCCCCACTCCTAGACGTTTCTCCATCTTTGATGCGTTTTATCTTCGTAATTTTTTACTGATTTGAAAAAACAAAACATACGTATCCAATATTTTTCGATAATCTAACTGACGGACTATTTTTATTTTTTTAGTCAAATACCCTATTGTAGAAATAGATATGTATAAATGAACATTAAATATTAGTAGAAAAATGACTAACTCTATAAATAAATGAACAACCGTAACTTCTGATCACTTGAGTATGAAATAAATTAGCTAAGTTGAGTTATTTACTTCTTTCGCGCACGAAAATATTTTAATGAAACTAGTCAAGTTGAAGGAAAACTAAACAACTTGAGTTCCTTCGTTTTTAAATAAGTACTTTTACTTATTTCTTCTTCGAGAAAATATAAATTTATAAGAGATTCCAATGAAATAAATGTCAATAGATAAAATTATTTAATATTTCTATTTAAAGTATACGCACGTAAGCAACGTTATCGTGCAATTCAGCAGTACAAATTAGTGCGAAATAATGTAAACCTATGTTTTACCGACGTTTCGGCCGTTTTACAACAGCCTTGGTCGCGGCAGGACTGATGTCATCTCAGCATCGTCCTCGTGAAGCGCGGGTTTCGGCAGCTACCCTCACTTGTTTTTTATTTTTATCCGAACTGTCGGTACGTCGACACATAACACTTATGACGTCTACACACTGATGAGCTGTGTTACTGCGGCGGGGTTTACATTAGTTGATTACTGGATTCCAAGTTGTAGACAGTCTGTATCCATCTTCCCGGTTGAAATTTTCATGCTTTTTGATTTCAACCGCTACACGTACTATCCTGGAGTAATAGTGACGAGGTAGTTCCTATATCGGACAGACCAAACGAACCATCGCTGAAAGGGTCAAGGAACATATCGCAGCTGCCGAAACCCGCGCTTCACAAGGACGACGCTCAGGTGACATCAGTCCTGCCGCGACCAAGGCTGTTGTAAGACGGCCGAAACTTCGGTAAAACATAGATATTTATACCTTAATTTAATTAAATAACGCGATCGTTTGATGTATACAAATCGCAAAAGTTTGAAATCGATTAATGTAAACCTATAGATCAACTATTCTCAAAGTGTACTCCGCGGAACGCCAGGGCTCCACGAAGCATCTCTAAAGGCCCCACGACAATTTTGCTCCAATTAAAATAAAATAACTTAAATATAACTAAATCACTAGGTAGCAGAATACAGCAAAATTATCGATTTAGATTCTAAACTCACTGCAACATATAGTAGTAGTACGTGCTATATGCTATATTTTTACCGACGATTTATTACAATCGGATATTTATAGTATAAACAGATAGACTATTATTATTATTAGACACATTATGTTACTAAAATAGACAGCGATAGCCTAGTGGAGATATCAACAGACTGCCATTGACAGGGCTCGGGTTAGAATTCTAGGCAGTCAATTTTCGAGTTGATTTGTTTCAATTGTTAATTTTGGCCTCGTGCCTCAGAGACCAGCTCTTTAAGACTGGGTGGTGTGGACACACCTCCCTACTTTTTTCTGTCATCAAGATTTGATGGCTTACAGCCACCGGTGCAGGCTAGCTTTCTTAAAGGCTTTAGTACGTGGGCCAAATCCATACAAAGCATACTTTTCATAGGTTATTTAGAAATCCGAAGAGTAAAACCGGCCGCTGTGGCTAGGTTTTTTGGATTACGAAAATGCCTTCAACTCCATTGAAACTGGGCTGTCCTGCAATGCACTGCCTACATTACATGTCTCTCAGAGAGCTATGAATAGGACAATGCTAGGGATTTCACTGATGGATAATTTCCGGCACGAGATTATCCGGCAGAAGACCAAAGTAACTGACATAGTTCAGAGTTATAGCAAATTGAATGGGTGAACTTATGGTGTCCCTATTAAAAAATAGGTTCTTAAATTAAGGCCACGCCTCAGCAAGCGTAGTGTTGGCCGCCAAAATGGTTCTTGTGGCATACCATGGGGAGGCCCACCTCTAGGAGTGATAAGCTGATGAAAGGAGTTAAATGAAAAGAAGTAGTTAATATAATTGTTTGACCATCATACGCTTCCTTCCTATTATGACAGCCTAAAGGTGAGGAAAATTCCTCGCGAGATAGCGAGCAAGGCGTGACGTGGCAAACCGATACCCCGAAGAGGTAGAAAGAAGTTGTAATTATTACACCCACATTGGTCATGTCATGCATTTTTAGGTCCTACGTATCAAGGGGGTCTATTGACGTTGCCGGGCACATTGCCAGATTTCGGTCTACTACTGCGAATTCGGCAAAATCAGTTACCTACCCTCTTGCCTAACCCGGGAATCTAACCCAAGACCTCTCGATCAACAGACGCATAGGTTATTTACTGGGGCATGGAGGCAATCAGCGACAAAATAAATATAAAATATACGAAGATTTATGTCAGTATTATAATCTTTTCTGCAAATGTGGACCTTTTTGCACAACTTCTGCCTTCAATTTGTTTAGTAATAAAACGTAGTATGCTGCAGTAATAGTTATCCCTTTCGATCTCTCTCCATGAACATCCCAAAAAACAGTCAGCATCAATTTCCCAGCCGTAAAAACGGCTTTTGTCCTTTGAAGTCGGTTCCTCCTTAGCAATTTACTGTTTGGAATGTATAATTGATTTGGGCGTCTAATGATGTATCCAGGTTTCATCTACAGTCATTAATTGGACCAATTGCAATACTGCATTTATTAGGACTAAACTACGCAAACAGAGCATTAAAAATGTTCATTCGAACGCGGTTTTGGTTTTACCGTGAGCAAACGCGGCACCCATCGCGCTGGGAACTTGCTTATGCTAAAATCTTGATGTAACTAATACATTTGCTGGTCATTTTCATAGCCTCTGCTATCTCTCTTACTCAATTCAGCCCCATTTGGTTAAATTTAGCGAGGTTGTCGTCAGTGGTTGCAGTTTTTGGACGTCCCGGCCCCCGATCTTCATCTGTTCTCTAGCTCTTATGACCAGGTTTAAATTCAGCTGCCCAAAATTTCATTGTGGTAAATGATGGAGCAGAGAGGCAGCAATAGCCTAGTAGAGGGTACCAATGGATTTAAATCCGCGGCACGCACGAATGACTTTTCAAAGTTAAGTGCGTATTAAATTGTTAATCATCGCTTGCCCCGTGCCTCGGAGCACGTTAAACCGTCGGTTCTGGCTGTCATAAATATCCTTGAAAGTCGTAACGGGGAGTCAATACCCTCAAATAAACTGATACTGGTCTTAACCATGGAATATCGCTATCCCTTTGGGTTGCGGAGGTCAAACGGCAGTCGCTCTGTGGAAACGTTGATATTCTGTCATAATATCTGGTTAGACCAGTAAGCGGACCTCGGGCTCTAAGACGTGGTAGTCTTGGATGCAACCGGGATAACGCTAGGGCGATGATGATGGAGCAGAGAGTCCCCATAAACAGAGCATTAATCAAATTTAAATGGCGTCGGCGTATTGCCTTTTAAAAACAAGAATTTAATGACAGCTCGATACAAACTTTCCCATTTTCACAAAAAACACTCACATCGACTCAATCACATGGCTGTCAAACAGCAACTACTGGTACAAAATAGCTGAAATGTTGGAGGGTAACTGCCAAGTTACTCTCCAACATTTTCTCAAATGTTGTGGATGTAATTGCACTTCTTGTGGCCAAGAAGTGCAATTACATCAACAACATTCTTTTGACGAGTGCTGCTTCCTTCAGGTTCAGGTCGGAAACTTTTCAGATCATTAGCATTAAAACATACAAGGGATAGTATGTTTTAATGCAAAGAAAGTTATTTTTGTTTTGCGCGATTTTAGAAGATTTATAATAAGTAATTTATTTGATTTTATTACATAATTATAATATTTTGTTGCCATAACGAATGCTGTTAATTTTGATATTGTAATTTTACGTTTATTTTTTTATAAAATACACCACTATTTTTTAATTAGTAAAAATAATTTAATGGGGCTCTAAGCATCTTTAACTAATCATATAAAAACTAATCGTATGTATAAAATAAAAACACTATGTTACAAAACTGTCCACAAAAATACGTAATAATTGGTAAATGCATAACTAAATACTATGTTGTATTAGTAATTTTACGCGGCACTGCTCCATTGATAAATTCGAGCAAACTCGAAGTTCGCCACCCCCTGTCCTTATGCGCCCGTGCCGCAGTGCTAAATTGATGGCGGAAGCGAGCGGATCCTTTTTTCGCCGCAACAATTAATTGTTTGTTTACGTTTGCCCAACGCGATGGCTTATCAGTTCACATCTCGCGAGTGCAGCTGTGCGTTTGTACAGGGAAGAGTTTGGAAGCCAGTGAATCGGTCGAGGCGGACCTGTAGCTTGGCCTCCATGCTCACCACTGTGAACAAAAGTGAGCCGGTTAGTGTCGAACAAATAAAACAGCGCATATTGGACGCTTTTGACGCAGTGAAAAGTCAGATAAGCGTACTTCTCTCGTTAAAAACAATTTAATAAAACGTGCCCGTCTGTGTATTGACAATGGTGGTGGACATTTCGAAGGACAATTGAAATACTTGTAAGTAAAGTAAAAATTACCTACCTACGTAAATAATAATTTTATGCGGGCGGCTCAAAATCGGTATGAACCTTGGGGGAGGCCTATGTCCAGCAGTGGACGTCTCTAGGCTGACATGATGATGATGAAATAATATTTGTAAAAAGCAGCTGATTCTAACTTCATAAATACGCCAAAATTACTATTTTACTTTTAGTACAGAATACCTTCTTTTATTTTGATATTTGTTTGCTTTCTAATTACATACCCACGTATTCAATTACTTGCAAAAAGGTAAATTTTGCCGGTCCTAAGCCCGGACGAAGTGAAGGAGAGGTTAGAATTTAGAAAATTAATTAAGTGAGTAACTACATCACTTATTCTTTTGTTTCATTTTATTGTCTAAGGTTACCCACATCATAAGTGCAACAGAGAGAATGCGAATGAGCAGGATGGTATATTATCAATGAATTAGTGAATGGATTGTAAAATATGACTATGATTAAAGTGAGATTTTCTTCAATAAACAAATGATAATAACTTTGCTCTTTATAAATATTATGAAATTCTTACATCACATATATGATAATAATGTCTTCGCTAATCTGTCCTTAAAGTTTTTGTACTAATTAAAAATAAGAGTGTGGATACAATGTTACTATTTCCAATCCAGATTTTTTATTTCATGTGAGATCAATACATAATCTTAATATATAAAATCCTTGTGTTACTGACTGACTGACAGACACGCTACAGCCGAAAACTATTGGGTGCAGGAAGCTGAAATTTGGCATGTGTGTTCCTTGGGGACCGTACGGGTGCACTAAGAAGGGATTTCCTGAAATTCCCACGGGATCGGCCAAAATGAGTAAATAAAAAAAAATGCAAGCGTAGCTGCTGGCGTCGTCAAGTCAGTGATAAAATTTTACAAATAGACTACCTCTAAGAATGCCTAACTTTCGTGTTTTAAATATTTCTTTAGGTTCAAAACTCAATAAGTGTGCTTAGTTGACCAAATTCATGTATTCACGTTAACATATGTGACGTCGTAGTGGTCGCCGTTCTCACACCTCTCGGCTGACCTCCACCCCCTCACCTCAGGCACTCCACTTCGGGCTCCTATAAATATCGTGACGCTGGAGCGCTCGCCCCTTTTCATCGGCTCTGCGGCGACCAAGCTAAGTACTTCTCTGCTTCCCTAAGCGACACCAGAAACGCATTCCCGGAATTCCCGAAGATATACGCCGAATCACGCGACCCTGGTTCTATCTTTGTAACTAGTTAAATTGTTTTGTTAATAATTTCCATTTAATTACCTTGCTAAAGGATGTTTAGATTATTTTACTGAATTAAACAACTTTTTGTTTGTAACCGAAATAACGATTTTTATTTAACAACGTCACAGTGGCGACACAACGTCACAGTGGCGCCCACGGGAATAGATAAGTAGGGTTCTTCGGGAATGCGTCTTCGGTAAGTTTTTTTTAACATTTTTTTACTGTGTATGTGTGAATTCGTTCCAAAGCGGTGTGTGATTATTTTAGTGGCATATATTTTTCTTACTAATCTTGGTAAGCCTTTTATATTATAACTATTTTCTGTTGCCACGTGTGATAATTAATTATTTATCAACCGCTTAAGTAACAAGTTATAGTCTTGCGTCTTACGGCCTCGTGTCCTCTAACGATGCGCTAAGGTTACATTCGTGGATCGCATGTTTTGCGATAGCTCTTTTTTTAATTGCCTACTACGGTAATTAATTGCTACTAGTAATTATTGCTAATTTTTGCATTACTGCTTTGTCTGACTTAAGGAAAGAATTCATACCCTTCTCTTTCCCTTTTTTTATCTTTCTACTATAACCTTCTGTTTGTGATTTTGTACGGCTATACTATTATATTTCTATATAGTAGATATTATTAAATCTTTTGTGCTGCCTACTATGGCCGTATCTTTCGAGATTAAATATTCCCTTTTTCTTACTACGTAATTATCCTCTTTAATTCGTGTACCTACCATATTTGGACTGATTGAAAATAAACGTACCTAAAGATGCTAGCGTGTTAGATACTAGGTATTTAGCTAGATTTCCGCGGTCATGTGTCAATCAAACGTACACGTGTCACACGCAGGTTGCTCACTGACAAAATTAACGAATTTAATCTTTGTCTATTTTGTATAAGAATACGAATATTATCGTAGAGTGATTGGATGTTTTTATTTTTTATTTATAGACTCACGCCTGTATCCCCGAAGGGGTAGGCAGAGGTGTAATACACCCACATTTTGCCATGAATTTTAGGTCCTACGTAATAGGGGGCGAGCCTATTGCCGTACCGGGCACATTGCCAGACTCCGTGCTGCTATTGAGAATTTCCTAACGGCAAAACCCAATAACACTTTGCCCGACCCGGGAATCGAACCCGAGACCTCCCGATCCCACGCGCACATTTATGCCGCGAGACCTTTTTTTGTTAAATGTTTATTTTTCCACAATCATTGTTTTTGGTCTTCGATCTTATCTTCTTGTTACTGCCTATCGGTATGTTATTTACAAATGCATCTATTTATGCATTAACTGTTCCTTGTGAACTCAAACATTTAAAATTCCTGCGTCGCAGTTATTGAATTTTTTTGTAACTTTTGTTTTAATGGTCATTGCTTTTGCAATGTCTGGTTTCTATTAAAGTATACAAAACATGTAAAAATAAATTAATACCAAAATCAAACCGCTGACGGCCGTAAAAATAATTATGAATATGTAACATTTTCTTTTTTTACAAATGGCTATAAATCAGCTTATGCGTGACGTCGTAGCGGTCGCCGTTCTCTCACCTCTCGGCTGACCTCCACCCCCTCACCTCAGGCACTCCACTTCGGGCTCCTATAAATATCGTGGCGCTGGAGCGCTCGCCCCTTTCATCGGCTCTGCGGCGACCAAGCTTAGCACTTCTCTGCTTCCCGAAGATATACGCCGAATCACGCGACCCTGGTTCTATCTTTGTAACTAGTCAAATAATTTTGTTAATAATTTCCATTTAATTACCTTGCTAAAGGATGTTTAGATTCTTTTACTGAATTAAACAAATTTTAGTTTTTAACCACAATAACGATTTTTATTTAACAACGTCACATTTAATGTGTGGGAAAACTGAATAACTACAATATAGAATTAGCTAACTACTGTATGTTTGCAATATCTTGGTGTGGCGAAAATTGGATAACTTGGTTTTTTTTGTTTATATTTTTTGGTACATGATAAACGTTAGTTTTATCAAGCATAGAATCGACAGCAAACATGTTTAAAACATATAAAATCGCAGACATAAAATTGTTCTCCATTTCTTAGTGATGTAAAAAAAGTGTAAAAAAAACAGTAAATCGCGATTATCTCGAAACTTGAAATTTTGAGTTATTCAGTTCTTTCATTATACCCGCGATATAGTTATCATCTTCATTCTAGCGTTGTGCCGGTCGTGTAAATAGATGAGCATACACAAATTGGTGCAAAACTCATAACGCTTTGCAGTTGCAAAAATAAAATAGCATTAAGTTCAATATTACATCAAAGAAGAAGGAAACTCAAGGTAACGTTGACCTTTTCTTTCCTTATCGTTTTCAAAGAAGCTTTACTTCAAAGAAATGTATACCTAGTAAAATATATATTTCATACTCCATTGATTCGGTCGTGCAAGCATGTGTTTTCATTCTCATGGCTTCACGTACCAGTACACTTACACGATATGGTCATATGAAAAAAAAACGCAAACTTTGATGTTTACCAAATTAATCCATCAATGAATGGGCGGGAGTTGGGTAAAGCAATACCTACCGTATCCATACACTACATCCGTTATATTATGGAGTGAAGCTACGGAGACTCATAATGATATATTTTCTTGGCACTAATTTAAAGATGCTTTAACAATATTTAAGATATCTATGAGATATTAGGGTTACTTAGGACAAAAAATCTTATTCGTAAAAGCGTAAGTAAGAACGCGTTGAAAGTGTTTATTTGTATTAAGTCATTCAAAGTTCTTTATTCTTATTCAAAGTTCTCAGACCAATAAGTGTTTCAAAGTTGTCAATATCTAATCTTATTGACCATAATAATATCGAAAGCAGTCACATTTTCGATATACTTTCGATAGACTTTTGTGTCCATTGCTTGAATGTTTGCAAAGTCCGCTGCGACACAGAATATAATCATATTCGTACTGCAAAAATTAACTTTTCTAAACAAAGCATGACCAGCACGCAACTACAATATTTAATTTTATACAAAATCTCTCACTCAAAGCTGAAATATCTGAATTTATAACATTGTTCATTACATTATCCGTATCTAAAACCGCTATGTTAATTAGATTGCTAATGTTGATCATTAAACATGAGGTTTATAGACCGCGGTAGATAGGCCTGAGGCAATTTGGCATTATTGGCAGATTTCACTACGAATAGTGCAATACTGACTTTCACGGCATAATTGTATGCATGAAGCGTATTGACGATGCAAAAGTACATTACTGTTGATGACATAATTAAAAATGATTTGATTTCTAGAAGCTTTAAAGACACCTTAAAGTCGATGCAAACATCACTTAACATGTGTTTCAGTGACAGATACATGTCAGTTAGTTAAGTTTACGGGGATGAATTCTTTGTCCAAGGATGAAACTGACATGTTGGGACGTCCGCTAACTTGTCATGACACCAAACTTGCCAAGTTTCCTGTATGTTGTGTTTAGATTACGATGAAAATATTAACACAACTTATTTGTTTCCATATTTTCAGTAAAATATCTGAAAAGTAATAATCTTTGAACCAAAACTTTAGGGAAAGAAATCTTTATAAGTTCAATTCCAAGGTCAACTTCTGTAAGTAAATTAGATAGAATAAACTAATCTTAACGACATCATTACTTAATAATTTTATCACTTTGAAGGTTCAGGAACTTGAGGAATCAAATAAAACTTCACTTCTACGTTTTAATTTTACGGCGCCAGGTATTTGAACAAATTGGGTTTTGAGTAGATTAGAATATAGTTTCTTCGGGGATCATCCACACTGGACCTAACGAATTAAATTTGTACTATCTCCAAGCGATCCTTAAAGAGTCCGGAGCAAAGGGAAAATCTGTCAACTTGCGCCAAGTTTAATTGCCTTAATAAATCTAGAGCTGAGAAATTTACGGCCGCGAAAGTCGCGGTACACTTGAGTGATTCAGTTAATTAATTAATAAGAGTGCGGGAGTACAGTTCAAGCCTGCAGTAGCTTGCCTGGGGAGTTATTTCCATTGAATGCTGTAGACGCAATCACATCATTCTTTTAATATGTTTCCAGGAAACACACAACTCGCATTGAGTAATTAGGATTTCTCGAAACGGCATTGCGATTTTATAAAATGGACCAAGCAGGGAATATATTTCAGTATGAGTTAGAACTTCTTTGAATCATGCATATAAGCCATAGGTAAGCACTGGTAGAAGTTCCGACTCAGTAACTGCATTTTAAAAGCTGCCCGCTTCCGTTGTCTTTTATAAAAATAACAGTTATAATAAAAAATAGTACATGGTTATTTATTATTTTGGTGATAGGCATAAATTTTGGTATGAAATGGTAAAAAAATCCAACCCTTCATAAACATTTTATAATTTTGTTAGTATTTTATAATTGTATTCTCACAAAATTGAATACATATTATGGTAGAAATAAGAAAATGGAAATGATAGTAACTTTGATCAGGCTATCCCAAAATAACTATTTCTGAATCCAGAGTATGTACATACATACATACATAGACTCACGCCTGTTTGCCGGAGGGGTAGGCAGAGACCACGGAACGCCATTTGCAACGATCCTGACATATCTCTCCTGCTTCATTCACTCCCATCAGATTCCTCATGCATGCTCTTCTGTTCGGGGTACTTCTAACCTGCCCTGTTTATAGGATATCTCCAATCTGGTCAGAGAACATCCGCCTAGGTCTTCCCTTTCGTCCTGCACCAAGCAGATATATAAGGCAAGTGTGGATGGGAATCCACACTTGCCTTATTTATCTGCTTGGTCAGTCTTTTGTCGTCCATCCTCTCCACGTGCCCTTAGCATACCTTTCTCGATGCTTGTCACTACATCTCCTTTTACCCCACAACACTCTCTTATCACACAATTCTTTACTCTGTCAGTCAAAGACACACCACACATACTTCTCAGTCCTCTCATTTCTACAGCATTTATTCCACTTTTATGACTCTTCTGCCATACCCAACTTTCACTACCACACTTAAGTGTAGGTAGCAACACCCCTCTATGCACAGCCAAACGTGCCTTTTTGGGTACATTATGACTGTTCATAAAAGCCTTTAAAGCTCCTTTCACCCTATTACCTGCATTAACTCTTCTTTCAATATCTTCTACATTCTTACCATCTCTTGTAAACAGCGTACCTAAATACATAAAATCATTCACTTGTTCCACTCGTTGTCCATCGATCATAACATTACAAGCCGTAACACATTCCTCCTTTTCAAAAACCATAACTTTCGTCTTGCTCACATTCACTTTCATTCCTTTCCTCCCTAATGCACCATGCATGATTGTTACCATCTCCTGCAACTCCTGAGTATGTGTATGTCTGCAATAATTAAGGTTAAACAGAGCCTGTCACTCAATATCAAAGAAAGTGAAGACTCACTACATTAATCACTGTACCATACATGAAACAAAAAATATTAAATAATTGTTCTTCCAAAAGGGTTCAAGTTAAAAGTAAGTGTCTAACTTTTAACTTGTAAAAGGGTTTCAGAAGATACTACTTATACTCCTTATATTTCATTGCGCTATACTATATTATATCCTATATTATCATGCATAATAAATATTCTTTATTATATTATCAATAAATTGTCGGACTATCCTCTTTTACAATCAGCAAACACTCGTTAACTAAATCAACATTTTCATCCAACAAAAGCACCCTTAGAATAAAATTCTGAACGCTAAGCCGTTCTTATTAAGTCTCGCATTACACAAGAATACGCCCACAAATCGGTCCGACACAGTCCGAATCGGATCGGACCAGATCGGACTACATTATGTATAATAAAGGATGATCCGACGGTTTTATGGCCCCACAATCACACTCGGATGCAAATGAAACTCTTTGTAACGATTCTTAAGGGATTTATTCGTAAAAATTCTCGACCGAAATGGTATAGCGACAAAAGAAAATAAATTGGACCTTTAATGAATTACCCATAAACATAACATAGACGGTGGCTATAGGTACCGCAATAGTTTGTTTTAAGATATGTGTAATCCAGGTAGGTGTCTGAAGTTAGAATATTCTTCTGTTCTTTTAATTTGCTTACTCTTTAATTTTTCTGAAAGTTATCAACAATTATTCATTATACCTATCTTTATTATATTGATAGAATAGTCTTATTATAATAACGAAAAATTAATAATCCTAATAGATAAATCGGTATTACATGAGACTTACTTATTTTCTTTCATACCCTTTAACAACTACAGTAACAGGCTCAGTAACTTTATAATAGTAGTCATGAAAATAAATACAAAGTAATTAAGCGATGAAGCGATAGCTAAGGCCTATGAAATTTTTGTCTCAGTAATATCTTAGTTGACTAAAGTCTATAGATTAAACTAAAACTTTAAAATGATTGCCAAGCGTTTTATTATATCTCAAGGTTTTATCAGATTTGGAGGCATTTCTTTGTACGATTTATAGTATGAATATACAAAGAGTATTACTATTTCAGTAGTGTCGATGATATTGCAAAATTTCAACAATGCATTAAGAGCTTATCGTTCTCGGATGTTTATGAATCTGATGATCCAACAATAGCATACCGGAATTTTATAAAGAATTTTAAACTGTTTTATGACCTGTGCTTCCCTGAAACTCAGATAATACTAAATGTTCACAGTAAACCGGGATGGATATCACGTGGCATTAAAATCTGCAGTAAGCGTAAGAAGAATTTGCTTTGGCAATGTTGGTTGCACCCCACAAACGTTCATCAATTGAAATATATTGTACTAAATTATTCAAAACGATAATAAATTCAACAAAACGTGCTCAGAATAATTATAAAATTAAAACTGCAATTCATTCAATTCATGCAGTCAATACCTGTAAAGCAACATGGCAAATTATAAATAAAGTTAAGTTAAATACACCGAAAGAATCAATCTCTAATATTTTTTTAAATTGACAATTGCTGAATCACGCATCCTACGAGCATAGCAAATGTATTTAACGATTATTATGTTGATAAGGCCCAGCTCCAGATACGGGTAAAATGTAACTCATTTAATAAGTAACAAAGTGAAATCGATGTTTTTAGCACCAAGTTTGCCTTGTCATATAAAGAAAATTATAAGAAATTTTCGAATCACTGTGTGTGTTGGATATGATAGCATTTCCACAAAAATTATTAAGGCCATCAATGATGATATTTGCCACCATCTCAGGAGTGAATTTTCCGGGAACAAAAATCACGTGGCATCAATGAAATTGGTACTATAACACATAGTTATAATGTTCTTAATTTTTTTCTGGTTAAGTGAAATAGTAATCTATGTGTAGGACTAATATTTAATTAAATAGGATTAATATAATAATAGTCCAAAAAAAATTGACCTCGAAATCATTCATCGTCGTGTTTGTCCACACATCACCTTGATGTGTATTATACGTTATTGATAAAAATCTATTATACTAACCTAGTTTTATTTGATACGTGAATAGTTAAAATATTTTTACGGAATACATTTATTCATATATTTTAACAATACGAATGGTTAATAAAAATGCATTTGTCCCAGAACTACCTTTCATTGCCGTGACCTAAATAGGTATACACCACTTTTTTTTAATTGGTACCAAAAACTTAACGGGGCACTAAGTATATTTAACTGATCATATTTATGTAGTTACAAAATAAAAACACTAAGTCCCAAAACTGTCTCAAAACTGTCCACAAAAATACGTAATAATTGGTTAATGCATTACTAAGACTATGACCGACTCGCGTACTATTAGTACTAAAATATTCCATTGATAAATTCCCCCCTGTCCCACAGCGCGCGCGCCGCGCTCAGATGCTACAAACAGTACTAAATTGCTAGCGGACGTGAGCATACCTATCGATTTTTTCCCTGCAATTTGTTTGTCTACGTTTTCCCGACGCGCTTTCTTATTAGTTCATAATATCACGGGAGTATGTAGCTATGCTTCGTGCATACTTTTTGAGTGGAGGAATCGCGAGTGCAGCTGTGTACCCATGGACATCATTTTGTGAGTGTACAAAAGTAAGCCTGTGAGTGTTGAACAACTAAAA
Source organism: Euclidia mi (assembly GCA_944739405.2). Taxonomy (NCBI): domain Eukaryota; kingdom Metazoa; phylum Arthropoda; class Insecta; order Lepidoptera; family Erebidae; genus Euclidia; species Euclidia mi. Next base: position 26,851,549 of record OX123184.2, read on the forward strand.
CAGCGCATATTGGACGCTTTTGACGAAGTGAAAAGACTGTGATCTGTGTATTGACAATGGTGGTGGACATTTTGAAGGACAATGGAAATACTTGTAAGTTTAGTAAATAATACCTACTTAAGTAAATAATAATATGAGGCGAGCAGCTCAAAATCGGTCTGTGTGGAGAACCTTGAGGGAGGCCTATGTCCAGCAGTGGTCGTCTCTAGGCTGACATGATGATGATAAAATAATTTGTAAATAGCAGATGATTCTAACTTCATAAATACGCCAAAATTACTGTTTTCTTTTATTACTTACAGAATACCTTCTTTTATTTTGATATGTGTTTGCTTTCTAATTACATACCTTCGTATTCAATTACTTGTAAAACGGTAAATTTTGCCGGTCCTAAGCCCGGATAAACTATGAATGAGAGGGTAGAATTAAGAAAATTAAAAAGTATCTACCTACACTGATTATTTTGCTTCATTTTATTGCCGAAATCTACCTACATTATAAGTGAGACGGAAAGAATGCGTAAGAGTAGGACGGAAAGTAAATACTATCAATGAAGTAGTGAATGGATTGTAAATTATGTCTATGATTTTGGTGAGATTTTCTACAAAAAACAAATGATTATAACTAGGCTATTTATAGATATTATGAAATTCTTATGTCACATATATGATAATAATGTATTCGCTAATATGTTCTTAAAGTTTTTGTACTAATTAAAAAATAGTGGTGTATTTAAGAATATTGTTTTATCTAAGGACTTGCGTCCCCCACCCCTGTGCGCTTAACGTTGCATAATAGTGTTGCTTGGTGCTTGACGTGGAACGACGTGTGCACGTGCCTGCGTTTTTGCGCCATAAATGTAAGTATTTGATTTTTATATTACTGGACATTTTTCTTTCATCGCCGTGGATAGGTCTAACTTCAATTTGAGTAAATTTGTCCTTTTGATTAAGCATTCCATAGAATGCCATTTATCTTATGTTTATTTTGACGTGTTAATTAGTTTGAATAATTATTAATAGATTTTTGGTTAGTTGATCTTTTTCCCTTGATTTTCATCGCCGTGTTCTCATTGCCGTGGTTTCCGTGGGCAAAATGAAAAAAAGACACAAAATTTTATAGTCATGCCTTTTAAAACAATTTAGTTTCATTGCCATGACCAGTTATTTCATTTTCGTGACTTATGTTTTCCTCGCCACGGCATGATTAAGAAAAAAAAACAATATGTACTTTACAGTCAACTACAAAAGGATATTTCCACGTTAACCTTACAAAATGATATATACTTGATACTCCATCACACGATAGTCATTCAAACATACGCACACACGCACACGCACACAGACTTACACACACATAAACACACAACACAATCACACGCACTCACTCATTCACTCACATATACTACAGTCTAATTATAAACATAATAATGGATCGTTTATTTTTAGAAAGCCAAGATGCCTAAACCGAAACTATCGAAAGAGGAGAGAAGGGAAAGAAAAGATAAGCCGAACAAAAGCAACGAAAAGTTAAAAAGCGACCCTGTTATATTAAGTATATAAAGTTAAGTATATATTGTTAGCAATAGCTATTGCATACTTAAAAAAAGTATCCTATTATTTGTTAATTTTTATTCTGTTAATTTTAGTGTGAAGTAATTTAAAATAAATGACTGTGTTGCTTTGATTCTATTAACTTTTTGTTTAATTTTATCCCGATGCGAGAAGGTTAATGAGAAGAGGGTAAAAAGAGCGTATGTGTGTGTTGTGTATGCCTCTCTATCTCAGAGCCAGGAATGTATCTATTTCAGGTAAGTATATTATATAAAAATATCATGTTTTAGTGGATTCTTTCATTGCCGTGGACGCATGTTTCATTGCCTTGCATGCATGTTTCATCGCCGTGGCACGAAATTTTAATCTTGTATATCTAAAGCAAAATTACACATATATATTATCGAAAACTTGAGTAAACACTATTTTTTCTTGTTCTAAAGTTGAAGAATAAAAAATCCACGGAAATGAAGATTTTATTGGACCTGTTGAAATTCACCCTCAGCCATATTTTAAACTTGAGTATATCAACCGGCAAATTCCCAAATCTTAAATTGACCGTTGTAAAGCCCCTGTATAAAAAGGAAATCAAGCAAATAATGGAAAACTATAGGCCAATTGCATTGATACCTATAGTTTCAAAAATATTTGAAAAATATATGCAGGGTGTAAAAATAGGGTTTTTACACCTATCAATGGCTAGGTGTAAAAAAAAACACCTATCAATGGCTAAGACAGCGATAGCCTAGTGGAGATACCAACAGACTGCCATGCAGAGGGTATCGGGTTCGAATCCACGGCGCGCACCAATGACTTTTCGGAGTTATGTGCGTATTGAGTTATTAATTATCGCTTGTCCCGTGCCTCGGAGAGCACGTTAAGCCGTCGGTCCCGGTTGTCATGAAGATCTTTGACAGTCGTTACAGGGCGTCAGTACCTTCTAAATAAACTGACACTAGTCTAAACCATGGAATATCGCTATCCCTTCGGGTTGCGGAGGTCAGACAGGCAGTCGCTCTGTGGAAAAACGTATATTCAGCCAAATCCGGTTAGACTAGTAAGCGGACCCCAGATTGAAACTGGGATAACGCTAAGAGGATGATGACACCTATCAATGGCTACCAGACAACCAATGACATTATTTGCAGACGATAGTACCGTGACTATAGCGTGTAAAAATATTGACAATTATCAAACTGAACTTTACGAATTCATTGACATCAATCATATCATGGCTTAATAATAATAATTTGAAATTAAATATAGATAAAACTAACATAATGCATTTTAGCCAACGATCACAGGAACGTTCTAATATAAATATAAATTATAACGATAAAATCCTAGGTGAAGTAAATAGTACTCGATTTTTTGGTTTAATTATTGACAAAAGATTAAATTGGAAGGATCATATTGAAAAACTAAGTAAAAAATTAGCATTCTGTCTTACGCTCTTTATAAACTCTCTGCAACAGTTAACACCGGCGCTATACTCACAGCATATTAAGGTTTGGTTGATACAGCCCTGCGGTACGGGATTATATTTTGGAGGAACTCTACGAAGAAAGACATGATTTTAAAAATACAGAAACGTTGTATACGGGCTATGTTCAATATTCGTTGTACTGATAATTGTAAGCCATTGTTTATAGAACATAAAATTCTTACACTTCCGTCACTATATGTTCTAGAGTTTGCTATATTTGTAAAAACACAATCCCCATCTGTTACCAAAACTATCAGATACAGTAATACGCCACAGACGAGATGAATAAAGGAAACGTTTACACTGTTCGAGAACAACGCTTATGTGGAACACTGTTATCTGTATGGGGCCGATCGTATATAACAAGCTGCCAAAGAGGAGAAGAGATGTCAAGAAATTACTGATTGAAAGAGCCTAATATAAGATAACAGATTTTCTAAATAACAGATTGTAATCTTTATTTTAAATAATTTTACTGTATTTATTTTTACTATTTTTAAATTCACATTTATTATTGTTTTGTAAAAATATATATTATTTATTGTCATAAGTTCATCGAAGTTATAATAACTTCGGAGAACTTATGACAATACATATATATTTTTATCTTGGCCTGACATCCTGTTTAAAGTATCTATTTATTTTAATTAATTGATATGCTAAACAGAATATTGTCATTGTACTTTCTTTTTTGTGTAATAGGTATATTTTTTAATTTTATGTGAAATATTTGTATGCTACACAGGAAAAAACATGACGAACAATCCTGTACTTTTCAAAACCATGCATGCCATCATGTTTATACCTACTCATGTTTTAACAAATAAATAAATTTGATTTAATTTGATTTGAACTATTTATTGTCAATTTCGAACGAAACCAAAAAGCGAGAGAGTTATCAAGTCGGGTTTACTTATCTGTTACCTTAGAAATCTGTAATTTATTTACCGCTTTGGAAAATATTTTATTTGTTTATGAAAATTAAGTTTCCATCTCGACACTTATATGTTATTACTTATTTATAATAAACAAACGGCTAATGCTAATCCTATATAACAAATTACATTTCCAAAATAAGTATTAAATACATTTTATCATCTGGAATCGTCAATCAAATGGCGGCTTACTTTCGCATCGCGCCCGCGATAATCCTCTAAAACGCATTAACAATTTCACAAACAAACTTCCAGATAAAATATATCAGCATACATCTTATTCGCACATTTGCTTATTCTGGTCGCGTAAGGCAATTACAATTTGAGGGATACAACACAAAGGGTTTTGTTAATTCTAAGGTCGTTAGAGAACTTAAAGAGTTTCCATACAGTTTTTTACCATGAAGATTTCGAAAGAAATAAACTTAGTTCGCCTCCTTTCTCTGCAAAAGCGACGGGCAATAAAATTAGGTACATTTTTGTCCAGGGACTAAATAGGTAATACTATAAAATACACCAAAAATAGCTTATTGTATATTCTCTACTTGTACCTTGATCGATTTTGGGGAAATATTCAGACCAAAACTACTATCTTAGCTGTTCTATATCTAATGCAACTGTTTTCATGTTCTTAAATGAAATAAATACAATTCTTTTTATCGTGGAGGACGAATTTTCAACCAACAAATCTTTTTGTCCAAAGTGCTCTGCACTAAGATTTTACTGACACTTGTATTACTACTCTTACAAAAGATTAGGTACTTTACCCTGATAACATTCCATGCAGTGCATCATAAGTCTATTAATGTTAAAAACGTAGTTGGGAATTACTAAAACTTAAAGAAGTCTTCTTAGTCCATACAGACAACTTTATTTCAATGACTGTCATGAGTGGCTATTGTATTTCTTGTTCTTCATACTCTGGATGTATTATTCATTGTTTCTCGAACACTAAAGTATATTATCTTGTTGTTATCAAGCACTTTGTTTAGTTTGCTGAGTGAAGTAACGTGAATTAAATACGGTTTTATTATTTCTCTTGAGCGTCGTAACATTGCGAGATTAAGTATCTGTTGGGGACTTATGTACGACTTCTTTCGTACTATGATAATAAAAGTTTGTAATATATGAAAGGGACAAGTGATAAGACAAAGACAAGAATTTTAAAAGAATATTATTACTTTGTCAATTTCTCATTTGTGAGACCAGATGGTGTTCCTGTTATAACAATAATTTAAAGTCAAATATTCAAAATGGTTATTGACGGAGTACTTATGTATAAATCACAACAATATTTGACCCAAGATTTGTAATAACCTCAGTTAATGTTACTTTTTGAATTCACATATAAATAACCACAAAGGACTTATTTAAAACAAACAAAAGCGTCCCAGTGAAACAGCCACTTTAGAAATTCAAATTGGATTGAAATCCGCGTAAAATATTAACAAAACGCATTATGAATTAATTCCTTCACAATGTGTTCTGGTTCGGACACAATTATAGCCCCTCGGAGACGCATAAATATAAAATGTTTCTGTTGAAAACAATGCGCAGCTCGTTGCAGGTAGTGCACATGCACACAAGTACTAGTTAATTGAAAAGTCAAATATTTTATCCAGTTTTATACGTAGCGAGTCGGAACCAGTGAGCCTGTTATAACAAAACACTGAGGTGATATTTGTCTTTGTCTTGAATTTAAAAGTTATCTCAAAGTACCCGAACATTTTCCAACTATTGGTGTTACTATCTAGCGATGCACACCAGTGAGCACATTCTGCGTAGATAGTAACACCAATAGTTGAAAAATGTTCGGGTACTTTGAGATAACTTTTAAATTCAAGACAAAGACAAATATCACCTCAGTCTGCCGTGAACATGAATCCTGTAAAGAATTCGAAACGTCGGCTAGTAATAAAAATGTAGTTTCTAGATCTTTCGGTTTAAATGTAATAACAAATAACCAGTGAAAGTAATATAACGCGATAAAATCCGTAAACTGTAGTTTAATTTCAATTCTTCTTCAATGTTTTAAAGACAAAATATTCGCTCGAGGCACGACTCGAATTAAGTCTACGTACGTTTAAAGCTCTTCAACTAAACTTCCTGATAAAGATCGTAATTTTTACTTCACCTATTATAAAAATAAAGCTATAAGCTAACGGATAAAATAACAGTTTCACATAATTGAGTCTCGGTAACGTAGCGCTGCAAACTTAAGCGTAAAAACGCGTATAATTACGTAAAATCTCGCAATATGCCCGTAAAATTGCAATAAACGCGTAATAATTCGTAAAGTTGGTTCTGCTTTTAAAATTGAGCTCTAAAGCTGTAGCATTAAGGGCATTCACTAATTATCTGGAACTGGTCAATAGTTGTCAGAGCGTACTGTGGTTGCTAAACTTTAGAGACTTTGAAAAATAATTAAAACAAGTTTATTCCTTATTATAAGTGTGTAATTAGGTGCATAAAGGTGTAGTTTACAAGCACAAGTGTTATTTACAAAACCAAGCAATATACAGTGAAAGAATTTACAATAACAGCTGATTCGTGCCATTTATTTTTGAAAAATAGCAGGCAGTTCGATTTTTTCCGTGTCTGTGTACCCCGTATAGCCTTGACAGCTCGTAATCTGTGTTGCTAGTAGTTTTCCCAATTTTGGTCGAAAATATATTCACCGAGGTGGATAAATGTACGGTTTGCGGCAAATTTGTGGCTGCTAAAGGAGAAAGCGCCGCGACGTGTTGCAAGTGCGCGAACAAATTCCATCTACCTTGTGTCGGGTTATCGGAGGTGTCAGGAGATGTCAGGGATGCAAGGAGAAATCGGGCAAAAACTATATCAGACCCACTCCTGATAAAGGAACTAACAGTGAAGATAGTGAGGGCACCCCTACTAGTTTGGACGACCTCTACTAATCCGCAGGCAAGACTACAAAGCAAGGAGGTGAGAACTTGAACAAGCAGACTCATGCTATAGCTCCAAATGTGCCGGACTTGGCAAAAGAGATGAATCTGCTTCGAGTAGACCTCAGAACAATGAAAGATGAGCTTAAAGCGGAGCTACGCAAGTTCCGTTTAGAGGTTGCTGATCTCCGGCAGTCGATGGTTTCGCAAAAAAAGAAGGTAGAGAACCTGGAGATTCGCCTGCTAAAGTTGGAAGAACAGCAGACTGTCACTAGCCCTAACGAAATGGTCAATAAGTTCGAAAAGACAGTGGACCAGCTACGATCAGGGCTTAATGTTAGAAAGATCTTCTCCTTTCTGACATCGAGATCTCCAGTCTGCCTGAAGAGGCGACGTGATGCATACGGTCGAGCTTATTGCGAGAAAACTGTGTGTGGAGTTGGACGCGCGAGACATTGCCTTTGCTGAAAGAGTGGGGTCAAAGATTGACACAGCTGGACCAGCGGAGCCGGGGCCTTAGGAGGGGCCTACAGGAGTAGTGACGCGCGGACGGCGCATTGTGGTGCGCCTGGCGCGCCACACAGCGCGAGATGAATTGCTGCGAGCCGCGCGCGTGAGGAGAGGAGCTACCTCGGCCGATCTTGGTTTCGCAGCACCGCCTCGCCGTTTCTACGTGAACGAACGTCTCACAAAAACAAACAGGCAATTATTTATATTTATATTATTATAATATTTCAGGTTGAAATGCGGTGTGAGGCAAGGTGGGATAAGCTCACCCAAGCTTTTCAATCTATACATTAACGGGCTGATGGGTGAACTCAGCAGTACCAGAATAGGATGCTCGATAGATGGACAAATGGTCAATAATATAAGCTACGCGGATGACATGGTACTGCTGAGTCCATCTATAAGCGCTCTTAGGCGTTTGCTCAAAATATGTGAAGACTATGCGGCCGCCCACGGACTCAAGTATAATGCAAACAAAAGCGAGATGTTAGTTTTTAAGGCGGGTACTAAAACTTACACAGAAGTGCCACCAATTAAACTAGGAGGTATACCCCTAAACAAGGTTACGCGTTTCAAGTACTTGGGTCACTGGGTGACCGACAATCTGTCAGACAATACTGACATGGAGAGGTAACGCAGGGCGCTGTCCGTTCGGTGTAATATGCTGGCCCGTAGGTTTGCGCGATGTACAAGGGATGTTAAAATAACATTATTTAGGGCTTACTGCCAGTCCTTGTACACGTGTCCTCTATGGGTCCGCTATACGCAGAACGCGTACAGCGCTCTGCGTATCCAATACAATAACGCCTTTAGGGTGATGTTGGGGTTGCCGCGCTTTTGCAGCGCGTCGGGGATGTTTGCTGAGGCAGGCGTGCCTGATTTTTATGCAATTATGCGCAATCGGATGGCATCCCTGATGCGGCGAGTGCGCGACAGCTCCAATAGCCTGGTTAGCACTGCAGCAAACAGGCTAGATAGCCCCATTATGTGGCATTGGATGACGAGTCATCGACCGTCATATAATTATATAAAATAAAATAAAATAACTTTAAGAAGGTATATCTATGGATTGTATGATCTGAAAATAAAGATTTTATTATTATTATTATTATACCGCGGCAAGCAAGCTGCAGACTTGAATAGAAATTTACCTGGACCAAACGCGGTCGAGTGTTGACCAGACAGGAGAATGGTAAACCGACTCACAGTATCCGGAACGAGCATGACCTGGAACGAGTTTTTGGGCGAGAAGCATTGGGAGACAATAGACCCTAGAAACTTGTTTCTGACTGTCCCTAGTAATAAGGTAATCTTTAACCAAACTGTGCCAATTACGCCAACAGAAACCCAAATCCTACTAATTTTATACATTAAGCCAATTTCAGTCGATATTTTATTCGATGGTAGGCAGAGGTATGTTTGTCAAAACTTGTCACTTGCATGTCAACATAAATTACAAGTTCTGCCTAACCTGTAAGCAACGAGTTAAAGACTTTATAATTAAAAATCAAAATCAGTCTAGTAAAATAAAATATTATAACAAAGAAATAGCTGAATTCAAAATATTTTGGTACGCTTATAGTATGGACAGGATGGTGTTAATTTGCAAGGTATATGAGGTTGCGTATCGTAAGCGGGTTTACAATACAATTTTATTGAAAGTCATACATCTAGTGTGGAAACCATATCTTGGTATGACAATTTTGCAATATTTGGTACATACACTATTTCTAGTTTTAATGTTAAACAGCATATTTATCAACTTAAATTATTATTATTATACATTATATACAAATAGTTAACAGAAAATGGTTAAAATTTGGATTGCTTCATGCAGGTTCCCTAGGAGCTAAGCATGATGAGTTTCTGCTAGCCATGGATACACACTCGGTGGATGGGCATTATGCCCATTAATGAGACATGGCTGAGACCAGGTCAGGACGGGAAAGCTCCTGTTGTTCCAGGATTTAATTTGAGACAATTGCCTAGATCTAAGAATGTTCGCGGGGGCAGAGGGGGTGAAGTAGTATTTTATATAAAATCTGATATCAGTGTAACGACTCAGTCTCACCCGGTACATCAGGAGGTGGAGGAATACTGGTTAAAACTAACAATGATGGGTAAAAAGGTTCTGATTGGTACTGCTTACAGGCCACCTTGGTTAAATAATGATACTTTTCTTGATGGTTTGACTGACAGTATTTGTAGGTTGGCACCTTATGACCATATCATTCTGCTTGGGGACCTGAATGTGAACATGATGGATCCAAACAGCTCTAACACTAAGAAACTAAGTCAATTCCTAAGTTACACAAATATGATACCAAAAAGTAAACACTCCAACTCATTTCAGCACTCATAACAGTCAGTACTTTACTCAAACTAATATGCACTGACTTAAATATACATAATGTATTGGTGGATCATGTACCAGAACTTGGCCAGCACTCTGTCGTGACTTGTGAGACACAATTCAAGAAACAAAAAGTTAAACCAATATGGGTTATATTTAGACCATTCCAGGATATTTTGTTTGACCTTTTCAATTTAGATTTAGAAAACATTCCATGGCAGTTTATAAGTTCCCAAAGAGATGTCAACGGTATGGTTGAACTTTAACAACACACATTATGCAATTATTTGATGTATATTCGCCCCAACACAAAAAGCTTTTCAAAACTGCATATACACCTTGGATAACAGATAATATAAAATTAATTTTTAAATTAAGAAATCAAGCTAGAAACAATTATAAAACAGCAAATTAGAGACTAAGAAAAAATATTATATAGAACTTAAAAGACAGGCAGTAATAGCATTGCATAATGAAAAATCAGTATACTTCTCTAAAAATATTATTGAAAACATAAATAATCCCAAACAAAAAACCTTGTGGCGTAATTTAAAGAGTCATGTGTTGTTGTCACACAAAACTACTTGCTTGCCAGAACTCTTTGATAACCCAGATAATGTAAATGCAGACTTCTTGAATGGTGAGGATGGAGTGAGTATATCGAGTCTGACCTACGATGAGTTCCATAGGCATAATAATGGTGCAAGCTTTGAGCTAAAGCCAGTAGCTTTGACACCAATGCCCTAGGCATCGACCAAATCAACTTGGAAATGATAAAACTTACGCTACCTAATTCCTTAAAAACAATAACAGACATAGTTAATTAGTCTATCACTACAAACACATTTCCAAAGATGTGGAAACACTCCTTATTAATACCGATACCCAAATTCAGTCAGTCTAACTCCACTAAGAATCTGCGGCCTATTAGCATACTGCCCTGTCTGTCCAAGGTGCTGGAAAAAGTAGTATACTTGCAAGTCATGAACTATCTTGAAAAATATAATATCCTCTCAGACAGGCAATCTGGATTCAGGAAAGGCCGGGGAACCGCAACTGCTCTGTGTGATGTGGTAGGAAATATCATGGAGGCTAGGGATCGTGGAGAGGGTACAGCTCTCATTCTTCTAGATTATTCCAGGGCATTCGATTCTATTAATACTTCTCTCCTATTGTTAAAATTAACCTACTATGGGTTTACACCAAGTAGTGTGAATTTAGCAGTTACCTCACTGATAGGTCCCAACATGTGGAGATGAGCAGGGTGGATGGTGCCCCCGTCGGGGGGTAGCGAGGAATGCTTCAGCGATACCCGACCCTCCGACATACGGGTACGTGAGGAATACGGGTTGGTTTTTAGTCAGTAAGAGTCTGACAGTCCCCTTCGCCCTTCCCCCAGGGCGGAGGGACTCCATGAGGATTTTCCAACCCGACACCAAAAAAAAAAAAAAAAAAAGGGTGGATGGTGCAGTGATGTCATCATCCCCACTTACACTGAAGAGAGGGGTCCCACAAGGCTCGATACTCTCAACTCTGCTCTTCATCTTGTACACGGCTAACATCACTGCATCTTTCAAAAACTGTAAATACCATATATATGCAGATGATACCCAGATGTACCTTTCCTTTAAGCTCAGTGATACTCTATCAGCTGTAAAAATGGTAAATGATGACCTGAATAGGGTAACAGAGTGGTCTAAAAAGCATTCTCTGATTTTAAACCCAGTAAAATCTAAATTTATGATTTTGGGCAGTAAGCAGCAGGTACAGTCCATATTAGGATTCAATCCAAATATCATTATGGATGGGAAGAGGACTGAAGGTGTAAAGGAGGCCTCTAATCTGGGTTTACAAATTGATTCAGAACTTAGATTTGAAGAATACATAAATAGCATAGTAAGGAACTGTTTTTATAGATTAAAAATTTTAAATAACATACAACCCTACCTTAGTGTAAGAATTAGAAAACAGCTTGTTGATAGTCTTATTTTATTTAGATTCAATTACTGCGATATTGTTTATGGACCATGTCTACTGACAAGAACCAAGAACCTAGTACAACGCGTACAAAATGCTTGTGCACGTTACTGTTTCAACATCCCAAGGCGTCACCATGTTACTCCTTGTCTAAATGACGATAATGTCTTAAAAATGGAGTCAAAGAGGAAACTGCACCTTGCAAGCCTGCTTTTTGGGGTAATGCTTAGCAAGAGACCCACCTACTTGTATGATAAGTTTGACTGGCGGAAAAGCCACTTCTCATACTCCACCAGACCCTCAGCCAGGCCTCTATCACAAACCAAGCATAGGACGATTGCATTTTGTGGTTCCTTTAACCCTAGAATACTAATCATCGCCTGAGAGGCCGCGTTCGCTTGATTTTTTAAGAATATTTTTAAATTACGTCTGTGTATTGCGGCGTGTATTCGTGCCAATATAGTGCACCCCGCGACACGGTGGAGAGTGGTCATGGGTTCAGCGAGGAATACTCAGATATCGAGTTATTGACCTCACGTTCGCCTGGGAGGCGATCATTAGTATTAACGGTAAGTTTTTTACAAATGTCGTTTTTAAGTTTTTTGCAATTATCTCTTTATTTATTTGTAACCATAAATTTGATTTAACTGAGAATTGATGATTTTATTTTATAGATGAATCTCGACGAAAACCAGATAACAAACTATTTGGAAAACGAAGATTCGGACAGCGAAACTGAAGATTACGATTCAGACGACAGTGTGGCTGATCCTTTTCTCTTACCCTCATGCCAGCTTGAAGATGATCTCCAAAATATTTCTGGAACATCTCAAATACCAGCAAGCACGAGCACCGAGTTAGAAGCTGCTCTACAAAACCAATCTCGATCTAAAAAATACTGTAATTGTGCTAGAAAAATATAGGCTGATTTTAATTAACTCTCAAGCCAAATATATTATAATTAGAATGGTATTTTTATTTTCATGTGATAAAACACTTTAACAATATCTAATTTAGATAATTAATTAGAAGCTATATGTGTCTTTTTATTTTTTGTTATTATTTTTCAAAAGACTGTTCAAACAAGGGTAATGTTAAATTTAAGGCTGATTTTAAGACTGAAATTATAATTTTAAGGAAAATGTGCCATTAAATTTAAAGAAACAAGGTCTTTCTTCATTATTTGTTACATTTAATACAAATTTTAATGGAAAAGCCTTTATAAAATCTTGTATCATATATGAAGTAGCCTCCCGAGCGATCATTAGTATTAAGCGGTAAAAAAATAAGATTAGTACTCTAGGGTTAAACATGCAGCAGCGAAGGTCTGGAATCATTTGCCTCCTCCCTTAAGAGAACTAAAAGCAATATATTCTTTTAAATATAGATACTAGAATTATCTGTAAGCTCAACAAAAACTTTAGGTTTATGTCTGCATACCTTTGAAGCTATTACTACTAGGTTGTATAGTAGGCATGACCCAGGCAACATAACCTCCAGCATTGCTTGCAGCATCCTTATATCGCTCTTATGCTTCCATTTCTTAACGTGAAACAGGTGGGCATAACTGGAAATGGAGGAAGTTAGTATATTATGTAGAATGGATTGTATGTATTGTAAACTTTGTACATATAACATTACTCACTTACCATGATTTTGTATCTTAGATAGTACTATAATGTTATTTGCTTGTTTTAAGCTATGATTGTAAATAAAACGGTATTGCTCCGGCACTGTTTGGCATGTTGAAGGCCATATTGAAAATCAGTACTGAGATGGACCCACAGCGTCCTTCGCAGTGTATGCTGAATGTCTGCCTAATTTGTAGCAGCGCCGTACAATACCCATAGTTTTTAACTTGTGTGAATTTTAATTTTTGTGTTTGAGATACTCATAATTCACTTTACTATTACCATTTGTATACGTGGCAGAGCATGAGAGCACATGGTTGCACGCCGGTTATTGACAGTACACGTCACCGGACGTGACGTTTATGACGTTTGTCTCTCAACGGCGTCAACCCGTTGCTGCGTTTGGGTCCTAGTCTTTTGGATTGCGTGATAGTGTGATGTGTCTAATGTGATTTTAATTATTGTTCTTTATTTATTTTTGTTTTTGTATGTTATTATTGTGCAACGTGTATACAAATAAACATATTTTCTTTCTTTCTTTATCTTTATAGTTATATAATAGCTAAAAGTGCTAGTAAATGCTAATAAATTAAGTTAAACTTTTTAAAACTACTTTTCGAATTATGATAAGATGGAAAATGACTTAGGTTAGACTTTGAATAGAAGTATATTTAAAAACCTGTCTAACATAACTTAGATTCTTACAATTGTTTTTGTCAGTTATGCTTATGTCACCGTATTTCTGTATGACTTTGTCATTTCAGAATGACAATTGGTTACTTTTTGAAAACGAAGACGTATCGCTTAATACTATGTTTCATATTATTTGATTTTTCACATTTTTCGCATTTGCATTTGTGAGTTATTTTATTTATTCATTTCATAACATTATTTAAGGTAAAATATTCTTTAACAATTCATAAATGCCTTACAACTGTCAAACTCTATTAGAACTTACAAACAGTTTGGAATCTATTTATTATATGAACATTTTAAAATTAAATTCCAACATCTGTAAGGGTTCAATTTGAAGGCGTTCAACTTCAATTCTGAGAAAACGAATAAAAGCAAAGGACTATTGAAGAACTTAAGTAACTACTGTTAATAAAATACATTCCATTAACAAGTGAACTAGTGAACGAACTAATTGAATGTACCAATTAATATGACTCATCATTCAATTGGATCGTTTCAAAGTGTCAACGTTCAATCAATCATGGCCGACTCTAATTGACTTTTACTTGATTCAATTGATATTGTTAACGAAATAGCAATTGATCTGATTTTATATTCATAGGATAAATAGGTCGTACGCTGATTGGTTTACCATCGATACAGGTGTTAGACATGGATGTGTAGCGTCGCCGTGGCTGTTCAACCTCTTCATGGACAGTTGTTTGCAAGATTTGAAAAATAGTGACTGTGGATTAAGAATGAATGAGTTACTTGTTAAATGCCTCCTTTATGCCGATGATCAGGTAAGTAATACTTGCGTCTTCAGCGAAGGAGTTGCAGGAGATGGTGGCAATCATGTATGGTGCTTAAGGGAGGAAAGGAATGAAAGTGAATGTGAGCAAGACGAAAGTTATGGTTTTTGAAAAGGAGGAATGTGTTACGGCTTGTAATGTTATGATCGGTGGACAAAGTCTGGAACAAGTGAATGATTTTGTATATTTAGGAACGCTGTTTACTAGGAATGGTAAGAATGAAGAAGATATTGAAGGAAGAGTTAATGCAGGTAATAGGGTGAAAGGAGCTTTGAAGGCTTTTATGAACAGTCAAAACGTGTCCAAAAAGGCACGTTTGGCCGTGCATAGAGGGGTGTACCATTCATAAGTGTATTATGTATGGTAGTGAAAGTTGGGTATGGCATGGCAGAATAGACATGGAAGTAGAATAAATGTCGTAGAAATGAGAGTACTGAGAAGTATGTGTGGAGTGGCTTTGAACGACAGGGTAAAGAATTGTGTGATAAGAGAGTGTTGTGGGGTAAAAAAAGATGTAGTGACAACCATTGGGAAAGGTATGCTAAGATGGTTTGGACACATGGAGAGGATGGATTATGAAAGACTGACCAAGAAGTTATATAAATCAAGTGTGAATGGGACAGGAGGAAGGGGAAGACCTAGACGGACGTTCTCTCGGACCAGATTGGAGACATCCTAAAAATGGACAGGTTAGAAGTACCCTTAACCGAAGAGCATGCTTGAGAAATTTGAGAAATTTGATGAGAGTGAATGAAGCAAGAGAGATATGTCAGGATCGTTGCAAATGGCGTTCCGTAGTCAAGCTACTATGCTACCCCTCCAGGAAACAGGCGTGAGTCTATGTATGTATGTATGTATGTAAATAACTCAAAAACTTTCTGAGAAAAATATTTTATGTAGAAATTTGGTTTTCTTTGAAAGGAATGTGTCAAATTTCTTACAGACATTTTTTTATTTTATTAATACATTTTACCAACATTGTAAATCAAATAAAAAAATAACAAAAATCTGTACGTTTCGTATACTCTGCGTTTGATAAACTAAAGCAACTTTAAAGTATGACAATTTTAAACGCAAATAAAATATTTATTCTTGTAACAAAAATAAAAGATTGCACTCAATATCAATTTATTTACCACAGTTATTAGTTTACCACAATATGAACATTAAAAAATAGTTCGTTTGTCTGCTACTAGTAGTACGCTATATCTACACATAGTAAGTAGTTGTTCAAGTGGTCGCGTCGCCGTTTAGTGCTACGCCGAGTTTTGTGGGTTAGATCCTCACATGAGACAAAACTGTGTGATTCAAGGATTGTTGTTACCAGTATGGGGAATATTGTTTGTTAAATTGTGAAGTGACCTATGACGCTTTATTAATGTCCAGTGCGAAAGTGATCCTTTCAAAAAGTATGCCTACAATTCATAACCAATTTGTAAGATACATACATACATAGACTCACGCCTGTTTCCCCGAAGGGGTAGGCAGAGGCTTATTAAACGCCCACTTTTCGCCAGTATTTTGATCCCACGTAATAGGTGGCGAGCCTATTGCCGCATATCGGGATATTTTGTTTGCCAGAGCCTCGTCCGTTGATCGGCAGGTGCACCACTTGCAGGTGAGGCTGGCTTGGGACCCTAAGTTCTTGGTGGAAACCCTATGCACCCTATATTGTAAGATACAATATTACAAAATCTTATAATTCCAATAGTTTGGATACTCAATTAACGAAAATTGTAGTACTTTATTTTAAACATGAGCTGATAGTAATAAAATTCAATTCATAAATGATTGCAATCAAGTGCGATTATATAAAAGCATTTTTAAATAAGAATTTTAAACTGTTATTCGATAAACTTCGATTGCTGGCGATTTTTGATCCTTTAAAATTTAAATGACAAAGAAAAATTTACTACAACCATTTTAAAATTTGTATTTTTGGTATACCGTCAATTTACTTAAAATAGTGAAACAACTCTCCCATTCAATACCCTTGTTTAAAATGAATCGCCTGATTATAAAATGTATCTATGAATTTATAGGAATGAAATTATATCGTTGGCCAAAGTATATTACACTGAAACGAGAATGGCACGACAAATATATACACACATCAACAAAGTCTAGGGATATCTTAATCCTAAATTATTTACGAGTTTATAGTTTAGAACCTTGTTAGTTTCCACAAAAAGTTTATATACAGATTAAAACCTCTTTTATTCTATTTTCAAAATTTGAACATGGAAAGAAAAAAAACAAAATAATAAACAAAATATGGCGGCAAATTTGCTAGTAATTCGTTACATTAAAGAAAGTTAAAACTGTTTTATTATAATTATTAATGAAAAGGGTTTTTAATTGTTTTTCTTTTTTAATTTAACGTGACGTACGAACTTTAAAAGTCATGTCACGTCGTCATTTGAGTCGAGATGAAATGTTACGAGCCGTGGGCATGTTAGAAAATGGTGCAATTCAACGCGTCGTTGCTGAGGCCCTACATACCAGTCAAAATGTGATATCAAGGTTGTGGTCACGTTATCGCAGTACTGGAGATGTGGCCGAACAGCACACAGGTAGATATCGTGTTACTACGCAGAGACAGGATCGATTTCTCCAAATGACCGCCAGAAGACAACCCAATATCACAGCGCTGCAACTAGTGCAAAGGCTCCAGGAGGACCACCAGCTGCTGGTAAGCGACCAAACCGTGCGAAGAAGGTTACATGAAGTTGATCTTCATGCTCGAAGACCATTGCGTGTTCCAGCATTGCGACGTGGCAATCGCGGTCGGCGGCTTTCGTGGGCTCGGGAGCATTTACCATGGAGTGACGAACAATGGTCTTTGGTGCTGTTCACCGATGAGTCCCGGTTTGGGTTTCACCCGGATTCACGAACAACACGCGTTTGGAGAGCTCCAGGGAGAGTTAGCCGTCTACGGCACCCTCAGGAGGTCCACCCATACCAAGGCGGGACAATCATGGTGTGGGCAGGAATTCGTCTTGGCGGACGAACCCAACTCGTTTGGATCCAAGGCAGCATGACTGCACAAAAATACCACGAGGAGGTAGTAGAGCCCGTTATTGTCCCACACAGAACTCAAATAGGCCATGAATTTCTACTCATGCACGATAATGCTCCTTGCCATACGGCGCGGCTGGTATCGACCGCTCTCCGAGAGCACGATATTCAAGTTTTGGATTGGCCTGCACAGTCGCCCGACTTAAATCCTATCGAGCATGCCTGGGACATGTTACAACGAAAAGCTTTGAGAGATTTTCCATCAAATTTGACGACTGAACAACAACTTTACGAACACTTGCAAAGGACATGGGACCTCATTCCGCAGCAAGACATTGACAATTTAATTTTAAGTATTAACAATCGATGTCGATGTGTAATCAATGTAAGAGGTGGCAACACTGATTATTAATGATTAGATTTTACAAGATTTTTTCCATTTTTATTAAAATTAATAGTTTTTTAAGAAGAAATGTTTGTTGTTATCATACTAATTTTCCATGATGATTAAAAAAATTATTTTTTTTATTTAAAACAAAAAAAAACACGAAATGTTTTTTATTTTTATTAAAGACCTTAAAATAATCTATGATTCTTCTATTTACTGTATCAGAAAATTCTTCATAGATTTTTAGATATTTGATGAAATATAAAATATCCCTAGACTTTGTTGATGTGTGTATGTCCTGTACCTACTTCAGGGGTAGAAACAACAATTTTTGAATCACGCATTGTATTGGTGCTCTCTCCAAACATTTGTTAAAGTGTTAACCAAGAGGCAGCTTAAAAAAATAAACCAATGAAAGTATCATCTTCAATATATTAGGTAATAACAAAATTATCTACTTATAAAATTATTTACTTCTACCTATAAAATTTTTAATTTTTGATTTCTTAGCACTTCGTAGCGGACTCCTACCGCATGGGTGTTGATTAATATATAATAATACCCCTCTGGGGCAGTCGTTATCTCACCATGAGACTAACGCAATCTCAGAGGGCCGAGTAATAGCTTTCAAACACCATCGTCATCCTGTGATATAAACAAAAAAATATATTGCAAGATGATATGAAAGCTTACGAACCGCAGGGCAGCTTTGTGGCAAACTGAATGTGTGTGGCGACACTACGGTCCCGAACGCTTCAAAGAGTCGGTCAGGGCCTTGTCTCCGGCTTGCCTTTGTTGGCTGGTCGGAGTGGATTTCCAAGAGCGTCCGCGGGACTTTCGACTCTGGCTTGCCTTGGTCGGCCAGCTAGAGGAAAGCCGCAAGAGCTATTAGCCTTGGGGGTGGAAGTGGGAAACTCACTCCGGGCCTCCGTTGTCACGAGGCCCGTGATGGCGAAACCGGTGCCGTTCTGCTCAACACCCCTAGCCACTCGCACTCGTTTTGCCCTCTGGCTGTCTATATGGGAGACTTTGTTTGCCTTAAGAGAGGGCCAGCCCATCTAGTGAGTTGGCGAGTCACCACCTGCCTCGCAGACGGATGCTATTGGAGTACTAGGCAGGTGCCGTTTGTATATATAGTTATTATTACCGGTCCATCAAACACCCATCCTCACAGCCTAATTCTATTACATTCCACATTAAGGCAATCGTCCTACACGTGCTGCGGTTAGTCCATACTGCTGCACTTAATAGTGCAGCTGTGGAGGCTCCGCTGCACAAGTCCCATCACATTTTTTATTTTTTGTGTCGGGTTGGAAAATCCTCACGGACTTCCTCCGCCCTGGGGGAGGGCGAAGGGGACTGTCAGACTCTTACTGACTGAAAAGGCCCCTCCAGGCCCACGCGGAGCGTCCACTCCCGGGATCTCTCTTAGCTTCACCGTGGGTCTCCAAGCCACGGTAACTGAGCCCCCCCACCACGATTGGTTGAGATCCCACGAGGGGGCGGGGTATCCCCGTGTAAGCCTCCCAAGGGACCGGTTATTCTTCTAACACCACATGTTAGAAGAATAGCCGAGAAAAAGAGAAACATTATAATAATAATAATTTAATTATTTATCTTATACAATAATAGTATATATAATTCTAAGGTAAGTAAGTACTAGATTATAATGGGTTTATTTATAAGGTTGGACCTGTGCCACAGGCGGTAAGAGCAGTATTATATGTTTATTATGTTTACTACTAATTCGAATGTATATACCAATACATATTACTGCCTACACTATATTTTATAAAGTTACATAATTACATGAATACCTACAAGACCAATGCATAGTTCGGAGTTATTTTTATAATATAATATGCAGTAACAATGTCAAGACAAAGGTACAATTTATTTTAGCACTGCTAGCAAATCTTCGGTCTACTTATAATCAAAAGATTGTAAATACTTATACACTAATTGCTTACAGTTGAAATAATTTACGTCATATATAAACAGTATTTTGTTTTGTTTGTTATATATAAAAGGCCCTAAGAAGGCATAAAACCTGCTTGTGAAGACGAATTTAGAATCGGAAAGTGCAGTACATACAATATCTTTACGCCTCTTATTGTTAGTGAGATTAGTGTCATAAGTTAGCGTGGTGTGCTGTTTTAGGACAATTTACAATATTAAAAGCTGTTGTACAGTTATTAAATTACATAGTTCATACAGGCGGTGCGTGGGCAAGCGAAAAGGCCGACAGGTTGCCACTCACGAAGAAAAGTTAACGTATCCTAGAAGTTAGGGCCACTATATATTGCTTAAAAGAGACGCAATCGTCAAGTATTACTTCTAAGTATTTAATGTTAGTGGTGTAATGGATAACAGGGCAAGTGCAAAGGTTAAGCGACAACGGGTCATTACAGTTTTGAGCATATAAAGTGTTATTAATTAACTGAGTTGGTGGCTTACACATAGAGAATTTAAGGAATTTAGTTATATCTGCGTTAAGCGTTAAAAAAATATATTTTAGCCAATTGTTCACGATGTTAAATCCCCGTTGTGCAAGATCGTGTACCTTCTCGGCAGTGTCAGCGACAAATAGGAGCGCTGTATCATCTGCATATGTAATGATTTTGCCATGATCTACGGTTTGATTACACAGGTCGTTAATATAGACTAGGAAAAGGGTAGATCCGAGGATACTTCCTTGTGGAATGGCATATTGAGGTATTTTTAATTCTGTGCTAGAAAACGTGCCGATTCAAACACTTTGTTACCTGTCATTTAAATAGTCAGCAAAGAATTTTAAGTATGTGCCTCTTATGCCAATGGCTTCCAGCTTTTTCAGAAGTTTAGGTATAGACACCGTGTCATAGGCCTTAGCTAAATCAAGGAAAATTCCAATGACATGCTTTCTCTTGCCCAGCTCTTCTGTCACATAGTTCGTTAATTGATGTACCGCGTCTGCTGTAGACAACTTAGTTCTAAAACCGAACTGGGAAATGGATAGCAGAGCGTTACTAACTAAGTATGCCATTCATCTACGATTGACTATTTTCTCTAAGACTTTAGCTATTATGATGGTAATAGCGAAATTAGCCTGTAGTTCTGTAGTTCCTGTATACTTCAAACTCCATGAACCCTGAGATTAGATCTTGTGATAAAAAGTCTAGTAATGGAATGTTATAAAACAATTAATAAATAACAAAATACTAGCTAAGCATAAATATAGCATTGTCTTATTTTGTTCACACAATTGCTGCACATTTTAAACAACTACAAGTTTTTGGATTTTGGACTCTAGTTTTACACATATTTATTTTATTTCAACCGAAAGATCAAGAAATATAACTCACTATAGTTGGTGCCACGAGAAGATAGACATTTTGTAAACAAACATTCAGGGCTTCACAACCTTTTTCCAAACAGTTGTGTTTTAGATTTTATACTTTTTGAACAGTCATTTTTTTCAACGCCTAATTATGCCACTATGTTTTTAAATTTATATTGTTAAATGATACTGAAATAAAAATATTTGTTTTTGTGTTTGAATGGTCGAATGTTCATAAATTTGCCGATTTATTTGTCGTTTTACACGCAATTTATTCTGTAAATTATGGAAAAATAGAGTACCATGTATGTTAATGATAGAGTACATACATGTTACTCTATTATGGACATGATTTTTTTTAAATCATAGCCAATAAATCATTTGCTAAAAAGTAGCCTACCTATCATAAAATATTAAATTATTGACCAACAATGAATAATATTACAGATAACTAGCTAGTACATTACATAAAAATTTCTAAGCATGGAGATTTTACGTTGTCTGTGAATGAAATCGGCAGAATGAACTTAAACAAAATCCATTAAAATTTACGGTAGTCTGAAAACGCAATTCCTTTTTAAGGTTTAAATAATTTTCTGCGCGACTGATAGTTTGCCATCTGATATTCTGCACCCGCTTTTTCGCGATGCCGGCAGCGGTGCGATCCTATAAACTTGTATTTAACTTTATCCCTTCTTGACAACAAAAAATAATAATTGGTAAAGGTTTCGAAATACGTCGCCGTTTTTAGGGGTTGTTAGTGATTGGGGGGGAAGAGGGGAGGTCTCGGAACCACTCCTCACCATTTTCACTTGCCGGAAATACTTGGTTTCCTCTGAAAAAAAAAATATCTCCAAACATCGGTGTGTATGGCACTGCCAACTTCCACATTCTTCACACTAGTTTAATAAACTAAGGTTGACAGAGCCCTGCTTCGCAGGGCTCCTATTTTCGGGTTAAGGGTCAAAAACATAACCTATTTAGTTACTTATTACAGTCGCACCTAACCCTAGGCACTCGAAAGCAATGACGCACAAACTTTACATTCGCTGTCAATATCATTCATACCAGATG
Organism: Euclidia mi; assembly: GCA_944739405.2. Lineage (NCBI taxonomy): Eukaryota > Metazoa > Arthropoda > Insecta > Lepidoptera > Erebidae > Euclidia > Euclidia mi. Next base: position 26,874,183 of record OX123184.2, read on the forward strand.
GCGGTTGCGTTTCGTTTCACGTTTTTCACATAAAACCTAAATATCCCTTTTATTGATTCCACTAGTTTAATAAGTTGAGAGAACCTAACACAACCTATTTAGTTACTTTCACATAAAACCTAAAATTACGTTCCGTTTTGCATATTTGAATGAAGAAATTGTTTAAAAATATTTAGACACAACTCCGGCAGCCAAAATTACTTTTAGGGGATTTAAACTAACTCCCTTAAGCCCCCTACACCACCAATACCCTCAAATTCGGGCAACTCGTTTAGAAACCCAACCCTAATAATTTTGCCCTCTGATAAATGCATGTAAAGCCGAGGAATGTAACATTTCAATGAACTAACGCCAAATGTTGACATTCTAGGCGTCAATACCTCAAAACATTAAAAGATCCTGTTGACAGCGCAATATCGATACAAACCCGATTCATTGACATATTAGTTTCCAATGACACGTATCTATGTACCGTTGCGCTCATTGAATTTAACATTATTTGTTTTTGACAGAACTATCGCTAAGTCACTTAGTAGAAATTCTTAAGTCTATGTTCTCGTGGCACAGACTATAAGAGGTACACGATATTTCAATCGTTGTGCGAATCCAATATTACGCATAAAAATTACAAATACCTTGGTCGCTGTTTTTTATCCGTTTTTACCCTGTAATATTTATAATTAGTCTTCTAAGAAGTAAGTCTATCTGAAATTCTTATAAAAATTGTAAACAAAATAAGCCATGTTAAAATCCACTTGTTCAAATTGGTACTTGTTTTATTTATGTGTTATTTTTACTAAATATTATGTTTTTTCTTGTTCCTGATCTCTTTATTGAGTTACTTTCCTTGTAATTTACTGTAATGAGCTAAGTACGCCAGTAATGCGTTTTATTTACTGTATTTTTTTTAAGCCAACCTACGCGTGTCTATACAAAAATGTTTTTAGCTATAAATACGCTCTTATATCCATCTTATGGAATGGTCTACTTGTAATATAAACATGTAGTTTAGCTAAGGTTTGCGGTGAAGAGCATTACAAAAAACGAATTATTGCAACTGTTTTTAAGTTGTTATTCGAAAAAAGAAAATCATATTGAAATTTGAAAATAATATGCTAAAATAATATTTTTCTGTACTTTTCTCTGGCATAATTAATCTTAAAGGTCGGTTAAAGCGATCGTTTCCAACCATAGTGTCGTATTGAAAGTAATGAGAATGAGAAAAGATGAGCGCCAGATTGACTGACTTTTCAATCAACTGTCACTATACAGGGTGTAAAAAGACCCTTAACGAAAACTGAAATCCCATGTTGTACCAATCACTACGAACATTTTTTACTTGGGCACCATACCTGGGAAATTACTGGTTCAGGAGATATTGAGGCTCAAAGTTAGTATGGAATTTTTATAATTAGGAACAATATCGATTCATTAACCCCGCCAATATGTTCTTTAGATGCCCTATGACCCCATGGATAAGTAGGCATTTCGAGCATTGCACGCGCGCGCTTTGCATGACGGTTTAAAAAATGTGATAACTTAAAAAAAAATCGTTTCCCAGGTTTTAATTTTGGTTTGTATAACTTGGCATGATGTCCACAACGAGTAGACTTCGGCTTGGTGATGGGTCTTGTGACACCATGTATAATATACCACAAATCATCCTAGTGTTATTTTGGTGGTATGAAATACGTTTAATCTTGGAGCGTAGGACCCGGTATATGCTGATTTGACGGAATATTAGTTTCTCCATAGAGCCGATGCTCTACGCAAGCCATTAGAATAGCAATATTCCTTGGTATTGACCAGTGTCAATATTTCTAAGATACGCACTCCCCGTTACCACTTTCAAAGATCTTAATGACAGCCAGGACGGGCGGCTTAAGGTGCTCTCGGAAGCACAGGACAAGTGACGACTACTTTTCTTACCCATCTACGTATCAAATTATGAACCATCCATCTCTCGTACTTCATCCACGTTGCAGTCACAGCCGTCCAGGGTCTCTATATTGAGGTCTTCCGCGAGGCCCATGTTTAGGGCTCCCATGATTTGTCCGGTGACGTTTGTGGGGCCCATTGCATTTTATTCTACTGAAGTAAATAGTAATAAGTAAATATGAATATACCTAAATACGCTTTTAAATTACATGTACTGCAGCCGGATTACTGACCAGTACCGTAACTAAGGCTATGCTTGTCCACAGTTACAGGGCAGACCCTGAAGGGGCGCATAAGTGGCCCAATTATCACATATTAGAAGGTGCAGTTATTGAGGCTCGCAGTGGGCACATCTATAGCTGATGGTTATGATTGTCCATACATGTTATACAAAAATAATTGCGCTTGAGGAGTGCGGTGCTCGTCTCTGACTGGACTGCTTCTATATGATCTTGTGTCGAGTATCGTGAAAGAATAAATTGTGCGTCGTCGTACGGCAGGAATACGCCTGTTATTCGGCACCAACCGTCTTACATGAAAGAGCCGTTACTCTGCATAATAATAATTATCATTTATTTATTTATCTTTCTACAATAATAATATATATAATTCTAAGGTAAGTAAGAACTAGATTATAATGGGTGCCTGTGTGAATATGAATAATCACAGTTGCTTGTATGTTTGTTTTAGTTCTGCTTGTGTGTTTTCTTTTCTCTATGTCAATGTGTACTTCATATCATTGTAGTACGAACTGTTGCTGCAGAAAAAAATATACTTAAATCATTCAGATCTACGAAATAAGATAATTCCTGAAATTACTTTGAAAATATGTTCTAAGCCAATGCCACGGTACCCTAAACTCTAATAACAATACTTTATCCTCAATATCACTGACATAAATAGTACGTACCCACGTCTATTTCCCTAACAACATCTCCGCAAAGGCAGCCGTCACTCAAATGCCAAAGGCTTTTTTGTGAGTACCGTCAAAACTATGTTTATGTTCCACATAAATACTTTGAGCTAAATATACAACATTTTCATTCTCGTATATTTTCCGCGTTTGTAATCCAGAGCAACCGTCTTACTTCAAGTTCATTCACCTTGCTAAAGCTTGCTGTAAATGTGTTGCAATTCGTCTGAATGGCTTTATTGAATGTTTCCAAGTTAAAGTTTTTTGTTCTGAAAATGCCCCGTTTGTAGCTCGAAACGAATTGCGAATCTTTTCAATTTCTCTCAGGGACCTTAAAGGTTTACGTAACTGCGACTGCTTGTCTTCAAATTTAAACTTTATTGCATTCAGTGATTTCTTATTGATTGCTACAATTTTGATGATGAGATTGGACTTTACACTAGTGAGTTTCTCTAGTCTAGTAAGTGAATCTGATTACAAGGTCGATGGACGTGGGTTAGATTCCCACCCATGATAATTTTTTGTAAGATGAGTAATATAAAAATCATATATATTGAGTACCTATTGCTCTGCACGGTAGCGAAACGTGGACGATAACTCAGCAAGACCGGGAAAAGCTGGAGGCGTTCGAGATGTGTTGTTGGAGGCGAATGGAAAGAATCAGCTGGACTAAATAGAAGACCAACGCAGAAGTATTGAGCCTAGTAAAAAAAAAACGAAACATTTTAGCGACAGTAGAAAAAAGAAGAGGAAAGATGTTTGGCCACCTTATACGACATGATTAATTTATCAAAAAATATCTGGAAGGTAAAATAGAGGGAAAGAGAGGAAGAGGTTGACCAAGGCGGATGTACATAAATCAAGTGAAAGAAAATGCAAACGTCATTTCGTATAAGGAGGTCAAGGTACTGGCCGAAGACAGAAATATATGGCGTACACACCGACAAGAGCAAAGCCCTTAAATTGAAAAGAAGAATGATGAGTACAATCATATTTTGTTCTGTGTCTGTGTGTAGTGTATCCATAATATGTATGTATTTAAATAATATAAACTTCGATTGAGATCTCTTTTATATTACAAACCAATCAAAATTATGAATAAAAACGTTCGCATTCAACTGTATGTACATATGGTTCTCACTCAATAAGAGAAGAAAGGAAATATACATTGGTAGTAGATAAAATATTAAAGCTGCTACAGACAGTGCCGCCGGCTTTTGCTGCGCGTCGGTGCCGTCGGCATCTGCCGCCGGCTTTTGCCGGGCGTTGGTGCCGCCGGCATCTGCCGCCGGCTTTTGCCGGGCGTTGGTACCGCCGGCATCTGCCGGGCATTGGTGCCGCCGGCATCTGCCTCAGAAAGCCGCCGGGCATCATTCCAGTTGTAAAGAACGACCACGCACAAGAGTTGCAACCCGCGCGACTATGTCTCGTATGATATGTATGTAAAAAACAATTTGAATGTGCAAAGACTTATAATTCCATTATGGGTTGTTTCCAACTAGTCAAATCAAGCACTTTTAATGAAATGTCAAAAACGACCTTTGCCAAGGGTTTTGTATCAAATATGACGCAGTGACTTCATAGTGTTTTGCTGTCAAGTAGAATACTTACTATCAATAAATTGACGATAAAAAATGTTAAATAAAGCTTCAATATTAATTGATGAATGAAACTACTATTATTTTGACATGTTTCACTAGATAAAAATACTTATATAATTTATTTCACTTGCAGGAAACTTCCCTATTATAAATTATTTCTTTTTATAGTTCCATGGATATTATTATATTAGGTAGTCACGTGACTACAATTATAGGCAAACAATATGCTGGCTTTATTAATGCCTAACACAATAGATTATATTCTCTCTCTCTCTCTCTTCCTCATCTTATGCCATTATTTGGGGTCGGCTCTCCTAGTAACTCGTCGCCAGGACTGTCTGTCCTGGTTCTTCTCGGCTGGTGATTGCGCCTTTTTCGTGTCATTATTTACAGTGGCTATCCATGTTTTTCGGGTCTTCCTCATCATTTTGGTGGTGGCTACAGTGTCAGTACTTTCTGAGTCATATATTCAGGTGGACGCCGCATGACATGTCCGTACAATCTGAGACGGCTTTCTTCCAGTTTCTCAAGGATAGGGTAATACGTATATACGTGATAGCTTCAGAGTAAGAACTCTGAAGCTATCACGTATATACGTATTTAGTATGTGGTCCAGTAACATAAAACCTCCCGCCCAACGCAACATTCTCATTTCTGCAGCGTGTAGTTTGTCCTCTTGTTTTTTCTTTAGAGGCCAGCACTCGGAACCATACATCATAGCTGGGCGAACTGCACCTTTGTACACTTTACCTTTTATGTATACCGGCATTCTGCTATCGCGTAACACTCCTGACAGTTCTCTCCACACACAATAGGTTATATTAATACTAGCTTTTGCCAGCTGCTTCGCTCGCGTAGATTTCGATTCGATAAAATGTTTTGTATAAACTATTACGCCTCTTGGTTAGCAATGCAAATTATCAAACAAATTTGATGAATATTGTTTTTATTTTCAAACAAACTTACAATTATATTTTAATAATATATAAAATAATCATAAAAACAAGGACCCTTTTTTGAGCATCAGCATCTTAGGGTTGAATTCACTAACGTCATTTGAGGAACAAATAATGCAAAATTTGAAGTTAATCCCTTGAAGGAATACAAAGTGTTCATACAAATGTTGACTACCCTTTCGACCCCCTTAGCGTAAAAAAATCCGAAAAATGTTTCTTAGTATTAACTTCTTTCATTTGAGGAACCTATATGCAAAGTTTAGAGTTAATCCATTGAAGGAATAAAAAAAATCATACAAATTTTCACAACATGCTTTACCTCCTTAGAGGAGGAATTTTCAAAAATCCTCTCTTAGTGCTCCCTTACACTCCTCAAGGCATATGCATGCCAAATTTCACTTACTTACACCCAGTAGTTTCAGCTGTAGCGTGTCTGTCAGTCACTCAGTAACGCAAGGATTTTATATATACAGATTGAAGTGATTTCATTGCAAAATTATATGGTTTTACACAAACTTTCATTCCCTTTTCTACCCTCTTAGGCCAAGAAGTTACAAATTAAACATATTGGTGTTCACTAACGTCATTTGAGGAACAAATATGCAAATCTTGAAGTGAATCCCTCGAAGAAATTTAGAGGTTTTATACAAATGTTGACTGCCCTTTTTACCTCCTTAGCGTAGAATTACCAAAAAATTTTTCATAGTGTTAATTAATTTCATTTGAGGAACCAATACACAAAGTTTAGAGTTAATTCACTAAAGGAATAAAAAGTTTCATGTAAACTTTGACGCAACTAGGGAATCACAGCAATTGGTATTTATTCATCATCATCAGCCTTTAACAGTCCACTGCTGGACTAGGCCTCTCCTTTGAAAGGAGGAATTGGCCTACTATACCTCGCTGGCCAAACGGGTTGGTATATGGTTTGTATCAAGTTTCCCTTCTCTTACAGTGCTGTTCTTTGCATAATATGCTCCCTCTGTCTGCTCTTACGACATTCATGGGATTGTACGGGGTGGTGAAATTACGTATTCTTAATCGGTCATGTCCGACATGGTATTTATTATTAAAAGTCAAATCCTTTCAAATGGGAATAATAAGTTGACATGTTCATGGCATTTGTGCTAAATAATTAGTGAAATAAAATTATGTTTCCCGAGGCCAAAATCTTATGAATGGATCTCGACATCAATTTTAAATTAAAATAATGTGAAATGTATGTAAAACTCATGGTCATAGCAAGATGTAACGGCAAGGTTACGGCGCAGCTGCAGTCACGGCAACGTTGATGTAGCGGTTAGCGCGCTAACAGAAGTGGTAGTAACAGCAGTTGGCTTTTAATAATAAGGTTATGTTTAATATTACTAAATACGATTTAATCTTCTTTTCTAGACAAGCGGCGATAGCCTGGTGGCACACGTAACGGACTGCCGAGACGATGGTCTCTGGTTCGATCCCCAGGTACCCCGAACACACACCTCAGACTTTTCGAAGTTATAATATAGGTATGTGTATTAAAAATGTTAATTATCGCTCGCTCAATAATGTGCCCGGTAGATGGCAATAGACTCACTCCCTATTACATTGGGACCGTAACATAAGTGGCGAAGCTTGGTGTGTAATACACCTCCGCCTACCCCTTCGGGGATAAAGGCGTGAAGTTATATGTTATGTCTTCATTTCTTTTACGTGTGACTGCTGCGATCTCTGGTGGGGGCGTTTTTAGACAGAAATGTTAACGAGTCTTGTCTTGAGACCAGAACGGGGGTCCTTCTAAGCACTTTGGCGCTCCGATGGTCACAAATCAAAGTGGTGATATGTGCAATGGTTGCTTTACTTGGCCGATCTATAATGAACAGTAAGCACAAATCAATATGTACAAAATGTCAGCATCGATTGTGCGTATTCGTCAAGACGATAATAGATATATATGCTCAGAATTAGTTTAATTATAGATTATTTGCAGAGCAAAGTTCTAGAAAGGTAACTTGGATAAATTATACACATCGTTAATCATAGGTATCGCATAGATAAGATATTTATTTTTTGTAGTATTGCAAGAATGTTATAAATTAGCCAGCTGGCATCGATATAAGAGTTCGAGGATCGGTGGATATTAATTATCATCGACATCATCCCAATCTAGCGCTATCCCAATTTTATCCAAGACTTACACGCCTTAGAGCCCGAGGTCCACTCACCGGTTTAACCAGATATGACAGAATATTAACTTTTCCACAAAGCGACTGCCATTTGACCTCTACAATCCAAAGGGATAGCAATATTCAATGGTTTATGTAGGCTATCGCTGCCTCAAATATTAATTATCATGTATGTTTTAAGTTCTTTTTATAATAATTAATGCAAGAGGCCTGTAATACAACAAATATTTGATGGAATACCTAAGTTATTTCATTATATCAAATCCCTTAACAAAAGTTCTTTGTCAGTTCTTATGGGGAGAATAAACTTACACTAAACTAAACCACAGAATATCGCTATCCCTTTGGGCTGCGGAGATCAGGCGGTCTATGTGGAGGTCTTAGATAAAACTGGGATAACGCTAGGATGATGAGGATGGTTATTCAAGACAGAAAAAACAAGTGTGAACCTCGCTAGGCAAGCTTCCGTTACACAACACTAGGTAACAACCTGAATATGTTAAGTTAGGCGTCCTATGGCCCTGAAGATAGAAATATGAGTCTTACTAGTCGGGCCTTGGACGATATTGTTACAAAACACCATTGATTTTTTTTACATTAAAAGATAGAACTAATAAAAGCTCCGTAAGACGAAGTTGGTGAACTTGCAAGAATACATTTATTACTTAACAATCAAATAATGACAAATTATGATATAGAATGCTGTGTCTGCAATACGGAACAAAAGTCACTGCAAATCGACGGAGTTGAAGTGACTTTTGTGCTGAATTCGAAAACATGTAATAATCAATAGTTCCAAGAGTGGTTTGCTAATTTTCTCTCTTCATGAAATACAACCAAAGTTTGAGTACACAACTTTTACGATTTGGACTAAACTGCTGATCGTCATTCGGTATGCGTAGTGAGCCCTATTCTTAGAAATTTATCTGAAACAACCCTGATAAGCCCCTATACGTACGTGCTACTCTCCCCTAACTTCATTTTAATGAGGCACTCCAAGGTTTTTTAAGATACATTAGTTCAGGTTTGTCACGTAGTTTCATCACATCGGAGAATAAATTAGATTCAGTTGGTATACAAAGATGTGACTATTTATTGGGATCAATTTTCACTTGATAATCTAATGTAAATGGAACTTAATTTTCTTGTTGTTGCTTTGCAACTTTCACAGTGTCTCTGAGTCCAAGTTTCTTAACCAGTAGAGATCTCGGACTTGATGAAAAAGACGTTGATAGGGGAAAACTTCCAAATTCTCAGTAGCGGAACGGAGTCTGGTGATGCGCTCGGTAGCGGCAATACGCTCGCCACCTATGACGTGGGACCAAAAAATCATGCTGAAATTTGAGTGTAATATTACACCTCTGCCTACCCTCTCGGATGTGATGTAGAAAGAAAGAAAAAAGAAAGAAATACTATTTATTTGTCACAGACATTAAAAAAGTATAACATATAAAATAAAACATCACAAGGCTTAACACTAATCTGTGACAGATAGGTGCACACTCAGCTATATTGTTGCATTGTGGTAGTGTCCACAACACAACGCTGGTATAATGTGTGCACCTTAAATGCCGCACGGACGTTAAACAGCACAATAATTAAAGAGAAAACAAACATTTAAAAAATAAAAATAAACAATATAGACATAGGTACGTAATCCAACATAAACTAATGAACTAACGTGTATCTAAGCAACAAAACAATTATTATTAAGTATTACACAAAAACACGATTTAAAAAGAAAAATATTAAAAAATAATATAACAAAATATAGTAGCATAATACATACGCCAACTCAACTTCGTAATTAAGTCGGCGTATGTATCACATCCTTGGATATTTTCACCGTATAATATTTATGCAGCAGCGGCGCGAGCGCGGGCGCGGGCGAGCGGGCCGCAAGACGCGGTGCGTCGCGCTCGCGCGTCTCATACAGCCAGCACACTGGCTGGCGCGCGGTGCGCCTATTATGTAATCATTGTTTACATAGACAATACTTACAACATAATAATTATCAAATGGACAAATTTTTATTTATAAAAGAAGTTTATCATGATCAACAACTACAAACCGCTGCATCAAGAAAATTCGTCTTTCAACTTTCAACCATCAAGCCTGACTGCCTGAATGATACAATAGTGATAAATAACAATAATTTATCAAACTAGCCGCCTCGCGGGATGCCTGAACGTCGACATGCATACCTACCATTTTTTTTTTTTTCTTTTTTTTTGTTCACTACGGTGGGAAACTCTCCTTATGAGACGTCTCAACGCTGCCAACCCAGCCATTAGAACGGCTGGGCTTGGGACTGGCGGAGGAGGTATGTGGAGGCTCTCCCCTAAAGGCGTTCGGGGCATACCCACTAAAACCCACCGCGGTGTCCCTACGGGTCCCGTATGTTAGCGGGGTCACGCAATTCGCGATTAGCATACTTTCTCGCGACCCCGCCCGGGATTGGTCCGCCGTTTGTGTTGGCGGGCCCCGTCTCGTCATGATCTCGCAATCATCCATCAAACTTCTTGCATCCATGAAACTTCTCGCATCCATCACCTCACAAAGCTACTTGGGAGGCGGCGAGGACACGCGCCGCCTCCCGCCTTTTGGCGGACAGGGAGCAGCCCCAGCGCTTACCGTCCGCAGGCACTGAATTCAGGGTGGTCGGAGGTCGTCTCTTGTGCGACGTCCCCGACGCCCGGACCTATGGTTGGGGAGAGGGCGGTGTATTTCCCTCTCCCGCTCCGCCACCTCCTTGCTCAGCATGACTGCTTCGCAAAAAGAGGCGACGGTGTTCCAAGACCTCTCACTCCGGACCATAGACAGAACTACGGCCGGGAGCGAGAGAACAACCGTATTCAGAGCCGCGACCAGATCACGGCGCTGTGATGCCCAAGCTGGGCATTCCGCCAAAGTATGCAACGCCGTGTCTTCGACAGGGTCGCGGCTGCTGCCACAATGGTGGCATCCGGGCGTTTCCTCCCGGCCTATCCTCCACAAATACCGGCCAAAACAACCATGGCCGGTAAGGATTTGAGTTAACCGGAAGGTGAGGACGCCGTGACGTCTCTCCGACCACTCTTCAACCACGGGACTTACCGCCACTATCGTGGCGTACCCGGCGCTGGGGTGCACAAGTCCTGCCTTCCACTCCGCCACTAGGACCTGGCGGAGCTCCGACCGACGCGCCTCGATGTCACGTTGCGCCGGTCTCTCGCCCTGCTCCAGGGCTTGCTGGCGCCATGTATAGAGTGACGCCAGCAGCTCAGCTTCCAGATCCCAGGGCGGTGATCCGGCTAGGAGGCTCGCTGTCTCGAAGGAGACCGTGCGGTAGCCTCGTATCAACCTCACGGCCATGGCGCGCTGCGGTGCGCGAAGCGCCTTGATGTTGTGGGCCGTCAGGTCGTGCGCCCATATCGGGGCCCCATAAAGGGCCATGGACCGCAAGACTCCTTCGTAGAGCCTCCGGCAGGAGGCGGTTGGCCCCCCCAGATTGGGCAGCAGTCTTGATAATCCTGCTGCTGCCCCAAAAAGTTTGGGGGCCAAGCGTCTAAAGTGCTCACGGAAATCCCATCGGCTATCGAGTACGAGCCCCAGGTATTTTAGGCTCGTCCCGATGCCGATGCGGACCCCTCCTACCATAATGTGGGCCCCTGCGGGTGGCCGTTTCCGAGGCCCGTGGAAACAAATGCGCTTACCGTCCGCAGGCACTGAATTCAGGGTGGTCGGAGGTCGTCTCTTGTGCGACGTCCCCGACGCCCGGACCTATGGTTGGGGAGAGGGCGGTGTATTTCCCTCTCCCGCTCCGCCACCTCCTTGCTCAGCATGACTGCTTCGCAAAAAGAGGCGACGGTGTTCCAAGACCTCTCACTCCGGACCATAGACAGAACTACGGCCGGGAGCGAGAGAACAACCGTATTCAGAGCCGCGACCAGATCACGGCGCTGTGATGCCCAAGCTGGGCATTCCGCCAAAGTATGCAACGCCGTGTCTTCGACAGGGTCGCGGCTGCTGCCACAATGGTGGCATCCGGGCGTTTCCTCCCGGCCTATCCTCCACAAATACCGGCCAAAACAACCATGGCCGGTAAGGATTTGAGTTAACCGGAAGGTGAGGACGCCGTGACGTCTCTCCGACCACTCTTCAACCACGGGACTTACCGCCACTATCGTGGCGTACCCGGCGCTGGGGTGCACAAGTCCTGCCTTCCACTCCGCCACTAGGACCTGGCGGAGCTCCGACCGACGCGCCTCGATGTCACGTTGCGCCGGTCTCTCGCCCTGCTCCAGGGCTTGCTGGCGCCATGTATAGAGTGACGCCAGCAGCTCAGCTTCCAGATCCCAGGGCGGTGATCCGGCTAGGAGGCTCGCTGTCTCGAAGGAGACCGTGCGGTAGCCTCGTATCAACCTCACGGCCATGGCGCGCTGCGGTGCGCGAAGCGCCTTGATGTTGTGGGCCGTCAGGTCGTGCGCCCATATCGGGGCCCCATAAAGGGCCATGGACCGCAAGACTCCTTCGTAGAGCCTCCGGCAGGAGGCGGTTGGCCCCCCCAGATTGGGCAGCAGTCTTGATAATCCTGCTGCTGCCCCAAAAAGTTTGGGGGCCAAGCGTCTAAAGTGCTCACGGAAATCCCATCGGCTATCGAGTACGAGCCCCAGGTATTTTAGGCTCGTCCCGATGCCGATGCGGACCCCTCCTACCATAATGTGGGCCCCTGCGGGTGGCCGTTTCCGAGGCCCGTGGAAACAAATGGCCTCGGATTTAGAGAGGGCCACCTCTAGGCCCAAACGCCGGATCCTTCCAACGACTTGTGCGACCCCAGCGGTCGCCCTTATAGCCGCCGCCCGGTACGTCTTATCACTCGCAGTGACGAGGGTGTCGTCGGCGTAACAAGTGACACCCACGCCAGGGAGGAGCGTACCACGCAGCACCCAGTCGTAGCCGATGTTCTACAGAAGGGGGCCGAGGACCGACCCCTGTGGAACACCGCACGACATAACTCGCCGACTTTGACCGAGATGACTCGGGAAGACAATTGCTCTTTCATTGAGATAATCCCTGACTATGCGGCGAAGGTATGGAGGCACTCGATGGTAAGTGAGTGCCTCTCGAATACAACTCCAGGGCAGGGTGTTGAAAGCGTTGGCGATGTCAAGAGACACCGCCAAGACCACCCCGCCCCGGGAAACCTCTTCCTCCGCCAGACTTCTCACAGATTTTATTGCCTCGATTGTTGAGCGCCCTCGGCGGAAACCGTATTGCACTTCCGCCAAATCTGGGCCCACCGTGGAAAGGTGGTGGACGAGGCGCTCCGCGATGATATACTCGAAGATCTTCGCGACCTCGTCCAACAACACTATGGGCCGGTAAGCGGACGGGCTGTCCGCCGGGCGCCCTGCCTTTCTGATGAGGACCAGTTTCCCCGTCTTCCAGGCTCGTGGAAACTGGCCCCCCTCAAGGCACGCTGTGAGGAGTCTCCCTAGTCGGGGTCCGAGCTCCTCTATTGCCAGGACCCACGCTCGGCCAGGAATGTCGTCGGGTCCTGGGGCGGTGTTTTTAATCCTCAACACCGCCGCTCAGAGTTCCACCCGAGTCACCTCGGGAACGTCGTCGTCTATGTCCGCGTTGGCTGCCTCGGAAGGCGGTGCCGTCATGGGCGGAGGGATGTGTTCCGCCCGTGACAGGAACAGAGCGGCCACAACCTCTTCCACTAGCTGTGGCCGGAGACTTTCCGTTAGAGGGGGCGCCCAGGAACGTAGCGTTCCAGCAGTTCCTGGCGGGCGTCTTGCTTGGCCCGCTAGATAGCTTCCTTCAAATTGTTTTTGGCCGCTCTGTATGCCTCATACAATTCCGCCTCCCGGCCAGTAAAATCGGAAGGGCGGCGACGCCTCCTGCGAAATCGGGCGTACTGGCGGCGCGCTGCGACGCAAATCTTGCGATGGTGTCGTTCCACCAGTACACCCGGCGTGGCCCAGATGTTCTACGGACTCTAAGCATCGCCGCGTCACAAACTTGTGTCATTGCCCCCCTGAACCAATCGGCCTCCATATTGATATCGTCAGGCCTGGTAGGTGTTGAAACCCAGGCCTGAACTATGGAGGCTTCCAGGAGGGCCTCCCGATTCAGCCTTTTCAAGGCCCAACGCGGACCACCCTCAATCGGGCCTCTTCGGACCGGGGCGTCTTAGCTGACTGTTTCGGCGGAGACGTCGAACCGAATATAGCGGTGGTCCGACAACGTCTCCACCTCCTCGACGACGTGCCAGTCTCGGATACGGCGTGCTAGTGCGGGGCTCGCAAATGAAACGTCCACAAAGGAACCGCCCCACTGACGCACGCACGTATGTACCGACCGACGAGCAGGCCGTTCTCAACGGCCCACTGCTCCAGCAGCTCGCCTCTAGCGTCTGTGGCCGGAGAACCCCAAGCCGTAGACTTGGCATTGAGGTCCCCCCCGGTTGGGTGAGAAGTAGCCACCCACCACAACCGAATCCTTTACGAGTGCTGCGACGCAGCCCCACCCTCGGTAGATGTTCTCGAAGGACGGGGTGCGGGCGGCGGCTAACGAAATTAGCGCCACCAAGCCGCTGAGGTCCCCCACCCAATCATCACGGGGGGGATAAAATACGGCTCGGCGACGAGGGCGACGTTGATTGACCATTGCGCCATGCTCTGGAGAAGAAGATCCTGAGCCCTGGCGCAGTGGTTTAAATTCGCCTGTGGAAGGCGCAGTGGAGCCATTAGTCCTGCTCCATATTGCCCGGCGCTTTACTGGCTACGGGAGTGGCGCCCTTGTTGGCCGATTGGCCGTCCTTTGCACCCTTTTGTATTTTGGGTGCAGCGCAACTCTTTGTGCGGGCCCTGTGATCGGCCGACTTGCCCGCCGCTGCACACAAAACGCAGTGCGGCGGGGCCTCACAACTGCCGGCCAAGTGGCCGGGCTGGCCGCATCTGAAGCAACGGCCGCTGCAGTCCACCGCAGAGGTGCACTTGACACCAACGTGGCCACCGCTCAGACAGCGGAAGCACCTCTGTGGTTTCGGCTCCAGGAGCCGCACTTGCGCTGACACCCAACCAATCAAGATTCGACGGCCATCTGCCAACTTTTTGGCAATCGCCACGGGGCAGGTAATGATCGCCGTGCCCAACCGGCACGGCCCGGACGAATAGAGCCGCACCGGATCTGGTCCGGGGGACACTCCCCGGCCTTGGCAACGGCGGCAACAACCTCCTCAGCCACAATCGAGTCATCTAGGCCCCCGATTCGCACCTCGGCGCACTTTTGGGGCCTAGAGATACGGACATCCTCCGCTGGGAGGAGGTCGCGGAGGCTCGAGGCCAAGGCGTCTGCCTGCTGGGCGCTACCGGCCCCAGGCACCTCGATTAGGCGAGCCCCGGTCTGTGTGATCTTACACCTGAGGCCCGTCGTTATTCCGAGCGAGGTGGAGTCGATAGCCCCACGCGCCTTCTTTAAGAGCTCCGCGTAGGTGGTCCCCCGCTCCAACGCTGCAGGTTGCCGTGTTAATACCACTGCAGTGGAGCTGGGGGTGCGGAGCTTCTTGGCCGCCTTTTTTGTCGCCTTCTTGGCCTTCTGTTTGGCCTTTCGCTTGGCCTTTGCCTCCTTTTGCTTGGCGCCAACAGTCTCCCAGCCATCCTTTTTGGGAGCGGAGGCTGCAGGAGTACTCTGCAGAACGGCAGGGGTGGGCTGGGCCTTCTTCTGGCCCCTCTTCCTGCCCTTTGGGGCCTCAGTAGGCGCGGCTTTATTGGGCGCCTGAGTCGCGGCCTGCCGTGACGGAGCCGCTGCAGCCGCATATGATGATGACGGCTGCGGAGACGACTGTGGCTGTTGGGCCGCTTTCCGGCTCGCCGTTGGGGGCCTTATTAATAATTTGCCCTCCAAGGCGGAGAGGCTCTGCCTCATCTTGGCCATATCTTGTCGGAGGGCAGTTAAGTCCTAAGTGGCCTTGTCCGGCGCATTAGCCTCCGTGCGCCTCTGAAAAGCGACACGGAGCTCCTCTTGTTCGCGCCTGAGTACCGCGATTTCGGTGGCGAGGCGGGCGTTCTCCGCCTGGAGCTTCTTTGTCTCCTCAGATGCTGTGCGGCTGAGAAGAACATCCGCAATTTCTGCTATTGCCGCCACTGACTCCTTAAGGGACTTTTGGCAAGTCCCTTTGAGTCCCTTGGACTTCTTGGAGACCATCGTGATGGCCTCCAAGGCGTCTTTGAGACGCGACCGCAAGTTGGTGGCGGTAGCCTCCTCCGGCTCTCCCTCAGAGACCGAAGTCTCTGAGAGGCGCGAGTTTCTTGAAGCGGCCACCATTTTTGTGGCCGCTTCGATGCGCCGCTCCTCCTCTGCGTCGCGCTCGAGGAGCTTTTCTCGCAGCTTGGCGGCTGCGAGTTCCACGCGAGCTCTGCCCATGCCTACAAAGTGCCCGTGGGTGGGCGGTCTGCCGCGGGTCTTGAAACCCCTCACTCTCGAAAGTTTCGGCGTGGGGGTCCCTTCTTCGCTCGAGGCCGAGCCTGGCTCCAAGCGTGTGCGCTTGCTCGCCCGGCTGGGGCTTTCAGCGCTGCGCACGCTGATCATACTCACAGCGGAGCTGTCTGACTCGGACAGCTCCAACTCTTGTTCCTTCAGCGCTGTAATGCACTCTGCATCTGAACCCGCAGAACTGGGCGTGCGGGTTGGTTCGTCAACCGACTTCGGTATGGTGGTTTTATTTTTAGGTTTACTCATATTAGAACCCACGAGTGCGGGAGAAATAAAAAAGTCCGCCTGGGCAGAGATCCCGCTATACCCGGGTAAGCCTAATACCTCAAGGGCGGCGGCTGGTGCCCTGTGGGGGCCGCACTAGGAACTGACCTCCCTGTCAGCCATGCATCCTCTCGGCGTGCGGCAGCAACTTAGGATTAGGGGATTTTTATAGTGCTTACCTTGCACGCGGTCCGGGCGATTAAGCCAAGACCCTCGGTCCCGTGGACAGCCGCGAGACGTGACCACAAACCCTGCAAACAACGGGATTACGAGATTGGGGTGACGGTGACATCGGGGCAGGGGGGGAAGAACGAAAGAAGGGAAAAGAGAGAAAAACTAAAATTGTAAAATAAAAACAAAAACAAAAGGTAAAATAAAAGGTATAAAAGTAAAACAAAAAGAGAAAAAAAAAACATAAAGTAAACAAAACAAAAACAAAACGAAACAAAATAAAAAGGCGTCCGAAGACGGAAGAAGAAAGACAACCCCGCTGTCTGCTTGGCGGTAGGGTGAGTACACACCAAGCCCGTCAATGTCCCGTCCCGTGTCCCTTCTGATGACCAGAGGAGTACCGGGAGGGACGTGAAGGCAGTGCCCAACAGGGACACTGCAAAGGAGCGGCGCCGCAAAAGGCGACACAGCCCGCCGACAGTCCCCACGGGTGGAGTCCCGCGGAGACAAGCAGCGCAAGCGCCACTCTTTGGTAACTTTTTAGTGAGGTTTCCTCCCTCTTAGTCCGAAGACCCGCGGGCAGGAGGCCAAAAAGCCCCCTGCTAACGCGGTGGCCGGAGTTCGACCATGCCCGCAACCCACAAAAGGCGCAGGAAGCGAGCTCGCCCGCCCAAGTGTCCCCGCAAGACCCCAAAATGAGCCGTACGGGAACGGGTGGAAGCGGGGCCCCGAAGGACCCCCAATTCTGGGTGATTTTTTACTGAGCTTGTCTTGCTCGCAGCCCGAAGACCCGCGGGCAGGAGGCCAAAAAGCCCCCTGCTAACGCGTCGTCGCAACGCCCACCCACTGTCAGAATTAGCCGCGAGTAGCAACTTGCTACTCACGTTGCCCGGGGTGCACCACGCGGAGGTTTCTGACACGCACCCCATGCATACCTACCTCGACCGCAGATCACAACCATTACGTAAGTAACACTTGGTTTTTTATGCTTATTATAACTTTTGTTTTGATAAAAGGTAATTTTTTAAGTGAAATTTAAAATTTATTTTTGGTTTTAGTGATCTCAATGGAGGAGGCAAATCGTTCCAGCACCGTGTGGCGGCATATTTGAAACAGCCTTAAAATGCTGTTGTTTTATACTTTGGCATTGTGAGTGGGTTGGAATTGGAACGAGTGGAGTACGAATAGTGGTCCTGTCTCCAGCTTAACTTATTAAACAGGTACAACGGTTTCTGTGTGTTCACAATTCCAAATAATAACGTAGCTAGGTGAAGCTGTCGTCGCTCTGCCATTTTCAAAATATTGGCTTCATTTATGTACGGTGTGACATGGCTACGACGTGGGATATCGAAACAGAACCTGGCACAAGCATTTTGAACCCTTTGTATTAGTCGGGTGGTTGTAGACAGTAAACATGGACCGTTCACAACATCCATATAGTTAAATTTAGCTAGTACCAGGCTGTCTACTAACCTCTTTCGCAATGCAACACTTATATAATTTCTAAACCTATAAAAACAATGTTTTGCAACATTGCTAATATATGCTTCAAAGGGAAGTTCCGGGTCTATTATTAAGCCTAAGTTGCATGCCGAATCCACTCTTGATATTTCAACCCCTTTTACTTTTATAACGGGCTTAGCTAATAAAATATCTTTGATTTGTTTTTTACTGCCCAGTACCATGGACTTAGACTTCAGTGGATTCAAAACCAGGGAGTTTTCCTCAGACCATCTGACCACCTCTTTCAGAATCTTATTGATCTTGAAGGCCATAGCAGCCGTGTCTGCCGCTCTAAATGACACATATAATTGTAGGTCATCCGCGTACATAGGGTATTGGCAATCTGTCAAACATTTTGTAATGACAGCAGTGTAGATGACGAATAGCAAAATCTAACTTTGCTATTGACCTCTACAATTTACAAGGTTTGCATATAAAGATAATTTAGGAAATTTTTGCAGTTCAGAAATAACATTAGTTACTAAGATTTGCGAAAAATTCGATATATTGTATTCAGAAAGCATTTTTTTGTGTAGTGTAACCAGAGAGGACGATTTATCGTTACAAACCATGGCTATGAATACATTTGAAATAAAAACTGCGCTACAACTTTTGCCCGTCATGAATGATAAGATTGATACTACTAAACAACTAATCGAAAGTATCGAATATTATGACTCTGTGTTAGAAAAATCGGAATGTAAAATTCAATTAATTCAATTTGTATTAAAAAAATAGGTTATCCCAGAGGGCAAAGTTGTTATTGTCATCAAAATATGAGACTGTCGATGAGCTTATAAAGGATATGCGTAAATTATTACTGCCACCAAAGAGTTACATCGCGATACAGACAAAGTTGCAGTACTGTAAGCAAAATAAAACAATTACAGAATTTACAGATTACAGCAAAGAAATATCGGATCTTTTTGTTAATTTAACGATATCGCAAGCTGAAAGTGATTCTACTAAATATGCTTTATTAAAACCCATGAATGAGAAGTTAGCAATCAAGCGATTTGCTGATGGCTTGCGGGATCGTCGCCTGAGCACCGTCATTGCCTCGCGTAACTTTTCTTCTTTGACAGAAGCAATACAGGCGGCCCAAGATGAGGAAATGCCCGGTCCCAGTGGTTCATCAGAAATTATAGGTACTTATAGACAGTCACGTTATACGGTCAGGAGAGCGTAGCGAGGGTACCGAGGTCAACGCAATTTCGGCGCAAGAGGTGCACAAAATGCATATGAGCAACGAGGTCATCGGTCACAGCATGTTTTTAATAACAACTATTATAACCGTAGTAATTATAACAATCGTTTTCGTTTACCGAGCAGACCACCGCGTAGTAACCGCGGCCGAGGTGTCACGTTACAAAGGAACATGAATGTGATAACGGAGAATAGCCAGGTCGCAACAGGCACTTCGAATAATGAGTCGTTAAATCATTTTTTTCGTGAATGATGTCATCCTTTCGTGTAACAACTTAAACAAAGTCTTGTTTAACATTCGTAATTATAAACACGACATGCTAATTGATACGGGTGCATCTATATCGGGAATAAAGTTGAATTGTTTAGAACGTTTACAGATTCCTTACCATAAAATGAGAGTTAGCGTGAAAGGTATAGGTGGATATTTGAACACTGAAGGCTATGTTTATTTAACTCTTAAATATAACGAGCATAACTTTTCTCATAAATTTATAGTATTTAAGAATTTGCCTTGTATGACTGACGGTATTATGGTCAAGATTTTTGTCATATTATAGAGCTATTTTAATTTTTAAAATTAATACGTTACAACTTATGAGTAATGACTCTAAGATAGTAACATTATCATTCGAAAATAAATGGCCAAATCATAACGGACATTACCTGATCATACCAGCGTAGCGAATCTATACATTATATTAATACAGGATTGAAGGAAGAGTGTGTAGTGTCGAATCAACAATGATATGATGGCGTTTACTCAGCTAGTAGCATAAATAAACCTATAAACGGAAAAATGCCTGTTCGTATTTTAAATACTCGCGATACCGATGTTAAATTAAATTATTTCCAAGTTAACACTAGTACATTGAAAGATTATTATATTTGTCAATTTAATAGGATTACGGTTGATTCAGAAAGGGTGAAAACTTTATTTTCCTTATTAAATCTGAAGGGATTGAATATCGAGGAACAAAAAGAAATAGAACGTATTTGTACAGAATTTCCTGATATTTTTCATTTGCCAGGGGACAAATTAACTACTACCCCTGCATATAAGCAGACGATTGAAATTAAACCACATACCATGCTTGTTTACACTAAGCCTTACAGATTACCTTATTCTCAAAAACCGGAAGTAGAAAAACAAATCAAAAATAAGTTGAATGATGGCATTATTGAGCCATCCCGTAGTGCATGGCTGTTAGTTCCTAAAAAGTGCGATGCGTCCGGAAATAAAAAGTGGCGTGTCGTAATTGAGTATCGGAAATTAAACAATAACATACAAGATGATAAGTTCCCCTTGCCGAACATCACCGAAATTCTAGACTCTTTGTCTGGAGCTATGTACTTTACTCATTTAGATCAGAAAGCTGCAGACCATATACAGCATTTAGTACACGCAATAATCAGTATCAGATGACTCGAATGCCGATGGGGCTCAAGTCTAGTCCCAGTAGTTTTAGCAGAATGATGACTATTGCGATGTCTGGCCTTAATTATGATAAATGTCTCATTTATCCGGACGATTTGGTAGTTATGGGTCGGAATTTGACTGCTCATAATCAAAATTTAATGGACGTTTTCTCCAGATTGCGTAAAGTAAATTTAAAATTAAACCCTTCCAAGTGTTCATTTTTACAAAAAGAGATTCTTTATTTAGGTCATATAGTATCGGGTACAGGTATTTTACCAGACCCAGAAAAAAATAAGGTGGTAGATAGCTATCCAAGGCCACAAAACATTGACGAATTAAAGCGTTTTGTACCCTTCGCTAACTATTATAGGAAATTTATTAGAAACTTCACAGAGTTGGCATTTCCTTTAAATAAATTGTGTTGCAAAAATTTTAAGTATATATGGACGAGAGAATGTGAGAATTCTTTTCAAATGCTCAAATCAGCCTTAATAAACCCGCCGGTCCTACAGTACCCAATTTTTTCTGCTCATATAAAATTTTTGCTCCAAACCTACGCATCAGGAAAAGCGATCGGTTCCGTATTATGTAACGCAGATGGACGGCCAGTGGCTTATGCAAGTCGAAGTTTAAATAAAGCCGAAATTAATTACCCAACTATTGAAAAGGTACTCTTAGTTTGGAGTGTTAAGTATTTTCGACCTTATTTATACGGAAGACAGTTTAAGATATAGACTGACCATCGACCTCTAGTTTATTTATTTTCTATGAAAAATCCGTCAAGTCGGTTATTAAAATTTAGATTGCAATTAGAAGAATTTAATTTTACAATAGAATACTTAAAAGTTCAGTCCAACTTCGTGGCAGACGCACTTTCGCGAATAATAATTACATCTGAAGATTTAAAATCAATGAATGAGCAAGTAGTTAGTGTAATGACTAGAGCACAATTGCGTCAATTAAATGAGAATAGTAGTAAGAGCGATAATAATCCATTGGTGGATAATCTGGACACACACTCGAGGTCTGATCAGCCGAGGGTGGTGGAAATAATTAAGAAACCGAGGAATATTATCGAACTTTCTTTAATAAGTCATAGGCAAGTAAATTATTTACTAAAGAAAGAAGTATTCATAGAACGTTGCAAATATTTTATATATGTGCCCAGTAAATCGATAATTTATTTACAAACAATGTCTCGATCTCCGATTACGCGAGTCGAATTGGTGAGAGACTTGTTATACTTATGTAAAAAGTTCTTGATAAACGAAATATGCATATTAAGAAACGATGATAATCAAGATTTTATTAGTGGACTTATAAACGAAATAAAGAGTTATGAAAAATGGTCTGGACCACGTATTTGTGTAGTTAGTAATGTTCAAAGGATAAATAATTTAGATAACAGGCGCGTGATATTAAATGACTTCCACCTATTGCCCACTAGTGGCCACGCGGGCATTATGCGGATGACAAATAACTTTAAGAAATATTACTTTTGGCCGAGTTTAGTCTATTTAGACATAGTAGGACCGTTACCACAAGATATACATAATTACAAAAACATTTTGACCTTGCAGTGCGAGTTATCAAAATTTACAGAGGCGTACCCACTATATAACAAAGATACGGTAAGTGTAGCTCGTGTTTTCGTCGAGAACTTTGTTTTAAGATATGGCATACCTAGAGAAAAAGCGACCGATCGTGGGTCAGAATTTATATCAAGTACTATGAAAGAAGTATGTCAAATCTTAAAAATAAACCATATTTCCTCTACAGCTTACCATCACGAAAGTATCGGGGCGTTGGAAAACAACCATAAAGCGATGGGTGCGTATTTAAGAACTTATTGTGAGAATCAAACCAGTGCGTGGAGTACTTGGTTGCCGTATTGGTGGTTTTCTTACAATAATACTGTACATACGGAAACCAAGTACACACCACATGAATTAGTATTTGGCAAACGTTGTGAGTTACCGACGAATTTAGAAGGTCATATCGTGGATCCTTTATGACATGTGGATGCTGATGACAACTATTCTCTTGAACTAAAGTATAGACTTCAATTAGCGCAAAAAGATGCACATAGTAATTTAATTAAAATTAAAATGAAAAGAAAGTGTAATTATGATTTTAATATTAACCCAGTGTCTTACAAAAAAGGTGATTTGTGTTTATAATAAAATGAGTCAGATAATAAAATGGAGCCTATATATGTAGGACCTTATGTTGTAATTGGTGACTTAGATTGTGAAGTGAAAATTTAAAAAAATGGGAAAGAATACATTGTTCATAAAAATAGAAATAAGTTTTATAAAAATGACTAAACTTGTACCCAATATTTTTTATATCTTTTCCCTCAATTATGGCTTATGTTTGTTTTCAAATGGCTATTTAACCCTGCGCAAGTATATACCCATATAATATAAGTGAAAATATCTACCTGAATTAACCTAAAAATAATAATCGTGTACTCCTATTATTTTTTTTATTAATGGGGGAGGTGTGATGTAGTAGTTGTAAGTTTGTATCCTATATAATAAGGTTTCTTTATTTCAATATAGTCAATCTATTCTCGAACTTCAATTGTTTCATTTGTCTCCCAAACACACGACCTTACACGGTGACAAAGGCGTGAGTCCATAAAAAAATTCTATCCCTTGAAATAAATATTATTTTTGAATAATATTATTACGTAAACCGCACAAATTAATTGTAAATAGAATAACACATTGATTGCGGACTTATTTAAATTACTGTTTTGACTGAATTAATTACAATTTCTCTTTAACTATTTTTATAATTAAGAGATACCTATGAAATTAAAGCCGTTTACAGGAAATTAGTGTCAGGGTTAACTTTATCTATATTAATATTATAAAGCTGAAGAGATTGTTTGTTTGTTTGAACACGCTAATCTAGGAACTACTTGCTCGATTCGGAAATATCCGTTTGTTTTGAAAAGTCAATTTATCGAGTAGGCTATATTATAACACCACGCTAAGAGCCATACGTGCCTAGCAGTAGCCATAAATAATGTGCGTATTACCACGGGCACGACTAGTAAAATAAGATTACGGTTAAGAAACTTAAACTTTTACATTTTAATACAGTAATACAAGCTAGAACGCACTTGGTGTCCTACCGCTGCGGCTCACCGAAAAGTACTTGTTTATGTTTTCTTTACTGAAAGCCAAATATAATTCACTAACAGGATTCGTACAAACTATGCACACGATGCACGATTTATTTGGTAAATATTTGCCTGCACCTGCTATGGATATAATTTGTGTGTAAAAAAAACACAAATTTCAAGGCTTTATCCGCACTAGACATAAATCCGGCATCGCTGGTTCCCAACAAATATTTAAGCAGCGGACACTGAGAAACTCAAAAAACACTCTGGAGACGACGATTTCTGGACCATGTAAAGTGATGCATCGGGTGGGAATACTCGGAATCAAATCCATAACACTGGTGGACTTTCTGAACAGCATAATAGCCACTTACACAACAAACCCTATATGTGCAGAACAATTTAAAATTTATAATATGAGGTCTTAGTGCACTTACGGTTTACCCATCTCTTTTGTTCGCGATTCACCGCTAGTACAAAATTCATCAATACCAAGAGCCTTCTAGTCGGAACACAGAGTTAAGTTAGGTTAAGTATAAAAGTACTAGGGGCTAACCAGACATAGAGGTCGTTCACTCTTCTTAATATAAAAACTTTTAGACAGACTCTCCACCCGTTTATCTGAACAATTTTTTGAGCTGCTGCTTTCAATTTTATGAAATTTTGTGCAAAGGCAGAAGGGTTTAGTGCATGTTTTTAAGTGTGAATGAGTATTTAGAAGTAGTTGCTTGTGTTTATGTATGAGCATGGTATAATGGCCGTATTTGTTAATACAAGACAGAAAATACTGCCTATCTGTATAACGCGATAATACTATTGTTTTCAGACAGTTCTCAGTACCTACCAATATGTCCAACGAATAAATCTTCAAATTCAGTCAATCCTAAAATTTTAGAGAAGGCGTTATTTTGATGTAAAAAATCATCTCTATTCAATCTACGAATATACTGGCGTGAGGCGACATGAGGGTAAGTAATTTGAAAATACGCATAAGATATTTAATGTGCATGTATTTTTACATGAGACAATGTCTGCTTGTCTTTATGTAAAATTTGTTAAGTCTCAACTTAATTATCCATTGAGGTAACATAATAACTATCTCTAAATAATGTTTTTTGGGAATATAAAACATCTGATCGATATCAAGTAAAAGGGACATTTTAAACCATAAGTCTTTTTAAAAAAGCTTGCTTAATCTTGATAACTTTAAAAGATACATAGTCAACATCACATATCACTATAACACGTAACAATGCACTTTTGCTAAGTTAAGTGCATTTCAAATATCAATACTGAGCACGTTGCGCTCTGTACTCCAGCTCACGTATAACTAACGACTCTTGTTTCCAAACTGACGGTCATAAATTTTGTATTTGGTACTTTGTAGAATATTCAAAACAAATTGATAAATAACATTTATACATACTACTAGTATGACAAATGTGACTCTGCCCTGTCTGCTTATATGTGTGTCTTGATTAACAATTAAACTGGTTGTGTGGCTTATTTTTTCATGGAATATTATAGAAAACCCAGGATCACACATGAATTGAACTATGTATATCCAGCTTCATTTTATGTAAAATAATCAGTTTTAAGTGGCTGTTCTTATGGGCAGGGCACATAGTTCGAAGAACCGATGGCCGTTGGGGCAGGCGGGTTCTGGAGTGGCGACCACGTACCGTACGACGCAGCAGGGGTAGGCCTCCCGCAAAGTGGACCAACGATCTGGTTAAGATCACGGTGCGCGGTTGGATGCAGGTGGCTCTAAATCGATCGAAGGAGAACCGTGGGGAGGCCTATGTCCAGCAGTGCATGTCTCTAGGCTGACATGATGAAGTGGCTGTAATAGGAAATGTGAAATTTTTCATATGTTCATTTGTTATTTTATATTTTATTCATTTCATCGAGTCGCAGGAAAGCTACAAATAATAAAAATTGCATCTATCTAAAAAGCGTTTTTAATTACATACTTTCCAATCGCTATATTGGTTTGTGGTAGAAGTGTATCTAAGACAACTAACGTTTGAAAAGTAACTTTTTCAAGGATACTTATTACGCTTTAGGAATACTACATAGTCCTTTGTCACGCGGGACTTTACAATCATTCAATCAACGAACACAAAGTACCAAGAACAACTATTTGAAAATCACAAAGTGTTGTTTCGTATCAAGGATCGCACCCACAACACTCGACGCAAATCCAAACAGCCAGGAGAGCGCTACGCCATACGTGTCATCGTATAGGTTTTTTGCAGGAACTCAATATTCCATTGTATAAGCTGCAATTCTTGCTGCGATCGAATGTGTGCTTATACTTATAAATAACACAACGGATAAACACAACGGATTGTGTACTCAAAATGTTCGCATCACAATATAATTGCATTGCGTTGGCGAGTAATAATGAATATCAGCAAACAATATCGCCGGAGTCACTAACATAGCTTCATTTAAATATTGAATATGCACCGTTCGTTCTCCCTGATTTAGTATTCATCGCTTGCTCACTACACAACTCAATAAAATGTGTTTACGAGCGAGAAGCGATGTACAACGTAGCGGTGGCACATGAGTTGCTCACATGCGATCAACTTCCACATTATGGTGGGATTTTATTGGTCTCAGATAATATACTACCAAGTTTTAAAGTAAAGAATATAATAGTATAAAGTGCAGAATGATGTTTGCCTTAAATGCCAATTGCATTTAAGGCAATCATAATAATATTAAAGACGGCGAATGTCAGTTTATCCTGCTTTAAATTTTGTCTTGCTATTATTTATAGAATATGCAAAAATAGATATGAAATCCTTGGAGAAATTATTTAATAATAGTCCCGTAGTAAGCTCAAGTAAATTGGACAGTCAATTGACACTAGCATTTGAGCTATGTAAACGTTACAGCTGACAGTTATGAAAACTAAAATAGTTTGCATCACAAAAGCTTTTTTATTACCAACTTTAACATTAATGGGAGGTTACACAACAGTAGTATACTTTACTATATTATAATATTTTGTTGGTGATCAAGTGGTAAAAATCAATTTGGAGATAAAAATAAAATTACTCATGTGAAAATGGGATCCATGATTGGTGGCTGAGGCCAGCAGCTTACCTGATGGCATGGTTGTGTTATCTTGGCATTATATAAGCATTGTTTTAAATATATGCTTTTGAAGCCTGTTCTCATAAGGAGTTTTCTGCTCTGGAGTTAATCCTGGAATAACAATCACGTCAAGTCTATTATTAAATGTACTGACATCTTTAATAACCGACAAATAAAATTTTGACTCCTTAAAATTATGGAAAAGATGCTAATAATTCATTTTTCATTATTTCACTTACATTCCTTAAAATGTTATTTTAAACAGACAATTAAAATAATACTGCAGAAGTATTACATTTTCTACTAACGGCAGTAATACACACATCTAACTATATGCAAGTTAAATTAAGATAGCCATTACTCGAAATTCAATTGAGTGCCGGTCAACACAGAAACCTATTTTGTTCTACTTCACGAGGGTGACAGCTGCTCAATATGGAAATTGATGTGAATACCATGCGAATACAGCCGTTATAAAAAGTAATAAAACTCTACTAAAACCTATGGAAATCAAGGCGTGTGATTATGTGAACATTTGTATGAATATTAAACGTCACAGAAGTACGTCACATGTGTGTAAAAAACATTCGAAGAATAATTTTTTAGGAGGCAAAATGCATATCTCAAATCTTGTTTAGTTTTGAAGATGTATAAAATTTGTTTCTGGGTCCGTTCAACGTCTAGAATATTTTTAAGTATTAAAAAAGACACGGTTTAGTAATATGTAGTACTACAAAGTGACTTACGAATGCATTCGCAATATCCCCGAGCTTTTTATCCTTTACTTCCTAACAAATTCGCAAACTTTGCTTTGTTCATGAATTTCAAAACATAAATATATTTGTTCGACCACGAGATTTCACAATAAGTTACACACACAATCTGAGAATAAAGAAAAAAAAATTTCGGTGTAAATGGTTTTACTTGCTCCGATGCGCACGGCGCCATATCAGCGTCAATATATGAGCTGAGATGGGCAATCCCTCGTCTCGTTAAGTGAGTATCTAAAATCATGCTCAGCATTTTATCCGATCCATCCACTTTCAACAGAAAATGAGACTACATTACATTACAGATGCTACATATAATTAGGTAAGTTCTAAGTAATACGTTTATTGCAATAAACATGTACCTTGGAACTTACCTGATTTGTTACTTGGAATCTGAACTACGAAGACTATATATTATGTCTTATCTGTGTCACATAGCTGATACTATAATGTGGTACACATTAGAAGTAATCCGTCTAGCATCAAATTCCTAGAGGCTATCAATTAAGTTAAGTTTCACAGTAAAATAAATATACTTTTTCATACCTAAATCTTTATAGTTATTTAAGGCATAGTATATTACCAAGAAACCTAATTTGAAGATTGTCAAACAGTTTAGGACCTCGATCGTATACTTTTTTATATTGAATGGGAAGTGTCATTAAGAGTATAATTTATTTTCTATAAACTTTAATACCATTGGGCACTTTAAAAATCTACTCGGGAGAGACCGTAGAAGATCGAGTTTATTTGTTGCTATCAATTAAAATGTTCCATAAGCTCAAGCTAAGCTCAGAGTGTTCTCGCAGAGTGCCTTCATAATAGTTTAACAAGCCTTGTGATGCAAGGCATCCCCAATTTAAAGTAGATGCTGACAAAGACACATATGTATATTTAACTATATTTACAAAGGAAAATCTTTATAAAAGAGCGTTGTTTTATGACATTGGCTCCTTGGTTTGATTACTGAATAAATTGAATTGTCTTGCTTAGATTTATGTCTGCTTACCATATTTAAAAACTATAGACATCATCGTGACAATTTTATTGAGCGTTGCTGTATTTATAACAATATGACGAACTACTTCCACTACTTTTCAGTATACGTACTTTAAGTAAAATTGTGTACCGATTAACCATAGATAGTTTATTGAGTAGTAGATCTTATTATTTGTTAATTTTCGTATGAAGAAGCTCTTGGAATTATCGGATACAGAGGTAAGACGTTTTACCTTTGAATAATTCTTCAAATAGAAAGCACTGAAAGGAAGGTAAACATAGAGCTATACTTTTTACTTTTAGTGTTTGTATAATGGTTTTGAATTTAGGATAATCGACTCTGACTTAAGTAAAGTGAGTATTAAAAATTAATTACCGTTCACCTTTACATTGCATACTACTTACTAAGACTTGATGATATTGAGAAGATTCTTGAAAATAATCAGGCTTTGTGAATGTCTTAATAAAGTATTTATTATTATATGCCTCCGTGGTTCAGTGGTTGTTCTCTACTTCATTATAAAGCCCGACTGAGTCTGTAATAGAAATAATCTCTCCAAAGTAAACTCAAGGCCAAATAGGATAATAAATCACTATGAAATTTCTACAATAATTATATAATGATTAAATTTCACTTCACATTTCCGAATGAGGTAAACTTTCTCGCAAGTCATTTAGGTTTTAATTAGTCCTACCATTTTTATACAGCGTTCAATGGAGTCCGCTTAAGAACTAAGTTTAAGGCGCACCGCACATATACTTTAGTAAAATAATTTCTCGTGATTATTTCTAATAGAAGACTAGAAGAAGTAAATTTTCATTTGTCCAAAGAATACGTACTTGTCGATGAATTAGAGTGTATAGTTCCCAACCTGAATACTACATGGACGTGAGGCATGCCTTTCGTCTTGTCCATGTACATCTTAAGACCTACTTGTTGGGAGACTCTACAGAGGCCATCGAGTATTGTGCTGAGGTCTTCCAATGTCGAGGTTGGTATTGACCTATGCAAGCACTTGGGAAAGTATCTTATCATCTATTTTGTAGGGAGTACAGTATTGCTGATTTCAGGTTAGACGGGTTGGCTAGACCGGCGAAGTATATGGAAATTACTATGGGTATATATTTTAACTTACTTCTACGTCTCTTCCAGAAGCAGTGATAGCCCAGTAGAGAGAGAGAGAGAGACCAACAGATTGCTATGCAGAGGGTCTTGGGTTCTACTCCACGGCAGGTACACATCATAAGGAAACCTACATGAAATTCCTTCATAATGTTCTACAAAGACATGTGAAGTTTGCCAACCCGCACTTGGCCAGCGTGGTGGACTATGGCCTTACTCTTCCCATAGTGAGAAGAGGCCCGTGCTCTGCAGTGGGACAGTATATAAACGGCTGATGATGATGAAGACTTCTCTTCAAATCTGCTGCACTTAATGTATTAGTATACCTTCTTTCAAACTATACATATTATTATGTATAAGATCTTTTTATATTCTAGGGGACAGGTTCATACATTGTTAATCATAATTTTTTGCAAGTTAGGTCGTCCCTAAAGTTGATTTTTCATTAATATTCTAACACACAAAAATCTTAGTATCGCAGCTATGCGGTCGCCCTTACATCTTTAACCGGATATTATCGTGTAGCTGGCCGACGCTACTAGCAGTAATTAACCTCTATGTTTGTCTTTCACGTCGACAGCTCGGTAACCACCAGGTTTATCTCCACGGCGACCACGGAACGATTAATCCCTGGATAGCAAAGTTTTCCAAGTACCCCATCGCCCATAGAATATTGGAATTTAATTATTGGAGCTTTGCTTTCAGTTTTACCTGGCTCAAATAGTCGTAGTGAATTTGTTTGAAAGCGGCGTGTGAGTTCAGGTGTCAAACTATTTGGAGTAACGGGCCCAATAATGGTATTATTGAACGTCAAAGTTCTTTAGTAACTAATTTGTTTCCCTCATATTATGTTATTTTGTTCATTCATTTTATAAAAGGTTGTGTATTTTTACTTCCCTGTATTTCTAACTTGACTGCCTCCGTGGTCCTGACTGCCTCCGTGGTCCAGTGGATAGCGTATGCGACTGCTGATCGAAGGTCCCGGGTCCGATTCCCGAGTCGGACAGAAGTGTTACTGTGTTTTTCCGAATTCTCAGTAGCTGCACGGAGTCTGGTGATGTGCCCGGTAACGGCAATATTACCCCCTATTACGTGGATGTAATATTACACCTCGACCTACCCCTTCGGGGATACAGGCGTGAGTCTATAAAAAAATCATAATTCTATTATTTAACATACTCCAATTAATATTTACTCAAAAATACTTATGGTGTAACAAGAGAAGTAGTTCTTGACTATTCAAGAATCACTTTTTCGTCATATATAGTTATATCTTTATATATATAATCATCCAACTTTATACTGAATTAGACAAACATTACTGTTTGTCTTATCTTAATATATAAAATTGTTGCGTTACTGACTGACTGACAGACACGCTACAGCCGAAACTATTGGCCGCAGGAAGCTGAAATTTGGCATGTACGTTCCTTGGGGACCGTAGGGATAACGGACGCACTAAGAAGGGATTTCCTGAAATTCCCACTAAATCGGCCAAAACGGGTAAATTTTAAAAAATTGCAGGCGTAGCTGCCGGCGTCCTCTAGTTCAGTATAAAGTTGATGATTTTCGAGTAACAATCGGTCCTCCGGTTGGTTTCGGTAGTCAAACTACTTTCAAGATTATTTAATGGAGTTAAATCTTAATTGTATTAGGTACATATTGATAGATACCTCTTTATTCCCTTTAACCGGTTAAGTCAGTCACAGTCATGATTAATTGACCGTTATATGATCTAAGTAGAGTCAAAGGCCTGGAATATCGCAATCTCTTTGTCACAGAGGTCAGACGGCATTTACTCAGTCGAAAAGGTAATTAATAATATTATGTCATATCTGCTGAACTAGAAAGCGGACTTTGGACTTCAAGGTCTTGGACAAAACCAAGATAACGCTAAGATGATGATATCATTTAAGAAGAGAGAGGAAAAGGCTTTCTGATCAAGACTTGTTAAGTAAATCCATATTATAAAAATCTCTGTGGTAGATAATTTGCGTTTGCATTATATCAAATTTTACATTAAATATACTTAATTGCTTATCGCAACATTATTTGACAGTCTAATTACAACCATAACCCGATCCCTCAGCACAATTAGTTACATTAGCTAAATGCAATTCACAATGCAAGTCCGTTAGCACTAGCATTATGCAGACAATATTCGTAAATTATTACACGAACTAACTATTGAACGCAATTATTGTTGACTCAAAATCACTGTCAAAATCTAAGCGTGCCTGTAACTGTTGTTTAATTAATTTTTGATCATTAGACCATTGCGTCGCACAGTGTGTTATTTTAGCAATCTAGTGGAACTTAATTGTAAATTCCTGCTACTAAATTAATTTTATAATCTGATCCTGATCCGGTTATCCTGCAATAGACGACGCACGCTTATGCCTTAGTCGAAGCATCGCAGAATCCATGTAATTCGATTTCTTGATTTTCCGTCTAATCATCTTGGTATTTGATAATGTTTTATGCTATCTATATCAAACCTGCTTGATATTTTCGGGTAACTTGTCATTCCACTGTAGGTCAGTTTGCCATACCGATTGGAATATAATTTACAAATTTGTTGTCAGGGGACACAGCTACCCTAATGGGTCAAATAACTTAGAAATATCAGAAAGCATTGATCGTTTAGTAGGATTAAGAATATTTGGCTTTATTTTCGGCTCAAATAGAAAAGCATCTTGTTTGCAGTCTCAACGAAGCCCTAAGGTTTTTGTTGACTCTGCGTTAATAAAGTTATAGCCTTCTTGCTCAGGCTGATCCGGACTGATGTCTTCAAGCAATTCTGAGCAGTTGGAGGCCCAGTTTCTTAGATTAAAGCCACCAGATCTTAAGATATCGGAAAGCTCTTTTTGTAAGAGCTTTGCTGAGGGAATACAGTGTGTTCCGTAAAGTAAATCATCACAGGAAGAAAGCTTCCCGCAACGCGGTGATAGCTTTACTGCCCGGATATTGATCTTGCTCATCTTTTGCTAATTGCTGTAGTGTCTTCATGGCCAGATACGGTGAAGATTTTAAACCAAACGTTACGGTGGTCAACTGATATTCCTTTAGAGGATGTTAGGGGAATCTCTCCATATAATTTTCTGCAGCTTTTGATCTTCTTCAGCTACCCAAATCTGCCGGAACATTTTCTCAATATCCGCTGTGAAGCCATACTGATACTGACGCCATTTTAAAATAAGGGATTGGAGATCCTTTTGTAAATTCGGACCCCGTACCATGATATCTTTTAAGCTTGAACCGCTTGAAGTTTTAGACGACGCGTTAAACACAACTCGCAACTTCGTAGTTGCAGAGTCAGCTCGTAAAACACAATGGTGCGGTAGGTAACAATTGGGTCGTATGTTATTTGATGCAAGTTTTATATGACCGAATGCAATGTACTCGTCTATAAATAACTTATAATCTTTTGTTATTTTTTTATTTCTTGACAATCTACGTTCCAATTAATGAAACTGGGCAATAGCTATAAATTTTGATGATCCTAACTGCTTTTCGTATTCTTGCTTGAGAGGGAGGCGTACTTCGTACCGGCCGTCTTGCTTACGTACCGTTGCATTCAACCGTTCAGAGTTTGTTTTCAGCCTTATATAGTGTTGTGCATTGTTTGTCGATCCAAGACATACGACGGTTACGTCATAGCTGACTGCATGTTATGAAGCTCCTCCCGCTTTACTTCGAATGTGCTGGTTAGATATAGCAACATGACAGGATAGTTTTATACAATAGATTTACCAGGCAGAATGTTCAGAACAATCTTAATTTTATAGATGTCATTGGACTTGTAATATACAATACAATATATAATTACCTATTAATATATATAATAACCTGTAATATTGGTGGCTACATCCAAAGCCTTGAGCGTAGTAAAATTTTGCTTTCAATTTTACTTCCAAACTAGTCTTTTCAGAGGCATTGAGTATCATATTTCACTAAACTTGGGAGACTAGTTATGATTTCAAAGCTTAATAAGTGGCCTTCGTAATTTAATAAATAAGCGGTGCCACAAACCATAAACAGATAAGTCATCATGGCAATCAGACTTGGAGCAACACAATTCAAAATCGATCAAATTAATTAGTCTGTCAGAGATATCTAATTCTATATTTTTAGACAAAATCAAGAAAATTCGTTTACGTTCCGTGTATAAGTACAAAATTACATTCTACATACCGCCGTAAGCTAGTCTAGTAAAACCAATAACAATTAATTCCTTTTGTTCTCCAGAAATTCTATCAATGTTCCAATTAGGTGGTCCGATTCAAAACTCCATTATCCAGAATATTCGTTACCTCTGCGTCACTAACTAGAGTTCAGTCGCTTATAAAACCTATGTCCAGCTAATTATAATGACTATCCGCCACGGCCCAGACGTAGGCGTTCCGAGAAACTTTTATAATTACGTTAGTCCCCGGTGACTTTCAGTAATGAACACCAGAACATCAATTTAGCCACTGACGCTTAAATTTTCGCTAAAATGCCTACTTAATTACTG
This sequence comes from Euclidia mi, assembly GCA_944739405.2. NCBI lineage: Eukaryota > Metazoa > Arthropoda > Insecta > Lepidoptera > Erebidae > Euclidia > Euclidia mi. The sequence continues at coordinate 26,908,456 of OX123184.2, forward strand.
GTTTACATAAGCTGAGAGATCGTATATTTAGTGTGGTATACGTAAATAATTAAGTCCACCTAGTAGATTTAAGCTTATGAGGTAGTAACGAGTTGTTCTATCTATTAGTGATAAATACTTCACTAGTACCTATTGTACACGTGAAAGTGTTTATTGATATTACTTTTTTGCCTAAAACCTACAAAACGGATAAGATTAAATTTTACAGTTATATATAGTATTGAAATTAAACTACAGTTTACGGTTTTTATCGCGATAAATTTCACTGAGATTACATTTAAACCGAGTGACCTAGAACATTTTTTTATTTATACTAGCTGAAGTTTCGATTAATTTACAGAAGTCATAGTCACGGCAGATATTATATAGTATTTTATATCAGAGTAGCCCATGGGTTATATTCTACCCCAATAACTGATCACTAGGAGGACGGAGACAAAAAGCTAGGATAAAATATAAAAATATTCACATAATTAAAAAAATATTATCAACTGCGTTGATGACTAGCAGGCCAATTCTCGTATTTTTATATGACATTGAAATTATATTTTGAATTTACTCAGAAGTGGTATTCTGATAATCTAATGACATTATCGTATAATTTGAAATAAACAGTTCGTCGTTGACACATATTTTGACACTTGTTTGAATTACGATCTCGTTACAATTTCATTCAAATTGTTCAATTTGTGTTTCATTAGGCGGATCCACACCGAGCGAGCAGCCGCAGCCAACATTTGCCGCGCGAGGAAACAGTCCCCGAACGAGCGCGGCCATAGAATAAAGCCGCGTTCACATTTATCTATCGTAATCTGTCGTGACGGTCTCTGTCGTAATTACCTACTTACCGTTCACATTTATCTGTCGTCGTCTGCCGCGATCTGACGCAATTTTGCATCACTTCTGTCTTGACTCTCGGGGAGTTCACACACTCGCAATGTTTTTCAATATAGATCCATAAATTATTTACATAGGATTATATTATTTCGTATTCGTATTCGATTAGCCCGCTATAGGTACTGTATAAGAATAATATTATAAAAAGGAATTTAATTAGTTCGTCGTCCATAGCGCAAAATAATTGCATACGCGCGTCTGACGCTTTACGACAGATACTGGCTCGTGCACTGTTGTCTGACGTGTCGTGTCACGCGCTGTACCACCGCCGCACCCACCCTCTCTGTCGCAGACCGGGATATCGTCTGTCGCGACATGACAGACGCCGCCGTCACGACAGATTTCATCAGGTAAATGTGCACGCTCTCATATAAAATGTATGAAACCGATTGCTCTCTGTCGCGTCACGACAGATAAATGTGAACGCGGCCTAAAGCGCGGCAGCCTCGGCAATATCTGTTTATTAATATCTGTTGGAAAAAACGAAATTGTAGTTGTCATAAAGTTTGAATTTAGAACGAGTAAATTTAATTGAAAATCTATTATATTATTGCGCATGTATTGTGCCGCTTGTGAATTAGAGTGAAATAGTACATTTGCCATCTATCGGTTTTACGTATCAATGTGAGATCGTTGGTCTCTTTCTCTCTCTCTCTCTCTCTGTCTCATAATTTAAAAAATATATTGCTTGGAAATGGTCATACTGCAATAGGGTTGTGGCATGTGTTTTTACTAGCCGGCTGCCTGACTGACGCCAACCCTCCTTAAGAATGTTATTGTTATAAAGGATGAGGAATAGGTAGATATGGAAAAATATCATCATATCAGCCAAACGACGTCCACTGCTGGACATAGGCCTCCCCCAAGGTTCTCCACACAGACCGGTCTTGAGCCGCCCGGATCCAACCGCCTCCCGGGATCTTGACGAGGTCGTCGGTCCACCATGCGAGGGGCCTACCTCTGCTGCGTCGTCCGGTACGTGGCCGCCACTACAGAACCTTTCTGCCCCAACGGCCATCGGTTCTTCGAGCTATATGCCCTGCCCACTGCCACTTCAGCTTGGCTATCCGGAGAGCTATGTCGGCGACTTTGGTTCTACTGCGGATCTCCTCATTTCTGATTCGATCTCGCAGGGAAACTCCAAGCATAACTCTCTCCATCGCCCTCTGAGTGATCTTGAGCCTTCTGATAAGGCCCATAGTGAGCGACCACGTCTCTGATCCGTAAGTCATCACTGGCAACACACATTGGTCAAAGACTTTCGTCTTGAGACACTGCGGGATATCGGACGAGAAGATATGTCGTAGCTTCCCGAACGCTGCCCAACCGGAAAAATATAGGATGTATTATAGGAAATTAATGTCTGTAGGCAAGGATACTGTAACCGAAGCACAGACTGAAGGATTATTATTGGTATAATAGATTGCATCAAAGATGAGAATGTTATGATGGATGTATCCTCCGTGGTCCAGTGACCAGTGGATAGCGTATGCGACTGCTGATCGGAGGTCCCGGTTTGATTCCCGGGTCGGGCAAAAGTGTTACTGGGTTTTCCCGAATTCTCAGAAGCAGCACGAAGTCTGCTGATGTCCCGGTAACAGCAATAGGCTCGTCTCCTTTTACGTGGGACCTAAACATTACATGGCGTAATGTGGATGTAATAATATTACACCTCTGCCTATCCATTCGGTGATACAGACATGAGTCTATAAAAAAAATGTTCAACTACATACACACTTTCGAATGTATATTATTAGTAGGGATTATTAGGTTCGAGTGAGGCACGAAACAGCGTCCAGACAGCGGCAAAACAAAAAACCGAACTCAATGGCTCGGCCGCTCGGTCGCTCGCCCGCGGCTGCACACACGCTTTCCTCGACCGAGCCACGTCTACATAGACCGCGCGTATGCAATTGTGCGCTACGGACGACGAACTAATTGACTTCCTTTTTATAATAAGTATTATTCTTATACAGTACCTATAGACGAGTTAATTGAATACGAAATAATACAATCCTATGTAAATAATTTATGGATATAATAATAATTCATCAAAAACATTGCGAAAGTGTGAACTCCTCGAGAGTCAAAACAGAACTGATTCGAAATTGCGTCAGATCGCGACAGACGGCGACAGACAAATGTGAACGGTAAGTAATTACGACAGAGACCGTCACGAGAGATCACGTCAGATAAATGTGAACGCAGCTTTATTCTATGGCTGCGCTCGTTTGGGGACCGTTTCCTCGCGCGGCAAATGTCTCGCGAGGCTGCTCGCTCTGTGTGGATCCGCCTAATGACTGCACGATTGGCGTAGAGGTTTAAGCGCCCGCCTCGCCGCTTGACACTGTGCGGAGTGTTGTGGGTTCGATCCCCACACGAAAAAACACTTTGTGTGATTCATAAATTGTTATGTGTGTGTTTCTATGAACTGAAAACTCATCTAGCGAATTTCCTGTCGAATGGTAATTCGTTCACAATATCTAAATAGATTCCAGGTATTTTTGAGCTAGTTCACCAACAGATACAATTTAATCCATACACGTGTCGAGTAAATACATTTATTTGATGAGTTTTATGAAAACTACATTTATTATTAAATAATATGATAGATATGCATCAACAAATATTATATTAAATTGTGTTTTCTAATATATGTTTCTGTTGATGTCCTTACACTGTTACACAATATCTTTTTCAATCTTGTGTAGTGCTTGTAGATTCGATATTTTATTAGTAGTAAAATTAACCCTTTTTGTAAATGAAATGTAACCGAGTTTGTAACAAGGTCTCTGAAATCCAGTTTTCAATACCTCTTGGGAGTAATACACTGACCAGTTTCGGCTTTTCTAAGAAAGGTCTTAATAATAAATATGAGATCGAAAAGACAGCGTAATGGCTGACGTGATCGCTTGGTCAAAATGCTGTGCAATGCAAGCATCAGCTTGCATTGCGGTTTAGTTTCGTATATAGATAGATTAAGAATAAAGTGTAGATGTTCTAGAGTGGAGACCGTTCCTTGGCAAACGTAGCGTATGACGCCCCCCGACAAGGTGTTATATATACAAAGTGGCTTGGAGTGGCCTACAACTAGCAGTGGGCTACGGCAATCTGATGCTAACGATGATAATAGGAATTTATATGACACAGAAGTAATTCATTTGAGATTAATTTACTTGTAAGGAACACAAGGCCATTAAAATATCAAATTTTACATTTTGACAGTAGCTTGCTTGAATTCCGCGGCACGGCCTATTTGTAGTCCAATATCTATTTTCTAAATTGTTATTATTATTAACCCATTAGCGGTTTCATCACTAACATAATATCACAAATGAAAGCCGGCACTAAAATTTACAATCATTTGCGTATAGTCTTACTGTTTCGCCTACTGTTTTGCTAAATGTTCACAGCTGCTAAACGATTTGATTACGTTCAACACTTACTATTATAGTGTACTAAATACTTATGATTATTTTTATTATACTAATAGCTGTGACTGCGGCGCTGTTTGCATGAAAGGTGGAATTCAGTTCATTTTATTTACATTATTTTCATACCAACATGATTCAAAAGGAGTGTACTATTTTTCATAATAAATCATCATCATCCCAACGCTCTTATGTTTCCAATTTAGTTACATATAGACCGTAAAATTTCGTACCCAGAGTTCATTTTCCTGATCTTTTTAATTAATCCTACTTCACATGGTGTTAAATGTTACTAGTTGTGTCTAGTTTTCTATAATAAAAGATGGCGTAAAATTAAGACGTATAAAGAATGTATTTACAATCGCAATACGAAAGAAGAAGTAGAATAAATTATATTTAGATTTCCGGGAACAATTTGGTAAAATCTATCCTATGTATCGGAAAATTGAACACAAAGTTAGTAACCAATAGTTGTTCCTAATTTAGATTGTTGATAAGTAAGTAAGAAAGCTAGTTACAAATAGTTATGCCAACTTTCATTTCATTTCACTTATTTATTTGCGAAAATGGGTTGTACATTCGTGTTATAAATTATTAATTTACAAGTCTCACCATAATCAGCTATATCAGCGTGCAAAGGAGAATGACAAAAACTGGGCTATTTTGTGGCACGTGTGCTTCTAAACCATTCATATATGGAAAATCTTCTTTAATTTTATAATTTTAACTATATTAATTTTATGTTAAAGCGTATTGGGGATTTTTAGTTCTAAAATAAAAGTATCTGCGTTGTTCCGGTCGTGACATCGCCATTTCATATTCAGAACTCATTAAGCATATTTCGGCAAATATTTACAGTTTCTTGCAAACTCCTTTTAATAGCGAAAAATGATATTCACAGTACAAACAATGTGTCATAGCAAAAGTTCTAATAAGCAAAATAACACCAAAATCTTATGATATTTTGAAACATGTATTGCGGTGAACTATTTTCTATAAATAATATGTTTATCCTTTTTGCTCGAAATAATATTTTGTACATGTTTTGTATTTATCGAAAATATGGGGAAAATATATTTTTATTATACTGGCATCCATGTCTTACGTCAGTTATTTTGACATGAGAACAGTCAAATTGCTTTTTCACCTATGCTAATATTTCTATATCTCTATAATATTGTGGAAAATAAGTAATTTGCTGTCCTTTAATATAGCAGCGATAGCCTAGTCGAGAGACCGACAGACTGCTACGCGGAGGGTCCGGGTTCGAAACCACAGCACGCGCAAATGACTTTTCGGAGTTATGTGCATATTAAATTGTTAATTATCGCTTGCTAAACGGTGAAGGAAAACATCGTGAGGAAACCTGCATGTCTGAGAGTTCTCCATAATGTTCTCGAAAGACATGTGAAGTCTGTCAACCCGCACTTGGCCAGCGTGGTGGACTATGGCCTTGCCCTTCTCATAATGGGAAGAGGCCCGTGCCCAGCAGTGGGACAATATAAAGGACTGATGATGATGATGACTGTCCTTTATATTGACTTGAGCAATCCTTTGTGGACCAAAGAAGTTTATTTCGTGTTGTCAAGACTCGTGGGTTGACTAAAGTATGAGACAGACTTTATTGGTAACATTAGTCTGTCGTCTGGACATAATAATAATAAAAATTTATTAATTCTCATATATCACAAAAATATACATACAGTTCTTAAAAAGTAATTTAGGTAAAATAATGAGGTGCCTGTACTAGGGTAAACCTGTGCCACAGGCGTTAAAGGCACTTACAGTAAGTGATTTTGATCTGAGTTATGAAGTCATCACAATATTTATCATAAACATATTAAACGTAATGTCTCTAAATAAAAATATACCTTCTTAGAATTATTTTAAAACTAATATGAAACCTATAATTATTTGACCACAGTCAGCAGTTCTTCGGTTTGATCATATTTCAATGTTTGTAAATACTGATAGATGCATTGTTTCGATCTTACATAACTTAGGTCATAAATAGATGTTTCTTTGTTTATTTTGTTATAAAGATAGGGACCCAGAAATGTGAAAAATCTATGAGTAAAGACAAACCTTGATTCAGAGCTTGAACTACAGACAATATCTTTCCGTCTCTTGGTGTTAGTAAGGTTGGCGTTGTACGTAAGCGCAGTGTGTTCTTTTAGTACAGTGTACAATATAAACAGTTGACGAACCGTTAGCACTTTGCATGATTCATACAGAAGGCTTGTAGAAAATCGGTAAGGTCGGCGGGTGGCCACTTTAAGAAGGGCTCTTTGCGCTCGCTCTATAGAGAGCATTAAAGATTTTCCTATACCTCCCCACGAGGTAATGCAGTATTGGATTATGGACTGACACAATGCCTTGTACATCTGTATAATGAGGTTATGGTCTAAAATAAAGCGAAGTTTTTCAAATACAAATAAAAGTTTTCGTAGCCTAGACGTTAAAGCGGCGATATGTTGTTTATAGGAAAGGGTTTCGTCCAATATAACCCCTAGATACTTAATATTAGTAGTGCTATTAATTTCCGGACAGGTGCAAATGTTGTTTGAGTTAAGATAACAGTTGTGTGCATATAAGTGAAAAGAATTATTATGCGCTTGGGGGTTACGCATACAAAATTGAACGAATTTAGTCTTATCAGTATTTAAGGTTAGTAGATTATGTTTAAGCCAATTATTTACTACGTTAAACCCTTGTTGTGCATACTTCTGAGCTTCCGTAATAGTGTTTGCTGAGAAAATAAGCGCAGTGTCGTCAGCATACGTAACAATAGTGCCATGATGTAGGTTTAGGTTACAGAGATCATTTATATACACTAGAAAGAGTGTTCCTCCGAGCACACTTCCTTGAGGAATGCCGAATTGGGGTAGTAGTAATTCGGAACTGATGACGTTGTCTATTTTGACACATTGATACCTATCCCGTAAGTAGTCTTTAAACAGTTTTAACTGTGTGCCTCTTATTCCTAAGGCCTCCAATTTGTTAAGAAGCAGTGGGATTGATACAGTGTCAAATGCTTTTGCCAGGTCTAGAAAGATGCCAATCACCTGTTGACTTTGCCCAAGTTCCTCGGAAATATAATTAGTCAAGGTGTGTACTGCATCTGCTGCGGATAATTTTGATCTGAAGCCGAATTGCTTGTGGGAGAAGAGGGAGTTATTTTCAAGATATGAAACTAATCTATTGTTTATAATTTTCTCGAGTACTTTAGATATCGAAGGTAGTAGTGAGATTGGCCTGTAGTTAGTTACCAGATCCTTTTGCCCTGATTTGTGTATGGGAATTACTACTGCCTTTTTGAGGCATTTGGGGAAGATTCCTTCGGACAGGCAAATTCGAAAAATGTGAGTTAATGGAGGTATCAGTATGTGCCTAAAGGTTTTCAGTATTGCAGTGCTAATACCGTCCCACCCTGCTGCTGAGCTATGTCTTAGTGATAGGATAATTTGTTCTACTTCACATTCATCCGGTTCTAGTAAAACAAACGACTTACCACTACTATTATATGTCGGAACGATAGAAGTTGCATTTTTTGGATTATTGTTAGATGTGCTTTGAATTTGTTCAGCCAAATTTACACCTATGTTAGCAAAAAAGCTATTGACTTTATCAGCGGAAGATAGTGGGGTACGATCTTTATATAATAAACTTGTTTCGCACTTATTTTGCTTCGACATATATGTAACAGACTTAATGTACTTCCACAATCGCTTAGTGTTATTTCCGGCTTCTGATATTTGAGATTTGTCATACTCGATTTTTGTTCTTCTTAGGATACTATTGCAGAAGTTTCTATATCGTTTATAGATTGTTTGTAGCGTTAAATTATTTGGGTTTTGCTTAGCTCTTTTATGTAGTCTATCACGGTGCCGGATGCACTTAATAAGGCCTGGTGTTATCCACGGTTTAATATTATAATTTTTATTACTCAAATTAATAAAATTGGTGTTTCTTAAAATAGCTGTTTGTATGTTGCTAATAACATAAGACATAGAAGTGGTAGCATCAGCAGAATTGTAAACTGGGCCAAAGTCAATATTGCATAAATCACGTTCTAGGTTAGTCATATTAAGTTTTGACCTTTGTCGCGGACGCGAATGATGCTTAGAATGCATTAATTCAAGCGTAAACAAAATCGCGCAATGGTCTGTTATTGTTGAGTTAGTAACAAGTGTTAAACACGGAAGCCTAGTTTTGAGCATGACGTGATCTATACATGACCCACTTTGATGTGTTGGAAATGTGTGAGTAGGCAAAATCCCATGATATGCACAAAGGTTCAGATAATCTTGGCTTCCAGCATCACAATTTTCAGATTTAATATTAATATTTAAGTCGCCAATTATAATAATATTAGGAACGGAAGATAGGCTCTGTAAAATATTATCTAATGCGTTATTAAATACTTCTAAATTTCTAAAGGAAGGAGATCTGTAAATAGCTATTATTGCGATATCCGAACCGATTTTAATAATAAGGCAATTGCATTCTTGGATAGGTGGCTCTTCGACAGTAAGGTGCAAACCTTTTTTTGTGTATACCACTATGCCATCGTTCTGGTTTAAAGATAATTTTGTGTCGTAAGCGTTATAGCCTGGTAATGTCGGTATGTTCTTATTTCTGTTTGAAAGCCAGCTTTCCGTGAGGATTATTATGTCACACTCGGTATTAAGCCTTTGTAAGAAAACGCCTAGACTATCTATGTTTTTATATATACTGCGGATATTTTGAGTTAGTATGGTTAGTCGGTTGTTGAAATCGGCAAGATAATGTCTGCAATTTTCAGTATCGCATATTTTAGACGTGAAAACTAAACTGTCATCTATATCTTTAATTAATTGATTAGCCATATGTTATAATAAAAGTAAATATGAATTAAAACTTATAGACTCTTACAAGCTAGCTCAAGACTAATATGGTAATAGGCGACGCTCTTAGGCGCCCTCATTATAATCTATGGAATTGATATACCTCGATTCTGCAATTTTCTTCGCTGGGCATTCGAGATCACCAGTTTTGTGGTTACTTGGTTTTTTAAACCGCAAGCATGTCGCACATTTCGGCGTCTCGTCTTTCTTGTTGCAATCCTTGGTCTCATGTCCTACTTCACCGCAATGTCCACACGTCTGATTGGTCTCGCGGCAAGTCTTCGCCGCATGTCCGTATTGTTGGCATTTGAAGCACCTGGTCACAAGGGTAAAGTCGCGAACGGGGCAGGACGTCCAGTTGATAAAGACTCTAGCCTGGTTTATGAGGACTTTCCTAATGTTGGCAGGTACTTCTATAACAAAGTTACATGTCGATGCATCTCTTTTACCTGATTTGTGGCTCAACTTAATGCTAGATAAGAAGGACTCACGTGACAAATTAGGTATTTTATCGGTCAAGTTCTGTTCAAAAATGCAGTCATAGACATCTTGGTCACCAAGGGCCGTCGGAACACCAACAACTACTATCCTAGGTCTTCTTTTGTGGGGGTCTTCTACCTTCAATCCCGAACTACTCAGTTGAGTTGAACGCCGGAGTTTTTCGATGTCATCCTTTGACTCGGTGCTGATAATAATGCCTCCATTCCTGGTTTTCCGCAATCCCCTCACGTGCAGTTTCATTTGCTCCGGACATATTATCTTTTGGACGAGTGTTTTGGTGTCGTCGCTAGATTTCTCCTTGTCTTTAGGATAAATTGCAATCGAACTTAGATTTGAAGGTCGCAGGTGACTGGATTTATTGGTCTTAACTACATCGGCAAAGGAAATATTTTGGGCTGCAGGTTTTGAGCAAGATTCTTGTATTGTCTCCGTAATCGACTTTTTGAAGTCATCAAGACGTACGGCAAGGTCTTCTCTCTCTTTTCTAGCGTCTAGAGATGTTTTAATCATGATGGCCCTTTCTTTTAGTGACTGGTAGTGCACAGCCATCTGGGAAACACCCTTTCCAACTTTTCGCGCCAGAGCATTGATGTTTAATTTTTGCTCTGTGTTCAGCTTACCGTCAGCGGCAATCTGGCACACTTCATTTAGGGCTACTTCGATGGTCGACATCCAAAAATTGATGTCGTTAGAGGTGAGGACCTGTAACTTATCCTCGGCGCCATGTTCTTGTGGCTGAGGAGTGCTTGGAGGACTGCGACACGTCTTTGTGCTTCGGTTGAAAGGGCTATTTTCAATGTTAGCCATATTTGATGTCGCTCACTTGTGAATCATAGTTTTTTTGCACACTTCACTTAAAGTTATATCGGTACTAGGTCACGTAATTAATAAATGTATTTAAACATGTAAATATAAATATTGCAACTTAGACACGTCTACTTTGTCTGAACTGCGAAATATATGTGACAAGCCCCTGCCCGGGCGGAAGCCCGTGCACCTCATTTCATTTCAACTCCATTGAACTGCACTGACTTCCACTCTCTGCATTCGCGTCCGTTGCAGAGTTTGGCGAATGGCCTTAGGGGAGAGCGCAAGTCGTGTAGATCCCTAAGGCAAGGCTGGTGGACTATCCTTCCCGAGGTTGCCGCCCGTTCTTGGTCTGGTTCCCTATGAAACAGACGTAACGAAAACCTCCAGCCGCCCTCACCCACACACATGCACAAGCACGTACACACATACATTCACTACACTAACCCAATCATTCATACGGACGCGCACACACACACATACACACACCACACCTACATAGAAACACATACACATACGCCCACGCACACGCTCATACGGAGCCAAAACAAAAACAAAAAAAAGATGAATGTGAAACAAAATAATAAACTACCCCAGGAGGGTACCAGCGTCCGTGACGCTGGAGAATCCCTCCCTGCACCCTCGGGTCCAGGCTGCCCCACGTATTCTGGGGGGGGCAATGTTTCACGTGAGCGAAGTTTAGACCTGCACGACCTGGCAAATGCCATGCCTCGTGCAGTACACATAACCAACACCTCCTGGACGGTTGTACCGCGTCGAGCAGACGAACGCCGCAAGGCAAACGTCAGCTCCGCTGCAACCGTATCCGGTAGAGGTAAACACCGCGGAAAGCGCTCCCGTCATCATAGACGTCAGCGTGAGTACGCAGCGCACGCGGGAGGTAGCGAACCGACAACGTCGGCGAACGCACCCCCCGCGGGAGGTAGCGAACCGACAACTTCGGCGAACGCACCCCCCGCGGTAGGTAGCGAACCGACTACATCGGCGAACGCACCCCCCGCGAGACAACCAACAGCTGGCGCAACGCACCAGCGCGGACATCCGCCCTCAGCCAGCGCGATGAGGGAACCGCCCAGGACGAAGCATTCGGCAGGACGCGGCGCGATTGGTGGACGCAGCAGCTCAGGCTTGCAAGCGGAAACCACGCGGACGGCGAAGAGTGAGCCTTCGGGCTCGCTCCCGCCGGCTGCACGCGCCGCTCCGGCCGGTGCAGCGCCGGGCACCCCCCGTCGCGCCCCCTCGACGGCAGTCGGAGATGCGGAACCAACAGCCCCATGGGGCACAACCGGGCCACGCCGCAAACGCGGCCCCAGAAAAGGCGGACCCAGGCACGCACCGACCAATCCGGCGCTCTCGGGACGGCCCACTTCGGCGACACCGTCGAAGAGGAACCGTCACGACGACACACCACCAAGCGCCACGACGAAGCGTGCGAGAGTGGACGCAACACCGAAGAGGGCAACGATGAGCTACGCCGATGCGACTAACTCGCATCTGATGGTGGCCGTCGTTGCCACTCCACCCACAGACCTGACGGTGGAGCAAGCACGGCAGCTCGAGCTCTCCATAGAGGAGCGCATCTTGGAAGCAGCCTTTGCACCACCGTCAAATAACGAGCCCGCACTCGCGCCATCCTTTAGAGGCAAACCGCTTGCAGCAGGAGGAGTCCTGAAGCTATGGTGCGAGGACGAGAAATCGCTGGCGTGGCTCAAACGAACGGTAGCGGGACTGCAGTCACCGATCGAAGGAACCAGGCTGGCTGTCATCGGGCAGACGGACCTCGCGAAGCGCGTTCGCGCATCGCTCTGGCTGCCGAGGTCGACCAGCCTGGAACTCCCGAAGATCCACCAACTCTTAGCTGCCCAAAACCCATGGTACGCTGTCCAGACGTGGCAACTGTACAGCGCTACCATGCAAGAGCACGGCCTATACTTGTCCCTGGGCATCCCCGAATCGGAGGTCCCGAGAATCGAGGCGCGCGACCGCCGAGTCTCCTTCTTCACCGGCAGCGTGTACGTACTGTTCCACGCTGCCGGGGCAGGGGCTGGCGGGACGGTTGCCGCGCCCAGGGAAATACCGCCCGCAAGCGGGCATGCACAGGAACGAGAGACAACATCAGCCGTTCCCAGCACGTCGGGCACAGCCCGCGCACACACAACGCCCGCAGTGACAATGAGCGCTGTGACGGCAGTTGACGACGAGCACGACTCGTCTGACGGGGAGTCCGTGGACAGCAATGTTCTCGGATCATCGTCAGACTAGAGTCGTACAGACCAACCTCCAGCACAAGCAAATCGCAACGGCTACCCTACGCAGGCTGCTGGAGGTTAACCACCACACAATAGCCCTAATCCAGGAGCCGTGGATTAGAGGCGACACCATATGTGGACTTAACAACATCGGAGGTAAGATATTGCACTGGAGCTCGGCATCTAAGCCGAGAACATGCATATACATTCCCCGAACAATACCAGCATTGCTGCTGACTAACTTTTGTTCTAGAGATCTCACAGCCGTGGGTATACGAACAGGGCCCAATGATCAGATGCTTGTACTAGCTTCGGTCTACATGCCCGGTGATGAGGAGATCCCATCGAAGGAGCTGGCCGAGCTGGTGCAGCACTGTGAGGACCACGGCTGGCCAATAATACTCTCGGCAGATGCTAACGCCCACCATCCACTGTGGGGGAGCCCCGAGGCAAATAGACGAGGTGAGATCCTAACTGAATACATCTACACAACAACACTAACGGTAATCAACAAAGGCTCAGAGCCCACATTTGTCAGCTCCAGATATCAAACCATAGTAGACATTACACTGGCATCGGATGGGGCCGCGGAACTTGTCACGAACTGGCATGTGTCCGCCGAACCATCCTTTGCCGACCACAGACGTATCTGCTATGACATACGAGTGCAAGAGAGGGTCATACAACCAAAACGCAACCCACGCAATACCGACATTGCGAGATACAAGACCCTGCTCGAACAAGAAATAGCCATGTCTAATTTCAACGACATGAACACAAGCACTACACACATAGAACACAACACTAATTTACTAACAAAATGCATACAACGCAGCTACCAACAAGCCTGCCCCACCACACTACCGAAAACGAGTAGCAAAACCCTATGGTGGGGATCGGAACTGGAGAAACTCAGGCGCAATCTGAGACAACTCTTCAACCGGGCCAAAAACACAAGGAAAGACACGGACTGGGACAAATACAAAGAAGCCCAGTCGCACTACAAGAAACGCATACGATTCCGCAGGGGAGAATCCTGGCGAAATTTCTGCACCAACATTAATTCCACATGCGAGGCAGCCAGGGTAAAAAAGATCCTATCCCAGGACAGCAACAAGACCCTAGGCTCCATAAGAAAGCCTGATGGCACCTACGCAACCACAGACATGGAAATAAGCCAAATACTAATCGAAACGCACTTCCCAGGTTGCACAGTGACCGAAGACTGTGATTGGGAAGAATCAGAACACAGACCACCGACCCAGACAGACTGGACGATAGCCAACAACATGGTTACCGGGGACCGGCTGAAATGGGCAATTAACAGCTTCCAGCCGTATAAATCTGCAGGCCTGGACGAAATAACACCAGCACTCCTACAATGGGGCTGCACAACGATTGTGCCACAGCTACTCAGCATATATAGAGCATCTATAGCGCACAATTACATACCACGAAGGTGGAGGGAAGTAAAAGTCATATTTCTCCCAAAACCGGGCAAAACGGATTATACGCAAGCAAAATCGTTTAGACCTATCAGTTTGACCTCCTTCTTGCTAAAAACGCTGGAAAGGCTCGCTGACAGATACCTGCGGGAAGGCGCACTGCTACGCAGACCACTACACCCGCATCAACACGCCTACAGAAGTGGTAGATCAACGGAATCAGCGCTTCACTCCGTAGTGGGGACCATAGAGACAGCGCTATCTGACAAACTAATGATCTTAGGCGCCTTCATTGACATAGAGGGCGCCTTCGACAAGACTAAATTCACCAGCATTAGCCGTGCCCTTAACAAGTTCGGAGTTGAACAAACCGTCAGTGGATGGATTGATCAACTCCTGAAACAAAGGGCTATTCAGTTCACGGTTAATACCACCACAAGGGGGATAGTAGCAAAAGGCTGCCCACAGGGAGGGGTCCTATCACCCCTGCTCTGGAACATAGTGGTAGACGATCTGTTGAGAAATCTGAATGACAAATGCTTCTTCACGGTCGGCTACGCAGATGATATTACCATCCTAATCAAAGGAAACTCAGAAGACATGATCCATTATCGGATGCAAGCAGCGATCAGGATCATGGAACAATGGTGCAACCACCATGAACTGACGGTCAACCCAAATAAAACGGAGCTAGTACTTTTCACCAACAAAAGGAACATCCGTATGACCAGAAAACCAAAACTTTTTGGCACGGAGCTTAACTTATCGAGTGAAGTCAAGTACCTGGGCGTAACACTCGACCACAAGCTCAACTGGAATAAACACATCACCACTAAAACCACAAAAGCATGTACAATCTTCTGGCAGTGCAGGAGAATAATAGGCAAGAAATGGGGTCTAAAACCATTCATCACCCTATGGATCTACACTGCCATAATACGCCCCATGCTCACATACGGTGCAGTAGTGTGGTGGCCACGCACTCAACTAAGCACAGTCAAGAGCAAACTGCAGAGCATACAACGCCTCGCCTGTTTGGCCACAACAGGCTGCATGAAAACAACTCCAACGGCGGCACTGGAGGTGCTTCTCGACTTGCGACCACTGCACCTCATCATCCAGCAAGAAGCAGGTGCCGCTGCGATCCGGCTCGATAAGTTCGGGCTGTGGAGGAGAGATGACCGCATAACCCACGCACGCCTGAAAAGGACGTTAACAAACGAGATCCCGATGCTAGATGCAACGTGTGATCTCATACCTAAAACCTTTGTCTTTGACAAAAAATACCGCATACAACTGCAAGAAGAGCACAAGGATAGTTCTGGTATACACGAAGTTAGAGTATACACAGATGGCTCAAAAACAAAGTATGGGACGGGTGCCGGAGTGTTCTCCCATGACTTGAATATCAATCTCTCAACATCGCTTGGTAAACTCAACACCATCTTCCAAGCTGAATGCGTTGGGATAACAAGGGCGGCGACGGCGATCGCGGCCAGAAAAGTGAGCAACCTGTCAATACGCATCATCACAGACAGCGCCTCAGTACTACAAGCTCTCGATGGCAACTGCTTTAATAGCGGCCTAATTATGGAGTGCCACCAAGAGCTGCAGAAAACTGCAACGAGAAATCGGGTCACGCTCCAGTGGATACGAGGACACAGTGACTCCACGGGCAATGACGCAGCAGACCAACTGGCAAAGAAAGGATCGGACACGACAACTCTAGGACCCGAACCAATTGTTCCGATACCGTTCAACCAACTAAGAACATGGTTACGCGAGAGAACCCTACAACAACACGAAAAAGAGTGGGCAGAGATAAAAGAGTGTAGGCAATCTAAAGATGCCTTTCCTCAATTAGACAAACGACTCTCGCAAAAACTGTTGCACTCCAACAGGAAAACACTCAAGCATCTGACTGGCATAATAACCGGCCACTGTCCACTAAACAAGCATCTCTACAACATCGGAGTCACGGACAGCCCACTATGTAGGGGCTGCATGGGGACCGAAGAAACACCCGCTCATATAATCCTACATTGTACCAGCGTGAGCGACCAACGGACGAAGTTCCTGAACAACCCCAGAACCATGAGCGAAGCCATACGCAATCCTGGTCAACTCATGGCCTTCTGGAAGGAGCTTGCATGGTATGAGTAGCAGGCGACTACCACGTCACTGCTAACGCACAATGGCCCAATTAAGTGGCTAAGTGCGGAAAACACCTGTCCAACTAACTAACTAACTATGTGACATAGAACAACTAGCCGTGGTGAGGTTTGCGGTTGTGTTAACTCTTCCTTTGCAGTACCTCGGCAGCAATACGTCCGTTCTTTGGATAAGTTATGTCATTCGGCGGTCAATATTTTGACATCATGGATAGCACCAGTCTGTGTAAGTGTTGTTTACTTCTCTTCTCAATTATTACAATTATCTCGTGTTCTCCTCAGCGAATATTCAGACGGACTTTAATTCTTTGTTTCAGGAATTGACTGGAGTCTTACGTTTAGAATGCTGCACATTAATTGAAGCTGTTGTAATTTCTACCTGTTGTATTTCATACCTGCACCACATTATGGTATCCGATATACAAGCTCCTGCTTCATTTTTAGATGATTTGCTTTATTATTTAGATTGCTTCATGATTTATTTGAAGAAGATTTATTATAACAAATGAAATGAAAAGTAACATAATAACCGTGTTTCTTTTACCTATTAAGCATAAAACAGTGTAGTTTTAATGCCAACTTTGTAATAAGGTCCAAAAGAATGAGCTTATCTTTTGCGAACTAGCCTCACTGAAAATCTCATTAATTGTAGCATATGGTTTGAGAATTCTCAGTAAGAAATATATCAGACTAAAAAAATCCAAAGTAATATAATGTACAAGCGTTTGCTTCGTAGCTCCACTCGTTGTGACATCCTTTTTTCTATATATAATATACATAGAGCCTTATAATAAATGCCGGTAATATGATTAAATCATATCATCATCGTCCTAGCGTTCAACGCCTGGGAGCCCTGGGACCGCTTACTAGACTAACCAGATATGACAGAATATTAGCTTTTCCACAGAGCTACTACCGTCTGACCGCCACAACCCAAAGGGATAGCGATATTGTATGGTTTAGACCAGTACCCGTTTATTTGAGGGCACTGACTCCCCGTAACGACGCGCGATGGTGAAAGATCTTCATGACAACTGGGACCGACGGCTTAACGTCTACTCTCCGCACGGGCTATAATTAACTAATTTGCTACTACTAATATGATAAAATCTTATAACTATAACGAAACTTAACCTCGAAATATTTGAAATCTTAAATGTCTGATTTCTAAGAACTGCTGTCGAATTTCGTATTTATTTTTGCCTGATTTAATTACGATTATATTTTCCATTACATAACTGGTCAAACCATCAAGAAGCAAGATTAGCCCAACTTCCATACAAAATTGGTAATTCTACTTTAAAAGTAAAAGGTCATTACATAACATTATAGAAAATATTACAGATTATTGACATGCTCTTACTTGATATTACAAAAACAAAAATTGTCAGATAAAACGTCAGTTATATTATAACTTAATATAAACATTAAACAGATATAAAATGTCTTGATATAATATCAAATGTATCTTAATAAATAATAATAATATGTCACGAAATAATTAAATTACATTACAAATAATTATTAAAATAATATATCATAGCTAATAACATTAATTAACATACAATATTATATATATTTCAATTTACAAAATTTACTTCATCCAGATATTCTTTAACGCTATAATAGGCTTTATTGATTAATAGTTTTTTTTATGATCTGCTTGAATGAATAAAAATTTGATTATTCAAGGAATGACTTCGGTAAATTTCATTGGAATCATACAATATACACTATTATTCAGTAGTGTTGTTTTGCAGGGAATCGAATAAGTAGTTTGTGTCTACGGCTATTAAATGTCTCACACAGATGGTAATTTTTCCTAACAAATAACATAACTTCGTATATACAAGGTAGGGTAAGCAGATTCAGTTCCTTAAAATAGGGTCTACAGCTATCTGTTGGCTTCAGTTTACAGATAGATCTGACAAACCTCTTATGTGCTTTAAGTGCAACTTCTTTATCTACTGAGTTACCCCAAAACATGACTCTATACCTTAAAAGAGGTGTAACATGGTGTAATCGTGATACGCTGTAACCACGGTTGCTCTATTAACTGTACTAGATAAAATGATTGATATGATGAGATAAAATATAAAGCGCATATGAAAACTGATTCAGTTTTGAGCATAGTGAATCTATATGAGAAGTCCAATCCAAACGTGAGCCAATGACTTAACCTAAAAATTAGGTCTCTTCAACTTTGTCAGTGTAATGTCCTAAATAATGTATGTCCATATTATTCAATTTATTAATTTTATTTCTAAATGTCATATATTTTGCTTTAGCTAAATTTATATTTAAATTGTTAGATGTCAAATTCGATTTTTAGGCTGTCATTGCCAGTAAATATGATCGTATTATCATCCGCGAAAAGAACTGTTTTATGATTTATAAATCTTGGCATGTCGTTGATATATAGTAAAAATAACAGTGGGCCCAGCACGCTTCCTTGAGGAACTCCGAATATTACCTCTCTAGGTACGGATCTATAATTTGTTAATTGTTTTGTCACTGGGTATATTCTGGTAATCTGAGTGGCCTGGGTTCTATTATCAAGATATTACTTAATTAAATCCTGTGCATTACCCCGAATTCCATATGCATACAGTTTACCTAATAAAATCTCAGGAAAGACACCATGTGAGACACAAAAATTTATTAAATGGCTTAATATATGCGATAGTTTGAGTGGTATATATTTTAATGTTTTACAAGATATTTCATCAAAACCAGTACTGTTGGTGTTTTTTTAAATTAGTAATGATTTTATATAGAAGTCATTTGGAGATGCCGGGTGCATAAATATTGATTTATGATAATTGGGAATAGTAATTTGCGGTGGTCAGAAACTAGCTGTGTAACTTGATTTACGATAAAGTCATTAAAAGAGTTAGCAATTTGTATAGGATCACTAATAACATTTTTATCAATATTCATATTTATAATGAGATCTTTAGGTAATTTAGACTTTTTACTATTTATAACGTCCCAAGTGGCTTAACATTTGTTTTGGGCGTTATTAATGTAGTCAATGTTTCGGGATTTTTGCGTTAATTTAATAATTTTGTTGAGTCGAGATGATAATGTCATGTAACGCATTTTATTACCTTGACTAAGTCTTTTTCGACATTACCATAAAAGATTTAGTTTTTGCTAACAACACAGTTTTATGCCTCTAGTAATCCAATTTGGTCGGTGTTTGGCTGATATTCTTATTAGTATTCTCGGAAAGCACAGGTTATAAAATAGGCGAAATAAGTCATAAAATTTATTGAAAGCCGTGCTAGGATCTTCATCGTCTAAAGCATTAGAAAAGCTTAAAGAATTGATGTAGTATTTAAATTTAATTATATTCTCCATGCTCTAATCACCCTTTTTAATATACCAAAATTTATACGAACAATTCCGTTTCACAGGACAAGTTAAGAACTGTGCGGTGTGATCTGATAGGACAAAATCAATAATTATCGTTTTACCTCCCCTTATATTGTAAATAAAATTATCAATGCAAGTCCCACTTGAAACCCATGTAAAGTGTGGAAAAAATCTACTGAATCAGTTCTTTTATTAGTAATGTTAATGTTAATATCACCACATAAAATTATTTTCTTTTAGTTATAGCATAAAAGGCTTAAAATACGACTTAACATGAAAAAGAATTTGTTTATGTCCACTTTGTTTGATTTTGGAGGCCTTTATATGCACAATATGTATATACTAGAGGACGCCAGCAGCTACGCCTGCATTTTTTTAAATTTACCCGTTTTGGCCGATCCCGTGGGAATTTCGGGAAATCTCTTCTTAGTGCACTCCTACGGGCCCCAAGGAACATACATCCCAATTTCAGCTTCCTGCGCCCAATAGTTACGGCTGTAGCGTGTCTGTCAGTCAGTCAGTAACGCAAGGATTTTATATATTAAGATTATGATCAACTAGTTCAACGCCTGAACATTCGATTACATTCTCAAGTGAATATTCAATTTGGTTAAATTCTAATGAATCATGTACCAATGCATGAGAACCACCATGGCGGCTTTTTCGACAAAACACAGAGCCCAACACATAATTTGGTACATTTAAAATATTTTTAAATGTACGAAAGCGGCGGTAGCCCAGTGGTGTACGTAACGGACTGCCGAGACGATGGTCTCGGGTTCGATCCCCAGGTACCTCGGGCACACACCTCTGACTTTTCGAAGTTATGTGTGTATTAAAAATGTTAATTATCGCTCGCTTAATAATGTGCCCGGTAGATGGCAATAGGCTCGCCCCCTATTACATTGGGACCGAAACATATCTGGCGAAGTGTGGGTGTGTAATACACTTCTGCCTACCCCTTCGGGGATAAAAGGCGTGAAGATATGTTATGTAAAATATTTTTGTCATTTTCCGTCATATTATGCTCAGTTAAACATAAAACTCCTACAGGCTTTTGATCATCCCTGTGTGTAATACACCTCTGCCTACCCCTTCGGGGATAAAAGGCGTGAAGATATGTTATGTAAAATATTTTTGTCATTTTCCGTCATATTATGCTCAGTTAAACATAAAACTCCTACAGGCTTTTGATCATCCCTGTGGGACGCAAGTGTGATTGCTACGAGATCAGATTTAGATATCAAACCATTTATATTTTGACTAGGTATTGCCCGCGGCTTCGCACGCGTTAAATTCGGGGTAACACATATCTTCTTTCAGTCTCAATTTGTGTGAAGACACTCCTGATTTTTTCTAAACACTTCAGAAACAATATAGGGTAAAAAGTAACTCGGTTAGTATCCATGACATTATCTGCCGAAAGGTACATAATAACATCACCTTTCATACTGACAAATGTCATGTTCCAATACATGTGCAATATACAGGGTGTCACAAGACCCATCACCAAGCCGAAGTCTACTCGTTGTGGACATCATTCCAAGTGATACTAACCAAAAATAATACCTGGGAAACGATTTTTTTTAAGCTTTCACATTTTTTAAACCACAATTAAAAGCGCGCGCGTGCAATGCTCAAAATACCTACTTATCCATGGGGTCATAAGGCATCTAAAGAACATATTGGCGGGGTAAATGCACCGATTTTGTACCTAATTAGAAAAAATCCATACTAACTTTGAGCATCAATATCTTCCGAACAGCGGCTTCTGGCAGCGCAGATAGCTTGTTGAAGAGCCAATTTGGCTTGGCGGTAAGCTTCGTACCGCTCTTCCTCCTCTTCAGGAATACGCAGGCGTCGTCTCCTATACCTGGTGTAACGGCGACGGATTGTCAAGCAATTTTCGCACAGGTGAGCAATATCATTTGACCACCAGTACACCTGGGGGCGCCTGTGACGGGATCGAACGCGTGGCATAGCCGCATCGCAGATTTTAGTCAATGTTGACCTAAGCCACTGCGCATCCTCCTCAACATCAACTTCTCCTCCAGGAAGGGAATTGCGGATCCAAGACGCAACGATGGAAGCTTCCTCCAGGGCTTCCCTATTTAGATGTGTTCGGGCCCATCGTGGGCCATTGTGACTTAGAATAGCCGCGTGTTGGCTGCGCTCGGTTTGATTGGAAACGTCGAATCGTATGTAGCGGTGATCCGACAAAGTCTCCACTTCTTGTTCCACTACCCAGTGCTGGACAAGACGCGCTAGAGCAGGACTTGCGAGCGTTATATCAACAATGGACTCACCTTGCCATCTTACACACGTGCTAACCGATCCTTGATTTAGAACAGAGAGCCCTGTGGTCAGTGCCGAATCGTCCAAGATCTCTCCGCGTCGGTTTGTAATGCGGGAACCCCATGCTGCAGATTTGGCATTGAAATTCCCGAGCATGAGGACCTGTAGAGGATGACATCTGCTGACAACCGCACCCACATCTCGAAGGAAGGTTTCAAACTCTGCGAGGCTCCTATTGGGCGAGAAATAAATGCCTATCACGTATATGTTGCCCAGGAGGACAGCAACCCAGCCATGACCCCTAATTACGTTCTCAGGAGCCCTGCCGATAATCGCTACCAAGCCATCTGTATCCCCAGTCCAGTTTTCTCTTGAGGGCACGAAATATGGCTCCGCTACGACCACCACATCAATTGACCACTGCACCATACTTTGGAGTAAGAGATCTTGAGCCCTGGCGCAGTTGTTGATATTACCTTGGAGAAACTGGATTGTCATACTTATTTGAGATCCACTTCCTCTTCTATCCCCTCCTCGGTACTGGTTTGTACCCGATGAATGGCCGAGTGCGCAGTAGCTGTAACGCTACCGACACTCTTTTTCGTTTTCGTAGCCCGTGCAGTGCAAGTATTTGCACCGACTTTCCTGCGGCTTCGCACAGATTACAGTGCAGCGCTGCAGAGCATCCACCAACTTTGTGGCCAGTTTGACCACATCGATAGCACTCATCACTACGGTCAATATTAGAAGTGCAGAAAACCCTGACATGGCTTTCCTGGAGACACTTGAAACATCTTCTTGTTTTGGGTTGCAACAGTTTTACACGTGCTGCAACCCATCCGACCTGTATGTGGCCATCAGTGACCAATTTTTTGCCCACTGCGATTGGACAACGCACCCATGCCGTGCCCAGACCATTGGGATCTAGGCGAACCTCGCCTACCTTCACCTGATCGCCGGGACACTGACAGATCTGGGCGATGGTTGCTGCAACTTCTTCTTTAGTTATGGAGTCATCCAGCCCACTAATACGCACTTCTGCGTTCTTGGTGGGTCTAGAGACCCGTACGTCTTCCTCCTTAAGTGTCTCTCGAATTTTGGTAGCCAGTGTGTCCGCCATTGGTTCGCTAGTGGCACCAGGAATCTCCAAGATACAGGCACCTGTGGCTGCTCTCTTAAATTTGAGACCCTTGAAACCCTGCATGCCCAAACTGGCTATGTCCACCTTGGACCTAGCCTGTTTTAGAATCGAAGCGTACGTCACACCTCTTTCGATCGCTTCAGGCTGCAGAGTAATAACTACAGCTGCTGATTTTGGAGGACGAAGACTGGGAAGTTTTGTTAGGTTTTGCTTCGCCAGATGCAAGTGAGCGTTTTCTTTCTTCTTTTTCTTCTGTTTTTGGACCGTAGTCCATGTTCCGCTATTGTCTACTATTGGTATTTCGTAAGAGGAAGCCATAGCAGTCGTAGTAGTCGAGGGTTTTGTCTGCGGTTGCTTGGCGGCAGGTTTTGGGAGCGCAGATGTAGAGGTGGTTGTGATGATATCTGTATGCGACGATGGCGTGGCTTTCAACGTTGGCAACGACATTTTTCCCTTTCCTTTCTTGCCAGGTTGAGAGCTGGGAGAAGGATCTTTTGGGTTTTCGTTGGCCTTAGGTTTGGTATTCGGAGGAAGCAGTCTTCCCTCCAACTCAAGCGATTCCAGGCGCGCGTCAACTATTGTGCCCACTTGGAGCATGATCGCGTTAGACCTAGGCTTCTATAAGGGCGTAATTAATTTGACCTGTATATATAATATGATTTTGTAAAGATTTGACTTTTTTTTTCTAACTAAGCCAATGACACTGTCAGTGACTTTTTCTATTTTACCCTAACTAAATGTGATTCATTATGTGTGAAATATTTTGTTTAAAATTGACCCTGAAGTTAAATTTTATTTCTAATCTGCTAGTTAACTCACTTATTACTGCAGCCTGCTCTCGATTGGTGATTTAATATAATTATGTAACTGAGCATACTGGTCTCGTACCTCTCTTCAATTTGAGATGCCCTAATTTGGTTTGGAAGATTTTAGACGAACACTTGACAATCGTGATAATTTTCTAAATAATAAGCATATAACTTCCAAAAGTCTGAAATACGTAACGTGGTTTTGTATTCGAAAACCATTACGTGTTAATGATCTCGTCATTGACCCTATCATTGCATAATAGGTAGTGATTATTAGTGATATAATGAATATCTGACCAGAATTGCCTAGAAAGACTGAGAAAAGTTTGCAGAGGGCAATGGAAGCGTGATTGTATGCATCCAGTTATTGTTCTAAGGCAATCAAATCTCTGACATATGTAAGATACTGTGTTTCACTGCGATGAATTTACAAGGTACAACTTACCTGGTGATCTTCTCTGGATGTCAGGCTTAGAGCTAAATTAGACACACACACAGATCTAAACTTGGCCAATATTAGACTGAATGAAGTATCCACTTAGCTGTTCCTCCAAACTGATGTCTTCAGGACACGATGCACGTGGACGTCGACACCCAAATTTTTGTAAATGTTCAATATGTCACAGTTTTATTACAACCCTTGCCGGTGGTGATCAAAAGCGGCAATTTATAAGATTTTACAATACAATTCGCGAAGCTTTAACCATGTGCTTTTCAAAAGGCGATATTTTACGAGACGACAAAACTAGTTAATTTTTCAAGTCAAGAAGCGAAAGTGATGTGTCATCTTACAGTGTGACCAGAGTAAAAAATTACAATAGACAAAATAATGATACCAACTAATATTATCGATTCAACTTATCATAGACAATATTTCTATTTCAAACAATATCAATTGTTCCCCTTAAAAAGGTAATTTAAAAATATATTTTTTATCGTAACTTATTTACTAGTGTTTAAGTATAAGCTGGATTTATTCACATATTTTACTTTATCTGGGGATTTATCAACATTCAATTGATGTTCATTCTGAGTAAACCAAATCTAAGGATTTATTGCATACATTATCGATATTTTATCGAAATTCATTTTGAGTAAGCACATCACTAGTATAGTTAAAATTAACGACAATTTCGAAGATTTGACATTACGAGTTAATTTTTCAAGTCAAGAAGCAAAAGTGACGTGTCATCTTACAGTGTGACCAGAGTCAAAAAATTACAATAGACAAAATAATGATACCAACTAATATTATCGATTCAATTTATCATAGACAATATTTTTATTTCAAACCTCCACCCGCCCCGGACTGGCCTACCGGTCCGCTAATAGGTTGGTAGACGTAACAAACTAACAACGTTACAACCGCTCTCCTCAGAAGCGAATCGTCCACCAAGACCTCAGCAAATCGGGGAACTCCATGAGCCCCAGTTACCAAACAAAGAATGCGCCCCCTGCGCCATCTGAGTAGCGGAAGGTTAGCCTCCTTAATCAAAACGTGGTCTCCAATCTTGGGTGGATCGGTCTTGTTGTTCCACTTAACGCGTTGCTGGAGTATATGCAAATATTCAAAATTCCAGTGTTTCCAAAAGCTCTGAGTAATCTAGCGTACCAATTCAAATCGCGAGAGACGATTAAGTCTCGTATCAATATACTTAGGGGTACTCAAGCAAGGCGACAAGTGGGCGATCAAGCAAGAAATGGCCCAGCGTAAGGGCTTCCAAATCATTCGGATCTGAGGAGATCGGGCACAATGGCTTCGAGTTCAAAACGGCCTCAATCTTACAAAACACAGTTGCGAGTTCCTCAAATGTAAGGATTGATTCACCAATTGTCCTGCGCAAGTGCGTCTTGGCCGATTTTATAGCGACCTCAAATATACCACCCCAGTGTGGACAATTTGTTGGGGAAAACAACCAATTTATCCCACTTCGGGCAAGCTTATTGCCTATATTAGCCTTGTTGGTTTCAAGGAAATTAACTACGTAATTCAAATAATTATAAGTGCCCTTGAAGTTAGTGCCGCAATCAGAACGGATCAAGGAAGGCAGCTCTCTGCGGTCGTGATTCACCAAGCGCAGGCCGAACAGACAGGAAGGGTAGCTTCGTAATAATCCGACCAGAACGGAGTCGACCAGTATTGTTCTGGAAGAACAACTCGCATTCCTCATGTTCTGGATTCAAACGAGCAGCTTAAGGGGGCTCGTCTACCTCCCAAAACCTCTGAACCACATCAGAGACAGCGGAGCCTATCGCCAACAAATTATCAAGTTCGGTTGGAGGGGGGTCCCTAGGTACAGGTCCCATCAAAGCAAATCCAAATATGGTCGGGATGGCAGTCAAACTATTTGGCACCAAGACCCGTTTCCCACCAATCAAAATACCACCGAACACATCAGAGCCAATCAACAAATCGATTTGTCCCGGTGTGTCAAATCTGGGGTGAGCCAGTTCCAATCCCGATGTCAAATACACCACAGCAGCGGGTAGCTGTTTCTGTGGATGCATACCCAAAATATTCTTCGGCACAATAGCCGAGGTTTTAATCCTCGGGTGTGAAGATTCAACAGGGGCAAACAAAACCTTAACTTTCCCTTCAACAGTAGATGCTACGTCACCAATTCGGAAAAGAACCCATATTTAATTTAACCTGCCCTACCAAATAAGTGGAAACAATGCAACCTTGTGAACCTGTGTCCAATATAGCGCGGACAACAACAGAGGCCCCCGTGGGTCCCCAGACCCTAACAGCAACCGTTGGTAGGATAACGGTCTCAATGGGGGAGGTTGGCGTTAAAGGGCAGGAGTCAATGACCTATTTTTGCCTGGGCGGCGACCGTTGGCCAGGACCAGGCAAATCAAAATAAGGGTGCGGTTTGAAGTCCTCAAAGGCGCGGTGATTCGATCCACGCGCCATCTGTGGAGGATCATAATAACACCCGCCCAAAACGAGGTGGGCGCGAGTCAAGGCGGGGACGCTCCGCCAAAGGATGGGAATACCTGGGGCAGCAGTCATGGTGCTGATGACGCTGAACAGTCGCACATTCTGGTGCACGAGAGAGAGGAGGCGTGCGCACGCTTCGGTTCTCCAAGCGGGGTGAGCGGCGATCAAGTGAGCGATGCGACTCTCGGCTGCGTGCCGGTGAGCCTCGGCTGTCACCTTCAAAACACCCGCCCGTGCGTTGCGTCGTCTGGTTGGACAAGCGGCCTACCTCTCTGGCATTCATGCAGAGAATGTCCAAATGCTGTCCTCCACAATGAAGACAAGAGTGAGAGTTTGGGCAGTCTCGCTGGTAGTGGGATCCCAAACATGAGAAGCAAAGGCGGCGGCATTCGCGATGCGCCTACGAGAGGCGACATGAAGGGCCAAGAATGCTCTACAACTGGCCGTTCTGTGCCCCGTGGCCTTACAGTAAGAGCACTCCGCTGGACTCTGCGTGACTGCAAAGCGAGGAGGGCGCCGATCAACATTTCCTCGGGTGTAAACGCGAGCCTGCTCCTTAACATTGGGCGGCTGCGACTTAGCCGGCGTGTCACCACCGGAGTTGTCCAAGACCCGGCACTCGTCCTCCAAAAGCTTCTCTAAGTCTGCAAAAGGGGGCAGATGTGTCGCACTATCCCTACCAAAGCGCTGCTCAAACCGCGACCTTAGGTCGGCAGGCAGCTTCTTGAGCACTATATGTACCAGCAGGTAGGACCATTGGTCCACGGCAGATCCAAGCACTTAAGCACTTATTGCCACCAATAGCTGGTTCAAAAGTTGGGTGCGCAACCCAAAGACCCGGGTGAGCATGGGCAAATTCAAAATCTGCTCAATATGGGTGGCTGCGAGGCCACGCTTGTTGTGGTACCTGCGGGTGATTAGGTCCCGAGCCGTCTGGTAGGCCTCGTCAGACACGGGCAGATGCTGGATGACGCCTTTGGCCTCCCCATCCAAAACCGACATTCAGTAGGCCAATTTCTGTGCCAGCCGAAGGTCAGCCATGTTAATAAACCCTAGGTAGCTTCCAAGGCAGCCATCAAAATGTGGGAGGTCTAGCGTGGGAAGCCGACTCAATAGTCCCGGTGCTGTCCTAGGAAGCTCCTGCTTCAAAACGGGTTCCCCGTCCCTCTCGGCCATTAACTGCCTTGCATAGTCGGAGACAGCATCATATAGGTGCAATATCTGGGCATAGTCCTCACTGACTTTATTTCGCTGATCCACGGTGAAGTCAACAATTGAAACTTCGAGACAGCAAGCGCTGTAAGTACAAAATTGCTGTTCTTTCATTCTCACTTGCCAGCCGATCATTGATCTGCTCAAATCTTTATAATAAGGCCTGCTGGCGATCAGGCCGGTTTACCAGAGTACTGGCTGAGGCAAACCAGCGCAAATGTGATGAAATGGCACCCGCAGCCACACGCAAGTCCTTGATAGCCGACAAATAGCCGATCGGTTGGCGCAGCGGGCGTGTAAGCGACTGCTACGCCGAAGTTCGCGGGTTCGATTCCCGCTCAAGTCAAACATTTGTGTGCATGAACATGGATGTTTGTCTTGATCTGGGTGTTTCTATGTGTAATATGTATGTATTTACAAAAAAAAGTATATATGTATGTTTATCCATTATATAGTACCCATAACACAAGCTCTGCTTAGCTTGGGACTAGATGGTGATGTGTGTAGGTCGTAGAATATTATTATAATAAATTCTCAAAAGAGCTCGGACAAGTGTTAAATTAAAACGCAACAAAACTTAAAATTTGTTAATTCTTTAAAACCAACAAGGTGTTAGCGTATTTACTACAATTTCAGGCAAACAACAGGTATTAACTGCCTAACAAAATTAAAAGTTTCAATATATTGAAACAAAAACAAAAGTTATCAAAAGTTATAACTTATAACAAATTAAAGTTGAAATTTCAAATTAATGAATTAATTAATTGCAACAGACAGACCAACTGTGTTATGTGTGATATACAACCATAAGTAAACACAGATATTTGTTACCTAACAATATTATCAATTTATTGTAACGAAAAACAAGGTAGAAGCCCAATCTATATCATTTCCGTTTACCATCGGATCGCTTTAAACTCCCGAACCAACTCAATGGCCGTCAGGACCTCGCAGGACACGTTTGCGTCATCTCGGTAAGTGCCGCCATTCTGGTGGAATGATGATGTTACACGTCATTTCGACCGTGTCCCTGCTAACGCACAATGGCCCAATTAAGTGGCTAAGTGCGGCAAACACCTGTCCAACTAACTAACTAACGTCATTTCGACGTATGATTGGGCTTTGCGTAACTTTTGTAATTGTTTAAATTTTTTTTTTGTTGTGATTTATTTGAGTTACCTGTCTTGTTTAGACACATATGTCATAATATAGTATTAAATTAGTAGGTTACATATAAGATGGAGTCCCACCGACATCTAAACCAGGACAAAATAGCTTCAATTTTAGAAAATGACGGTGATTATTCTCCTTGGATTCGGACTCCGAGCATGAAGCTTGTGTAGATCTAGATGATGTCAAGAGTGATAACGAAGACACGATGATCGACCACATTGAGAATGCAAGCTCAACAAGCAGACAAGCGGACCCGTAAAATCATGCTTTCCATGCGTATTGGCTAATCTTGAGGTAACGTCATCGACTTCACACTTTACCTTGCCTCAGCGGTCAATACGTGGAAGAATAACCGTGTATGATCAACTATAAAGGGACGTACGATTGGAAGGACTTCTGTTATTAATTTTATTTGTCCAAATAGAGGACCAACGCGAATTTGTCGCAATGTTGTCAACAACAAAAATTAAGCATAGATTTGACGGCACCTTGGATGCAAATACGACTAGAGGCAACCACTTTGTAGAGGACTGTACGTGACAATATACCAAATATAAAAAAAAAAACTGGTACCGCCACCTCCAGAGATTACTAATGATGATCTTAAACTAAGAAAACAACGCTATTGCGGACTTTGTTCATATAAAAAAAGGGGGATGACCAACGCACAGCGTGCCAAAAGGTCATATACTGAGAACACAATATTGATAGTTATCAAGACTGTCTACATATACTGTTTTTTTCTATTTTAGTTATAAAATATTATTACAGGTTAATTAAATTTCTGAAAAAAATGTAAAACAAGTAGATTTTTGTGATAATTACCTAATTATAAGAAAATAAAATAGTTTTAAATTTTTGTTGATTTTATTTTTCCTTGATGCGATTGATAAGTACTATCAATGAAAGTGATTGAATTAATAAAGAGTATATTATAATTAAATGTATTTTATCTATGATGTAACTTGTATTTTTAAAAACGAATGCAAAAAATATTGTTAACTAGAAAGCAATAGGAAAAATACAGCGATTTTATTTTTACACGTCATTTTGACGTATGATTGGGCTTTATAGCCAGTGAAATATGATTGGGCTTCTAGGGTTAAGTTGATTTATCAATGTGACCCGCCCATCTATGCGATGTCAAATGTGGTTATTATAATGTTTCAAACTCAATGTTCACAATTAACTAAGTCAATAATACATTTAACCGGTATGTATCCAATTCTAGTTAAACAATTACTGATTTAAGGTTATGTATACATGAGGTATCAAGAAATATATTTCAAATTATGTAGGTCAGGCCAATACATCTAAATATTATGTATTTAAGCAAAACTGACCTAACAAACACTACAACACTGTTAACAAATGTGATGTAGCAATGCCTAGCTAAGATACAAGTTTACAATATAGGCACACTCAACCGCGCTTTTGATACCAAAAAATATGATCAGAATTGCTTAGAATGACTGCGAAAAGTTTGCAGAGGGCAATGGAAGCGTGGTTGTATTCATCCAGTTGTTCTAAGACAATCAAATCTCTGACATATGTTAGGTACTGTGTTTCACTGCGATGAATTTACAAGGTACAACTTACCTGGTGATCTTCTCTGGATGTCAGGCTTAGAGCTAAATAAGACACACACACAGATCTAAACTTGGCCAATATTAGACTGAATGAAGTATCCACTTAGCTGTTCCTCCAAACTGATGTCTTCAGGACACGATGCACGTGGACGTCGACACCCAAATTTTTGTAAATGTTCAATATGTCACAGTTTTATTACAACCCTTGCCGGTGGAGATCAAAAGCGGCAATTTATAAGATTTTACAACACAATTCGCGAAGCTTTAACCATGTGCTTTTCAAAAGGCGATATTTTACGAGACGACAAAACTAGTTAATTTTTCAAGTCAAGAAGCGAAAGTGATGTGTCATCTTACAGTGTGACCAGAGTAAAAAATTACAATAGACAAAATAATGATACCAACTAATATTATCGATTCAACTTATCATAGACAATATTTCTATTTCAAACAATATCAATTGTTCCCCTTAAAAAGGTAATTTAAAAATATATTTTTTATCGTAACTTATTTACTAGTGTTTAAGTATAAGCTGGATTTATTCACATATTTTACTTTATCTGAGGATTTATCAACATTCAATTGATGTTCATTCTGAGTAAACCAAATCTAAGGATTTATTGCATACATTATCGATATTTTATCGAAATTCATTTTGAGTAAGCACGTTAATTTTAACTAGACTAGTGATAGTCTAGTTTAAATTAACGACAATTTCGAAGATTTGAAATTACATTTGTATATTTATCTTTCTCTTACATGAGAAAAAAAGACAGAGTGAAATACATATATTGGGTAAGGTTACTATTTTAATGCGGTCTCTATTACTTCCTTACTTTAAGTCTGGAACGCGCCGTGTATGAATGTTTATGTTGGTACAACTATGAAATACGCGTAAAATATGCTATTTGAACGGAAAAAATCAAGGAGGAAAAACGGATTTATGGATGAAGGATATTACTTTTACGTAAATTACTGCATAAAACCACTTGCCAATATGTCTTTGTCACAGTTTATCGAGTTATAGGCACTTTTAGTCACAGTGGAATGATTATTGTTTTGGAAATGATATTTATTTTCATACAATGGTACTACCATGTTTATATCTTTCTTTATTAAGCACTGTATTGGATATACCACTGAGATAACATTTATATGACGGCGCATTACCAGCGCCTCTTTATTATTTCACGTCAGAACGGGAATTGCAGATGTCATGAAACATCATCACCTCATTACTATAGTCTCTAAACGAATTGAGAGTGCTACCGGCCGGCTGTGACGTATTGCGGTGCAATGGCAGGGGGACGCTGACAGTGTTCGTGTGGACTTATCTCGCTGGCAAGGGGACAGTACACTATGAATCTGTCCTCGGTTCGTTAAAAGACTTGCAAGTGAAAAGTGTTAGACTATAATTGTTAAGATAGTACTTTTCGTGTTTTAAAGTAGTCAGTGTATTTTAGTTAGTGTGTATTCAATGCACAAGAACCCAGCTACGCCCACATAGTAGTTGTTATATCGGGCAACAATCTAGATACCCGTCTACATATATAAAGTTATTAGCACTTGTGTTTATAAATTATAACTGTATTTTTAATGGAAAACGATTTTAAGTGATTAAATACGAATGAAATACTTTACTTGAGGAGCTTCTATTTATAGATCGCAAACATTTCATCTCGTATAAGGATAGTACCTACGAGTATAATACAAAGATATAGCCTAGTAGCGCGGCCTACTGAAATTTACATAAAATATTAAAATGCTTGAGAATGACTGTTAAGAATTGGGAACTCGGGAAATCTGAAGAGCACTTCTAGGTCACAATAGCGAGGTGATGATGGATATTTTTGCCTGATGGTAGACTAAATTTTCTATCCCTTGTGTGCTTTAAGTATTGTGGTCTGGTAGCATTCTGGTAGAGTGGTGATCAGTTGGTCACGATATAAGTCATGCCGTGACCACGTCTGGCATGAAAACCTCGCTGCTGGCACGTTACTGCCGATGAGGACTTATTTTCATAAATTACCTAAGCGAATATGGTTTCGGAGGCGATGAATCGATCTAGCTAGAATTACATTTTTAGACAACTCTAGTAATATACTACTATAATAAACTCAAATATGCTTATTTCCATAAAAACGTCAAAATTTTTTTGGACACGTCTGAAAGTCATAGATAGTAATATTAAAAAAGTAACTATAAATGAATAATAGTGCAAAGCTCGGTCATCCATGAACTTTATATATATTACACTTAATATGTTGTAATCACTTCATTCACACAATAACCTCGTAAACTCGCTAGTGTCTAACATCCCTATTATTTCATATAACATGTTGTAGGCGTGTTTGTATTGTATCCATAGAACGTAGGTAACTGTATGATCAATGAAGGTATTGTTTGTAACAGATAAACCGGGCACGGCTTATACAAACAATAAATAATAGGAGCGTGTAGCCCGGATTGTAAGTGCTTCCTGATTAAATAACATGTGGATTGCTTTTGTTATTAAATAACAACAATGTCAAAAATATTTACGTTGCGTACAGTAGGTAGTAGAGCCTTGCTGATTTCAGCATGAATAAACCAGCTTGATCGGAGCAATTCTACCCTCGCAAGAAATATCTATGTAAAGTAACAGTGCCCATAATGTTGCGTTTCTTTCGATGAGTGAGAGTTCTTGTGACCTCATTTCCCTTGTCGTCCTCCTTCATTCCGCTCCTTCTCCAATTCCTTGGCTCATCCTAGAGGACAACGGTTACGCACTAGTGACTCCTCTATTAATGCATGGTTGGCGTCGAAATTTGCTTCTATTAAATATAAAAAAAAGATTACTAGCTGAAATACTGTTTACATAAGGATAGAATTTAGATTTAGTAATTCAAATTATATTGCTATTTATGAATTCACATTACTCAATAAAATCAACATGAAATAATAAAATATCTTGAAAGGGCTCATTCTCAACTAAAAGGTAATTAAAATATAATAATGTTTGTAAACTAGGTAATTCTAATTACAAATCCAGCTTAACATTTCTGTGTACTGTATTATGATCTATACCCAAAAACTACAAGTAGTGAAGAAGCAAAATAATCCGAGAACTTTCTGCAAAAGTATAAATGTGCATAAGTTTGCAGTTCTTCCGGTAGACAAAGTTCCGCGTCAATGAGGAACAAGGGACCAATCGAGCAATGGTACAAACTCCGCACAAGATATTAACTGCATATTATTTCTGTAAACACTGGTGCAACTTTCATGTCTTGCTAAGTTTGCGGTCTCTTTGTAAACCTAACTATAGTTGAATTTCAATTTTGTGGACGAATATTATAAGTGTAGAAACCGTAGACTTGCAATAATTAAGCTTGGGCAAAATGATAATGAGATTATTAACTGACGAAAGAACAGAAGAGGTTCTCTAGTCAATCCGTATATACAGGATGTCCCAGAACTCAACGTCAAGCCGAAACGGAGTGACAGGATTGATCATAACCATCACGAGAAAAATCTGAAAAAAGATATATCCCATGCAGTTTGAACATTATGGGCATTTTAAGAAAAACCTAGAAAAGATAATGCAATTTTTCCTTTGACTGCTGGTCCAAAAATATGAAACCTGTTGTGCATAATTGAAACCTATTCCAAACGAAAGTACTGACCATTTATTGCATCTTTTACTATAGAGCCAAATAAATCTATTCCAGTAAAAAAAAGATGCAGGCTAACAAAAGTGTTAAAAGGTGCGGATGTTTTATCACTTAATTATAGGTTTTGTTTGTTTGAAATAGATTTAAAATGTTGCTGTAAATGTTGTTGTAAATTCAGGTATCAAAGAAAACAAGTAATAGGGATGCAGGTATATTTCCCTTACGATAGAAAAAGACAAAAACAAAAGCGCTCACGCAGCTAAAAAAAATGATTCCCTGCCGCAATGCATAGGGCGCGGGAGCGACTGGCTACCTGTTGCTCTATCGAGACAGCAGCATCGCGCTCGTTAATCACACTCGTGCCGTTGCAATAAATGCTTATAAAAATCCACATTTTTTAAAAACGTTTGTTACCCAGTATCTTTTTTTACTGGGTTAGATTTGTTTGGCCCCATAGTAAAAGTTGCAATAGATGGCTAGGACTTACGTTTAGCATAGGTTTCAATTGTGCACAAGGGGTTTCAATTGTTTGGGCCAATCAGTTGCATTGTCTTTTGATCAAACTGTACCATTTTTCGGTTATTGTGGTTATTCTTTTTTATTTTTGTTCATTTTAACTTTGGAAACGTAATCCTAAATAACATTTCTAGAATCCCAATAAAAAATAATGACACAATTGAATTAAAAATTTTCAAGATTCGTCAACTTTGACAGGCCCTCCTTTAAAAAAAATGTACTAGAGTGCCATGACAAGTGGCATTAAAAGTTGGCGCATTTAATCAGAATTTTAAAACAGTACAATACATGTTAGTTCCATACAATAAAAAAGAGTAAAAAAATTAAAACCTCAAGTAACCCGATTTTTATTATCTCAGTTAAAATGTTTTTGATTCGCACAAGCTCTAGGTAGGTTCTTAATTTTAAGGCAAAATAATGAGAGAGATGGATAGTGGGTATGTTTGCCATGAGTGAGCGAGACAGATAGTGACGCCACTTTTACCAAAGTGACAAAAGTTACTAAAATTAGTAAAATAATGAAAAATCTTGATCTAGTTTAATTAAGGTTTGTTGGAATAAAAGTCAGATAGAGAAATAACATTTTTTATTACAATAAATGTTCAAATTGTTTACCATCAGCCTCAATAACAATAAGCCCTACATCTTCTTAAAAAAGATCTACTTATTAGTTGGGCATATCTTCGAGAGTTGATCTCCTCAGCTGCTTGAGAAATGCGTTCACGCAGGTCGGCTACGTTCTCAATGGGCTTTGAGTAAACTTTTTCTTTGAGAACTCCCCAATAGAAAAAATCCAGGGGATTTAAATCTGGTGAACGGATGGGCCACGAAATAGTGCCTGAACGTCCAATCCACCTTCCCGGATATTCCTGGTCAAGGAAATTTCTTACTTGCACTGCGAAATGCGCTGGGCAGCCATCTTGTTGAAACCACATGTCGCGAAGATCTGTTAGTGGTACGTCCTCTAACAGGGTTGGCAAATCTTCTCTTAAAAATGTAGGTAATAAGTTCTATTCAAGTTCTCAGGCAGTTCAATAGGCCCAATAATTTTACCGTTTAAAATTCTGGTCCACAGGTTTACTTTAAACGATACTGGGATCTATTTTCTCGCATTAAATGTGGATTCTCCACATGCCACTCGTGATAATTGTGCAAGTTTATGTAACCATCTTTTTTAAATGTCGATTCATCTGACCAGATATTTTTTTGGATGAATTGGGGATTCTCATTATGCCTCTGTAGCATTGTTCTACAAAAAGAAATCCTTTCCTGATAATCTCGAGGTAGAAGAATTTGAACTCCTTGTACGTGAAACAGATGCATTTCGGCTCTTTGTAAAATACGATGAGCAGTGCTTTTAGGTATTCCGGTTCTTTGTTCTATTCCACGTAGGATAATACTTCGGTCACCTGCGACCTCTTGCAATACTTCTCCCTCGAAAGGAAACACAGGTCTACCTCCAGCCTGTATTTGATTCGGGAAACGGCCGCCCTCTGTGAGTGATCGGTGCACATTAACAAACACGTGGTGATCCGGGTAGCGCTTTAAATTTGGATATCTTTCACGATAAAGTCTAGCGGCGGCCCTTGCGTTGCATATGCATTCCACATAAATGAGGTGCATGTTCGCATATTATTGTGAAGTGTAGCGCGTAGGCATGGTAGATAAAAAGGATGCCAACACAAAAGTCAAAGTCAGAGAGAAGCCAAAGTTGCCGGTATGTCATCAACAAGTCCAATTCACAAAGAACCAAGTCCAAAAAGAGAAGCCAAAGTTGTCATTACTAAATCAACACAAGCGAATACGAATGTGCGCAGTAGACGAATGAGCGAAACGTACTAACTGGTTGGTGTCGAACTGGTAGCGTAGCCATTTGCTTGGTATGTCATCTATCTGTTTCATTCGCACTCGTTTAAACGACGCATCTCCGTCTCAATGCGTGGCGTCACTATCTGTCTCGCTCACTCATGGCAAACATACCCACTATCCATCTCTCTCATCATTTTGCCTTAAAATTAAAAACATACCTAGAGCTTGTGCGAATCAAAAACATTTTAACTGAGATAACAAAAATCGGGTTACTTGAGGTTTTAATTTTTTACTCTTTTTTATTGTATGGAACTAACAAGTATTGTACCGTTTTAGAATTCTGATTAAATGCGCCAACTTTTAATGCCACTTGCCAAGGCACTCTAATTTTATTTAAACTTAAAATTTTAAATTCGTAGTTTAACAAATAGTCTCAATTCTCGGAAACTTGAGGCAATTGTGTCATTATTTTTTATTGAGATTCTAGAAATGTTATTTAGGATTACGTTTCCAAAGTTCAAATGAACAAAAATAAAAAAGAATAACCACAATAGCCGAAAAATGGTGCAGTTTGATCAAATTTCTAGGTTTTCTTAAAATGCCCATAATTTTCAAACTGCATGGGATAGATTTTTTTATCAGATTTTTCCCGTGATGGTTATGATCAATCCTGTCACCCCGTTGCGGCTTGACGTTGAGTTCTGGGACACCCTGTATATTATTTTTACTTTAATCAATCTACATCCCGTAGGTGGCCCATATCGAATTTTTATAACAAAAGCATATTTTTAACAATAACAATACAATAGTCTAACCGGTTTTGAGATAATATTAGCTTTTCCACAAAGCGACTACCTGTTTGATCTCCGCAACCCAAAGGGATAGTGATTTTTAGACTAGTGTCAGCATATTTAGAGGTACTGACTTCATGGGTGTTAATTATCCTCGTTAGATGTTGTGTTTGTAAAGGCCCCCGCGACACAGGATTTAGTCCAAATGCGGGAGATGTCTTTAAAAAAATATATATAGAACGACTGTTGAAGTTTGACAACCGGTATCAAAGACTAGTCGTGTTATCCGAGGCACGCGGCAAACGATACTTAACTTCCTTATTAGGAAACGTCGACTAAATAAAATATATTCAACTGTGATTATAATATTAACATTCTACTGTGACTTAAATTTATTCAGAATAAATACACAAACGATTTCAATTAATTAACCCAGATGAAAATAAAACAAAAGTAAACTATCGACGGTTCAAGGGCTAATTGGTACAAGCGATATTTTTTGCGATATAGAGTTATATACATATTCGGAATCAGAAAATTTTTCTCCCTCGTTTGAGTCAGGTTTCAATTTTTTGACTTCTTTTATGGCGCTTAGCACCCTAAGCAAAACAGACCTCATTTCTAAGCTCATTGATCTATACGACACAAAATTAGACAAATTTTAGGACTCGTTGACTTTGTTATTTTGATTTTTCGAACTTTTATTACGAGTGTCGATTAAGGCATTTAGCTTTTTCGCCGTAGTTGTGGTTTTGTCTTTTGGCCTATTTTGCATTAAACCAAAACAATAAGCTGTGTCGTTTGGTCCATTTTGCATTCAACTACATTAAAATCTTATGGATGTAGATGAATTATGGCCTAAGCTGCTAATAATCTAATATCAACTAATAATCTAATAAGGGGTCATTTTGTTTCATCCTGAAGTCCCTCTAATGGACATCTGCATCAAACTTCTTCACTCTGGTGTAACACCAACATATTGCTTACAATCATTGTGCTTATTCAACTGTCAGTTGACATGGTGCTAAATTCATTTTCTCTCGTATTGTTTTATTCTAAGTCGATGCTTGAGCCAGTTTACTGTCAGCTATTTTTTTACGGCAGGCATTTGAACCATTTTGCCTTTCTCAAAAGAATACTAAATTTGATGCATTTTGGGCTAACCAACATAAAATTTCCAAAATAATACACAATTAACAACAGTAATAGCTTATAAAGAATCCTTACTTAATTAGGGATATACTGTATAAAATAAATAAAAGTCTATTAAATAGTTGTTTAATCCATCCTCCTGCAAGTTTTACTAAATGTCGCTTAAATCAATTAGCCTTTCAACCGTCGATATCATCTGTACAAAATGAGGTCACAATAAAAGATAAAAAAGTGTTTTGTTACTACGCTACAGTATTTTATTTGAATAGTCATGGTAAGTGTGGGGGCAGTCGTTCGAACACCGTCAGTCGTGCGAATTTATTGCTGATTTATGAACTTAACAGAACATTTCAGACGTATCTTCTGTATATTATCTGTTATTATATGATAATTCTTGCGTTACTGACAACGCACAGTCAAAACTATTGGGTGCGGCTGAAATTTGGCATATAATATGTTTTCTAAGAACCGTAGGGGTGCATTAGGTGGGGATTTCCCGAATTCCAAGGGGATCGGGAAGAAAGGGATAAATAAAAAAATATGTTCAGATCTGCGGGCATCCTCTTGTTTAGTATATAAGTAAACTCATATTTGAAAATTATTTAAAACGTACAACGTAGTAGAAGGGTAGTGACACAATATTATTATTATGTACTGCTGTTTACGTTCTTTAACATTATTATGTGGCCGTACCGCACGTAACAGTAGTTAAGAGCAAATTAATTAACTTTATAATAATATTTTCGATTTTCTTTTTCGCTTCTCTTTTTGGTCTCATTTCTGTTACTGCTATCTTCTATCCTCCTTGGCGTGTTCGTAAATATCCATCTATATTCTGTAAGTCGAGTTCACTCGTTATTGTAATTATTTTTACTTACTAGAGCACAATAAGTATGCATCTATCCATTCCATTTGCTGAATTCTTTGTCATTAATATATCTTTTTACTTATCTAGTCTCATTTCTACTTTTCTGTCGTTTTCCATTTCCCTCTTTCTTCATCCTAAGCAGCAGCTTGAATATGCTCCGTTGATATAATTTTATTGTTTTTTATATTGTTTAATCTGTGGATCGGGACTTATCAACACTAATTGTTTATCCAGTCGTTGTAATCATTTGATTCCATCTAGGACAAAACTACGTATGATGAGTATTTTTGCTGCATATAGTACAAGATGAGCAGGTTGTGATTAATATTCCCAACTACCACCAAGAAAGCTACTTTATTAGTCTGCCAAATAATACATGAAAATATAAAATATTAAACCTACTATCCTTTGTACAAACAAAAAACTACCAAAATATCCACGCAAACTATTTTCACGGCACAGTAATCTTTGTTTCAAATATCAAGAAATTGGAAGCACAAAGGAGCGCGGCCCTACTTATTGGCTTAACAGAAGGCAATATTGGTACTGAACTTCGACAAAATTTCCCTACGTATGGTGTAATCACAAGCTTTACATCTCCAACTAATTCTATGACGTATTTATTTAGGTGCAAACGAAATTCTTTCTCGGTTACCTAACGGGTAATGAAATTACAGACAGAATTTACTTGTGTTGGCCATTACGTTGAAGATTTGTTTTTCATTTATATGATATACTTCCTTTGATTACAATTCAAACCACTGGCGGTCGCACAGTAGAAGTACTGTCCGATTGCCACTATTTTGAATTTTAAGTAAAGCATATTATTTTGCCAGATTTTTCGATCAAAATAATTGCAAAAGTAAAAAGTCCCAGCACTTTTGTGACAGACAATGATAGGCTCATCGCCTTTACCGAGTACTTAGAAAATATTGATGTCAGCCTTAGCTTGATGTCAGTTGTACTAAGACTAAAAAGGAATATACATAGAAACCGCATAAAAAAAGTATTTATACGCAATATATTTACTTCACTTTAACTTCTGAATTCTTTCTAGTGTTAGAGTAAGATACATATACAAAATATGACATTTCGAATTTTCGTAGGTGGTCACTAACTTTAATTTGATAAGTGGTCGGATTACTCAGAATGAATATCGATGGAATATCGATAAAATTTGGAATAAATCATCACATTTGGATTACTCAGAATGTATATCGATAGAATGATGATGTATCCTCAATCAAGTAAATTAAGGAATAAATTAAATATAAATATCAACAAATGAATTTGAACGCAGGACAGAGTCATAATAATGTGATTTATGTCATCTGTTCAAAAAATTTATCTGTATTGATGTAAGCAAATATAGGAGCAAATAAACAAATTGTGGTTCTTAGCTGAGTCAAGCAGACCTTGGAGTTCAGTATATTCAATGTCTGCTTGCCTTCAGCCATCCTGTAGTTAATTTGACAGGCAATAAAAAAGTAAAAGCTTTGTATTATTTCTCCCATGACCAACCCTCACGCGTGCAATAACTGAAATGCTTTTTCTTTTAATTAACATTTTAACATGAATAAAGCAATTGATATTTATCACACCTATATTTATAACACCGGTAACCACTCTAAGCAGTGATAGAGTCTTTGACAATATCATTTTCACGCACTGGTTTTCAAATTTAAACCCACTACATGAATCTCTGGTTTTTGGAAGCTTGGCTTGCTATGATGAAAGAAAACATCACGATGCAAGGATTTATAGTTGCAGCAGATGGTTTTACAAATAAATTTTTATAACCGAATTTTTTTTTGAGGATACTCTATCGTGAAAAAGTATTTTTAATGAAATATTGCAGTATAGCTTATACATCACAATAGCGCATAGGCTACCTTCTTTTGCAATAACTGTCACCCACATCGGCGAATCCGTGGGCCAAAGCTCGTCTGTAAGATAAAAGTATCGATAAAGTTATAATGTCACTATGTTTATACGTCACAATCTTTATACGAATAAATCAAAATGTCTATGAACGAAATCTCAAAGTTTCAAATGAAGTTCTATTACATTTTGACAGGTAATGGGTGGCCATATAGCCACCAATGTCAGATTATTAGTGATGGTCTTAGAGTCATGTCCCACCATCTTAGAGTTATATAATCTAAGATAATAAGTTTTACTTTAATGCGTTCATAGTTCGGCAAACAGTGTAGACTGAAAAGTATGTAGTGCAATTTGTTGTTGATTGTATTTGTGCCGATTTCATTACTACACAATGTGCTATCATGAATACATATGTAAGTTTAATTACTTAGTCCGATCAAAGCATATCTTCATACAAAAAAGAAATCTGGCAAGTTTAAAGTTTATAAGTAATTTTATATTATTCGTAAGAAGATACTAGGAATTTTGTCGGAAATCAAAATTACATTCCTCAGTCACCATCAAAATTAGGACATACATTGATCTCACGCTCTCGCTGTTTTTATAGCTCCGCTTCAATCACTCCGGGCATGCTTTATTCGATTTGACATTTGCAAAATTACATTTGCCCTTCATATTTGTATATCTTCCTCTATAAGCTCAAACATAAATCATATGAACGTTACATACAGTTGGCGATAGAACACTCCGTTCCGATAATGACGCGAAATAAAATTGAATTATCTATTCAATAATGTACGGAATCTGATTGTAAACCTGCTTGGTGAGACACTATGAAGGTTTTAAAGGTGATAATATGTTTCAATTGCTCGAAGTTTTGTTTTAGTATTGTATTCATATTTTATTCCGATAAAATATATTTCAATAATAATCAGGCTTATGGGCCGTGTTCCAGTGCAATTTTCTCTTTATGAGAAAGTTTAGGGCTAAGGTCACGTTGCTTAAGTGCAGTTTGTTAAACTTCACTTTTTGAGAACATTATTCCTAATTTAATAAGCACATATAACTTGGAAAAGCTAGTCGGATCTGCGTAACAATCTGTTAATAACTGCACTAATTTGCTGCGATAATCTCCGACACAATGACAAAAATAATCAATTATATTATTTCGGTATCGTTGTCACCGAAACTTTAAATTACATAACATGGGCAACATGCAGTTAATTACTACCAAAATGTTTTAGTATAATTCCGTTGGAGTATATTTTTGAACATCAATACTAATAGTACATCGACTTGTCTAGTCAAGTCCAGTGATCCCAGCTCAGGTACACGCAATAACAGGAATATTGTAAAAGTTGGCGAAACTTCATCGACAGTACCGCCAAGCAGATCTACGCATCGAACGATGTCACCGCAAGGAAGACTTAGCTTGTCGTTCATAACAGATCGGCAAAGTTAAACAATGCTTGCACAGGTTGCCACTTGGATGGGTGACCAAGTGTGGCATTCACATCTGAGCGCTACCGTGCTTCGGAGGGCACGAAAAGCTGTCGGTCCCGGTTCTTGTCTTAGGATAAGAGTCGTTAGGCCACGTCGGAGGCCTTCGGGCGGTCTGAAAAACCCCGACACTAGAGTTGGCCACACACTCACACGAAAAACAAAACAAACCGCAAGGAAGAGATGGATTATTTGTTTGACACTGTAATGTCTTAATATAATAAACACTTTAATTGAATATTCTAGTTGCCTATTTATTGAAAGAGTAAAGCAATATGCATAAGTGTCAATAATAATTTCTTGTTACGGTTTCTGACAGTTATTACGATTAATCGATTTTAAGCTTTCGCGATTTGTATACATCATACAAAATAAATTAGCTGGTCTTAATCGCGTACAATTTACTTATATAAGGTATAAATACCTATTTGTTTCCGACGTTTCGCTCGTCTTGCACCGAGCGTGGTCGCGGAGAGATTGATGAGAGCTCAGCGCCGTCTTGTGGAAGTGCGGGTTTTGGCACCTACCCTCACT
This sequence comes from Euclidia mi, assembly GCA_944739405.2. NCBI lineage: Eukaryota > Metazoa > Arthropoda > Insecta > Lepidoptera > Erebidae > Euclidia > Euclidia mi. The sequence continues at coordinate 26,952,109 of OX123184.2, forward strand.
TGGTCATTATTTAAGTTCGCACTGTCGGTACTCCGACACACTACACTAATGACGTCTACTCACTGTTGAGATTTATCACTGTGGCGGTGTTTACATTTGCTGATGACTGGATTCCAAGTAGCCGATAATCTATATTCCTCCTCCCGGTTAAAATTGTTATATTTCTTGATTTCTACCACTTCACGTACTATCCTGGAGTAATAGTGACGATCGGTGGATAATACTTGTGGATGATGCAGTTCTATTCAGTGGTTTGGTCCAGACGCCAACAGATGCTCAGCTATAGCAGACTTATTAATATGTCGGTTTTTTACAGCTGCGATATGTTCCTTTACCCTTTCAGCGATTGTACGCTTAGTCTGCCCGATATATGAACTACCACAGCTGCACTGCTCGCGCCTAAGTACATACTGAACATGTGACAATCAAGTCTGTATACAGTCTGCTCTCTAAGATAGCACATAATCTGCGTACCCCAAAGGATGTCATTCCTCTCCAAACAACTGGCGTCTACAAATTCGATTGTTCTATGGGTGGAATTGAGTACACGCGAAGTGAATGCTATGAAATTAAGGTACGTATCCAAAGTAAGTTATTTCTATTACCAGACTTATTGACAGCACCATGCTTTAGCTTAATGCGATCGAAGGGCTAAGGACAATGAATACAGATTTACATAGAAGCGCAGTTCTTAAGGATTTCGTGTGGCGATTCCAAATGGAGACTGTCTCCAGTTTAATTCGTAGTTGGTGCCGTTGGCGACGCCGGCGTCGTTCTCCGTCTCTCTTGCTCTCGGAGTTAAGATACACTCGAGGAACGTTTGTCTCTCTTGCTCTCGTAGAGACAGCTGTCACAGCGTGACTACCACGCTACCAAGCGGCAATTTGGGTCACCGAAAGTTTGTCTTTAGAGCGCCCATAGGAAATGCACCTCTATGTAAATATCTGAGCTCTTTGCTAAGGTGATGAGATCATGATTTTATGTCGACACTGATGGATTTTTCAGCTATCATGCCTTTAGTAGCACGCATACATCGGGTTTGCATTTATTGCCAAAATTGACAGCTACGTGCGCGGAGGGCGGACCGTAACTAGCATTGAAATCATACATTTAGCGAGTTATTCAACGATACGCAAAACATGGATTCAATAAGGAAAAATAACCGCTTGCCCTCTCAACATTTTTAAGTGCTTACTCAGCATCGACAAATTTCAAGTGCGCGCCGCCACTTGAAGTAGGGCGCGCTCAATAAATTAGTTTTTGTTCGATTTTTAATAACGTGAGAGGAGTGGTGTTGGATTTTTCTGCAACATAATGAATGACTCATTCTAATGGTATGAAACAAATTACGTTTGAATGAAATGTTTACTTTAGGCGAGCGGCCGTAACGTAAATAATGTCGTCTTTAACGACTTACTCGACACTTTTGGTTATCATAATAAAAGTATTGGCTGAAAATTGCTTGCTTTTGTTTTTTCATATACCCAGGTATATATGTGATATTATCTATGTAATAAAATAAGTTATAGCAATACTTGCTTAAAAATATTTAGATGTAAGCATTTGAAAAAAAAAAAAATTTCGCTGACTTTGCATTCCACGCGCGGGGCGTAATTATGGATTAAAAAAATCATTTTAAACAAATTATGTAATTATATATGATACTTTTATGTTTTAATTGTAAATTTACTGATTAATTATGAAGTTACATAAAAAAAAATTGTGTATTACTTTAATTCTAGACAAAAAAATATCGTAAAAACGGCATTTTTTATTTTATGTAAAAAAGTTTAAATACATATGTATGTATATAAGGTTACATTCATGCGTTGTATTATTTTTTATTATGAGTATATAAATAAACCTTTGATAAAATATATAATACTCATAATATTTATGAGATATTAGCTATCGCAAATTTTGGCGGGATCTTCAGTTTTTTGGCGGGAAAAAGTAAACACCTTTGCAGATTCCAATAAAAATAATTCGAACTGATTCTTATCAGAATTGGTTTTTATACTTGGAAATCTAGTTGGAAAGAAATTTATCTAGGTTTGAATCTGATATATGACATAAAACGGTATTTTAAAAAATAAAATATGAAAATGGGCGCCAATTAAAAAAAAATCTTTGTTTTATTTTTTTATGTTTAATATTAAAATGTTTCTTTACATTATATTTATTTTCTCTAAAAGTAAAAAAAATAACCTTTCTAACTGTATATAATACTTATATACTTCCCATAATAAAAACCGACGAGAAAAGTCAGATATATAAAATCGCGCTCAAAAATTGCGGGAAAAAATTTCTAATTTTCACTTTATACTGCCCTTGCGTGGGCTTCAACCATATTATAGGGTTTTAATTTATATAATTGAAAAACTCATTTAATTACGCGTCTATTGATATGCAACATACCGCAATCGGTTAAGTTATCCGAGTTCCACAAACAGATAAGTGCGCAGCGGAAAAGCGTGGGAAAAATTACAGTTTACGCGCTCATCTGTTTGTCCAAAAAAGGGAATATACATAGTCACTTTGCGCGGTCAATTAATGGAGTATCCGTCCGTGCCGATATGTGTTGTTGCTGAACATTCTTGCTATCGTTAGTTGAAAAATAAGAATGTCAACGCCCGGAATCAACCGTTGTGCGGTGACAGCTTGTAGATTTTCATAAATACCGTCCCTTTACTGTGTATTTTTGTTGCAGATATCAGACTACGTGATGCAATAGATGATTGTCTATTATTTCTGACACATCACCCTTGCAAGTTTACTGTGTAGCGGTTGTTTTCTTTAGATTTTTCTATTTTTATCTCAGTAGTCAACCTGATTGTTGCTTACACGGTTGCTTACTTACAGTTCACACATTTTTGATTAGAACATTGCTTTGTATGTTAAATTACTTTTGTTAAACTCTAGTAAATGTTAAGGAGTTTGTATAGCGTAAATATTGTAGTATTCTAATAATTAAATCCTACCTGTGATTATTTCTTTTTAAATGGAGTTTTGAGATAAGCGTAGGGTTATAGCCCATGATTCAATTAATTGTCGTAAGCTAGGAAATTTTCTGACAAGATGTGCAATGAAATAATACGCAGTAAAAGAATAAAAGGTTGGTGCAAAGTTGAAAGTATGTTCAGTAAATTTCATGTTTTAGAAAAAATTACTTAATTAGTCAATGTCAACTTTACAAAATGTTGATATTATCAAAACTATACATACATAGATTCACGCCTGTTTCCCCGAAGGGGTAGGCAGAGGCATATTAAACGCCCACTTTTCGCCAATGTTTTGATTCCACGTAATAGGTGGCGAGCCTATTGCCGCTTATCGGGATATTTTGTATAACAAAACTATACACTATACAAGTTGAAAATATAGTACCAATTTAATTGATAGTGAATTCTACAAATTCGCAGTCATTTTTGCTATAAAATCTGACACTGTCTGTTGAGCCATATTATAATGAGTTGCATGTTGCCAATGGGTCTTTGCTCTCTTTTGTCTTAACCCAGGCGTACATAATGAATATGCAGTCACTATCTAAAACAAATAAAACAACAAATAATGATAATGATGCTATTTGAATGGATTTACGCTAATGTTACACATTGAAATTAAACTACAGTTTACGGATTTTATCGCGTTATATTGATTTCTGGCGGTAATAACTAGTGAAACCAATATAACGCGATAAAATCCGTAAACTGTAGTTTAATTTCAATTATGATGATGTTATTATAAAGTCATATTGCAAGTTCTTTTTTTAACAATTTACTTATAAGGTTACTATGTATTTAAAAAGGTTATATTCTGTCTATAATGGACCCACAATAAAGCAATTGCCGCTTTCATCAATTTATTAGCATGTTTGATATAAAACACTTCTTACCTTAAGCTTAATACTCAAAGTGGTGGACGTCACAAGCTGCTTAAACAATGGTCTCAATTCCTCATACGATATAAGACCATTAAATACTTTAAAGAAGCGAAATATATATATCTTAATGAATTCTGCTTTGTCCGATGTTATGTAAGGATCCAACTGATTTCTAGCTTGGCGCTTTTGTTTACGACTCGGAGTGCTAGTCTTATTATCATATTTCTATCACACAAACCGAATAAAACTACACAGAGTTCTTGGCTTTTCTATTAACAAGTTTCACAATAGGAGTATTAAAAATATGTTAGATTTAGTACACTATTATAAAAGATTGGCCCTTAAACACAAAGAATCGACCTACAACTAACTCAAAATGTTTAAAATGCACATACAACATCTAAAAACCTAATTATAATTCTAACTATTCAGTTTATACATTACAAATTGTAACTTATATTGAATCGTTAATTTGACAGTCAAGCAATTCAGTTTAAGCTGACGAAGCACGTTATGATACGGTCTATTATGACGAATGAATAAATGGTTTAAGATTTCGGTTCAAACGCTATTGAACTCACAGCTGCGTCACATTGAAACATAAACACCATAACTGAGAGTTTAGGTCGTAAACTGAATCACTATAAGAGGTCATGCTAAGCCTCCTAGACAAGGATTGATAAAAAGAATATAAAACTCTGAGGAATAGCTCCACTTCTCTATAAACTCAAAGGGCCTGCATGCAAAGATTTGCTTATTAGTATACGTTGGTGGTATGCGCATTGCAACTGCACATTATCCATATATACAGCTGCATCTTGAGTACTCGTGCGCTTTCGTCCTCTTTGTCGAGCTGAGGTATAATCATATATTTTGAGCTAATATCGAGCGTGGCGCAAATATCTGCGTGCAAGTCCAGCGCTTTGAATTCAACTGTGTACGTAAACAAACTTTACGCACCGGGCCAATAGCCATTGACATTTGTTGGGGGCGTAGCATATATCTATTATTGTCTATCAGCTACCAAAAGAAATATAGACAACAGCACTTTGCAAACTATTGCGCGGCTAGACAAAAGCAATAATATCTAGAAGAGCGAGGTGTGTTGATTTTTTGAATAAATTGACCGAATCGAAATATTACGTACATTAATGAGCCAATACCAATCTTAAATAACATTGTTTGTGTATATTACGGAATACGTATTTTAAAATAATTTCAAGACTAAACCCCATAAACACGTTTACCAAATACTTCATGAAAATTATTTACGCCAATAACCCGATAATCGCAACTTACCAAAATAAAATATAAATATTTTTTTCGTAAAGATCTATAATAGGTTTTTTGCTCTAATATTATTGTGTCTAAATTCCCAACAATAAACATATTTGTCATGATTTCTTTGTAAATATCATCAGGAAAAATCTGAAAAAAATTGCTAAGGTGTATTGTAGTCCATAGATGCCAAATTTGACATAACAGTATAAAACCCATCATAACACATTACCGAGTTCTTGGTTGGGGGCATCGATATGTATATATACATAAATAAATATAAATGTATACAAATAAAAATAAATATTTTAATAGATAGACTACTAACGGTACTACTGAGAAGCTTCCGACAATTCTCTATAAAACAGCTGGTGGACTCTAAATTTGAACGTGGCACGATTAGTTGACATTGTAATTTCGGGAGGGAGTGCATTCCACAGAAGGATGGATTGGATATTAAAAGAAGAATGTACTAGACTAGAAGTGTGAGATGGACAGAGAAGAAGAAGGTTATTAGTAGATCGCAAGTTCTTGTCATGGTTAGAACAGAGATATTGAAAGTAAGGTACCAGATATGACGGACTATTAGGAGAGTGGAGAAAGGAGTATAAAGTCGACAAGGTACGCAAATTTCGTCGCTGACGAATCGGCAACCATTTTAATTCCTTGCGAAATTTGGAAATATGATCAAACTTGCGCAGATTAAAAACGAACCGAATGCAATAATTGAGAAGTCGGTCATGTTTGTTGAGTAGATCTGGATTCAGGTCGAGATAACATACGCCACCATAGTCAATTATAGGGAAGATTAAAGTTTGCACAAGCATTGCTTTGGTTTTTGATGGAAGAAAATTCTTGAGACGATACAGTGAGCGCAGAATCCCGAATACTTTCTGGCTGACAACTGAGATCTGAGTCCGCCAGTCAAGGATGCTATCTATGTGCAAACCAAGATTTTTAACAGATGTCGAAAATGGTATAACGCACCTGTCAAAAATGACAGGCGACAAACTTGTGAAATCAACTCTAGTTATATACGCGGGCTTCCCACCACGATGGTTTGGCATTTTGTTGGATTAACGCAGAGGCTAAATCTGTCAGACCACATCCGTATCGCATGCAAGTCTCTGTTAATTTTTGCAATTGCATCTGACAAGTGCCTGAGCACCACCACCCTTGCCTGAGCGTAAAGCTGCAAATCGTCAGCATACAGATGATACGCACACTAAAGTTCATGAGTAATGAGATTAATGAATAGTGAGAATAGAAGAGGAGAGAGAATTCCGACTTGTGGAACCCCAGCGTCCAGATCGCACCAATTTGACGATGTCTCATCAATGCGAACAGATTGCTGGCGACCACGAAGATATGATGAGAACCAATCCCGAGCCTCAGATGAAATATTAAGGTGGGAGAGGATGGCCAAAAGTACGTCGTGGCTGACGGTATTAAAGGCGTTTGAAAAATCCACCAAAACTAACACAGTTACTTTGGCTTTCTCCACGCCCGCCCTAATATCGCCAGTCACCTTCAGAAGAGTGGAAACAGTACTGTGACTACGCTGGAATCCGAATTGGAATGGATTAAGGATATTATTGGATAGGATGAATCTGGATAACTGCTTGGGATTATGATTAGGCATAGTAGGATTGGAGATATTAGGAAGAGGCCGAACGTAGGCTTTTCGCCAGATGGCGGGATATTGACCAGAAGAGAGGGAAAAGTTGATTATATGAGAGATAGCAGGAAGGAGTTGGTCAAGGACAGTGGTGATCATGCGACGACTGATATTATCGTAGCCCACTGCCCTTGACTTGATGGAAACTTCGACTTATTAATATCATCTAAGGTGACAGGAGAAAAATTAAAATGATCTATACTAAGTCTAGGCAGCCTCGCAATGAAGTTAATCGTTTGACGCATGGTTACCCAATCCAAAGTATTCGAGGTAATGAAATGGGTGTTGATATCGTCTAAGCCAATGGTCCCCGGTAGACCGCATTGCCTCGATCTGCCAATCCCCAAAGTCCCTAGGAATCGCCAGATATCACCTGGAGATCCACAGTCAATGTTGCTTATGATGTGTCGGCGTTTGGCATTGCGTATCATCTGGTTGCAGCAATTTCTTGCAGCCTTATAATGGGCCCAGCTATCATCGGAATGATTCCTTTTGAATGCTCTGAATGCACGATCACGTCTCCTCATTGCAATTAGAACCAACCTAGACATCCATGGCGCTGGTGAACGTTTTAATCTAACCTTCCTAATAGGGGCATGATCATCGTAAAGCTGCTTAACAGCCGCATTAAAAAAGTCAAGCTTCTGATCTATAGTGACTGCCCCCATCATAGGTTCCCAGTCCATCGAGGAGGCATCCGAGGAGGGCATCTCCACATTCATCCTAGCAAAGCAACGCTTATGCAATACTTTAGGTTGAGGTTTGGGGGGGTTGAGGGCGTATACAAGAAAAATGAGATCATGTTGGGAAAAGCCGGGAACAGGATACTGACTATGGGAAGATACTAAGGACGGACTAGAGGTTAACATCAAGTCAAGCCAGGTGTCATCGCCATTATTATTGTGATGAGTGGCTTGTAGTGGTAACACACTAAGATTGGCTGACTTGAGGATATGTAGGAGTTTTTGGACTCGAGGAGACTGGATAGAAAGGAGGTTGGTATTGAAATCTCCCATGATGACGTGATGTTCGTACTCAGACCCTAAAGATTCTAATACCAGTTCTAAGTCGGTGAAATAATCAACTGCAGGTGGACAATATATAACTACTCCAAGGACAATTTTAGTCCTCCTGACACAAACCTCAAGAAAAAGAAATTCAGCAGACGTACTACAAGGGGACGAAATGACTTCGCAAGTAAATTGCGACGCCACCGCCTCTTTTATCTAAACGATCGTTGCGAATGAGAACATATCCCGGTAGAGGATAAGTAGTTGAGAGAAGTTGAGGTTTGAGCCAGCTCTCTGAAATTAGGATGGCATGAACATTTGCATCAGAAAACACTTCAAAGACATCACTGTAGTGACTTGCCACACTTTGAGCATTTATGTGACTCACATTCAATAATCGACTTGATCTGCTGTTGAATGTATCACGAACAAAATCACCAAGTGATAGGTCAGGAATCGAAGAAAAACTATCATCAGCAGACGAAACCAAGGAATTGTTGGCAGAAAGAAATATATCATCATTAGTAATATATATATATATATATATATATATATATATATATATATATATATATATATATATATATATATATATATCAATAAAATAAAATATATGTAGTAAAAAATTACCAGATAAAATTCTCATCACTGCACCACCCGCCAGCTAAAATCAAACATAAATGCCAAACAGAAAAAGAAAAGAAACATACACACGATAGTCGTAACCAAACAATTATGACACATTTGACGAAACTAAACGCATCCAAAACGTTTCAAGACTGACATTATTGACATATGTCAACTATCAATGTAATATAAATTACTTTGGCAAATTACGAAAACTGGATTTGTAATACAATATTATACATTTGAGAATAAATAAGTGGGTAAATAGAACTTAAAAACAAAAAGTAAACAAACAGGTTAAGCCTTACAGAACTAGTGAAACTAAATTATGGAGTAATAAAACAAAAAAAAAGAAGTTAAAAGTGTACAAGAAAAACAACGCTGGTGTAACATTAGTTCTTACGCGAGGTGTTCTTACTAGTTACACCTGACGAACCTCCACTCCCAGCACCGCCAGTAGGTCCAATAGCAGACGAAGAGCCATCCAACCGTCCTGGGTGCTTGGCTATCAGCGAATTCAAGCCATCCATGCACGTTATCTTGGAACGACTGCCATCCGGGGTCTTGATAATTATGATGCCATCCTGCGTCCAACATGGCCGCATGCCGAAGTGCTGTCGAGCACGCCCGAAAACAGACTGTCGAGACTTAGTGAGGAACTCCTTGACGGATATGGAAGAGCCTTTGAATGCTTTCTTGGCCCTCCACACTGCCACCTTATCCTCCACGCAGCTGAAACGCACCAGAATAGGGCGAGGATGATCGTTACTCGGGCTACCAAGTCTATGGTAAGTTTTGATGGATGCGGCCGATAGATTTTTCAGACCCAAAGTGTTCTGTAGGGTGCTCACAATAAGTGCAACGCAATCCTCCTTTGCTGACTCGGTGAATCCAGTGAGAATATCAGTGCCTTCCTGCGATGTCTTGTCTCATAGTATCATACATCTTGACACATTCGTTAATCTGCTTTCTGAGAATCCCAAGCATATTGAAAGCAAGTTCGCGAAAGGTACGGAACTCTTCAGCCAGCTTTGCAACAGTGTCCTTGGCAGGTGCACTGCCCTGTATCTGGGCTTCCAACTCCCCCATTATTTTGGCAAAGCAATCTTCCAGGCTTTTTTGTATTTCCAATAGTTGTGACATATTGTGTTTCAGAAAAATAAAAAACTTGTATTGAATGTGATATTTCAAGTGTGTGGTGATCAGCTGGCAGGTGGTAATGTAACTCTAAACTAATTGTTACATGTAACAAATGTGAGTACAAACTATTTGTAATCAGCAGCACTCAAAAATACTTCACAAATTCAGTTAACTTTGTGAAACTAATTAAATAACTTTTGCAAAATTTTTAAGATGTTCTAACTTATTTACACCTACCACCAAAAACAAAAAAACATCATTTTTGATAGTGAGTTATGTATGTGGTTAGATGCAGTTTAGATGAATAATTTTATGTAAAGATAATACTGAATCCGACAGAAACAGTTAATGTGCGGGCTGCGAGCACCCTCTAGTCTGATATAGGTCTCAAAATGTTACAGCACACGCTTGCCGTTCACCCACTGTAGACCTTGTTTGCTGTAAGAAACAAATAAAACATGTAAATAATATATCCACTAACTTAATCAATAACTGTGCACAATAACTACGAAAAAACAAACAAATCAATTTTGTTATTAAGAAAAAAATACTTACACAAACGGGCACGCGATGGGCAAAATGCCGCGCTTCACGATGCACCTCACACAAACCCATCACCACGCAGTCATGGTGGCACTGAGCAGCACAGGATTTGCGTCAGGGGAGAGGGGCTGAAATTCTAAGGTACCGTGAAGCTTGTAGTGACACAGTATAGCTAAAGTTGAAATTTATAGCAAAGAATGTATGCGTGAGCAAAGTGCTCATAGCGCGCCTTTTCCCGGGTTAAAAACGCCATATTTTCCTTACGCGCTTATCTAATGTTTAAAGCGTTTGTATAGCTGGAGACACGGCTTCCTCCTCGCTGATCCACCGGTACGGCCAATGTGATGCCGGCTGTGCAGCGAGATATACGTGCGTCTAATCAAAACGGCCAAATATGACCCAGCGTCATCGCAACTTTTGTGGCATACCTATTTTAGTTAATTCGGGTTTTAGTCAATATATATCATCAGCCCTTTATACTGTCCCACTGCTGGGCACGGGCCTCTTCTCCCTATGAGAAGGGAAGGGCCATAGTCGACCACGCTAGCCTAGTACGGGTTTGCAGACTTCACATGACTTTCGAGAACATTATGAAGAACTCTCAGACATGCAGGTTTCCTCACGATGTTTTCCTTCACCGATAAGCAAGCGATAATTAATAATTTAATTCGCACTTAACTGTGAAAAGTCATTGGTGCGTGCCAAGGATTCGAACCCGAGACCCTCTGTGTAGCAGTCTGTCGGTCTCTCCACTCGGCTATCGCTGCTATTATAACTCAATGTCTGTAGTTAATTTGCTTAGTCTTTATAGTTATTAAATGAGAATGTCATTGGTAAACCACCAATACCAAATTTTGTGGGAACTGGATGAATCCGAGTCCGACGAAAAGAACATCGACGCTGCTGCGGACGTTGACAATGAAGATCACTTATCTGAACGAAGTAAAAACATCGAAAGTAAAAATACAGAAGTGATATTGGCTGAAATTCATCAGAAAATCTCCTATCTTCGCAAAAGCGATTACGCCAGCGGTTTTTCAAAGAAAAAGCCCAGATCATATCATTCCCTACTGCAATAATTGCAGTACATCTATGATTATCAATGAAGATGTAGAAGACTGATTTTTTAACTTTTGTAACATTGTAAGTTTTTTTTACTCTCATCTGTGACCTGAAATTGTTAATTCCTCTTATTTATAAGTATAGTTTATAATAAGTATTAATAGTAGAATAAGAGTATGAATGTTACAATTTGAACATTGATTTTGCATGTTACTTTGGAAGCTAATGAAAATTTAATTCATTTCATATAATGCCATTTTTTTATGTCACTTCATGCGCAAAGAACCCTTTAATAACAAACTGTTAAAAAAATAAGGTGATATTTTTGATTTTGCGAAAACATGCATTTTAAATCTGGGTAGCTATGACCCAGCGTAATTTTTTTCACGTCAATTACACCGGGTTAAAGGTATAAATACCTCAGTTTTCCCCCTACGTTTTAACCGGCTTTTGACGGTCGTGGTCGTGGAGGGGCTATCTAGGTATAAATACCTCTGTTATTCGGTCGCGGAGAGATCTCCGCGACCGAATAACAGAGGTATTTATACCTTCAAATAAGTAAATTATCGCGAGTAAGACCCACTATAGTAAAATCGATTACTGGTCAATTGATTCAAATATTATTTATTGGTATTATCGAGGTTCGCTAATCTGAAAATCGACGTATCTTATACGTCACTTTAAAAGGTATGTGTGATAGTCTTTGATATTTAAAAAAAAAATATAGTTGCCTATAGCAATATTTATAAACAACTTAACAAAGTATGTGTAAAAGGCACGATAATGGCTAGTACAAGTCGTGTAGTTTGGCAAAGTAAGTTAAGTAGCGACGCACAAAATTGTTGTTTACTAAATCATGCAAAAACCATTCTGTACAACACACTTCAGTGAAGGCAGTTGCGCGCGTACTCCCAGTCAGCTTATATTAAAGACGATTGAACAAAATTTTATTCCGCGCTAAATCGCAATTTTATTCAACTAAAATAAGATTGCAAGCACGATTCCGTCTGGAAAGCGCTTTTTGCTCTCGAAACGAGATCCAAAGTTAAGCGTTAGTATTCCAGTGTTTTCTTATTTACAAACATTACGACGGCTTACGGTCGCGAGCAAGAAACACGTACAAAAAGGGATTGCGATTTAACGCACTGAGAAGGAAAATTGTACTGAGGGAATTTGAGAAAAGGTGACGCTTGTTTTGTGCGTAATACAAGCTGTATGGTTCGGCAAACATTCCACGGCATGTTTGTTGGTGATATTGATACGCATCAAAGAATGGATGTTGAACATCACATCAACTGCACCGATGGTATAGAGATTCAAGTGGCAACCTTGATACTTTTCACTGCTCTGAGTTTTTAAATTCTATCCGCACACGTTAGTACCCGCTCGAAGCATTTTGGCCACCTTCGAGGCATCTCAGGACACCCGTAGATGTATTTTGGCCACTTTCGAGGCTAGGCTTTCAAGCTAAGTACGGGCGCGTAATATTTTCGTTGAAAGAATGGTGATATTTCTTAACTAAGTTAATATTGTATATCAAGAGACGCGTAATTAAATAAGCTTTCGAATTATATTAATTAACACCAAATAATATACTTGATACCCACGCAAGAGCGGTTTATAGCGCGCCCGGTATAAAATTTCTTCTTAAAAATTTTCCCACCATTTTCGAGCGCGCTATTATATTTTTAGCATATTCATATTTCTCGTCGTTTTTTATTACGGGAGGTATATAAGTATTGTACACGGTTAGAAAGATAATTTAATTTACTTTCAGAGAAAATAAATATAATGGAATGAAACATTTTAATTTTAAACATAAAAAAATATAAAATATAAATGATTCTTAATTTCCGCCATTTTTCGTATTTTATTATTTCAAACATATTTTTTGTTATATATCAGATGCAAACCTAGATAAGTTTCTTTGCAACTAGATTTCCAAGTAAAAAAACTATATCTGATAAGAATCCGATAAGAATTATTCTTATTGGACTTTGCACAATTGTTTACTTTTTCCCGCCAAAAATAACTGCCATAACCGCCAAAATTTTCGAAAGCCAATATCTCATGAATTATAGGAGTATTATATATCATATGATAGGTTTATTTATATACTCATATTAAAACAATAATTCATAGCATAAATGTAACCTTATCTATATATTTTCATTCAATAAAAAATAAATGCCGTTTTTCGGTAATTGAATGAATATAGCCTCTTGAATTAAATTATTACACAACATTTGTTTATTTTTTTGCTGTTATTTTATAATTAATTAGTTCTTTCACAATTAAAACATAAAAATATCAAATATCATTATATTATTTGTTTACAATGATGTTTTGAATCCATAATTACGCCCCGCGCGCAACATGCTAAGACAGCGAAATATACAAAATTTCAAATGCTGACATTTAAATAATTTTCTAAGCAAGGATTGCTATAATTTTATATTATTGTAAAGCTTTTACCACCAGGTATACAAAAAAACAAAAGTAAGCAATTTATAAGCCATATTGTTATCATGACAAACAAAAATGGCGAGTAGGTCGTCGATAGACGACATTGTTTACAATAGGATCAAGTTCGGCGGGTCGCATAAACTAAACATTCCGTCATTCAGTCACCATTCAAACATTACTACAAAGCTTATTTAATCTACTTTCATAAAAACATCATTTCAAATATCAACACCCGAGTGACGAGTCGTAAGTTTAGGTTTAAGGTAGCACGGCAAGTGGCCTTGCTTCGCGGGTGGCCAGATAACGACCGCGTGATGCTTTAGCGATAAATGTCAAATTAAAGCGGTAACTTTGAGCGGGTACAACAATTGAGTGAACGATTCACAAATATTTTTTCTTGTGATTTGGACCATTGCTTGAATGTTTGTAAAGCTCTCCACAATCCTGGATTTATACTAAACAGGGAAACCGTTTTTGAAAAGAATTTAAGAAGAAAGAAATATGCTGCAAATAGGAAAGCAGCTCCAATTTGCACCCAGGCAACATTATTGTTAATAATAGCATTAGTTATATAGGGGACACTCACGACAAGGCTTAAAAATTCAGAAGAAGATAGCGGATTTCGAATGTTCCTATATCGCCTAAAAATTAATCTTTTTCTATTAGTTATTATAGAGTCATAGCCTGTTACGTGCAAAAGAATTTTACCTTTACTCTCAGGCGTGACTTGGCGGGAAACGCTCGCTGCTCGGACCAATCGTACAAGACCAAAGTGTAGAGTGGAGCTATAGCCGATTTTAGCTTTAGGTCAAGCTAACTCACTACCGCACACGGCTGGGTCAAGTGGGATACTATAGCTGTGAAATGATTTTACTCCGGAGTCCGGACACACCTTTGTTGCAGTTGAATGTATACATACATAAATAGACTCACGCCTGTTTCTCGAAGGGTTAGGCAGAGAATACGGAACGCTACTTGCAACTATCCTGAAATGTCTCCCTAGCCTCATTCACTTGTTCATTCAGCTGAATATGTTGCAAGTAGATATGAGAAAATAAAACATAGTTATCAAATCTGATGTCATTTTGTTTTGAATATGAAAATATGAGTTTCAGAGTAATTAAATTACCTATATTGTCAAAAGTTGAATAATCCTCGCTGTTGGTCTTATCTGCATAAGGTTACAAAAGCATTTTCAAATACCGAAATATAATCTCTAAAATGCTCGTATTCCACAAAATCGTCCCGTGGCATCGTTAATTCTACAAACGGCACGATTGCACTTTTGTGCCGAGTTCTGGACATTCGCTGACGAGGTACTTACTCTTGACGGCAGTTGTAAAGGTCGGAATGGAATGACCTGTTACGGGCTTTTGTAACGTCGGTCGAGTCACGTATAATGAAATACACATTCCAGTCAGTCAGTCTATTGTATACACTTCTGGACTTTAAAAGAGACTATGACGTCTGAGTTTGTTTCGGATGTTTCTTCTTCAGCAAAGACACCGGCCTCATCTAGCTTAATTAAGAAACATTTATGATTTTGTTTACGTGTTTGTAATGAAGCTATGAAGAAATGTATGATTTGACTTTGACTTCTTTAACGAATTTGGAAAAATTAGTGGCCTGGTTTAGAATTTGCGATTTTAAACTAGCTTGGCCTTGGTAGTATGAAGAAAATAATTAAAGTAGCAGTACTACTACTATGTCAAGTTATTTTTTTTCCATGTAAGCATGCAAATTACTTATACATGCACAGCAAATACTGTTAGTCAAAGTGAAAAACATATTTTAACTTCACTACATAGTATAAAACAAAGTCTGTCTTCTGTCTGTCTGTCTTTATGTATGCTTTAATCTAAAAAAATACGCAACGGATTTGAATGCCGTTTTTTTAATAGATAGATTTAAGAGGAAGGTTTATATGTATAATTGACGCGGGCGAAGCCACTGGCGACGTCTAGTAGTACATAAATTGAAGCTTATGAATATAAAATTAATTACTTAATGATACTACATTTACATTTAATGTCACGCTTGCTATGAAAAGAACGGACAATAAAAGTCAGGCCACGCTTTTTCATCGCATTTACAATGTTTTATAATGCAAACAAAACTTTCATTTCTGTAAGGAGCTACCACTGTACCACATTATCTTTCTTTAAAAAAGACAGCTCATGCATTAGGTATAAACACTCTGTCGCGGGGAACTTAACCGGGGATCATACAACCAACGGACAAAAAGAAAATTCAGACTTGAGACAACATTTTATGGATCACACAAGGTGTTGTTTCGTGTGGGAATCGAACCCACAAAACTAGGCGCAGTACCTAGTTGCAAGGCGACTGCTTAAACCACTACGCCAAACGGATTTATTTAGTTTACGGATTTTATCGCGTTATTTTGGTTTCACTAGTTATTACATTTAAAGCGAATGATCTAGAAACTACATTTTAGTTACTAGCCGACGTTTCGAATTCTTTACAAGATTCATGTTTATATCAGACTGAGGTGATTTTTGTCTTATTTTCTTGAATGTATATCAAAGTTATCTCAAAGTACCCGAACATTTTTCTAATATTGGTGTTACTATTTACGCAGAATAAGCTCACAGTGTCCTTAAGTCTTCTGGGGACTTTGTCCATCTTGGGTTTCATTAGCCTTATGACAGGGTCCCAAGCTGGAGGAATATTCCAACCGTCTTCCCTATTGAAATTAGGGTGTTTTTAATAACAATAGCCTCACGTATCATCCTTGGAAGAAAACGGTGTTATTTTACGAGTATCTGTGGTTCATCAAATCGCAGGTAGTGGTTGGGTCCTTGTTCTACATGTTCACACACAGCAGACTTTGTTGAGCGTTTATGTCAGCTATATGTTCTTTAAGTCGGATGCCTATGCTTCTCTTGGTTGGTCCAATGTATGAGAGCCCACATTCACAGTCTATTTTGTAGACACCGGCCTCTTGCAAGGGTAACTTACACTTGACTGTTAGTAGAAATTGACATATCTTCGTTGGCGGCTTGTAGTAAGTTTTGATTGAAGCTCGCTTCAAGATGTAGCCAGTTTTGTCGGTCACGCCCTTGATGTATGGGAAGACAGCAGGTTGTCTTTCTACTTTCTTTCTCTTAGCGTTATCCCAGTTTCAATCTGGGGTCCGCTTACTAGTCTAACCGGATTTGGCTGAATATTAGCTTTTCCACAGAGCGACTACCTGTCTGACCTCCGCAACCCGAAGGGATAGCGATATTCCATGTTTTAAACTAGTGTCAGTTTATTTAGAAGGTACTGACGCCCTGTAACGACTGTCAAAGATCTTCATGACAACCGGGACCGACGGCTTAGCGTGCTCTCTGAAGCACGGGACAAGCGATAATTAACAATTCAATACGCACATAATTGCGAAAAGTCATTGGTGCGCGCCGTGGATTCGAACCCGATACCCTCTGCATGGCAGTCTGTTGGTATATCCACTCGGCTATCACTGCCGCTTAGCAGGTTGTCTTTCTACTGTGGCTGGTTTTTCTTTCTTCAATGCATTGATGCAATAAATAACAGAGAAACATCAAAATATTACGCGTGTAAACGTAACAAAATTTGAAAATTTGAAACATTACAACAAAAATCAAATGACCAGAACAATACGAAACAGAACGTTTTTGCACGGACCAATCACACGCTATCGTCCGAACATAGACAAACAGTTGTCAAGCTGTCAAAACATACGTTAAATCAAAACACTGAAAAAGTACTGAGCAGAGGTTTAAGTTATGCGATAACTCCATCCAGAATAACGTATCCGCTTGCCCTCTCAACATTTTTAAGTGCTTACGCAGCATCGACAAATTTCAAGTGTGCGCCGCCACTTGAAGTAGGGTGCGCTCAATAAATTAGTTTTTGTTCGATTATTAATAACGTGAGAGGAGAGTGGTGTTTGATTTTTCTGCAACCTAATGAATGACTCATTTTAGTGGTACGAAACAAATTACGTTTGAATGAAATGTTTACTTTAGGCGAGCGGCCGTAACGTAAACAATGTCGTCTTTAACGACTTAGTCGACACTTTTGTTTATCATAATAAAAGTATTGGCTGAAAATTGCTTGCTTTTGTTTTTTCATATACCCAGGTACATATGTGATATTATCTATGTAATAAAATAAGTTATAGCAATACTTGCTTAAAAATATTTAGATGTAAGCATTTGAAAAATAAATATTTCGCTGACCTTACATTCCGCGCGCGGGGCGTAATTATGGATTAAAAACATCATTGTAAACAAATTATATAATTATATATGATACTTTTATGTTTTAATTGTAAAATAACTGATTATTTATGAAGTTACATTTAATAAAAAAAATATATATTGTGTATTACTTTAATTCTAGACAAAAAAATATCGTAAAAACGAAGTTTTTTTTATTTTATGTAAAAAAGTTTAAACACATATGTATGTATAAAACACAAAGGTCACATTTATGCGTTGTATTATTTTTTTTATTTTGAGTATATAAATAAACCTTTGATAAAATATCTAATACTCATATTATTTATGAGTTATTAGCTATCGCAAATTTTGGCGGGAACTTCAGTTTTTTTTGGCGGGAAAAAGAAAACACCTGTGCAGATTCCAATAAAAATAATTCTTATCAGATTCTTATCAGAATTGTATTTTATACTTGGAAATATAGTTAGAAAGAAAGTTATCAAGGTTTGAATCTGATATATAACATAACATAAAACGGTATTTTTAAAAATAAAATATGAAAATTGGCGCCAATTAAAATAAATATCTTTGTTTTATTTTTTTATGTTTAATATTAAAATGTTTCTTTACATTATATTTATTTTCTCTAAAAGTAAATTAAATAGCCTTTCTGACTGTGTTTAATACTTATATACCTCGCATAATAAAAAACGACGAGAAAAAGGAATATGTCAGAAATATAAAATTGCGCTCAAAAATGGTGGGAAAAATTTCTAATTTTCACTTTATACTGCCCTTGCGTGGGTTTCAACCATATTATATGGTTTTAATTTATACCACTAAAAAGCTCATTTAATTACGCTTCTACTGATATGCAACATACCGCAATCGGTTAAGTTATCCGAGTTCCACAAACAGATAAGTGCGCAGCGGAAAAGCGTGGGAAAAATTACAGTTTACGCGCTCATCTGTTCGTCCAAAAAAGGGAATATAGTCACTTCGCGCGGTCAAGCGGGTTTGAGACCATTATTTGTAACGTTGAGGATTGTCTAGTCAAGAACAATGTGAGTAAGGAAGATTTCGAGGCCATACGTCAGTACGTTTCAGCTGTATTATGTCAATCGAAAGTGCTGGCAAGCAATCTGCCAAAATCCAAGTATTTCGCACTGAAGAACCTATGGGCTAGACCTGAATTAACAGTACTCCGAGCAGATAAAGGGAATGCAACGGTAGTGATGGACACGTTCGATTATAAACAAAAAATGGAAAATCTTTTGTCAGATGAAAGTACTTATAAAATGGTTAAGACGGACCCTACTAACAAAATACTCAAGCAAACGAGTGATATTGTCAAGAAATACTCCGAAAAACTTAATCTGGACGTGAAATATTTAATACCATCGTGTACAAAACCTCCTCAAATGTATGGTCTACCAAAAATACACAAGGAAATCGCTCCACTGCGCCCGATAGTTATTCAGATAGGCGCACCAACTTACAGGCTGGCTCAACACATTGTAAAAATTCTCTCACCGCTTAGAGGTAACACAAGAGCGCATGTGAAGGATTCCTACCATTTTGTCAGTGAAATCAAACACCTACATCTCTCTGACAAGGAAACTATGGTTAGTTTTTACATGACTGTATAGAAATTACTAGAAGGAAGCTGACAGAAAACAACATGCCTGAGGAATATGCAGAGATACTCAAACACTGCCTGACAATAGGCTATCTGTTGTGGGACGAGAAGTACTACATACAAGTAGATGGTGTTGCAATCGGCTCTCCAGTATCGCCTGTTGTCGCTGGCATCTTCATGGAGGATTTCGAGGCGCGAGCCCTGCAGACTGCCACCATTACACCGAGGTTCTACAAGCGGTATGTAGATGACACTTTCACATTTTTACCAACAAATAGTGTTAATGCTCTCCTAAAACATTTTAATTCCATGAATAACCAAATACAATTCACAATGAAATTAGAGGCAAACAATTGTTTAGCTTTCTTAGATGGTCTTGTTATCAGGAATAAAAACAACTGTTTAAGCCACACTGTGTATAGGAAATAGACCCATACAAATAGGTACTTAAACGGTGAATATCACCTCGATGCTAAACAGTTAGTGTCTCTGTTTCAGAGAGCTTGGGGATCTGTGACAAGAAACACCTGGACGCTGAGCTTCAACATGTCAGGTAAGTTCTGCAAGACAACAAGCTCCGACCACCGCGCCACTGTCACAGATCCCTGAAGAAAGAAAAACCAACCACAGTAGAAAGACAACCTACTGTCCTCCCGTACAGCAAAGGCGTGACCGACAAAATTGGCTACATCTTGAAGCGAGCTTCAATCAAAACTTACTACAAGCCGCCAACGAAGATATGTCAATTTCTACCAACAGTCAAGTGTCAGTTACCCTTGCAAGAGGCCGGTGTCTACAAAATAGGCTGTGAATGTGGGCTCTCATACATTGGACCAACCAAGAGAAGCATAGGCATCCGACTTAAAGAACATATAGCTGACATAAAACATAAACGCTCAACAAAGTCTGCTGTGTGTGAACATGTGGAGCAAGGACCCAACCACTATCTGCGATTTGATGAACCACAGATACTCGCAAAAGAACACCGTTTACTTCCAAGGATGATACGTGAGGCTATTGAAATTAAAAAACACCCTATATTCAATAGGGAAGACGGTTGGAATGTTCCTCCAGCTTGGGACCCTGTCATAAGGCTAATGAAACCCAAGAAGGACAAAGTCACCAGAAGCCTTAAGGACACTGTGAGCTTATTCTGCGTAAATAGTAAAACCAATTGTTGAAAAATGTTCGGGTACTTTGAGATAACTTTGATATACATTCAAGAAAATAAGACAAAAATCACCTCAGTCTGATGTAAACATGAATCCTGTAAAGAATTCGAAACGTCGGCTAGTAATTAAAATGTAGTTTCTAGATCATTCGGTTTAAATGTAATAACTAGTGAAACCAATATAACGCGATAAAATCTGTAAACTGTAATTTAATTTCAAAATAATAAGTTTATAGAGTCTATCGTCAGATCACACAATATCTATCGGTGCATAAATCAGACGTTTGTTTACCTATGACTACATGTAGTTTTATAGTACTTACGTACGTTTTAATATAAAAGCAGAGTGTAACATTACATTATTCTATTTGCAGAGCGTGCAAGTATATTATAAAGACTGTCAGCGTTAGTTATGTACTTAGTTAGTGGTCTAATCGAGTGCAATCATGATATAATGAGCTCATTACTGTGGGTGTTGTATAGAGTTATCGTGCTTATTACTTACTGATGATCCATGTCGATTTAAAATGTAGTACACTTATTGTCATAGGAAGTTGTGTGTGACAAACTTGTGTTCTGAATTAATCTTACATTTGTCTCCATTGCATATCAACACAGCAATTTGCATATTATTACATTTTTAAATGCCCTTACAATGATTGTACCCAATATTAATTTTGACATCTGCCAAATTTCAAAACTAACCCATCATCACTGTCTCGTATCGGCTGCATTCAAGACTTCATTTTTGGAGTCTGAGGTTCACTTTCTAGTCTTCTTTTGCCTGCCCTGTTCCCATATTACTTGGAGTCGGCGCAGAATGTCTTTCGCTTACATTCTCTCCTATCAAACGTCATCTGATTATTCATTATTTATTTTATTATTTATCCACTTTCTAGTCTGATCAGGTAATGTCAGATATGACAGAATATCAGCCTTTGCACAAAGCAACTTTAAACAAGTAAACATTACTTACTTGTAACATGAATATTGTAAGTGGATAATGGCATAATGTATTCTACCCTACAGAGTAGCTTACATATTATGTTCTTATAACACGCCCCTTTATCTCATAGTCGTAAGTCCAATACATTTACTATTACTCTATCTCGTAACGTAATCATTAATTGAAATAACTGCAGTCTAAAGTATACTTAAGCCACTAAAATAAACAATTAAGCTCCGTTAATCTTCAGTAAAAACCACACTCTGGTTAAACCACATTCTTATTTGAAAGCAAATCCGTTCTTCTTGTAAAATACGATGCTAGAAGTAGTATCGCATTGGGCGTGTAGTTTAGTGCTTGTACTTTACAAGTTACGTGTTGCAGTCTGTCGTTTAAGACCGCTTGCTGCACGATGGAGTTTATATTACTTGTGAACTGTTTGTGTGCTAATACTGATATGCGTTTACAGCTTGTTCCTTGGCGGTAAAATAGAGTACAAGGTTGATCACGCTACTGGGTTAGAAGTGTACACATTGATTTTGTGCGTATTGGTTTCAAATTATTAGAATATTATAAAATGTACCAGAAATCGATGCTGAATCGGGTAGGATTTGTATTCATTGAAATGTTAAGACAAACTTTCTTTTTTTTCGATGGGAAACCTATGTTGAGAGAACCTAGCTGTCTAAGTATAACATTTTAACAGACAAATAAAATTGTATTCTATTCCTGCATATCAGATTTTTGACAGTTTTGTGAGGTGTGCATTGTAAATGAAAGGTAAATGTAGTCATTGATCTTTGCACTGAAAGTGAAGCGAATTCTATTTGGCAGTATTACTATAAAACCTGGCAATGATCGGCTTATAGAGCTGCTGTTGCAAGCGTTTCTGTTTACGGAATTGAAGTTCTACTTACCGCAAGTTTTTTGTTTTAATTTGTATTTTTTTTAACTCAAGGGAATTACATTTGTACTTCAAGCTTTTAAGAATAATTTTCTCGTAGGTATAGGAAATCTCAAGGAAGGAATATTTTTTCGTTAAGCATTCCAGTATATCTCAATACATTTGGCGTTAAATAGAGATAAATGATCGCCGGCTCCTCGATAACACGCTTATTGATTTATCTACATTTATTTGTGATCGTGGTTCATCAACAAGGAACAGGAAATTAAGTTATTGTACAATAATTTTGGCAATCTTCATCAGCTTTGTTCACATTGTCTCAATGCTAGGTGTAGGTACAACAAGAAGTGTTAGGCTGTAGTGTCGCACGCTGGATAAGTGCAGGTTTAGGGTGACATTAGGTCATGACCTTATTTGAACATTATTGAACTCTCAAATATGCTGATATGCTAACCGCAAGATGATTTTCTTCAAAGTTTAGTGGGTGGGAGGTTAAAATCTTTGGATAGAGGTGTTTTTACATGCCGATCATAAAATATAAGCTCAATAGATTATTTTATTCTCATACCTACCAAATATACACAAAAGCTGGTTTGGTGGAGTGCAACCGTCAGCACGGTGACACTAGATTATTATAATTATTAATGAAATGTTGTAATTCCTATTTAATACAAATATTCGGATATTGTGTTCTACTCAGATAACAACGGAAGCAGAAATAGTTACGCGAAACCGAAATTATAATTTCCCACAAAAACATTTTTACAATAAGCAATTTAATTATTATTCGTTAGATATACAGGATATTGATCTACATTTGCAAAATATTTTTGTAATACGATATAAACATTATACTTATTCACCTAAAATTATTTTAAACAGTGTAACATAAGACCTTATTTTCATTAAATTTGACTTACACGACAGACCTTATTTTCATTAAATTTGACATAACAAGGAAACTATGTGTCTCTGAAATAGTTCGCATAGATATATTTAGAGCACTAAAGGATCCGTATATCATATATTTCCAGTAAAGTATGACTGCTACGTGGAATTTAAGAAAAATGAATCGAAATTCGTTACCTGCGTCACGTGTGTCTTATCAGGGGGTAAATTGTGGCGTTATTATTTTCTCAAATAAATACGAAGTCACTCTCGTAAACTAGACTGGATATGGTTTAAGATATTCATAACAGACAGGACCGTCGGCTCTCTAAGCGTGGTGCAAGGCAATTAGTAATTTATTTTTGCTTTCGAGACCATCTGCATGTCAGCTTTATTGCGCACTTAGCATACTAGCCTATGCTTGAGGATGCCCGCAACTACGCCAAGTTTCAGCTTCTTGAACTTGTCAGAATCAGAGAAGCTCCCTATAGTGTAGAGACAGTTTAGATAAATAAAAGCGATAACTATCAAATCATACTTTCATTCATTCAGTTTGGCACAAGGATATATCTTTAGATTACGTCGTGATTCTACATTTACATTTAGAGCCCAGTTCGCAAAGCAAAGACATAGAACCAAGAGAAAGAACGGGCAATAAAACTCTTGGTCATTCTTTTCAATAATGAACAAACAGTGGTACAGCCAATCTATATCAAATATCAATGTTGTGGGTAGTTTTATATTACTAGAAAGGTCTGTCTTACAACAGAACATAATAAGCATTATTTAGTATCAATACAATTTACTAAATGTATACCACAGGTATGCAATGAATCTCATTGATATAACTTGATCCACAGTATATTATTCTATCCTATGTTACAATCAACTCACAAACGATCAAACTACCCACAATCAATATCAATAAGATAATGATTACACCATCTTACATTATTTCCTAGATGATTAAACAAAAGAACAAGCAACACAATATTGAAACACAGTGGCAGTTAAATAGTCAGAACCATATCGTACATGAGCAGTCGTCGAAGGAGAATAGGACGAGCTAGCCGAGCCTGTCGACTTATATAGGTACACCTTATTTACACGTTTGACAGTTTAACTGTCAAACGTCATGTCAGTGTCATTTAGTTGCCACTATCCTCTTACATATTATGTATAAATACTTGGATATCAGTAATTTCAGCCCAAAGCCCAGATATTATTACATATCTTTCACGGCCAGACTGACAATTACTTCGTCCTCGAAGTACAATAAATTGAATAACACTTTACTAAACAATCGCCCGACGGGCGCCCTGTATTATGTAACAATGAATTCTTACCGTATTGATTAAAGCCATCTAAAAACTATAGTATCGTTACGTCCGCTACGGCTATACTGACTTACGTCGTCGTCTAAGTAAGTTCAATTATAAGAATAGTATCACAATAACAATCCATTTGTACGAAACAATTACACAAAAATAAACTGGACTCATATTTACAGTAATTACGGTTTCATTTTGCGGTTCTAGAAATAAGTTCTGTGTCAGCTGCTTTGATACCATTGTTACATATTGTATTTACTATTCTATGAAGGGATCATTAACATTCACAATACACATGTTACATAGAAGTACAGTTTAATTTTACAATATTACACCACTGCATTATCCATCCACAAATTGACAAAAATAATATAGTACAAAAGGAGCCACTACGAAGCATAAAAATTTAAGTAACGGTTTTAAGAATAAAAAATTAAAATAGGTAATTCTGCTTATGGCTGATAAATAAATGAAATAAAATAAATAATTAAATTCACAACCGAGTTAAATAATTAAATTCGATTTCACTAATTTACAAGTATACAGGTACCAACTTGTATGATAACAGTAGTGTAATACTAGGACAATTCTTTCATTCTAATACACTCATTGCCATTGCCTTTCCTTTCACATTAAATAGACAAGTAACAACGGTCAATCTCCTTGATACTATCTAGCCCCACACCTGCTGCACATGAGTCCAGGCTAGAACCAGGCGAAAGACTTCAGCAGTTCGTAGGCAATATGATCAATATCATCAACATCAAAATGATTATCAATATCATCAACATCAAAATGATTATCAATTTCATCAACATCAAAATGATTATCAATATCATCAACATCAAAATCATTATCAAAATCATTATCAAAACCATTATCAAAACCATTATCAAAACCATTATCAAAACCATTATCAAAACCATTATCAAAACCATTATCAAGACCATTATCAAAACCATTATCAAAACCATTATCAAAACCATTATCAAAACC
Organism: Euclidia mi; assembly: GCA_944739405.2. Classification (NCBI taxonomy): domain Eukaryota; kingdom Metazoa; phylum Arthropoda; class Insecta; order Lepidoptera; family Erebidae; genus Euclidia; species Euclidia mi. The sequence continues at coordinate 26,977,879 of OX123184.2, forward strand.
ATTATCAAAACCATTATCAAAATCATTATCAAAACCATTATCAAAACCATTATCAAAACCATTATCAAAACCATTATCAAAACCATTATCAAAACCATTATCAAAACCATTATCAAAACCATTATCAAAACCATTATCAAAACCATTATCAAAACCATTATCAAAACCATTATCAAAACCATTATCAAAACCATTATCAAAACCATTATCAAAACCAGTATCAAAATCATTATCAAAATCATTATCAAAATCATTATCAAAATCATTATCAAAATCATCATCAAAATCATTATCAAAATCAATATCAAAATCATTATCAAAATCATTATCAAAATCATTATCAAAATCATCATCAAAATCATTATCAAAATCATCATCAAAATCATTATCAAAATCAATATCAAAATCATTATCAAAATCATTATCAAAATCATTATGAAAATCATATCATTATCAAAATCATTATGAAATCATTATCAAAATCATTATCATCAACATGGTCATTGCCAGCATTATCATCAACTTCTTAACCATCGGTAAGTTAATCATCAATAATAATTCAATCATCGTCAACTATTTAATCATCAATGAATAAATCGATGTTATCACATTATTATAGATATTTACAGATACCTTTATATCATCACTGCTACCTACATTATCGATCCTTGTTTAGAAGAAGTTTATATGTGATGTCGTGTATGGTTATCAGAACCTCTAACCTATAATAAGACCGCCCTTTTATTTTCTTTGTATATGTATTTTAAAATTTAACTTAAATACTTTAGTAAGAAAACAAAAAAAATGTTATCTGTAAAAGCTACTATGTCATCAAAGAATATCTAAACGTTATTAATCTATAAATCGTAGCTATCTAAAAGTACAAAGTTCTTTATTATATTCCTCAAAAATTTACTGTAGGAAAAACTATAAATGTAACTTATCATAATCAAAATTGATATCTATATTAATAATACACTAAAATGTTATCAATTTAGAATAATAAATGCAGCAGACCCTATTAAAGCATGTTACTATAATACAACTTTTAACTATAATATATCAAATGCACCTAGGTATACTATATAGACTATTATATTATATTACTAAACTGATCCTCTCTCCTAAAAGTGTTCCATAATAATTGTTTCCTAATTGTAAGTCTACCACCCGTAAATGTACAGTATGGAATGCTATAAACTGAATTGACCTGAATGTATTGCAGGTACAAACAGTACAAAAGTATAAATAAATAACTAGTAATCAAGAATGAACCAATTTAGTTAATAGTTTATTTATGTAACCAATAGTCAGTGAACTGCCTAAAGTTAAACTAGACGCCAATGCCAGTAAAAGTACTCTTGGTAAGAAACGGTATAATAAATAGTCGTGTAGAAAGTCAAACCAGACACTAGTTAGTATTCGGACCAGTCGGTTAATATTTCAATATCTATAAGTCAAATATACATACCTAGATTTATTAATTTAGGTCGCAACACTTAAAAAACATCAATGTACTTATACAAATACTTATTATATTAAGCAGAATATCTTATTTAATTTCATCAATTTCAGTTTAATTTATCAATTGTATCATGTGATTGTGGCTATTTTCATTCCATTTACACAATCAGAACACTGACATCGTTTTAAATTCGTTTTTTTTTACGTATTTTACGTTAGGTATCTGGTTCATTCAGTTTCATTATAATTAAGATTTGACGATTCGTAAGAGGTTTGGTATAAAAATAGTAAGCTTACATGTAAGTGTTGTTTAAAATAAATAAACAAAACCCTTCAAGCACCTAGAATGATTAAATACCATTTTAATCATTATTGCCATGGTCTCCTACAATTGAACCACACAAAGTACATGTACACATATATCTTTGCATAAAAAATATCTCTAACTTATCTATCGCAGTGTTTATACCAGAGATACTAGATTGATAAGATAGTTCATTACCGAGAGCTAATCCTAAGATTGATTATTACTATAATTATGGTCTAAATAGGTTTACAGTTTAACACATGGCACTTCATAATAAAAATACATAATTTCAATGAATAAAGCAGATAAAAATAAATACCGTCTCATATTTTATTAATTTTATTTGTATTATTTCCGAGAATGGATAAATAAACTATGAGAATATTTTCGAAAAAAAATCAGTGATGTAATTTGGAACTATTTTCAAATTGAATCAATTTAGTTGAATAGCTTATTTCAGATCCATTTAATAAGACAGATGTCTGCATTTATTACACATTTCATTTTAACTATTTTATCTGCTATTATCGTTATAAATAACAGGAAATTATCAACCAAAATAACACCACTTGAAAATATTGGATACACTGCCATCTAATAGTGCCAGACATAAGCAAAATGATGTCACTTTCTTTAACAAGTCAATTTAATCCTATGTAATATAAAAACATTCTTCAATAACTACTTTTTAATAAAAATACCTTGAGCTATATATTTAGACGTAGCATATATGACCCCTCAGGCCTCAGGAGGATGAGGTATGTTTAAAAAATAAAAGGAAATAGTTACTAAACGAAACTATCATTTTATCGATATGATCTAGCTAGACACAGACCCGCTTGATATAATATAGAATATTTCTGTACCTATACACAAAAGTTCGCTTGTAGTAATAGTTATACAAAACTCATAGGTTATCTTTACAACATGTCATTCAAATGTGGTGCCCCTGAGACAAATGGAAGCTATTTGGTTTTGTTCTTCCAATAGAAATCTAAGTGACAAAATCATAAGTATGTCTATTGCAAGTAAACTGGTGGAAATTATCTGGGTACATGACAATTACTCACTACACAATTATAGAAAGTACATTATTAATTGTAATTCTATACACAAATTTTTGTGCCATAAACAATAATTAACCAGTTAAAAATACGAGTATATTTCAAAGATATGTTGAAGATAAATATACAGTTTCGTATTCTTATCTCCAGGGCAACACATTCAAGAGCTTAACATTAAAATATTCTTATTTTTTTTATTTGTATAGTTTGGATCCAATTTAATAAAACTATAAAGCATGAACTGATTAATTTGGTAATTGTGGCGAAAATTTAACTACAGCTCATGGAACAGAGCTAAGGCACATTCCTACACCGCAATATTGGTCTGTATGTAATGAATACACAGCCAACAAAATTAATGACAAAATCTCTGTAAATATGTATTCTACCTACCATCATTTCATATTCGACTTGTAATGAAAAGATTCGTCAGAGCACTCAATTCTTGGAATTCAAATATGCAAGACGATTACGCTAATCAATACTTACACTAGAAAGAGTTATCAACAAAGCACAACACAGCCTATGCTCATACCGAGTCTCTGTCAATCACTACAAATGTTGCCTATTTAAATTCCAACAGATAAGAACAATATCGACTACTTTAAAAATCTATTATACATTTTCTGTAACTTTTTCGCTATTACCTACATAGTTTTATACTCAGATACATTTTTGATGAACATGTTAAAATAACCTGGTACCACATAAACACAACAGTCATATTTTTCGACCATAATGGCTGTTATCTTGGTGGAAGTACATTACCAGCGTTTGCAGTTGGTTGTTGCTGTTGGCTTCAGCATACTGTTGCAGATCGTTAAGATATGTAGTCGGTACTCATCCACCGGCTTGCTCTCGGCAACGTTGCTACTGGATCGTAGGGCAATCGTTCTCCGTCGTCAGCTGAACGGTGCAGTGACGGGCTTAGGCAGAATCATGGCATCACGATGAGGAGACTCTGGAACTTGCAATTGGATGTATTAGTATTGTGGGCGCAAATTTATCCCACTTCTGATGTCAGAATCAGAGAAGCTCTCTATAGTGTAGAGACAGTTTAGATAAATAAAAGAGACAACTATCAAATCCTACTTTCATTTATTCAGTTTGGCACAAGGATATATCTTCAGATTACGTCGTGATTCTACATTTACATTTAGAGCCCAGTTCGCAAAGCAAAGACATAGAACCAAGAGAAAGAACGGGCAATAAAACTCTTGGTCATTCTTTTCAATAATGAACAAACAGTGGTACAGCCAATCTATATCAAATATCAATGTTGTGGGTAGTTTTATATTACTAGAAAGGTCTGTCTTACAACAGAACATAATAAGCATTATTTAGTATCAATACAATTTACTAAATGTATACCACAGGTATGTAATGAATCTCATTGATACAACTTGATCCACAGTATATTATTCTATCCTATATTACAATCAACTCACAAACGATCAAACTACCCACAATCAATATCAATAAGATAATGATTACACCATCTTACATTATTTCCTAGATGATTAAACAAAAGAACAAGCAACACAATATTGAAACACAGTGGCAGTTAAATAGTCAGAACCATATCGTACCTGAGGAGGTTATTTTTTATGTTAAGTGAACTATGCGGCAGATACCAACTTTATCTACAACGCGGCATCGGCATGCTGTCACTTAATTATCATCATAGCGACGACCGACCTCTTGCTATCACTAACTATAAAATAAAATCGAAAATAATTCGACCTTACAAATCCATACATCTTGGACCTAAAGTTCCGATTTTATTACACACAATAGTCTTTCGGTTTCAGCGCGGAGGTTTTATTACCTCAGCGGTATGGGCAGTTGATTTACATGCGAGATGCCAGGGTAATGGCGGCGAAACAGTTTAGCCGGCACCATAAATTGCTTGACTTAAATTTTTATGTTAAAACAGGATGATGTGTGGTCTAGGTCATACGTCGAAGGAGAATAGGACGAGCTAGCCGAGCCTGTCGACTCATATAGGTACACCTTATTTACACGTTTGACCGTTTAACTGTTAAACGTCATGTCAGTGTCATTTAGTTGCCACTATCCTCTTACATATTATGTATAAATACTTGGATATCAGTAATTTCAGCCCAAAGCCTAGATATTATTACATATCTCTCAAACTCAATAGTTTTAGCTGTACGTTATCTATCAGTCAGTCAGTCAGTATCACAAGGATTTTATATAAACTGATTAATCACTGCACCTACTATGACGCCAAAAAGGTCAGTACATTACTGTTCTAGATAGTGCTGCATCTCGTTTGTATCCTAAACTGAATATGCTTTCCCTACATGATAGCTTCCAAGTAAAAGAAAATCGTTACCGGCATCGTATAGGTGAAGTCTCGTGCACTGTAAAAAGTCGCGATTTTAGCTACAAGAGCCATATCTGGGCATTATTTATTCAACGCTTAAGTGAGTTTCCAACGATCGACGACCGAACCAAACGATCTTCGCTTCTATCGACTGTCCGAAGATTCAATTTAATTTTGGCTGGTCAATGGCATAAGGAAATTCAGTTTGAAATAAGAATTCATTTTGAGTATATTTTTTACAAATTCAATCATGATGACCTATGCAACTTTCTTTTTTATAGAAATAGGTTGTACTAATCAGTATTAAATTTATAAAATTCATACGAGTATGCATAAATGCATAGCCTAAACTACTGGGCGCAAGGAGCTGATCTCCATCCCAACGCTGTTCCATCAGCCTGGAGCCTGATTGGGATAAATATAAGATATTTCATCCTTATTTCCAAATGATAATGTGATTACAAAAATACGCACACAATCACATGAGATAAACACATGGCCAAGTGTACCTACATAACTATACTAATGTTTGACCCTTTTGTCAACGAACCAGAATATCCGTCTATATCATCTCTCTCGCCTTTAACTCTATCTTTCCCTTTCGATCATACAAAGACATCACCTAAATGAGTAATTAATATCTGCTTTGATATTTAATACTATCTGGAGTGTGCGGCAGGAAATTGGGTTAATTCTGTTAATGGGAATATTGAGAGTGATAGATTTAAGCCATTACATACCTACGTTGAGTCGAGATAAATTGATAGTGGTATTGAATTTATGACGCACTACCAACTAAGGTGTTTAAACACCTTAGTTGGTAGTTGGTAGGAAATAAAATTAGACCGTATTTACCGGAAAGTTTTAGGAAAATCGCTTTCAATAGTTTACATAACATTAGTCATCCGGGGGTTAGAGTTTCGCGGAAAATGATCGCGGATAAATTTTTCTGGCCCGGATGAATAAAGACGTTGGGCGATGGGCTAAAACCTGTCTACAATGTCAGAAATAAAAAATAACCAGGCATTCAGTATCTCACTTAGGTGAATTTGAAAAGTGTAATAGATTTGAACACATTGTCGGTCCTTTACCAATATCGAGCGACGGCTATAGGTACTATATAACTATCCTAGATCGTTTTTCTAGGTGGCCGGAAGCTTTTCCGGTTAAGGACATAACTGCTGAAACGGTAGCGAAGATCGTATATAATGGCTGGATCGCTCGGTTTGGCTGTCCAATTCGGCTAACCAGCGATCAAGGCAGACAATTTGAGAGCGCCTCATTTACTGAATTGATGAAAGTTTTCGGCATTCGTAAAATTCGCACTACGCCATATCACCCCATGAGCAACGGGCTGGTGGAAAGATGGCATAGGTCATTCAAGGTAGCACTCATGACTCGGTTACCCTTATTTAGTGGTGCGTTCTAATGCAATTGAAGTGCTTGCGCAAGAACAATCAAATTGCCAATCACTTTTAGTGCAACGTATGCATGAATTAATGATCCCATAAAAACAATACTTGTCAAAAATACCAAGTCTCGCGACCGTAAAAAGTTGTAAGATCCATGTAATACCAAGTCGGTTAATTAAAAATCTTTAACCTCTCGTATGCTGGTTTACCAGACATAATTAAAATCTATTGTGTCTCGTGCAGATCTGCTCTTAAGCAAACGAAAGGTTAATGTTTTAAATAAGTAGATTGATTGACCTAAAATCAGCCTTCTAGTTTTATCCACAACGAAGTTATAGGGGGTCGAAAATGGCCTGAATTGCTTCGAGAAAAGTATGGTACGGCCGTGCCGCTTTTTTGCTTGACTTGGTGGGGGCACTGCCATGCCTACAGATGAAATGGTTATGTCAATCTATTAACACTACCAATTGTTTTATTGCTACTTGCTTTGGATAACTCTTCCTATAATGATTTTAATTCCTTTTAACTCGTTATTTTTATTATTTATAACAAAATTTAAACAAGTTCAATATCTATCCAAAACCCAATTTAAGATGTAAGTAACACATTCATTTAAAAAACCACTAAGTAATTAAAATTGAACTCAATTTAATTTTAGTTTCTTTACATGGTTGCCATTCATAGCTTTGGAAAGAAAAATAAACTTACATTTCATATAATGGCGGTACAAATCTTAAAAGTATAAAGTGTAATACAGAGGCGAGACTCACGCGCTCTTAATAAACTTGCACGTATTTCCTCTAGACTGTGAACTATTGTCGCTACGTGGATATTTGAATGCAGGAAACGCAAGAAAGATTTGCTATATTTGCGAGCGGGAAAAGTATTAAAAATATCCTCAGTTCACGTATATTACACTTCATACATAGCTTGTGATAATGCGTATTGAGTACTCTGTATGTTGACGGTTCAAGAATACAAAAGTGTCACTACACTATTTCACTCTGTGATTCTGGTAAGAGGCGACCAAGAAAAGTTCACGAGAATCATTTGGCAAAGATGGCAATTTGACATCGAGCCCTGACACCAAGCCGTCCGGCCAGTGGTATAGTAGACCAAAACCTCCAATTGACACATAATGATATTGTATCGCAAATTAGAAGAGGCTTACGTTCAGCAGTGGCCTACAAAATACTGTATGATGTGTATTGATAAAGGTGATCTTATTTATTCTGTGGTGGATGTTGAGAGTACGATCTACTTACAGGACAAAAAATCCCTCGGAACAATAACTGTGGATCACACACAATTATTGTTCCGAGAATAGATGTTCCTTGTGATTGTTGATTGAATATAATATATATTTCGTAAGTCCCACCCAAAAGGGCATAATTCAGTTCTGTAGGTCTATTGTATTGCTTAAATAGGGACAGACTTCTTGGTAAACAAAAGTATGCCAAGACAAAATATTGCGCGCCATTCTCCATCATAAAATGGACTCAAACGTATCAGATATAAAACCATTTCATATACTAGAATTAAATTCGATAAACTCCTATATCTAACTAACTTTAAGGCCCAAATAGGGAGCCAAATAAACAATGTCCTGCAAGTTCTATTTTCACAAAGGATAATTGATTTAATTTGGCCAATCAAATCTGTGGCATGAATATCCAACTAGTTTCGAATATCTACTGCTATAAATAAACAGAACAAATAGCACATAACAAATTCTATTACAAGCTATTTTCATTCCAATTACTCTATTTCGTGTGCCAAAGAGCGTACAGTGGTATAAATTAATTACAAATAAATCGAACTAATCAACGGGCTAATTGGATCAGCGCGTATACTATTAAATATGTAGCTCACTGTTAATAATTATGCTTGTAATAACGCAAGGGGTTATGGCTTCATATGCGACTGAGATGTACGAATTAATGCGACTGAGATGTGCGAAGTAAGATGAGTAGTGTACGAAGCATACCCACGCATATATATTGACGGACATCTACGTATGGTGTAGTGGTTTAAGCAGTTGCTTGCGCTTCAGAATTGCGCCAACTGTTGGGGGCTCGATCCCCACATGAGATAACAGTTTGTGTAATTCACAATTTGTTATGTCTAGTCTTGCTGTACTTTGTGTTCGTTGATTGAATGTTTGTAAACCCCTGCGACTTTATATTTATTTAAAGTGAAAAAAATACAGGTGTTAAAGTAAGAATTTTAAGGCATGCGGCCGGTTAAAAGTTGGTATATGAGGAGTTAATCCGCTTCTTTTGACCTATTTACCTAGGGATTCGGGTTTAACTTACCTAGTAAATAAGTTTAAAATCACCAGACTTAACGAATGGCATAGTGGTTCAAGTAGCTGCCTTGTCGTTCGATCTTCACACAAGTCAACACTTTGAGTGATTCAAAACATGTTGTTTCGAGTGCAGGTGTTATTTGGTCGAAATTTCAAAAGCTGTGTATTTTTGACACAAGACTAATTTATTCCTAAGGACCTTTAAAAAATACTAAGCCTCGATCAAGCATCATGATTGTGATACTACGTGTCAGTGAAAACACACACATCGCTCCACTGCTCCGTTCATCTTTAGTGGATACACAAGCTTAACACAGCGACATGCAAAGTATTGTTCACGTCATCACACGCACATATACACAGCTATATGCAAACATTTACAGACATATGTTTATCTTATTGATATTATATAAGGCGCGGCAGTTAGAGTTTGGGTTAAAATTTCATTTCGCTCGTCGTGTCGTAGCATCAGGCTGCCTATTTGTATTTATTTACAAAATAAGAACATTATACTTTACTCAACATTCACAACAATATGCACGCCAACAATTCAGGTATGGCAGACTATTTTGGTGCCGATCTGAGGTAGTAGAGACTTGCTGATTTCATCATGCTTGGGTGGGCTAAACTGAGGAATTACTACCTTCTCACAGAATATCGATGTAACGAAACAGTGCAGAACAGTTTCTATACTGGTTATTTCGTTTGATGAGAAGGTGAGCCCCCATGTCATTTTAATTCTGTCACATCCCGCTTTTACTTCTCTTTCTTGTTCAATCTAGCTCGGTAACACACTTGTGACTTCTCTGGTATGCGAGTATCCATGGTAGACGGTTTTTGCTTTTCATTAGGCGATCCGTCAGCTCGTTTCCGTCGCCTCGTATCTCAAGATTGATCTATATACCTTTTGAAAACATCTCCGTTGAAGCAGTGATGACTGATTTTTTCACTTAGAAACATTGCATATTTTACGTTGGCAAGGTATAATAATATCAAACGATAGTATAGTAAAACAATCTGTCTCGCATACAAGCCTGGCATATGCGTATATGTGTACGCATTCATTACTCGCGTAGTGTTAACGATATTCGTCACTGATTTAAATTGGATTCAGCAGATTGTTAAGCTGCATATTGATGCAGTGATTCTAATTTTCAGTGTTAGTGCTAGTACAGTTAGTAATCTTACCAATCTTTACATATATATAGCTTGTGTGCATGTGTATGTCACTGAACTCCTCCTAAACTACTGGAACGATTTTGATGAATTTTTTTTGTGTGGTTAAGGGGACTTGAGAACGGTTTAAATTCACAAAAGAATTGCGAATATAAAAAAAATGGCGGTACAAAGTTCGCCGGGTCAGCTAGTATGTTTATACATTTTTCGTTACTGACTGACTGACAGACGAGGCACAGACACTACTAGGTGCGAGAAGTTGAACATTGGCATGTATGTCTATTGGGGAGTGAAGGAGAAGAGTAATGAAAGGATTTCTGGAATTTACCACCTGGGCCTAGCCATAGGCAAAGACTAGTTAGTTAGTTTTAAGTTGACTATGTTAGTTTTTTAAGGGCTTTCAATAATGGTGATTGCGTCTAGTAAAAATAGTCCACATAGTTGAGGTCATCAATCATCAATAGCCCTATGTTATAATCTAGAGAATAACATAGTCCATTATGCTGAACAAGTACGGACTGGCCGACTTTACATTAGTCAAAACATTATAGGGAACCCTCAGCTATGCAGGTTAGCTCATGATGTTATTCTTCATTGTTTTTATCATCATCAGACTACCATAGTGTCACTGTCAGATATAGGCCAGTCCAGTGGCATGCCACTGAGCCATATTTTTTTGGTTTAATGCTAACTTTGAAAGTCAGTGGTGTGCGTCGTGAGTCGCTTTCGTGTGGTGACTACGAAGATACCCTCAGTCTGCATAGCGCTCTGTTTGTCTTTTCCCTATGCTATCGCTACCATATTTTACTTTTTACGAGTATTAATACTGCTTAATGTTTGAAGCGTCGTAGTTTAATATACGTGACCAGTTCTGTTTGTTTTCCCGGCATAATATTTCAAACAAAACTGTGAATAAAAAAAAGATAATATTAATAATAAATGCCAGTATAAAAGATATAGAAATGCAAAATTTATTGCCACTTTCACATGGCATAAGTTTGACGGAACATGTTGCCATGTTAAATTAAAGACAATTTTCTGTCCGAATTTACCACTGAAAAATAATCATGCGTACATCAATGGATTTCACGGCTATAAAGGTGAAACAACAAACTTTAAATTTTTATTTTTAATTATGAACAAACATTTCTTTCGCCTTTACGCTAACAAAGTTGTGAGCCTTCCTAAAATCTGAGGCATGATTTTTACCAGAGGTAGTCTGCTACTTTATAAATGACTGTAGACAAAAAAATTGGCTATGATAAAAATGAAGAAAGTATATTTTTTTGCTAAAAGATGACTATGCATATCAATACTTTGGAGACATTTTGGAGAATTTTGCCTGTTTCTTTTAGAATTTTCTAATGCAATTTTTTTTAGAATATTAGCTTTTTGTGTTTTTAAATATAACTTTAACTATATACGTAGGTACAAAATAAAAGAGAAGACAGTACATTTCTTCTATGGATTGCGCAGAATAACAGTGTTGCGGCCTAAAAGCCGCAACGTATACTGAGCGTAGTCCAATTTTTGGCACTAATGAGCCACACACTTCCACGTATGTTTGTTAAGTTCATTTAAAAAATGATTTATAAACTTTCAGATTGTTATCGCTGCTCACTGACACTTAGAATCATATACAGCTTAGCTTTGTTGTTATTTAATCTGGCCAATGGTGGCAGACGCCTCCCAATTGGTCAGCCGGGAAGCGTTGTGTTGCCAGTGAGCAGACATAACAATCTGCCATTGTATTGTTATTTTGCTTGTATAATTCTTTTTGTTTTTATTTTTTCATTTCTTTTTTAATGTTATTATTTTTTTCTTATTCAACTATGTTTGTATTTTGTACCTATTTTTTGCCAAAATGTTTTTAGTGTGTACCTATTTTTTGCCAAAATGTTTTTAGTGTGTGCCATTGGTGGCAAAATAAATATTTTCTTTTCTTTCTTTTTTTCTTTTCTTGCAAATGGAATAAATATAACTTTACTAGCCTTCTATTATGTCTACTACATAAGAAAAGTTAAAACAATATATTCCATTTTATAACAAAATCAAAAAGTATTAGTTTTCTTCAATTTTCTTTTACATTTGCCGCTAAACGACATCCCGAACCACGTATAATATTCATACATACATACATAGACTCACGCCTGTTTCCCCAAAGGGGTAAGCAGAGGCATAATAAACGCCCACTTTTCGCCAGTATTTTGATCCCACGTAATAGGTGGCGAGCCTATTGCCGCTTATCGGGATATTTGTTTGCGAGAGCCTCGTCCGTTGATCGGCAGGTGCACCACTTACAGGTGAGGTTGGCTTGGGACCCTAAGTTCTTGGTGGGAACCCTATGCACCTTCTTGGTGGGAACCCTATGTATAATATTCAACCGTTTATATATCGTGCAGCTATGAATCATGTTACCTAATGTATGCTTCAGTTGCCTCACCTGTTCGACTAGGACCTTCGGCTTCATTTTCTGACGATATTTTACATGAATATGATTTCAATTCTGTTCGTTTTTGAGAGAATTTATATTGTTTTGGTTTATTTAGTGCACTAGAATGCAGTTGAATGACCTTGCGTTGATTTCAGAGCTTTTATAAAACTATTGTGATAGCTGGTTTATTTATGAAGACCAATTCTCCCATTTTATCTGACATCGAAACTGTATTTTGAACGAAATGAGATTATATTTTGAATTGACTCACAATTTATATTCTGCTAAAATGTAATTATTGACTGAATCGTACAGAATAGTTCGTCGCTGACACATCTTTTGACACATTGTTCAATTTACGATCTAGTTGTGATTATCATTCAAATATCAGTTAATTTAGGAGAATACCTTTTATGACATAAGTGTGACACTGTGAGTGTCACACTTATGTCATAAAAGGTATTAGATTAAAACTGTATTTTATACAAATATAATTACGAGCGAGCTTCTGGTGCGCCGCCGGCCTTCAGAAGCTCGCTCGTAATTCCGTCATCACCCGACGCCTTGTTGTTTTTGAGCTGTTTGAGAGCCAGAATAATCTCGTGCACGCTGACGTCCGGGATATCTTCGGTATAATGTCGGGTCAATCCAGCTCTAGGGTCTGACACTGGAGTACTTGCGGCTTGTTGCGTTGTCGTGTATAGCTGTCCATAGAACCTTTCGATCTACTTCAAGAGCTCAGGCTGGGACGATACGATTCTGCCATCTTCCGTCTTCAGCTTTGTCAGCTGACTCTGCCCAACAGACAGATCTCTCTGGAACACTTTCGATCCTTTATTCTACTCGATCGCCTCACGAACACATTTTGTTTTGTATTGGCGGATATCGCGAGTCAGAGACTTAGAGATCTGTCTGTTGAGGTGCCGATATTTCGGCATGTCGTCGGAGGATAGCAGAACCATCTTGCGCCTTTCCTCTAACAGCTCGAGGGTCGGACCCGAGATCTTGCTGGTTCTCTTGCTTTTCTGGGGCTTAAAGAATTTAGCCCCTGTTATATGGACATCATCCACAAACCCGTTACTGTACTCGTCCACATGTACGCATTCGAAACGGTTCTTGAGTTCGAGCTGAAAGCTCTCGGGGCTTTGGATATGAACCGGTGCCGGTCGGAGCGTGGACTTTATCAACCTCGACCGTTTTAGCCTTGTACAGATATTTAATTTGCCTCTTACCATTCGGTGATCGCTTCCCGCTTTAAGGGTATTGATCACGGAGACATCATTGAATATATGCCTCTTCGTCGACATGATAAAGTCAATCTCATTTTTGGTGGCACCGTCTGGACTTACCCTGATCCACTTGCGGCATTCTCGCTTCTTGAAGAAGGAATTAATCATATAGAGTCCTTCCTTCTCCATAAAGCTAGCCAGCAAGTGACCCCGGTAATTCTGATGCCCATATCCAAATTGCCCCACTCTTAGCTCATCACAGTCGCGTTTGCCCAGTTTCGCGTTAAAATCTCCCATGACCACGGTCTAAAGGGTTTTGAAGCCATGTATAGCCCTCGTACATGGCCCCCACCTCCGCATCGGGGTGCGTCGAGGTCGGAGCGTATACCTGTATGACCTTGAGCGAATACCGCTTGGATATTCTGAGTATAAGGTACGCTACCCTGCTCAACACACTCCCGATATTTACCACGTTGGTCACGAGAGATTTGTGGACGATGAACCCGACACCACCTTGGGACTGTTGGTCGCCCTCCCGGTAGAAGAGCAAGTTACCGGAATGGAGAACTATCGAGTCCTCCCCCTGTCTTCGAACTTCAGATAGGCCTATGATATCCCATCGCAACTTGCTCAATTCTTCTTCCAGCTCGACAATCTTCTTGTCGGTCCGCAGTGTGCGCGTGTTCAGTGTTGCCAGGGTCAATTGTCGTTGTACATCTACATTTTTAAATCCATTTTCTTACTAGGTAAATCATTGTGAATATTTATGAAAGACACAAGACATTTTACCCACAATAGTCTTTGACGTAACCTCTACTATTATTTAAATATAATTGAGTTTCGCTTGTGCCTTGTCCAGTCCTAAGAAAGCTCACTAGTGGGGTATAGTCGCAGGGCGCTTGCCAACTGCTCCCAATGTTATTATTATTATATTTTGAAACGCAACTTACCACACCTTGTTTTGTATATTAACATCTCGGATTTCGAACGAGTATAGGCATAAAAATATTATTTTATTTTGGCTATCAAGGTTTTAGCTGTGTAATCTGGGCTTGGTTACGTACCTTAATATGCCAGTGTCGTTCATAGGATTTTTTTTTACTTATAATAATAATACCTTGTTTCTGTTTTAAGTTTATTTAGCTACCTTGTTAAACCAGTTTTGTGTATAGCTCTGTATTCTAAAATATCATAAGAAATACATTTTGGTCTGTCTTCAGACCCAAATGAGTTTTAATTTAATGTCAATTTTTATCTTAATAACCATGAAACTAAAACATACAATGTACCACAAATGACATTAAAATAATATTTTTGGCGTACTTAGGCTTTTTATTCAATTTATTTCTACTATTAAGACACGCAACACACCACATAATAAATTTTCTTCTTCCGCATTCAGCTCGCAAACTTTTCGGCCCAATTTATCAACTTTTGACATTTTGACGGTCCAATCAAAATGTGCAAAGCAAGGAAACTCCTTATACGAGTACATACTACTGAAGGTTTTCCATCCACTTACGAAACCACCATTGTCAGGTTTCCGATTGGTCAAACTAAGTTAAATTGATCCCTCTAGTCGCAGTAAGTAATTTAATCAAACAAATTTGAATTCGGCCCACTTAAACAGAATTATAATTCGTTATAAGCAGATTTTAATATGGTTTGTTTCTGACATCTTGAATTGATTTGCGTAGAGAAAATTTCATGCTTATTTAGAACTTCTTTGTTTCGAAGTATTCATGTGAAAGCCATTACACATGGTAAAACAAAATACTAGGTAATTTTAGTAATGAAAATATTTACTAGATAAAAGCTTATTCTGATATAAATGTGTGAGTATTGGGAATTAGTAGATTTTATTTTTGTAAGTCCTGTTCACGTTTGGCTTCACTGTAATTTGAAATAACGATTCTCCATAACATTGTTATTTATTTAACGGGTAATTATCACGAAAATTATCTAATTAAAGGCTTAAATACCTATGTGTTGCCAAGGTATCGACCGGCTTACAACGGTCGTGGTCGCGGCCGGACTGATGTCAGCTCAAGACACACAGGTATTTTCTTTAATAAGTCTTTAATAAGTTGTTCTACGCGAATAACACCTGTAAAATATAGTTGTATTATTTATCTATATATCGCGGAAAGTTAAAATCGATCATCATGACATTTTTTTGTGTGTGTGGACAGAACGTGCGTTTAAGGTAGGCTATATAAACATAACTATTAATAAAACAATTAGATGTAGAAACGATATAGGCAAGCATCTCTCTCTCTCTTCCAAACTAGTGAAAATCTGGCAATAACCAATTCCAGCTGGTGATTCTTTCGAACTGTGTCTTGGAACAATAAAGAAAATTGTATATCGAAGAGGACAGAAAAATGTGGCATACAAAGCATAGAGCCAGTAGTAAATTAAATAGCAAAAATACTGTTACCCACTTATGTTTAGCCATTAATTAGTGAATATGACATGGATATCTTAGCTACAGTTACTTACAGAAATGCACGTAATAAATTATTAAATTTATTTCAAGTGAGACATCACAGATAATTATTACCAACAGAGTGGCGAAAGTTAAAGTTCTACTACTAGTATTGCATAAGTTGGACTGGAGTAACCCCGGGGAATTCACTCTCTAGATAAATTAAATTTGGTCTGTACTGATATAGTTGCTTACAAGTAATTTCTCACGAGTCCTTCATAAAGAGCATACAAGCGAAAGAGCAGAGATAAGCTATGCATGTACTAAAAAACTGAGAAATTAAGTTGATAAAATAAAATATCATATAATTAAGGGTTGACTACAAAGTCAAATTTGTTGGAAGAATTATATATTGATTTTTCATAAAACTTACATACCAATGCGTATTATCATACGTCGATACTGTCTAAAAAATTATATATGTAGTTGTAGCGAGCCTGTGGCGAGATGATCATACGGTTTGTTTGTCGCCGTGTTATCAAGACGCGTATTTAACAAAGCAGAAATGTTGGTTACAATCGTTAACTGATCCAGATCGGTTGCTCTTATGCCGATAATATGAATTTTTACCCAGTTGATAGTGCTGCGACTTCTTAAAAGTCTACAGGTGTATTCAGGACTGTATACCTACAGCGTTCTCGTTGAAAATCTAAAACACTAAGTTTAAATCATTAAAAATCCCAAAGATTTTTTTTTTAAACTTTGTTTTTTTTCTGACTATACCAACTTCAAAATAGTTTGTATAATTAGAAGGAAATAAAGAAAATACATTTATTGAAATCATAATGGATTACAAAAATAATACGAATTAAAATGTGGTTATTATTAACTAGTAATTTGCTGTGCAATTGCCAGTGAGATTAAGGGGAAGGTGGTTCGCTCAACACAATCAGGAGGGTTCTGATGCTAGAACTAACAGTTGCCGTGGTTTTCTTTCACTCGCAAATAATAAGGGGTCATAATAGGCTCGCCCCCTATTACGTGGGACCTAAAAATTCATGGCGAAATGTGGGTGTAATATTAACACCTCTGCCTACCTCTTCGGGGATACAGGCGTGAGACTATAAAAAAATAAATAAAAGGAACCCACCGTCCTTTCATGTTTCTAGCTCTGTAGCTAGAAACATGAAAGGACCGTGGGTTCCTTTTACCCACCGTCCATATTGTCGAAGAGCCCAAACTACTGTTAGTTTGGGCTCTTCAACAATATGTTAGTCAGCACAAGTTATTTCACTACATGACCACTATGACAATAAGTCCTTCTATTTCTGCGCACACTTTTCTACTTTGCATCCACTCGGCTACACAAACCACTTCCGATTAAGCTAAATGAAATAGCTTGTAGTTTTAATTGCCCTCACTTCTATTCTCTTTATACTATTTTTATATTATCTGTATTAAAATTGCTTCTTATAAAACGTTTATACAGTAAATTTTACAAGTGGGTTGATTATATAATGAGATTCTCTTTGATATCGTTTTTTTCTGAGTTGTTTAGCAGCAATTTTTTTCTGAAAGGCTTATTGAAACTTACTTACTTTATAAAATGGAACCAGCTAAATCTTCTTGCTCGTAAATACAGATTTTACTCTGTATGGAAATAATAAGCTTGCATTTTATTTAAAATAGCGTTTTGATCACGATTTCGCTCGCTTGAATAAAAAAACACCGCTTAAGTGCTCTACAAGAAATTCATGTTTAAGTTATCCGAGTATAATGCGTTAATTAGTAATTTGATCATTATCCATGGATTAATAGTTTACACACATCTAAATACAACGGTTTAGATAGAAGTAAATTTAAGATGTTGTTGTTAGTGATTTGATACTATCTAATACTAATATACATAAACATATAATAAGGCTGACGAGTTTGTTTGTTTGCTTGAACGCGCTCATCTTAGGAACTACTGGCCCATTTGAAAAATTATTTTAGTGTTAGATAGCCCATTTATGGACGAAGACTAAAGGCTATATAACATTACGCTATGAGCCAGGGGAGCGTAGCAGTAGCTTTAAATAACGCGGGTGTAACCGCGTGCTTATCTAGTTATCAAATTAAAAATAGCACCAATGATATAGGTAACACCGTAAACAATGTAAAAGCCCATTTATGAGATCTACTGAAATTGTATTGTAGTTTTTTTCCAAATTCCAGTTTTTTGACCCCTTGGTCTACCAATTCAACCGCCAAAGAACGGAAACATAAGGGCATATTTATAAAAGATATAGTAGAAGAATTAATGCATTCAAAATTTCAGCTCAATAGAAAACTGGCATGTGCGTCAAATATGTTTTGCAAGATTTCATTACAGAATTTCAGGTCAAAGTAAATAAAAGCTTGTGACAAATAAGATATCACATTATTGCATCTCAAAACAACAAAAGTATCGAAAATTCGCTGTAAATCGACTCCACTCGTTCTGTGTAATTCAGCTCTACTCGATTTCATATAAGTCGATTTTTCTGCTGTCAGCATCAATTGTGGTCTCGACGTTAAATTTAATTGTCTTTGCCATTGAACGACGAAAACGCTACATACATTTGTAATTAGACTCTAATTATGATAAATTATTTATGAAATTAGCTTTGCACTGCATAATGTATTGTTTTGCTTGAGTTTACATAGCTAATGTGTTTGTGATTTGAATGCTTTAAGGTCTTTAACGATGAGATTTGTTGTAATTCTGTGCGACTAAACTCAAGTCTATTGGTATCTTGTGCTCTATAATAAACTTAGAAAGAGACGAAAACTAATAAGATCTGTCAAATTTAATTTCTCTTTTTTTATGTAGACTAGTTGTTGGCCGCAGATGGCCTTGACAACTTTACTCTGACTATGGGTGAGCGCAGAAGGCTCCCAACCCGTTTAACTATACTAGACAACGTTTTGGCTCCCCAAGGGTGGACTACCACGGACTCGGCTTGGGGCGTTGTCAGCAATGCGGGACTAAGGTGTCCCGCGGTATTTACGTTAATAGCGCGTCGCGTATTCCATCCTCGTTGGCGAGTACGGAACGGCGGTTGAATTTGTGTGGCTTCGCGAGCCGTGTGTGCTCTGATTTGAGCTAGTATTATGTCGTCGTCCGGTTCGTCTAAGACGTACCTAAGTCTCCTAATCTTAGAAATCCTAGATGGTGTATAATTCAACGCCGCAACCAATAGTGGGTTAAGGTGTGTCGAAGCAGAGTCAAAGTAGCTACGGGAGCACTGTTTGATAAATTGCCTGATGGTCGGCAGTTGTGAGTATATGTGTAACTCCTCGTGCCCGTGGCTCGCCGCATGAACTTATTTTGAAGCGTTTTTAGCCTATGGATCCTGTGTGGCCTAGTGTGTGCGAATACTACACTAGCGTATGTCATTATAGGCCTAATACACGATATGTATAACCTAATCTTGTTCCTAAGCAAGAACTTAGATTTAGCGTTAACTAAGCTATGTAAACGTCCAAGCACAAAGGAGGCTCTATTGCGAGCCTTCGTAATGTGTGAATGGAACGATAGTCGATCATCAAGAATCACACCAAGGTATTTGGCTTCCCTAGTCCATGGAATAGGGGATCCAAACATCCTTATTTGTGGGACGGACGGAACAGGTGAGGAGCTCTCCGGTGGAACAGCACCGCCTGACTCTTCTCGGGATCGACCTCTATCCGCCATCTCCGGCACCACGCGCCTAAGGCGTTGATTGCGGATTGGAGCTTCCTATTGACTGTGCCAGGGTCTGCGCCTGAGATATAGAATGTTGACACAACATCTGCAAAAAGTGCTGTCTGCACTAGCCGATGCATCGGTATATAAGCAGTAAACAATGAATACAATAGAGGCGAGAGCACTGACCCCTGAGGGACCCCGGCGCGGATGGCGTGACTTGAAGAGAGCGTGCCTTCAACGCGTCTATGGTCGGAGTCTAACTCATGTCACAATTCCACCGAACACGAGCGTAGACTAATGTTCTTTAGAAGGGCTACTTCTAGTATGTCAGGTCTGTGCGTCACGTTAGCAGGATAGTGTGTCACCTCCAGCGGCGTTATAATGTCATAGTGAAGTGACTCAGAGAGTGACTCGAGTATCGTGCTGCGTGTGTTTGTCGCTAGACGGCCCCAGCGGCTGTTCTTGGCGTTCAGATCGCCCGCCACGCTAACCGAGTCGCCTAGCCTTAGGAGAGCCTGAAGGTCTTTTTTCAGGAGGCTCTTAGGGTTGTGTGAAGTGCTAGTCGGTAGGAATCAAATTTTTCAATATCTTCAGCCCTCTTATACATTATTAACCTTGTGTTGTCTTATGCTGTTCCTATTATTATATACTAGAAGTGATAGCCTAGTGCACTAAAACTTTAAGCATTAGTGCAGTGGCTTGCACTAGGCTTTCACTTCTACTACTTTTTTTTTAAAGACAACTTCTGCATTAGGACTAAATCCTGTGTCGCGGGGGACTTTACAAACAACTAACAAGGACAATATGAACACCCAGACTCGAAACAACAATTTATGGATCACACAAAGTGTTCTCTCGTGTGGGAATCGAACCCACAACACTCGACACAGTGTCAAGCGACGAGGCGGCTGCTTAAACCACTACGTCAACCATGCAGTCAAACTAAAGCTAAACTACTAGTGGAAAGAGCCCGTACCCAGAAGTAGGACAGTTTATATACAGGGATGAAGTTGGTTACTTATTTATTTATTTAATGTTTGGAAAACCAACAGCAAGTAAAAATAATATATAAATTTATGAAATTATAGCAACAGTTTGCCAATTATAGATTTTCACTAATATACAATTCTCTAAAATCAATATGTGGACCATCGTATACAGAAACACTGTAACAATAACGCCATAAACCTAAACTTACAACTTTTACAAGTACCTATAGGAAAATATTACTTAAATCTATTGAAGAATTCAAGACTGAGCATCGGCCTCACCGATGCCACTTTTACATTAAATATATCAATTTCATGAAATTTGCAACATTTATTCACGGTATTGATAGCTCGCCACAGGAATGAGTTTTGTCGGTAATTTGTAGACACTACGGGAACGTGAATAGGGGTGTAATGTCTAACGACCTTAGCTGGTACATCTAAAGATATTCTAGATATTAAAGAAGGGCAATCTATCTTAGCATTAATTATTTTCAGTACATATATTATGTCACTTATTTCTCGACGCTTGATTAATGGTAAGAAATGGAACTTTGAACAAATATTTAAATATGCATCAGAACTATAAGTACATCCTGTCCGATAACACAAGTATCTAATAAATCTTTTTTGAACGTTTTCTATACGAGAGATGTAAATATCATAGCGTGGCTTCCATATTTGACTGGCATATTCTAAAATACTGCGCACATATGTACAATATAGAATTTTGAACGTTTTTGCGTCTTTAAAACTATTTGATGTGCGTATTATAAATCCCAGTGCTTTAGAAGCTTTCGCTACGATAGTCTCAATGTGGTCATCATACAGTAACTTCGAGTCTTAAATATTACCAAGATCGCGTATTTTTTGACACCTAGTTATTTTTGGGCTTCTAAATAATAATCTGCTATAATAATATTTGTTTTTCTGCTGAAAGTAATAATAGAGCACGTAGAGGGATTTAAATCGAGCATATTGTACTTACAGTAATCTTGGAGCCTATCCAGGTCTGCTTGCAATGCATGGACATCTGCTAACGTTGATATATCTTAAATATTTTCATATCATCTGCGAAGGCTAATAAATTAGAGTGGCGAAAGCAGCTAGTGACATCATTAACAAATATTAAAAACAAAAGAGGACCGAGCAAAGATCCTTGGGGAACTCCACTCGGCACTGTGACCCAACTAGAAATGTAGTTGTTAATCACCACTGCTTGGGACCTGTTGGATATGTATGACGATAGCCATCTAAGAAGATCTCCCCGTATGCCAATTAGCTCCATCTTGTGAATTAGCAATTTGTGTTTAATTCTGTCAAAGCATTTCCGATAGTCAGTGTACACCACGTCAACCTGGTTCCCATTACTCATGGCGTTTGTTATGCATACATACATACATACATAGACTCACGCCTGTTTCCCCGAAGGGGTAGACAGAGGCATATTAAACGCCCACTTTTCGCCAATGTTTTGATCCCACGTAATAGGTCGCGAGCCTATTGCCGCTTATTGGGATATTTTGTTTGCCAGAGCCTCGTCCGTTGATCGGCAGGTGCACCACTTGCAGGTGAGGTTGGCTTGGGATCCTAAGTCCTTGGTGGGAACCCTATGCGTTTGTTATGAAATCATTAAAAAGTATTAAATTAGAAGTTGTCGAACGGTATTTAAGAAAGCCATGTTGAACGCTGCTAAAACTGTTTTTAACGCCGCATTAAACTGCCGGTGTATAACTTTTTCAAAAATTTTGGCCAAAACACACAGCTTTGAAACAGTTCTATAATTAGTAACATCTACTTTTGACCCTTTCTTGTGTATAGGTGTGATGTATGCTGCCTTCCATATTTTTGGCACTACACACTCATGCAATGCAATGTTACTAACTGTAATTCAAGAATTATCTTGGTAGCTTCTGTTACACGACATGTAAATCTGTATTATCGAAGGCACACTAAATACATTTTTAATCTAAATAACAGAAAGCGGAATGAGTATGTGATATACTTTTTATAATAGACTAGTACACTAGTAGATATCGTTTTAATACGTCTCGCAGATAATATTTCAAATTGTCTATATAATCGAGTATAGTCCTGTTCTTATTTGGTTTTGATGTGTCGCCAAGAAGTGTTTGTCATAATTAATTCCGTAATATTTTCTAAAAAAGACTTAAATTAATACCAGAATGAAAAACCGGCATTCTAGCTTCTTTTATTGGTCAGTCGTTATGAGTATTTTTTAAGGAACTACAAAGTTAAGTGTCAGAAAATCTTGAACAACCCAACCTTACTGACTAGTTAGTTTATAAATGCAAAGTAATTCAGTATTCTACAAACGGCTAAATATACAATGATAAGTACAAATAAACGCTGCTGGAGGTTGTGCAATCTCGTAAATAGGTTTAAAACGTACTACGACCTACGCCAGTAACACAAAGTGAATTATTTAAGTGCTTGCAGCGCAGAGATGTTTTGAGTTATTTAATTTAGTAGTCGCCGCTTCGATTCCCAGGGCGGGTTGGACATAAAGTGCACTGGACAAGCGCCCAAGGTCTGGATTTAGAAATTTGTGGATGTGGCTTTCACATGTTGTATGTTAATTATTTTAGAACGACTCTTGCCCACGGCTTAACACACGTAAGAATTGGAAGATAACATAAAAACTTGAGTATATCAACCACATTTGCATCTCTAATTTAGACTAAGACTAAGCCAGTTTTCATATACCCTTAATCGGTTAAGAAAAATGTCTAATAAAGAAACACTTTTGACAGCATATCATGGCTACGTCAGTTAAACCCTAAGGTTCGGCGTAATATTTTAGGGCAATAGTACAGATAAAGGCCGCATTTATAGCACAAAATCGCTGTATACGGGCTATGTTTAATCTGCACCAAACCGACTCGTGTGTACCATATTTTAAAGAACTTAAAATCTTACCTTTGCCAAGTCTATACATTTTGGAGGTTGCTCTATTCGTAAAAAATAATTCTGAGCTATTCAACTTTCGAAAACGTGTAATACATGAGGATAAACTGTACATAGTCGCTTGTAAGACACATTTTATGCACGAAAGTATATTCTGTACAGCTCCACGCATATTCAATAATATTCCGAAAGAGATTAGAATGATAACAAACATTTAAAAATAAACTACATGACTTGCTAATAAAAAATGTTATTATACAGTAACAGATTACTTATCTGACAAATCTCTACTCAGTTACTCTGTGCCTCAGTCATGATGTGTTCAGTATTATCTACTTTTACATTAATTATTATTATTGCTTGTATACAATTTTGTGACACTATTATCCATATTTTAAAATACATGTACCTACGCAATTGATTGCAACCATTGTATGCCCAATGGGCGGGACATAGCTGAACGAGAATTATTGAAACTATAACATCTGTATTATGTACCAACCTATGATCCACAATAAAGATCACTTTACTTTAGGAAATATAATATATTATTGTTGTGATTTTCTCAAATAAAAGAAGCCTATCCGTCTCTAATGTCTGATTTATTTGTGTACAGAAAAACATCGGTTCAGCATTTCGACGAAAAAGGGATCATAATTATAATATAATACAATTATACTTAATATAATATAATAAAAATATTCTACCACATTCACACAACACCATCTAGTCCCAAACTAAGCAGAAGCTTGTACTATGGGTACTAGACAATGGATAGACATACATATGCAAAAACGTATGTATTTCAGTTTTCGTTAAGGGTCTTTTTAAACCCAATATATACTATGTAACTATTGCGAAAACCTATTAATGTCTATCTGTATTTTCAGTAATCACTATCTATGTTGTTTGTAAAGCTGTTGGTTTTCCTAAGAAAATAAATAAATAAATATAGACTTTTTTGTAAATACATACATAATTATGGGTATTATTCTCTTAGGCCACAATCCCTGCGGCATCCGTACCGGAGAGACCTGATTTATTTATGTCTTGGTAAACTCAATTAAAAGTCTATTTAGCTTGAAAGTACCGTCAACAGCAACATACCGTTCATAAAATATTATTCGGGTCAGGAAAAATTATAAAGTTTTGCTTGGCTATAGTAAATATTATAGTATAAAGTAGTAAATATAAAGTAGAGTTTCTTATGGTGATCAAAGGTTTTAATTATTATCTCAATCGCTTCTCTTTCAATACACAAAATTCAAAATATCTAGATCTCTAGACTAAAAGGAAAATTAACATAATTTAAAAACACGTAAAATTGGCCTTCGATAAGCAACTATAAAAATAATTAACATTAGTAGCGACTTATAAAGAAATAGTATAGTAAAGTTAAAAAAAAGGTGAGTCCATCTAAATTTAAAATCTACGAGTTGGTGTTGTAGAAATATGCATTAATTAAAATCAGGATAAGCTGTAAATTTTTATCAGAGTTCTAAACTAAACAGTGACCAAGTGAAATACAAAATATTAAACGATCCTAAAAAACTCTAATAACAGTAAAATAAACAATATAATAATTATAGACCATAATAAATTTAACTAAACTTATCAATGTAATAAGTGTACAGTGTTAAAATTGTGATTTACGAACAAAAACGTTATTATATTTCGTTTGAACAAAGTTGTGGACTGAAGAAAAAATTCCAATGCTATGATTCATATCAACCGATTCGCTTTATTTAAAAATCTCGTCCATTAGCAAGCAATGAACAATTTCGCATTCACTAATTGAGTACTCCGTGGCGTAAGGCTCGTTGACTAGGACACCACGCAAGCGCCTTAAGATCGATCACCGGTTGGACGCGTCACTTTTTGAAGAAAGTTTAAAATAAAAATTGTAGAATATTGATATCGTGACTTGCGGAATAGAAAATATATAAACAAACATTAAAAATAAAATTTACATAGAAGAATTTCATATATAATGACTTCTACACATCATGTCACATTCCGCAGAATGCGAACAAAATCGGATTCGAATATGGCTGATTACTCGACGTGTACAATTGATATGGAAACAGACAGTGATGGAAGCTTATCAAGTTTACCTGATCTATCTATACAACAACACGAAGACCTAAGAAACATGAAGGAACGTATCGCCAAACTCGAATCAGAGCTAAGCAGTGCTTATCAAGAAATTGAGTCTCTTTCTATAGAAAATACTAAATTAAAAAATGACTAGGAAAATTTAAAGAAAAAGACAGAATTATATAAATCTCTAAGTGGTCATTCCATAAAATCACCCAAATCCAAAACACCCAAGAAAAGGAATCTTACAAGAGACAAACAAACGCAGACGGAATCGAAATCAACACTTATTGTGACTTCAAAGGACCATAGTAAAATAACAGAGGATATACAAACATATGAACACAAATATACATATTCGGACGACGCTATTACCCGAAGGAAAATTTGTATTATAAGCAATAACAAAAGAAACAACATTAGGCAAATAGCTAAAGACACATTTCGGAACTAAACGTGAATGTACGTTACTGCACCAAAATATTGCTGGCATTTTAAACAAAATAGATTTATTAGAAATAACGTTATTAGAGCTGTGTACAAAGGGTATAAATATTGATATTCTTTGTTTTTGTGAAACCTTTATAAAAAAGGGCTCAGAAAGTAATCTATTATTAAAAAAATATAAGCTCGTTTCGTTTTACTCAAGATCCCACCAACGCAGAGGTGGAACTTGTATAATGATTAAGAAAGATTTAGAGTGCAAACCTATCTGTAATTTAGTTGAACCAATATTGTATAATTTTGAATATTGTGCTATCGAAATAACCACACTAAAACTCTTTGTAATTTGTATTTACCGTACACCAAATTCAAATATAATGTATTTTTACAAAATCTAGACAGTGTATTAAAAAAATTAATGAAAAGAAATAAACATAAAATAATGTTGTGTGGGGATTGGAACATTAACGCGACAAAGGATAATAAAAACTTCAAAGAACTGGAAAATATCTTGCAAAATTATAATATATCTAATCACATTACTATACCGACTAATAAAACTTCCTGCATAGATCTTATAACCAGCAACATTCCCGACGCTCAGCCTCAAATACATACTCTCGCTCTATCTGATCACGAGACTGCTCAAACCACATGCTTCAAGTGTTACGTAAATATTGCAAACAGCAAAAAACGGTTTTGGTTTGAAAAGAGAAGAGACTTGAGCCAGAATAAATTAAAAAAAAATCATCTCTTCTGTCATCATTCTATCTTTTTCTGAACTTTACGAGATAGATGACACCAATGTAGCTTTTAATCATTTCCATGAAACGTTGTCTCTTTTTTATGATCTGTGTTTCCCTATTTTGAAAGTAAAAATTTCAAATAAAAATGTTAAATCTAAATGGATTACAAAAGGGATAAAGAAATGTTGCATAATAAATCGAACTTTATACCTAAAATATCGTTTAACGGTTGCCCGTAAAAATCACTACCTAAATATCTATAAAAATTATAGCAATATTTTAAAAAGATGTATTTTACATGCTCAGAAGTCGGAAAATACTAATTACATTCTTCGTTCTAACAATAAATGTAAAACTGCCTGGAATATTATTAAAAATAATAGCATTGGAAATAATGGGGGCGTCCGATATTGATTGTATCACGCTTGATCAGAACACGTACACTAATGCCAATACGATAGCCGATAAGTTTAATATCTTCTTCATTAATTTGACTAATAAACCAATTAAATCAAAACCATGCATTGACTACAAACATTCCATATCTGACAATAATAATTATATTTACTTGACTCCGACTAATGACATTGCCATATTCAATATTATCAATTCTTTAAATGCAACTCAACTGGCTATGACAATATTATTACTAACATTCTTAAACGCTGTTTTCTAAGTTTATATCTCTTCCTTTTAGCTATATTGTTAACTTATCACTAATTCAAGATATATTTCCCACAAGGCTAAAATTTTTCATAGTTAAACCACTATTCAAAAAGGGAGATAAGTGCGATATGAATAATTATCGTCCCATCACTCTCATATCAGTTATTTCAAAAATATTTGAAAGATCTATGTACAATAAACTATACTCGTTCGTGACAAAACATAAAATACTAAGCGAAGAACAGTTTGGTTTTCGAAGAAATAAATCAACTACTCTTGCCTGTTTCAGTCTTATGAAGCTAGTCAATACTAGTCTCAATGATAAAATGTCTGTGCTGTCTGTGTTCCTCGATATGTCAAAAGCATTTGATTTCGTGGATCACAGACTGCTCCTCTTCAAACTCAATCGTTATGGAATTCGAGGCAATGCGTTAACTTGGCTAGAAAGCTACCTAACTGAACGGCAACAATGCGTAGAAATTTCCAGGCGTACAATATCGGATAAAAAGGTATACAGATCTGCCTACCGTCAAAACTCTTATGGTGTTCCTCAGGGGAGCATATTAGGTTCCTTTTTGTTCCTACTGTATATAAACGATTTACCCAAGGTTACCCCACACAAATGTATTTTATACGCTGAAGATACAACGATAAGTATCAAATTGACCGATAGCAGTATAACCAATTATGAAAATGAAATCAATAATACGCTAAACAATATGATAAAGTGGTTAAATGACAATAACCTACACGTCAATATCAATAAAACGAAAATGTTGCAATTCCAAACTTATAATAGCAAACGTCCGCAATTACAAATAAATTATGCAAATGATCCAATCGAAGAAGTTGAAAGCGTTAAATTTTTAGGAATAACGATAGATAAATTTTGTAATGTTGTTTGGTGTGTGGTTGACGGCATAGAATACAAGTGTCACCACCCCCTATCTTCCCGTGGGTGTCGTAAGAGGCGACTAAGGGATAACACGATGCAAATACCATCTTTGCGTAGAGACGGAAAACTCGACATCAAACCCTATACGACTGCCTCGTTGGTCTCGCGGCATAAATGTGCGCGTGGGATCGGGAGGTCCCGGGTTCGATTCCTGGGTCGGGCAGTGTTATTGGGTTTTTCTGTCACGAAATTCTCAGTAGCCGCACGGAGTCTGGAAATGTGCCCAGTACGGCAATAGGCTCGCCCCTTATTACGTGGGACTAAAGTATATCTGGCGAAAAGTGGGTGTAGAAATACACCTCTGCCTACCCCTTCGGGGATAAAAGGCGTGACGTTATGTATGTATGTAAATTTTGTAATTGGAAAGCACACATAAGTGAATTGTGTAGTAAAGTACAAAGATTTGTTTTTGTTTTAAGCAAAATAACTTACATAGCTGGTATCGAAGCCGCTTTATATGCATATCATGGATATGTCTCATCAATTTTGCGCTATGGTATTATAATATGGGGAAACTCGGTTGATATCATCAATGTTTTCAGAGCTCAAAAAAAGTGTATCAGAGCAATAAATAAATCCCAACCGATGGAAAGTTGTGTTCCTCTTTTTAAAAATAATAAAATATTACCTCTCCCAGCTTTATATATTTCCGAAATCTGTATCTTTGTACACAGAAATATAAGCCTGTTTGAGACACATAATGAGGTTGTAATTAGAAAAAGTCGTAAAATGCGTAAATTATATGTACCCCAGCAAAGAATAGAACTTTTTTCTAGAAATGTTTATTGCATGGCAATACGCATTTATTACAAATTACCCGATTGTTTTAAAACATATAATCTAACTACATTTAAAAACAAATTATTTTGCTTCTTGCTGGAAAAATGTTATTAGGCCGCGCGCACATTGGACACGTTTTCGTACGAATTTTTCTCGCGCGTACACGTATGAACACATACGAACGATCCCGATATTGCAAGTACTATGGGAGCGCGCAGACTGGGTGCGAGTTAGTCGTGCGTATACGTACGTGTAGTTCAGACGTCCGAAAACAATCCGAACTTGTTGGGATTTCAAAGCACATTCATACGTTTTAACATAAGAAATGGATGTAGAAAAGTTAATTAAACCTGATTCACGAACATAAATGTTTGTGGGACTAAAGTGATTGTATAAGTGATGTTATAACTTTATAAGTCTTCCATGATATGATAAAATTCACCAAAATCGTGTCTTTTTAAATATATTTCACCCACCAATTCGGTTCTACAATAGCGACGACGCCACCGCAGTCTTCGAGTGATAAGAGAATTGTCGTGAAGATACAGATTATTCATCGCGCTTCAACAAAAGCAGACTTCACAAATCCGATATCACTGGAACACTGCTCATTTGACTAATAAAAACTCTCACTCAATTCATACGACCACGATCGTACGTATATGTATTGTACAATACGAATTCGTGTCCAAAGTGCGCGCGACCTTACTCGACGAATGAGCTCTTATGTGAAAAATTTACATGAAAATAAAATTATAACTTGACATTATAACAATATTTGACATTTTATACATTTATTTCTAATATATAATACTTATCTTTCTCGGCAACATCCTGTATCAATCCTGTATCAATGCAAATTCTAATATACAAAAGCCGGCCATTGTGGTGTTGCTACCGATGAATGATTAGTATCGAAATAAAAATATATATATATATATATAATATATATATATATATATATATAATTTACCACAGATATCCAATAGACCAAATAAATTATTGAACAAAATATTATGCATACATAACTAAAAGGAAACAACAGTGTTCATTAAAGTAAGAATTACATATTTGAATGCCATAATGAGATTAAAGACACCTTAGTTAAACAAAATATAGAAGAGTTCCAATAACATGCCTAAAATTTAAATAAAATTGAAACAGTTCGTAAAATATTTTTCATTGTTGAACGGAGAACAGACGGAGAATAGGGCCAGTTAGATGAGTAGGTATCAGTTATAACAATATTTGTGCATTCGAAGATCTATTTTACACATATTCATAAAGTTCTCATAATATAATAAGGCCCATGTTCTGTAACGCATCCATTCCTTCATCCATCTTTTTACAAACATGATTTCTGGCCAGCGATACCTTCGGGAGCCCGTGGCGATTTACACTGCCTCGCGACTGCATACGTCAAAATGGGATGTTTCCATTATCGTGTACAGTTTTTAATTGTCAATTAACCTAACACGATATAATTTTAATAATTAAAATTGAAATAATGCACAATCCTGTTTGTTATATTGTGCATGCTGTAAATAAATGTATTATAATAGTATATTCATTAAAACCGTATGTGTCGATATCATTCCTTTGAACACAAAACATATTCACTGGTTGAAAACAATGACCCTGATTTTGTTGGCGCGTTTGGATTATTGCATGCCAAAGTATTTTTTTATTTTTTATTTTTTTATAGATAATCTCTATGATGCAAACATAAACTCAGGTGAGTTTTAACGTACATCATAATATCATCGACGTTACAAATTAAAATATAAACTTAAAGCATAGGTAATGGTACATTGAATAATGTGAGGTAAAATAAACATATCAGGCAAATAACAAAAAAAAGTTGTATAAATTTAAGTAGGTGTAAAATAATTCGGAGCGATGTGCTAGGTTATCGGTAGCAACACCACAATGGCCGGCTTTTGTATATTAGAATTTGCATTGATACAGGATTGATACAGGATGTTGCCGAGAAAGATAAGTATTATTCTAAACTGAGTATTTTTTTTCTAAGAACGATGTGTACGGTATTATTTTTAGAATAAGTTGTTACCCTAATTTATATTTTGTAAGAAATGTTTGTTAAGGTTGTTCTTTATGTTACTACGTGTTAAACTGTTTCTGAGAGATAGTGGTAATTGATTAACTAGTTTAGGCACCATGTATTTTAATGTTGTTTTACCGTGTAAGTTGTTGTATTTAGGGAGTAATAATAATTTAGCTGTTGTCACACTGCGGGTTTCGATTTCATTATTTTGCAGAATTTTGTTTTTTTTAAGCTTTTCGTTAAAGAATTCTTCAAGTAATAATTTACACTAACCTTATCGTGCACAGGTAGGATTTTACAATAATCAAATAGTTTATGGTAGTCATTTTTATACTTCTCTTTAATTTTGTTTTTAAAATACGTAGTTGGAGTGTGTAAATCTGATCAAGATTTGTCTTGTATGTTCTGCCATAGCTCGACAAGCCGTACGTCGTAGATTCTACTAAGGACTTATATAGCATTAAGAGTGTGATAAAATAATATGGTATTTTATATAATTTTAATAATAAAAAATTTTGCCAGCATGCCTTTTAATTTATCGCTCACCTCATTTATATGATCTTTCCAATTTAGACGACTATCTATTATTAATCCTAAGTATGTATGTTTATGCACTAGATCTATGGTTTTACAATTACAAGATATACTGACGTTACTGACCTGTTTAATATGCAAACAGTCATGGTTGTGTGTTATCAGTGTAGGTAAGTGAATACTCCTATTTTTTTGTCTTGTCGGCATTTAGTAGTAAGCCCGCGTCATGTGACCTCTGTGACAGCCTATTGAAGTCTTCTTGCAGTTTGTTTTGAGCCTCATTGACGCTACGGCCAGTAGCTACAAGACAAGTGTCGTCAGCGAATTGAAATATCTGACACTCTTATATTGTGTTAGGAAGGCTATCGACATATGTGAGGAAGTAGAGTGGGCCGAGAACCGAACCTTGCGCTGTACCTTCAGTTATGCGAACAGTTTTACTAACCGCATCACCAAGTTTAACCTTGTAAGATCTATCTTTGATGTAATCTTCACACCAATCCAGTAATTTGCACCTAACTCCGCTATTGTGAAGACACTCAAGAAGTCTGTCATGTCGGAGGGTATCAAAGGCCTTGCTGTAGTCTATAAACACTAACAAAACATGTAGTTTTTCATTCATGTGTTTATGGATCTGGTCTGAGAAAGATGATAGTAGCTGGGTGGTGCTCTTTTTAGGTTGAAACCCATATTGTTTTTCAGTGAGTATATTATTTTTCGTATAAAACTCGAATATATGTGTGCATAATTATATACTTTTCTATAATTTGTGAATTACAGGCAGTATAGTAATAGGTCGATAATTGTTGAAGTAGACCCTGCTTTCTTTTTTGAGTACCGGTCTTACGATCCCCGTTTTTAGTATTGGTGGATATTTACTCGTTTGTATGCATAAATTAATTAAATTAAAAATCACTGAACTGATTTTTAAACTAAGCTTTTTTATGTCAATAGCCCTAATACCATCTATTCCTGGCGCTTTATTACAATTCAAAGTCATAATCATTTTCTGCACTAATGCGGGGTCCGAGGGTTTTAGACTCATCATAACATTGGCCGTAGGCCTGGCCTTCATAATCTGACTTTTTAATAACGGTTTCGCACATTTGTGAGCTGTTTGCTTAGTAGCCGAATCAAATGTGCAAAACTATTTGCGATATCTATTTGTGATATTTAAGATTTATGAAATGAGTTTTGGATAACTTCATCGATGGAATATTTTAATCTTCCTGTTAATCGATTTAAAATTTGCAAAAGTTGTCTTGTATTATTTTTGTTTGACAAAATTTCTGATTTTAGATGTTTATTCTTAGTTTAATGTATCAGGATATTTGCATAATTTCTTGCTTTGTTATAATCTTGCTTAAGAGTAAGTTTCGAAGAATCTTTTGACCATTTAATAAACAGGTTGTCCCTATGTTTACAAGCATTAACTACTTTTTTATTTATCCAGTCGCTTTTACTGCGTGATGAATTGTATTTAATTTTTATGTTGTATTGTGATTTTTCATAGCAATATTTAAACTGGGACTGTACGTAATTAAATAGTTTTATGGGACATTTCATATCATTTGATCCTCCCCAACGGATTTCATCAAAATATTTAAAAAGTTTCTGATTATTTATACAAGTCCTATACTTAGGAGCATTCTGTATACGCGCACCAGCGCACGCTAGTATCACAGCGCGGTGGTCAGCCAGTGTGGTGTCGAGTGCCGCCGTGAATAGGTCTTGTGAGCGGGATCGTATAAATATGTGGTCGATACAAGATGTGCTAATTTGCCCGTTATATGACTCGATTCTAGTGTATTCTGTAATCCCGCACAAAAGGCCTAAACCATGTAACATGTTACTGTATTTATGCTCTACAGGATTATCCAGTTTAAGATCAATATTCGTGTCACCTAAAATGTATAAGTCAGTGGATTTCGTGAAGTATTTTAGTGTAGTACTCAGTTCATCAATAAATACAATTTTACTAGAGCTAGGGTCGGTATATCGCACATAGGTTCGCTGTATAGTTACACTTTGTAGTGACGTTACACAAAATACTTTCAAAAGATTTTGTGGCCTTATTTATAATAGTACATTTGTACTATTATAAATAAGGCCACAAACCACAACATATTTTTTTTTTTTGTTTCTGGTTGGAAAATCCTCGTGGAGTCCCTCCGCCCTGGGGGATGGGCGAAGGGGATTGTCAGACTCTTACTGACTAAAAACCAACCCGTGTGCCTCATGTACCCGTGTGTCGGAGGGTCGGGTTTCGCCCAAGCATACATCGCAACCCCCCGACGGGTATTGGCCCGCCAGATGGTCCGGCGGGCCCCGAACAAAACCCCCTTGGCGGCGGATGATGGTGTTGGGCTCCGCCGCCAAAACGCCAGGCGACCGCAGAGGATAGGGAGGACGGCAACACAACACCGCATCTCCTCTTCCTCTGCGGCCCCACCGCGACGCATCGAATGGTGCGCCCCCATTTGGTCGCGGGAGATAGGGCGCACGGCAACGCAACACCGACACGCCTCTCCTCCCGCGACCACGCCCGACTGCGAGGGACAGACAGAACTGTCTCCCGCACCCGCACCGTTGGACGCATCCTACGCAGGCCCCGTGAAGCCCACGCGGAGCGTCCCCTCCTGGATCCCTCTTAGCTTCACCGCGGGTAACCAATCCACGGTTACTGAGCCCCTCCGCCACGACAAGGTGGAGATCCCACGGGGGGGAAACCACAACATATAAGATTTGTTTGTTTGTTTTTCGTGTGAGTGTGTGGCCAACTCTGGTGTCGGAGTTTTCAGACCGCCCTAAGGCCTCCGACATGGCCTAACGATCCTTATCCTTAGACAAGAACCGGGACCGATAGCTTTACGTGCCCTCCGAAGCACGGTAGCGCTCAGATGTAAATGCCACACACGGTCACCCATCCAAGTGGTGACCTGTGCAAGCGTTGCTTAACTTTGCCGATCTGTTACGAATGGCAAGTCAAGTCACGCTATGAGCGCTACA
This sequence comes from Euclidia mi, assembly GCA_944739405.2. Lineage (NCBI taxonomy): Eukaryota > Metazoa > Arthropoda > Insecta > Lepidoptera > Erebidae > Euclidia > Euclidia mi. The sequence goes on from OX123184.2 coordinate 27,012,976, forward strand.
ACATATAAGATGATACCAACTAACCTAACCTAACCTAACCACCACCTTTTCGAGATTTACGCAATGCTGTGTACATATGAAAACCATTAATGTGATACAAACAACTAGTAGTTTCACATATATTTGCTTCTGTTATAATCACGATGTCAATGCATTTTTTCGAATCAAGTATAGTTTGTTCAAGTGCTGAGAAGTGTTTAATTAGGGATCGAGTATTGATATGCATGCATAATAATTTAAGTGAGCTTTTTGGGATACATCTCATAAAATCGTTAACGTCAATACAGTTATTTATCTCATATAAATCGTTAAGTGTGTCATCAGCCATATTTAGGGGGAATAAAGTATGTACTTAAGTAGTAATAAGCGAGTATATAATAAATTATTTGCGATATTGGCTGCTGGGCTATAGTTTCTAAAGAATATTCTGCAATTTTATTTGATATATCATTGTGGTGTCGGCGGTCGTCTTTAGCATTCCACTTTATATTGTAGGTTTTATTCCAACATAGAACATCAATGGATCCACAAATTACCTAGTAGTTCGTTGTCCTTATTAACTACACACACACTACATAATATTGTCATTCCTTGTAAAACATAATTTAGATATTTGAAGTAATACCCACTTTGCGTTTGTCGGTTGAATCATTTAGAATCGTTCTATAAACTAACTGTCCGATTTCCCAATGGAAACACGAGCTAACTGATGTTATTGGAAGCATTTATATTGGCGGATGAGTTAAGTGGATTTACTTTGAACAGTCATTCTCGGAAACAGAATATTTTATGAGTTGAATTATAAGAAATTTATTTTGCTTGTATGAATTTCAGCTAGTCCTACCGTCTCTTTATGTATGTTGAATTTTGTTTAACACGTTGGGTTAACAAATTTGACAAAAAAGAATTATTTTAACATAATGCAGACCAAAATAACAAAAGAGAGATGAAATTAATTGTGAGCATTCACCGTGTAATCTGATCCGTCAAAATGAAACACCTTTGTTTTATTTTGACGTATCCATTCTTGAATTTCTAAACTAAGGAATTTGGACACTTTCGTTATTATAAACAGGTAAGTAAAGGCAAGAGCTCGAGTTACTACTCGTATAAACAAAATCGAATGTGTTTATATAGAAGTAGAGGAGGCCTGATGAGGAGCTACGCCCGCATTTGTTTTGTTTCTTCCCGATCCCGGTTACATTTCGGGAAATTCCTTTCTACTTTTTTTTATAATAATAGGCGGCAAACGAGCAGACAAATCGCCTGATGGTAAGCAATTACCGCCGCTTATGGATACAAGCAACACCACAGGAGTCACAAGTGCGTTGCCACCCCTTGGGGTTTGGAAAAGGGATAGGATGAGGAGTGGTATGAGAGAGAAAGAATAGGGGATAGGGCCGCCGGCACTCTCACCCACCGAACGTAACGCAACAGTTTAGGTACTGTTACTTTACGTCGATTTTCTGTGAGAGGGTAGTGCCGTGTGGTTGACGGCATAGAATACAAGTGTCACCACCCTCTATCTTCCCGTGGGTGTCGTAAGAGGCGACTAAGGGATAATACGATGCAAACACCATCTTTGCGTAGAGACGGAAAACTCGACATCAAACCCTATACGACTGCCTCGTTGGTCTCGCGGCATAAATGTGCGCGTGGGATCGGGAGGTCCCGGGTTCGATTCCTGGGTCGGGCAGTGTTATTGGGTTTTTTCTGTCACGAAATTCTCAGTAGCAGCACGGAGTCTGGAAATGTGCCCGGTACGGCAATAGGCTCGCCCCTTATTACGTGGGACTAAAGTATATCTGGCGAAAAGTGGGTGTAGAAATACACCTATGCCTACCTCTTCGGGGTTATAGGCGTGAGACTATGTATGTAGGGTAGTACTTCCCCGGTCGAGCCGGCCCATTCATGCTGAAATCAGCAAGGCTCTACTACCGTGAAATACCATCCCGAGTGCTTCCTTTACAGTCTCCAAGGAATATACATGCTACATTGCCGCCCCTTGCGCCCAGTAGTTTCGGCTGAGCGTTGTCCGTCAGACAGTCAGTTACACAAGAATTTTATATATACAGAAGTTGACATGATTGAGCCAATGTCCAGCTGTGGACTGCGTAATGATTTATGATCAATGCACGGAATCCTAAATTAAAATAAATATTAATAGAACAAACTAACCAATTAAATAATCTGTAAAATACTTAAAATAGCCAAACCATCTGTTTATGCAACTGTCTATTAAACGCATTGCCCAATTCTCATCCCTATAGCGCCAAGTGGAACTGCATAACCAGATTACGAATGAATGGACCTGAATTGAATGATGGTGTGTTCGTGTCATGTTATGTGACGTCACAAGCGAGCTGTAATCTGATGCCGCTGTTGATGGACAGCAACAAAGCGAGCGGTAAGATTGTAAGTGCGATTGTCGTATGTAGCTGATGGGATAGTTAGCCTGATTGTAGTGCAGGTTTTGGATTCAAACTTTTAGTACTGTTTGAGATAGTATGCTGCAGGCAATTTAGTCCTTTGTAGACCTTGTAAACTTTGTAAGTAAGGGTTATCATGATGACAATAGTACATTTAAAAGTCAGCAAAATTATATATCCATCAAAATGATTTTTGTACAACATTCGTTTGAGTTCTATTAAAATATGTCGTAATAATTATAAAAATCCTTACGTCACTGACTGACTCACAGCTAAGCTCAAGCCTAAAATATTGGGCGCAAGAAGCTGAAATTTGGAATGTATGTAACTTTCGGATCGAAGGGGTGCAGTAGATGGAATTTCCTAAAATTCCTACGGGATCGAACAGAAACCGTTAAAATATAATAACATAATTATGCTGGCGTAGCTGCGGGCATACTCTAGTATATATGATACTATAGGCAGATCGCCTGACTTTCAAGAAAATATTATTATTGTAATGTATTATCCAAATAATGCAAATTATTTTACGAATTTCACGGTTCACTTGTTGCTTTTCCTTAATAATTTCAGATCCCGAATATACTAAAACTGTTCCCGAAATAAACTTAAAAATATGTTGCTGATTAATTGGAAAAATATATCACGTAATTCAGTTGTTACTCTGTTACGTAAGTTAAATATTATATCCAATACATCATTTCTATAGAACATTACATAACCATCCTCGTCACTCAAAGTCTTATTTGCTAAACATTTCTGTACACACAGCGCTTATACCGCAATACAACGATATTGCAGTCTCAAGCGCTAGAAGCGGTGCGATGGAATTAACCAACTGCATTTCCAAACTGAGTCCCTGTACGGACGGGTGATAATTAATCAGAAGCCGTAGAAGCTGCTGCCGCCTGATTAACGTCATGAAACAAGTTAGAAGCGGATTGGAATGTGATCGAATAGGTGACTTCCAATTTAGTTGTTTTTTTTTTCATACAATTGTCGTCCTGATAGGCTGCACTTTCTGTTTAGTGCCAGTAATGTATCGCTACTCTACCTAGCGGCTCCAGTAGTAAATCATATCTATAAAAAATCTGCTACAACTCTTAAATAAATTATTAAAATCGGCTCAACCATCTTTCCTGCCAAACGTGTCAAATTGCAGAAGAATTATGATGATAATACACTAGTCTTTAAAACAAAATTTTATATTGTGAAAATTATAAAATATTCCGTGGTTTAGCGTATTGTATAATTATAATATCAACATGTTAATAGATCAAATGACTTTGACTAAATCCTAAACTTCGTTAGCGACAGTAATTTCAAAGTCTAAAACATTGAGATCAATCGTATTATGATTTTAAATATTGGCGATACGGACACACAATATGCGTTATACATCCATACTATTAATATTATAAATGCACAAGTGTGTTGATAGTTTGTCTATCTTTCACGCTACGTTTATTGAACTGATTTTGATGACTTTGCGGTAATATAGGCTATATACCAGTTCAACACATGGGCTATCGTTTGACACAGTAGGTGGACACCCACGCGGGCGGTGTAACAGGTGAAATCTAGTAAATAAACCAGAGTGTTTCTTGTGTGATAACTGCGGCGTATTACCAGCCGTTTTCATAAGCCAATGTTGCTCAATGGAGTTATAAAGCGAATAAACAACTCTAGTACGTCTGCTTTAACGAAATAAAGGTTTCTGAACCATGAGTAACCAACCATGTTATATCCCCTTTAAATCGCTGTCCGCTCATATTCTACATACTGGTACAAAGCTGGCCACGTACCGATGTTCGCGCGAACGGAATGTAAGGTGAGCTTCACGCAGTCGTTACACCTCAAACATCTTCAGAGATTCGGCACATGAAAATCAATTAAAGATATTACTCATTACAATTCTAGCGCTGTCTCGGTTACATCCAACGCTTTCGTTTTGGAAATCGGCTTTCGCTTACTAGTCTGCCCAGATTTTAGATCATTGCTGTAAAGAGTGACTAGATAAAAGAGAGACTAAATGGCGCCATAAGTTAGATATATTTTTGTCTGGATATTTGAAAATTATTTTATTACCAAAGGCGGAATACATAAACATACCAAGTGTAGGTTGGCTCTTAAAGATAGAGTCACAACATAGCTTGATATTTAAGCGATAAGAATTGGTGTTTTACGTGGGTGGTATGAAAATATGATACAACTCTATGCTTATTACTGCTTTAATTCTGAATAACCTTTATTTCAAAATTGTAACTTGGTAAAAATATTTGAAATTTTGTTTACAGATTAAAATAACAATGTTATTTTGAAATAAGTTTCATATGTAAATATGAGTGAATAGATAGAGTAACAAAATCTCTTGAAATAAAAGCAGCCTGAATTATCATGTATGAGCTTTTGTAGGAATATTATTTATACTGTAATAGAGACGGTATTTCTTCCACCGAGGCTAATTCATAGTAACAATATGAAATAAATTATTTTCTCTTGTTTAGGCCAAAATTATCCGAAGTATCTATTCAGATTTCTGAAACAGAGAATAATAACCACTGGTCAACTAGACCAGCATTTCCCAAACTATAGATCGCGACCCATTGGTGGGACCTGACACATGCTGGACAGGACACCTTGTTGCTGCAACTGTGAGAGATTGTTTTAAATTGAATTTTATTTATTTGACACTTCATTGTCTTAATTTTAATTGTGTGCTGTTTTCAATTCACACATTTTTTGTTATGGAGCGAGTACCACCCTCATTCTCACTACTGTGTCACCTGTGTAGCCAGGTTCAGTAGTAGTGATCATTGATTGCAACGTGTTTTGACACTGGTGCAGTCCTGAGGTAAATTAAACTGTCTTGGAAAACGCAACCGTATGATCAGAAGTATATGAGGGGAGTTGGAAAATAAATAATCCACTTCCATTCAGCCATAAGACTTATTACAAGTTCATGTAGAAATTAGTTAGAAAACATTTTACAGTGTTAAGTGACAGTATTCCTAATAGCACTCGTACAAAATTGAAAAGTCAAATTTGTGTATCGCTTGAACTAAAAGTAAGAATACATCAAACTAATTTAATACTTCAATAAAAAATCGTCACAAGTGGGCTTCAAGAAACCTTTTATTATTATAAGACTCCAAACTGTCTGACATAATACAAAAAACCAAAGAACATTTCGGTGCTAAGTTTTATGAATATCTCTGATCCATTAATATCATAAACGATAACTTGCGCTGTCGCTAACAGAACCGTCTTGGACGCCATACACTGCGGCTTGGCCCCACGCTGATCATTATAGATGCTCGAGGGCCGTCCGCGCGTGCCCGTTGCCCGCGCGATGGATGTCGTACACAACGATATTTCAGTCTGTCATCTCGAATGCGCAAATTGTTTCAGTGTCAAACTTTTTTAAAGCGAGTTGAAGAAATATAAAGTCGGAAAGATCTTCTAATTTTAAGTTTTTAAGAGAATTAACTGCGGTAACAAAGTTGTCTATAAACAGCTGGAAATTCGAGACAGACGCGGCACCGGACAGTTTAAGATTTAAAGCTTGATCAAAGTAAGTAGACGCTAGAACACGAGTATCTTGATATCTATCAAGTAGTGACTGAAATATGACCTGATAATTCTCAGCACTGGGTGTGACACCTGCAAATACGGACTGGGCCTTCGGTGACAGTTTACCTATTAAATAGTACAACCTGTCAGCATCTGTCAGAGAACCATTATCATGCACCGTAGACTTAAAACTCGCATAGAATAACGGCCAATTTCGTATATCGCCATCGAATGACATGAGCTCAATTGGCGGTAATCTCGGCGTCCGAACCGCAGAAACGGGTTGTGCTGAATATTTACCCTCCAATTATGATTGTATTCACTTGATGATACAATAAAGATCCTCGAATGAGGTGTACGCCTGATAATTTGGCTTTTCATCAGGATGAGTAGAAAGCAATCTTGCGTTATAATCGTCTAACAACTTATGAAAATCTGTTCAAATACTATCTACTGTCATACAATAACTAAGAAATGACTCCCTATCAATATCAGAAGCGGCGGCGGTCTTTGAGCGCTCGTAAATGTTTTGAATACCCTCAAATAAAATATTGCGTTTTGCTTCTAAGATTGACAGCTCTCTGTCTTCCGACACGCGTGGCTTCTTTTGTTGTGCCATGCTTACGTAAGTATAAGCTAGAGGCCGAATCAAAATAAGAATACCTAAAGTACCTATAATTTTACCTAAGTAGGCAACACTTTAAGGCGGTGGAATTAAAAGGTGCTTGAAATATGAGATTTACAAGACAACTATGATAGTTCCAGAAATAATAATTGGGTAAGTAGGTAGCTACATAAAAGTATATTACCTACTGATGGGTGCGGAAATAACCATGTAACGGTTATGTAAATGGATTAGGAGTATATCTAGGTGCTATAACTGCGAGCGAGATAAGCGAAAACCGAATATTCCTAGGCGATTTGGGAAAATTATCAATATTGTGGACTGTAAGGATGTGGGTTCTTATCGCCTAGGAAAGGAGAAAGTGAATAAACTGGGTTCATGGGAAGAACAGGAGACGGGGGAATGGGAACACGCCTTACGTTGTACGTCAGTTCTCTTTCCTTGCAAATGGTTCCGCCTGGTGTCTGTCTCTTCGGGAATCCTGAAGATTCACTTATCACTCCGTCTGGATCCGACCCAGAATTATACAGTTTCACTACACTTCACTCGCGGGCGGTTTGTTGCGTTTATGGTCTTGCGACCAATCAGCGAGGCATGCCTTCAGAGGGAAGGAATCAAAGGATCGCTCGTATTGGACGAGCAAGCGTGGAACGATCGACGTTGATGTACTTAGTTATCGATAGGAAGGTAAATGGCGCTACCAAATAGAATGTGCCCCAGCGGACTCAAATGAGTTTGCCTCAGTATTTGGTGCAGTCATGAGCGATTCGGTTGAAATAACCTTTGGAAGCGGGCTGACGGTCTCATACAAAAGCGTGTAGGCTTCGTTAGTGCTAATGAAAGCGCGTAGCGGGTAAATGGGATTATTCCAACTATTAATTACCAACCAAACCAAACCAAATTTATAATGAAATGTCAAAAACAATATCTTTGTACGGATTTTGTATGAAATATGTACCAAGAGACGTACATATTTTTGCGTTCCAAAAGAACAAATTGTCTGTAGGTTGACAATAAAAATGTAAAATAGAGATTTAAAATTATTTGACTATCGAAAATGCTAATATTTTGCCATGTTTTACCTATATCATTAGTTTTACTTTCCAAAATCATTCCTATTTGGCTTATCTACTTATTAATATATCGACCCATCCGTAGAATAGAGATTGATGTGATTATCGACCAAAAACTCGTTTAATAGATATATGAGATAAGGAATACAAACTGTACAAAACTGTGTTTTTAGAATTTTTGTATCTTATATAGTTTCGGAAATATAGAATCGAATAACGCTTCATCTGATATTTTCTCCGCGGAACAACGCTCAATGTGTACAAGAGACGTGGCGCGGGGAGGGTGGGTGTCGCGAGCGCCGCGATCGATCGTCAGTCCGGCCGCTGTTTGATGGAGTGAGGGCGTTTTTGTGCTATGCGCTTAAATCTGCATGGTTTTGAACGAAAATTCAAATTATTACGGGTTTTGCATGCTACGGTAAATTTTTATAGATGTCTCGATCACGAAGAATATTAAACATGATCAAAGACGGTGCAGAAGAGCTTGATCATAGATCGGAATTTTCAAACATACCTATTGTATTTGTAAATCAAGATGTTAATTCTGGTAAGTTGACAATTTTTATTTGTATTACTTTATGATATACGCTTTTAACTGCCAAAATTAGCGTAGATTATGGTATTAATTAGATTTTTTCACAGTAAATAGTTGAATGCGATCGATGACGATCTAATTCGTTATTCAATGGAAAAGTAGAATAACGCATTTTTGGCGCAAAAGGGCTATTGTTGTACTTGATATTCACCGGGTATTCGTTTTTTATGTTATTTTAAGCTACAAAAAATAGAAGTCTTATGAAATAATAAGACGATTTTATACCAACATTTCTGAAATTTTAAGCGTCCGATATTTATATAGGACGTTTTTCGCCGGAATCTGTAATACGATTTGTTGGTTCGGTATTAACTTGGGACGTTGTTACTGGAAAATGATAATCAGTTAGGACGTTATTCAATTCAAAATATCTTGAAATATAAAGATTTTTTATAAGAAATCATTTAAATATATCGCAAAGTTAATTGTCTTTGCGAACATGTATAAATGTTTTTATTTCATTTGCGAATGTAGAACAAACTGGCACGACATCGCCTTTGCCTCGTGGGGCAGAAGAAATCAGTCATGAATTAGCTGACATATGGGAAGAAGTTGAAGAGACGGGATGTGGCTCTTGCTACATATTTATTTAAAGTATTACGAGGGAAAATTCATAATCCTACAATACTTAGTGAGCTTAGGTTTAGCATTCCGGATGACTTTGTGGGACGACGGCGGCGACCGCGACTACTGGCAGTACCAATTGCGCGGACAAACTTGCTGCAACAAGCGCCGCTAACGAGAGCGTTGCGCACCCTTAACAACGTCGCTGAGCGCACCGACTTGTTTCTATGTTCGATGAACGATTTCACAAAGGTAACTTACTGGGTAGCTAGTAATGATATATTTATATAATTTTGTTGTGTTAGAATATTAAGTAAATCGTGTAACTTCTCTATCGTATTAGTATTTGTTACTGTAATGATGGATGTAAGTGTATGATGTAAATAAATAAATAAATAAATAAATAAAAGTTCTACATAAAGATTATATTTTTTGCTGGCAACACTGAAAACGTCAGACGTAAAATTACGTAGCTCCGTGATTTTAAAAGTTTTAATAAAGTTTAAATTAATATTAAACGTTTATGTTTCACTAAAGTTGTATTTATGCCAAAAAAAGTGTGAAAGACATTAAGTTTGGTGTTTGAAAAGGATTGAATCCTTGCAGCCGACAGTTTTTGGCGGACAGATCAACTACCCAGTGTCAATGGACGGATTTCAAATCATCATCCTGAAACCCGGGGAGTATTTTACTTATTAACTTACACTCCTCATCACATATTTACTCGGCTCACATAACGTGAGCTTCGTCCATCACACACTGGCACAGTTTCTGTCTCCTTTTGCTTGACAAAAGTGGAAGCAAAATCGAGGACTGAACAAATGCCCCATACAAACACCCACTACACTAATCACACTTCACAATTATTATTTTAAGTGTATATGCATCAATTTCCACTTGATTTATTTGAATATAATTAGTACCTAGTATAAATAGCTACAGCCTACAGCTATCTTATCTAGTTTACTTTTAAGATTGTCCAAGAAACCAAGATATTATAAGTAATATATCTAGTAATCAAATTACCTTTCTAGTTCCTTTGTTATTCTTTTTTCTGTTCAATTTGTATAACTTTTCTCATTATTTTTTTTTGTCAACATACCTACATCACTGTACTTTCTTAAAATATTTCTGTCTTAGTTATATAGTGACTTTCAACTTTTTCTGAGTGTTTGTTATATTTCATCCCTTTCCCCATACCCTATAATATTTTTCAAATAATTCAAGTGTTTCTTTTTTCTTCTTTTAAGGTAATTTGGGTACAAAATATGTCTACACACACTATGATGACCCGTAAGGCTTTGGCAAAGGAAACGGAGCACAAGTTGAAGATTGCACTACTGGAACTCAAGAAATATAAGGAAGATCATAGTCAACTGTTGAAGGAACGAATTGACAGTGAAGAGGAAACTAAGTATGTTAATGGCAAAGTCTCACAACTGAAAGCACAATTGACGGAACTCCACATAGAACATATAGACATTCTGGACCAGCGGGACAGACTGCAGGAAGAAGTCAGATCATATAGTAGCTGCGATGATACATATATGAGGCAGCTCAGTCGCATCATGGAGTTGGAAACAAGCTTGAGTGAAGCTCAATCCAAAATAACAACCTTGGAAGAATCCATTCAGTCACTAAGCAGCGCAGCAAACCAGGACCTGTTCTCTGAAGTCATTGGTGGAAAGGCAAATATTTTTAAATCTGTAAAATGTAATTGTAACTTTACATATAAGGTGTCAAATGGTAAATTTAGGAAATTGACAAAATTAAATAAATTAATAAAGCGACTTGAGTTAGGCTATAAGAGGTCAAAGAAAATTATAGATTTAACACAAATGAACCATGATTTAGTTAAAGAGAGTGAGTTATTAGTTTCTAAGCTTAAGGATAGTAGTGAGCAATTAGCCTGTAGCCGATTACAATATGAACAACACACATGTGAGCTGCAAACACAAATCACATCATTAAATGCACAGCTCAACAAATTGATAATAGATCATCAAAGTGAAACACAGGAATATAATATATTGAAATATGATGAAATTGGTAGAGTTGGTAGAGAAAATCTAAAACAACTGCTCTCTATGACCAACAACAGTAACTGTTTAAATTGTTCAAATTTATGATTTGAACAATTTAAACAGTTCAAATCATAAGCTAGAGGCTTCACCTAATTGTACAAGCAAGTTATATAGTGACTTTCAAGATGAATATCCTTCGAAAACATGTCATGGTTCAGGTTCTGACAAATTATTACATAATGAAAATAATAAGGTTTTAGATAATAATGTTTTAATTTTTTCTGACCAATTAGGAATTGGTATGGGTAGCCTGATTAATAGTTATACTGATCGGTCAATACAAAATATTTGTTCACCAGGACAAAGAATGTCTATGTTAATTAATAAATTAAAGTATGCTCGACTAAATAAACATTCTACAGTTATAATTTTATATGGGAATAGCCTACTAGTTACCAAGAAAGAAATATTAGCTTTAACAGATATTATGATAGAACAAAGTTCTAGAGTGGGGTGCAATTTTATTGTCTGTGCATTACCATATTCCAATAACTTATCTTATAAAGAAAATAACCAGATAGGTAAATTGAATCTATTATTATATAATAGCACTTGCAGTCATAGTGACCATATTTTATTTTTCGACTTTAATATTTTTATTAGTAATTTCTTTTTAACAAAAGATACTATGTATCTCTCTTTTATATATAGGCGACAACTTGCTAAATTATTAGCATTTAATTTACATAGTAAACGCAGTACTACTAGAGTACTTAGGAATTTGGTAGATAATAGTTATACCAATAGTAGTATTGACAAATCTATTAGTTTAAACTACTAGATGAGACAACAGATAGGCATTCATGTGTTTTAAACTTAGCTCATCAAAACATACAAGGCCTATTTGGCAAAGAATTAGAGATAGATTTATTTTTAAAGAAACATAACTTGCATGTATTATGCATTACGGAACATTGGTTTAGAGGTGACCAATTAATATTTAATAATGAATTTTATACAGTGATTAGTGCATTCATGAGAAAGAACGCTATTCGTGGTGGCTCTCTTATATATGTTTGTAATAGTATTAAATGTAAAGAACGAAAGGACATAGCCGAACTTTCTATCGAGCGCACCGCTGAGATATCTTGTGTTGAACTTGAGCAACACGTCATAGTCTGTGTATACCGACCACCGCAAAGTGACTTTTGCCAATTTGAAAGCATCATGGAGGACGTCTTAAAACACTTAAGTTCCAGCAGGAAGTCAATAATCGTATGTGGTGATTTTAATGTTAACTTGTAAGAACAATCACCAACTTGTACTAGGTTAGTTAGTTTATTTATGTCATTTAATTTGAATGTTTTATTTTCTGAACCAACCAGAACTACCTCACATTCTTCTACATGCTTAGATAATATTTTTTGCAATTGTTTGTACTTAAGTAAAGCTGTTTTGAGTGACTTGACATCGGATCACTGTGGAGAAAAGGTTGTAATTCCAACTAATACAACCCCTATAGTACAAAAAATCACATGTAGGCCTATGACCTCTGCTCGCCTTAATCGCTTTAGTGATGATGTTGCTGCTAAAATCGCCAGCATTGACTTAACTCACGATGATCCAGATGAATTATATAAGTGGTTATTTGATGTTATTAAAAATGTGTACAATAAAATTTTTAAGCAGAAGACATTTGCCAAGAGCTCTAAAGTTAAATTTTGTGATTGGACAACAGTAGGAATATACAAAAGTAGATCTAGGTTGTATGATCTGTATGGTATGAAGCAATACAATTTTAATCCTTCATTTATTGAATATGTAAGAAATTACTCAAAAGTTTTTAAGAGAGCATGTGCTTCAGCTAAGTCTATATTTATAAGTAATAAAATTAAAGAATCCAAGAACAAAATAAAAACAACTTGGAACATTATTAACAGTGAGACTGGTCGAGCTAAGTTAGTAGATAATAGCTATGAATTAAAATGTAATGGAGAAATAGTTACAAAGAAAATTGATGTTGCTCAGACTTTTAACAACTTCTTCATAAACATACCAGTGAAAACAACCAAGTGTTTAGACTCATGCCCAATCAAAACAGAGATATTAGTTAAGGGCAATGTGAATGAGTGTGATGTGCTGTTTAATTTTAAATACATTGACACCAATGACATCCTCAAGACATTCAAGACCATCAATATTAAGAAATCTATTGACTTATGGGGTATTTCAGTTAGTCTTGTTCACCAAATAATTTTTAGCATAGCTCCATATTTAGCTGCAATATTTAATAGATGCGTGGATAAAGGGGTATTTCCTGATTTAATGAAACACAGCAAGGTGATACCACTTTTCAAAAAAGGATCCAAGAGCGACCCTAGTAACTTTCGGCCAATTTCTATCTTGCCTGCAATCAGTAAAATTTTTGAAAAGGTTATTTTGCATCAGTTAGAGAGCCACTTTCTCACAAATAATTTATTGCACAGTGAGCAGTATGGCTTCACTAAGGGTCGCTCCACCGTTGATGCCGGTGTACCTCTATTAAAACATATCTTTAACGCTTGGGAAAATTTGAAGGATGCCATTGGTGTTTTTTGCGACTTGTCAAAGGCTTTTGATTGCGTTGAACATGATACACTTTTACGTAAACTCAACCATTATGGTATTCAAGATAGCCCACTCAATCTTGTTGCCAGTTACCTTAGAGATAGAGTTCAGTATGTAGATGTTAGTGGAAGTAGGTCTCAAGGTTTGCCAGTGGGAATGGGCGTTCCACAGGGCTCTATTCTTGGTCCGTTTCTTTTTTTAATATATATTAATGACTTGCCATTCTTTGTTAGAAATCTATGTGATATTGTTCTTTTTGCTGACGATACTTCACTTATTTTTAAAGTTGATCGTAATACAAGTAACATTGACAGCGTAAATAATTCTCTTGCGCAAGTACTACATTGGTTCACGACAAATAATTTGCTACTCAACTCTGGCAAAACAAAATGTGTGAAATTCACTTTGCCGAATGTCAAAAATGTTTTTACTAATATAATTTTAAATAACGAAACAATTAACCTAGTTGATTCAACTGTATTTTTAGGTTTAACTTTAGATTGTAAGCTTCAGTGGGGCGCCCAAATATCCTGTCTGGCAGTCAAACTTAGTTCTGCAGCATTTGCAGTTAGGAAAGTTCGCCAATTCACAGACGTAGATACTGCTAGACTAGTTTACTTTAGTTACTTTCACAGTGTAATATCTTACGCGATACTATTATAGGGTACGGCGGCCGATATTCAGACAATTTTTGTTATTCAAAAGAGGGCCATACGTGCAATATATAAGTTAGGTGCTAGAGATTCTTTACGAGATAAATTTAAAGAAGTAGAAATATTTACAGTTGCATCGCAGTATATATTTGCTAATTTAATGTACGTCAAGAAAAACAACTCTTTACCGTAAAAATAGTGACTTGCACAAAGTGAACACAAGGAATAAGCATAAACTAGTGGGCACTAACTACCGTCTACATAAAGTTCATAACTCATTTGCGGGACTCGGTATACAATTCTTCAACAAATTACCTCTGGAAATAATGAATTCACCTCTGCACAAATTTAAAACCACTACTAGGAATTTTCTTTTAAAAAGGGGTTATTACACTATAAAAGAATTTCTAGATGACAAGACATCATGGGTCTAGTTGCTTTTTTTAAATTCACCATTATTGTTCTTTTTATGATTGTGTAAAATACTCTCTTCTTAATTAGTAACATGTTTATTCTACATTTGCATTCCTTCACGCGTTCCACTAATTTATGTTAATAATAACGATCTGGAAAATGGGGGTAGTTGGCGGTCATGGTCAGTATACCAATAGATTGTTTGTTACTGCTGGTTCGTATACCGTTGTCGTCATGCTCACTAAAATGTCATTTCTTGTGGTGGCGTCGTATGTCGGGTCATCCCTGTCCCTCTAATATGGCGAGAGGGATGATGGCTGGCACATGCGTCATACTCGTGAACGGGTGCTACTTGCGATGACTGGTCGATGACGGTCTTGCGGGCTGGTATTAGATTTTAATATTTAACCCTTTCAGGACCATAAGGATATGGGACTATAGATTATGATAAAAACTGTACGAAACAGTTAATTAGGCATCAAATAAACATAATTTTTACTTAAAATATACTAAAATGTTTTGTATTTTTTGGAATTCTTACATATGTCCCTATGGTCGTTGGTGATAATTTTTGTTCTATAAAATTATATTATACGTTTAGAGATTTTATCAGTTTTTAAGGTATCGTATATACAAAATTGCAAAATTATTATAGAAAAATTGTTTGTTTATCGATAGGTATACAATTTAAAGTAATAAGCTAGTAGTAATTAGGTAGAATCCAGTGAAACATTTCCATTCATTAGTCTAGAAAAGGTGTACTTTACAACACAATTACAATTTTTTCGGATTTCTATTATACATTGAATAAACTGACACATCTTTTCCAGAAGTTTGGTTATCAATAGGGGGCGTTGGAAACTGACTTCATCTGACAGATCTGGGAACTGAACTTGATTTTGAAGTAGGAACGTCATGCTGCCTGACATAGAAATCGTTTTTCCAACTTGAACTTGTCCGAACTGCAGGATAATTTTCATTTAAGTTTGGGTAGACAGTATGCGCATTATTCACTAAGATAAGAGATCAAAAAATTATCGAAGATAGTATTTTATTTTCAATTAGCAATATATTTCATAACACTATGAGATCAACACGTAGATATATAATCTACTCCTGCCATATGTTTGTTATATATGATACAATTTTAGAGCATTTCACTTTTTCTCGCTGATCCAGGTTTGCGTCGTTTTCCAGTGTCTATGTCTAAAAGTTTCAGAAAGTTGATCAATAAGTATATTCCTTTATTTTCCATCAATTTTACGCACGATATGCCCCAAAACTTGTTTTGTACATGTCCTTCTCCTCATGTCAATGCTGTTTTTGGAAGATGTTTTCAATTTGTTCGAACGAATCCATATGTCAAAGAGAGTCAATACATCAGCATCAACTATTTGAAAAATCTGTACTTTGCAGCCATTATATTTCACATCACAAAAATCAAAAAAAATATTTGGCGCGCATGTTCCTTAGTTCCACTTGAAAACTAGTTTTTGATTACTTTGTGCTGAAGTTATGGGTAAAAGAATTGTAGACGTCGATGGTACAGGTGCCAGACTTATTGATTCCTGAAATTGAACAGGCACATCTTCAATTTCATCATCAGAAACACCAGAAACCCCTTGATCCTGTATCAAACTCCTTTGACCTTTTTCGTCAAGGTGTAAATCATCTTGTTCATCACTAATTATCATCCATCAAAATTTATAAAAGTACCTACATCATCCTTGAATTCAAATAGCTAAGATAATCTGCCACAATAACAATAAAACTGAATATAATTCACAAAATCATCAGTTGAATAAGTTAACAATTTATTACAAATAGTGTCCCTTCCGGATCACTGGGACACTGGTGTCCCTTTATGTTTATGATGTCTTATAACTATAAAAAACATAAGTTATGGTTTTATTAATGAATATAATATAAATTTACTTACCAAGCAATTATTATAGTACAACAAAAAACAATATAAAACATTTTGAAGTTCCTAAAAACTTTTGAGAAATAGGGCAAGTACGCGCTTAGCAAACAGTCATATTACAATTTTTATAGAAAATATATCGTACTACCTAGGTTGTACCGTCAATGAAAAAATTATTAATAATATGTTTAATAACAAGCAAAAAAATCATCATTGGTAACAGGCTTCTTAATTATTAATATATTTTCAAATTATGGGCTACGGACACATATGTCCCTTGGTCGTCAAAGGGTTAACTGCATCATTTCCATCATGGTTCTGATCACTCTCGCGGATTGCCTGCATTATTAGGTATAAATAATGTAAGTGGATGCTCCTGTTTCACCATGTCTATTCTGAGGAGGCTAACCAAAAGTATTATGCTTGAGTATTATTATGTACAGTAAATATATATAAGTGATATAGAAGGTGTAACAGTTGCAGCACCTTACAAAATGTAAATTGTGTATTATGCAAATCCTGGCGATGAAAAAGAGTGACCGTGAGTTTTATTGCCCGTTCTTTCTCATGGTTCTACCTATTGCTTTGCGAACGTGGCAGTAAATGTAAATGTAGAGTCTATAAGTAATGATTTTATAAATTTATTATTTTGACGTTCATAAGCGTCACATTGTGACCCAAATGAATAAAGGATTTTGAATTTGAATTTATGGAACCAAGGATATCATCTGTGGCAGCTTAGTACCAAACGTCTTGTCTGTTCAGTCTACTGAGGATATCTACAGCAATCAATCAAGTACGTTCCTTTAGAGGAGCCTCCCAGTTGTGAAAATTCACCATTAATACAGTTGAATGAGTTAGAAATTTGTAACGACAGATGTACTCCGGTTAATTCAGAACTATTAGTACTAACCCCTATGCTATCTCCTTCTAATGATCATTCGACATGCGATAGTTTATTCTGCCATAATCATGAAGATAGTTTCTCTACTTGTACATCATCATCTCATACCTTACTTTTGCCTGCTACTTCAAACTCTAGAAATCTTAGCGTCACTCCAAAAACGACTAAGAAACGACAGAGGCGCCCGAAAGAATGGGCAGATGCTAAACGCAAATGCCTAAAAAACTTAGGTAAGAAATATGTTACGAAAAATGGAAAAGTGGTGGACAATAAAACCATGGGCTTATCATGCAAATGCCATTACAAATGTCGGGATAAAATATCTCACGAACAAAGGTTAAACTGCTTCACAAAATGTTGGCAGCTGGGAGATCGAACCCTGCAGTGGAATTTTATAATTAAATATTCAGATTAAATGAAAAAGAAAAGGTGCCTGAATCAAGATGCTCCTAATAATAGGAAACATATTTTTAAGTACTATCTGCCGCTTATTACTAATACCAGCGATAGTCACTGTGAGAGAGTTGAAGTGTGTCAAACGATGTTTATTAACACTTTCCATTTCAACTCGTATGTTGAAAACTGCTTGGGTAAAGTACGATGGCAGTTCTACTTTAGAGAATGATAGACGGGGCCGTCACGGCAAGCATAGGCTGCATAGGATCCTTATAGACGATTTAATGAATCAAAGTGTATGTGACCACGTTCGGGCGTTTGTCCCTGTTGAATCGCACTATATAGGTACGTAAAAATAACCAAAAGCTGTACCTACAAGGTGATTTAAGTATCGCAAAGATGTTTAAACTGTATCTGCAATGGTTCTACCCTCAGAAATACACCTCTAGGGCTACAAAAGAACGCCAGTATCGGGACATTGTCAATTCAAACTTTAATTTAGGTTTTTATGTACCTTAGAAGGATCAGTGCGATGAATGCCACGTTTTCCGCTTAAATAACAATCCAACTGAGTCAGAAAAACAAGCTTATCTTCAACATCAGACTAATAAGAAGGTCGCAAGGGAATTAAAAAGCCAAGATAAAAAAGACGCTGAAGAATCAGATGGGAACATACTTACTGCTGTATTTGATTTTGAAAACGTGTTGCAGTGTCCTCACGGCAACTTAAACATATTTTACTATAAAAGAAAACTTTCATCCTTTAACTTTACGGTTTTCGACATGGGTAAAAGGAAGGCTGTTTGCTACATGTGGCGTGAATCGGTAGCAAAACGTGGCTCGAATGAGGTAAGCAGTTGCCTATTAGATTTTATATAGGCTAATGTTGAGCAAGGAGCCCAAGAGTTTCGCTTTTGGTCAGATAATTGTGCTGGCCAAAACCGTAACCGCTTTGTATTTTCAATGTACCTTTGCGCCGCACAAAAATTCAAAGTATCCACAACACATAGGTTTTTACAAAAGGGACACACTCATAATGAGGGGGACCGTGTTCACTCAGTCATTGAACGAGCTTCTCAAACCAAAACCATCTACACACCTCATGAATGGCGTTTATTAGTAAGATGGGCCAAGAATGAGGGTGAACCCTATTTAGTTCGCAACGTGACTCAGAGTGGCGTGTTTGACTATAAGTGTCTTGTAAATAATAAGGTTTGGATGAAAGATATCAACGGTAAGAAGATTAACTGGAACAATATTCGTGAAGTTCATGCAGACGGTAGTGATCCTAACAAATTGTTTTTTAAATATGACCTGACTCAACCTGCTTATGATATTTTAATTATTTATTTACACGAAATTCAGTAAAAACCGAACTAAAGCTTGCCTACTCTGAGTCTATAAGGATTCCCACTGCAAAGTTTAAAGATCTAATTGATATGTGCCGCTCAGAAGTTATTCCTACATAGTATCATGAATACCTACTTTGAATCCTTGCCACATCACGTCACGATAAATGTTTCTGAAGAATCGGATGACGACTTGTAAGCAATCGTCCATAGTAACTTGATCGATATTTGATTTTACAACTACTTACCAAAATGAGTAGGTAAGTGTTCTCAATTAAGAATTTAATTTAGTTTTTATATGATTTTATTTTATTGTTTTTAGTAAATGTTGTGAACCTATATCTAGATCATGATGTAAGACTGATTGTTTTTTGAATATTGTTTGAAATTATTAGAAATTATTAAGACAACAGTTTATTTTTTATTTTACAAGTAGAGTTAAGGCTCAGACTTAAATAATGAGCTTAAGTCTCATTATTTAAGTCTGAGCCTTAGTTGTAT
Source organism: Euclidia mi (assembly GCA_944739405.2). NCBI lineage: Eukaryota > Metazoa > Arthropoda > Insecta > Lepidoptera > Erebidae > Euclidia > Euclidia mi. Next base: position 27,032,607 of record OX123184.2, read on the forward strand.
AAGTAGCTACTAAGCTACAATTTTGTGATACAATGTGCCTTTATTTACTTTTGTTCTAGATATACGAATAGTTTGATTATCTTTTAATTACAAAATAACCTCGCTAAGGTAACCATTTTTGTTGTTTCTAAAATTATAAAGACTGAATTTATGCAAGACTTTCTATGGTTATCTTACTTATGTTAAGACTTGTTTTTATAAATAAACGATTTGCACAAATAAAATAGTTTTTAATTTGATCTATGTGTAGAAGTTATTCACAAAGGACTCCCATCCATCCATTAAGGATGGTCAATTCCAACAAAAACCAACCCATGTCAATATACAACGTCCTTTTTATTAAACATTTCCGTAAAACAACGTATGAAGTTTACTACAGACCCTTGATCTTCCGCCAAAAAACGTTCTATGTTGATATGTAACTCACTATCTCATTTAATAAAAGGAATAGAAATATTTACTATAGTGCATTTAATAATACTCAGAAGTCATAACAAAATATCAATAAATCTTAACGCTAACTCTCACATTTTAAGTGTAAGTAAGAATTACACAAGTCAATAACTTCAACAGTCTGTATTGAAAACTGCTATCCTTGCAGATCGGACTTTGTTCTGCGGATGAGTCGATATTATTGTAATACGATTCAAATAAAATAAATGTGAATGAACATAAACTAGAATTTCCTTATAGCTCCGCCCCCGTGAACTAAATACCTAAATGTTTGTTTGGAATTACACTAACTATTGGTGAAAACCATATAAAAATACGTTCGACAATTCTTGAGTTCATCGCCCACATACAAATAGACTGGGAGGAAAGGATACTAAGATAAAAATACTGTTACAAAAAACAAGTGACTGATAACAACATAGTTCACTAGACGTTCTGTGAGATAGTCAGGCTTTCTAAGCAACAATGTACTAAAACAAAGCTATTCAACAGGAGGAACTTTATGAAAAAGATACGTGATGTTTACATCATTTGAGATTATGTGTACATCACAGACCTAAATAACTAATTAAGTCTTAAAGTCTTCTTAAGTAATTTTAAATTATACTAGCAGTCCAACCCAGCTTCGCACGGGTATTTAAAAAAAAAACAAAATACTATAGCCTATATCAGCTGGGCATAGGGTAGCTTCTCAACAGTGAAAGAATTCCTCAAATCGATTCAGTAGTTTCGGAGCCTATTCAGTGCCAACAAACAAAGAAATAAATCTTTTCTCTTTATAATATTATCATGGATTAAAAGGTAATTTTTCATGTAATTTACTTTTGTCATCATAAACGATTTTAAAAATATTCATCTTGATGGTTCAAGCGTTAATATTAATCAACAACAACATATTAATATTAATCGACTTCAAGGCACTCTGAGCAAAATACCTTTTCAATCAATTCAATTCACGAATTGGGTAACAATTTATGAAATAAATGGAGTAACAACGATCGCTATCCCACTCACCGTGTAACTTTAAAAATCTGGGGACCGTTTCCTAACATGTTTATGCATTTTTATGTCGATTCAAATGCACATTTGAAAATCCAAAAACATGTTCACACTTTAATTGATTTAGTTTGTAAACTCCGGATTTCTGTTAGCGATACGTTGGTTTTTTGAAACAATATAATTGGTATGCTGGTTATTTAATAATTGCATGTGCCGATGGACATAAAAGAAAGTGTTTACACATTTATTTCAAAACGTGTTGTGTCTATTGGATAGAGTATTGTTATGGTTATTTGATAATAAACATATGATAAACATGTAAGTGGGAAATATATAATTAAATAACAAAGTAAAGTAGCAGCGATAGCCGAGTGGAGACACCGACAGACTGCTACGCAGAGTGTCACGGGTTCAAATCCACGGCACGCACAAATGACTTTTCAAAGTTAAGTGCGTATTAAATTGTTAAATATCGCTTGCTAAACGGTAAAGGAAAACATCGTGAGGAAACCTGCATGTCTGAGAGTTCTCCATAATGTTCTCGAAAGACATGTGAAGTCTACCAACCCGCACTTGGCCAGAGTGGTGGACTATGGCCTTAAGCTTCTCATAGTGAGAAGAGGCCCGTGCCCAGCAGTGGCACAGTACTAAGGGCTGATGATGATGCGATCACCCTATAAAAATATGTACAGATTACTAAACGAACTCATCAGTCTTAAGTATTACGTTTTTTAATTTATTTTCGTATTACATTCCAAGGATCAAAGTACAAAAGCACCAAAAACATTTTGACTCAAATGTTACTCCTAGCTTTAATAAGAATGAATAATTTACGTCTTGATGTAGTCATTGCCGTGAATGCAATTCGCTATACTTGCGTAGCATTCTGTAGCAAGCCCGTAGCACCCATGTACCCGAGTCGTAGCAGGCTCATACCATCCACATAATTAGACTTGCAGCTTTCGAATCTTTGTGGAATGCAAATGGTGGCTCGTCGAATGCCAAGGGTGCACCAACCCTTTGTTAAATACCATAGTTATCGATGCGCCTATATAAAATATAAATAGATATGAATTTTTTTAGCTCCTTGTACCTAATCTTAAGAAATCCTAATCTTTTAGAAATAGGTTTAAAATTATGAATTGTCTGACAATATAGAAATAATAAACTAAAGGAAACATTAAATGTAAGAATTTGTATCAAATATTTCAACGCAACTTAATGTTGCGTATGTTTTAGTTTTCACAATTGAATATCACTATTCGCTTATTTAGTTATGTAGTGTTCCAGCGTTCAAGTTCTACGTAACAACCTTCCACGGTATCATTCAGTGCAATATTACGAAGAAAATTCATTTTAATGTACTAAAAATAAGAATTATTCATCGTCCTATAATCTTCTCTCAGTAATTAAATGTTTACTTCGAGCAACGAACTCTAGTTAGTGATAAAACCCATAAATTTGAATAAAATATACTTATGTGATAGGATGACGGGCGGAATGTACCCATCGATCAATAACGACCAGACGTATGTCGTTAAAAAGCTCTTTTCATGACTATCATTTGTTATTATGGGGGCTAGTCTCGATTCGTTGTGGGGAAAATGTTATAGTTACTTAAATGATATCTATTAAAATGAAAGTTGTTAATTCTAGATATCTAAAAAAAACAATTTTTGTGTGGATTCCATGATTCCATACTTTCAGCGTTATAATGTTAAGTATGAGGTCAGTCAAATCGTGAAAAAGAAACTTAAAATAAAGAAACAGAGTTAAAATCGTTTATTACTGATTTTCAAACATAATTCTTATTATTTAAAAACCGCGTGCATCCAATACTTCTATCATATACAGGCTGTTTTGTATATGTTCAGCGCAATAAGATTTTGCAAGTTTCACTTGACAGCAGCCCAATGCAAATATTTTCTATGACTCGCGGAAAGTCCAATAAACAAGCAGAGGTCATCCAGTTAGTACCGGTAGGAATGCAAAGGTCAAGTTGTAGGGATTCAGTAAAAACACAATGACGTAGTCTTCGCTAAACGAACGTAAGCTGATGACTGGCGGCTGGGTGTGCGAGCGAAAGAACTACACCGCATCTCACTACGTTCGTGTACGTTTGGCCGTCATTGGTTGGCATCGGGTGGGTATATAAATACGCCGTTCAGTACGAACAAAGGTGGCGATCGCGGGTGCGACGGGCGGCTGGCGGGCGACGCGTACGCAATAAGCATTTCGGCAGTTACACCTTGCATTAATAGTTTATGTAGGGATTTTTATCTTTTAAACACATTTTTTTTATATCTGGAACTAACAACTTTTATTTTAATAGATATTATTTCAGTAACTATAACATTTTCCCCACAAGGAATTGAGACTAGCCCACATAATAACAATGATAAAATATCTGGAACTAACAACTTTTATTTTAATAGATATCATTTGAGTAACTATAACATTTTTCCCACAACGAATTGAGACTAGCCCCCATAGTAATAAATGATAGTCATGAAAAGAGCTTTCTAACGACATACATCAGAATCTGGTCGTTATTGGTCGGTGGGTACGCGTCCCATACATTTTTGCCCGTCATCCTTTATTTAATTAGTATTTAGGATTGTATTTTTTCATTTAAACCTATTTTAAATCAACATATAACTTATTTAACGTAATAAAACAAGTTGTTAAAAAGCATAAAATTCATAATTCAAGCAACAATAAGGGATAGGCAGTGATAGCCTAGTGGAGAACAGAACTGCAATAGACTGCTACGCAGTATTGGGTTGGAATCCACGGCGCGCACCACTGAATTTTCGGAGTTACGTATGTATTAAATTGTTAATTATTAATTTCCCGTGTTCCCTAATGAGTACCTATGAATAAACAATCACTAGTTTTAACCATGGCATATTGCTATCCCTTTGGATTGCAAAGGTCGGTCGCTCAGTGGAAAAGCTAATATTCTGTCAAATCTGTTTAATCCTGTTATACTAGTAAGTGGACTCCGGGTTGCAAGAGCGTTGAGCAATCAAGAACGATCAATTTTAAGTATTCATGTCAGTGACCTGACTGTCAACAAAAATACGTCTCTGTTTCTTATATTTTATTCGCCCAGAATACAGCTACCCTTGCTGCACTACTGTACTGTACATTTAGTTACCTGTGTACTATTAGTACACAGGTAACTAAATGCCAAAGTACAACGTTGCATGATATATATTTTTTTATTTAATTGAACAGAAACTACCAATTTTTTTAGTATTGGACACATAAGGAAACATAAGCATCACACTTTTAAAAAGTTGATAACGTTTATTTTAAATACCGCTGAACAACACTTTAAAACCTAATATTTGATTGTGGCAATATTAAATAATAATAATAATATTATATAATAATAATATTCTACCACATTCACACAATACCATCTAGTCCCAAACTAAGCAGAAGCTTGTACTATGGGTACTAGACAATGGATAAACATACTTATATTTTTTTTTTGTCAATGCATACATATTATACATAGAAACACCCAGACCAAGACAAACATCCATGTTCATGCACACAAATGTTTGACTTGAGTCCCGCGACCATCGGCGTGGCAATCGTTTACACTCCCGCTACGCTACCGGGTCGTCAAATACATTATTTATCAATAAAAACATTAATATTTTGATGCTTATGAGCAATACTCCTCCTTTGATTTTTAAAGGGATAAAGATTTTGTTCTCTAAACAGAAAACAAAGCAAGGTGTAGATACCGACCGAACTGATTATCTCAAATTCCACTACACATACGAATCCTACGGCACTCGCATCCACCCATTTCCATCATTACAAATCTTTGAACAGCCAACAAAACAAACAAACACAAAGTAAATCAAGCCATCCAACTAATGATAAATACATACATTAACTTATTTTGTTTATTCCCTGTAATTATGAATGATTTATTTGAATTATTGAGAATTATTTACTCATGTTTTTGCCAGTATGGCAAAACAAACAAACACAAAGTAAATCAAGCCATCCAACTAATGATAAATACATACATTAACTTATTTTGTTTATTCCCTGTAATTATGAATGATTTATTTGAATTATTGAGAATTATTTACTCATGTTTTTGCCAGTATGGCAAAAACATGAGTAAATAATTCTTAAGGACTTGTATAAATTACATATACATATGTATAAATTACGTATTCTGTAAGCCATCTGATAAGTTTGTTAATCGGTTTTTGTGGAGGTAAAGTACAAACATGATTAAATATTATATTTGCTCTGTGATCAGTTTTAATATTGTATAAAAACATTGATTTTATTTTATTGCCGAGAGGCAGCCGATATTTTTGCTTAATAAAACTGATAATTTTAAATCGATTTCCTTTCAAGCAAATATTAAAATTCATGTAAGCATCATCGTTGTTTATAGCCCATTTTATTTGAAAACATTGAGTGGCAATAGCCCAGTAGTGTACGTAACAGACTGTCGAGACGATGGTCTCGGGTTCGATCCCCAGGTACCCCGGGTACATACCTCTGATTTTTCGAAGTTATGTGTGGATTAAAAATGATAACTATCGTGTATAAGTGCCAGGTAGATGGCAATACGCTCACCCCATATTATATTGGGACTGAAACATAACTGGCAAAGTATGGGTGTGTAATACACCTCTGCTTGCCCCTTCGGGGATAAAAGGCGTGAAGTTATTATTATTTAATAATATATAGCAATTGGCACAACGCGGTTCAAAAAGTTGCTAAGCAACCGAACCTAATGGGTTATTTATAGCGACCACCCTCACTAACTAAATAATTACGCAGTGAAGGTATAATGAACATCTCTAAGAATTGTAGCAAGTGGATCAGGGATGTACCCACTTCTTATTGCCCTCGTAATACTACAAAAACTTAACTTCATACTATAACACCACACAACATGTCCACGGGCTATGATTCTCATTCTTAAGTTTTTATATTTGTTATATGAATGGCTAATGAAATAATAATAATAATATCCTAGAACAACTCACAAGCGTTCATCTGATACCAAACTAAACAAAGCGTGTACTTATGGTAACCAGATAAATGAGAAACATGCTCTAGAATAGATTAAAAACAAATATATACGAATACATACATATATCATTGATAAATTACAGTCTGACCCAAGAAAAATAATTGTGGTCATGACACAAAAATTGTCTTTCATAGGAATCGAACCTGCAGCTTAGCAAGTAGGGTCAAAATGTTTATATAATGTGTAAAAATTTTGACTACCTATTACAGTATAAAATATACAGTTTCCTAACGTGGCTTTGTAGCGTAATAATGTAATTATTGTGGATTAAAAATATTTACATAAACACGTTTACAAAGAAATCATGAAAAATTTAATTCTACCTTCCAATCAAAATCTATGCCAATATACCAGTGGAAACCTGCAGTGTCAAAATAAAAACTAAATAAGTTAGTTAGATACGCTTGCAAATATCTTTGTGAAAAATGACATTCTCTCTCCCAATCAAAATCCAAACCAATAAATTTAAAATCTTTTCACCCAAACCAAAAAAGCTCAATAATTAAAGATTACCACTAATCCGCATATGAAGCTAAAGCGCGCCACACAGGTGCAGCCGGTCGTTAATCAGAGCGTTATAGCGCGACCGCGACTAATCGCACGATTAACGTACTGCGTATGTGTTATGAGTGTTTGTAATACGTATTTGTGTTTTAATTGATATAGTGTTTTGTGCTGCTTCTGGTACTTTTATGCTCTTAAATTAATAATTAAGCCAAAGCAAAAGGTATTCTAGTGGAGATACCAACAGACTGCCATGCAGAGGGTATCGGGTTTGAATCCACGGCGCGCACCAATGACTTTTCGGAGTTATGTGCGTATTGAATTATAAATTATCACTTGCCCCGTGCCTCGGAGAGCACGTTAAGCCGTCGGTCCCGGTTGTCATGAAGATCTTTGACAGTCGTTATAGGGCGTCAGTACCTTCTAAATAAACTGACACTAGTCTAAACCATGGAATATGGCTATCCCTTCGGGTTGCGGAGGTTAGACAGGCAGTCACTCTGTGGAAAAGCTAATATTCAGCCAAATCCGGTTAGACTAGAAAGCGGACCCCAGGTTGAAACTGGGATAACGCTAGGAGAAAGAAGAGAAAAGGTATTTTTTAATTATATTTAATGTTATAGTAACTTACATAGTTGGATGTTACAATTTTTTACTTACTGTATAACAGTATCATTGTGTGTCACAGTAAGTACACTTTACTGAAGAGTTTCGCTTGTTGAGTGGCAATACTGAAAAGCAATTCAAGGGACAAGTCTATTGCTTCATCATCTCTTTGTTTTCTTCCACCATCAGCTGGAATTCTCGTTTTATAGCCACAGTTCGTAAGTGACGTATTCCCCTATCCTATAATTGGTTACGTGATCGCACCTGATTAACTTCAGTTAAACAATTAACAAATACTTCATTTTAACAGCTATATAATCAGCAAGCTACGAACATCATATAGCATCAATCTTCTTAAAAGTAACTTTGAAGAAGATTTTTAACACAGAAAAAAAACAAATTACATCCTTTAGTATACCTGCATATAAATGGTGCCAAAGTTGTTTTATCAACAAAACACTTGAACAATAATTACTACATAAGTTGGATAGCGTTCAATTCACGTACAATGAAGTGTAATTTGTAAGTTTGATCGCCGAACTTTATAACGAGTTGTATAGTATATTACACTGGAGGAAACAACACGTGTCATGTTCTCAAACAAAATGTAAATCGAGCTCTCAGTTCGAGTTCGCACTCTGTTTATTAATTATGATTGTATGTACTGTAAATGTAGTATATAGCTTAATATGCTTATATTTAAACGTAAAACAAGAACTTTCTAGCCCGTTTTGGAAAAAAACATGGATGTAAAAGTATTTTTTTATTTATTGTGAATAATAATCTCCTGAACGATGGGACAAAAAGGTTCTGCAGTAACCGTCACGATCCCCGTAAGCTGGAGCGGCGATATTGCTGAGATCACGGGAAAAGGATGGATGCGGCGGCTTAAGATGAGTGTATGTGGAGATCCTGGGGAAGGATTTTATCCAGCAGTGGACCTATTTTGGCTGAGGTGATGAGTTATTTACAAACATCGTTTCAATTTTTTTTAATGTTTGGTTGTAAATTTGTTTTTTTATGATTAGCATCACTAATGCCTAAAGCTTGAAAAACTAATGTAGCAGAACAACATTTTCGGAGTTAGCTCGTATATAAAATAACAATCTATAGCACCTTATAGTAAGATTCTAGACGAGTACGTGTCCCGAATGCCTGAAGAACGCCTCGTACGCTCAGCAAGGAATTATTTGATAGTACTTATGTAGTACTGTTGTGTTGTATGTTACCTTGTAGCATGTACCATCCCAGAACAATGCCTTTTGTGCAACCATAGACTAAACGGCAGGACTGTATGTTGCAACCTTAAGCTTTCATACCAACTAAACAACAAGCATTGGTTTATTTGTACCCTTGCTTGACTGAGAACAATGATGTATTTATTGAACTCAACGATAGGAATCATCATGTCAGCCTAGAGACATCCACTGCTGGACATAGGCCTCCCCCAAGGTTCTCCACACTGACCAATTTTGAGCCACCCGCATCCAAACGCTTCCCGTGATCTTAATCAGATCGTAGTCTACCTTGCGGGAGGCTTTCCATGTTTGATACGCCAGACTGACTGGGATTTTAATGGTTCCTGAGAAGTGATCGTTAATTGACATAATAAAAGAATTTATCTCTCTGTTTGTGTGTTGTGTATTAAAAAGGACGACATCGACTTTAGTTATAAATAGTGGTTCACACATATGCCCGACCGACTTTTCGAAGTTATGTGCGTATTGAATGATTAATTATCACTTACACCGTGCCGCGGAGAGGAAGTTGAACCGTGTCGGTCCCGACTGTCATGAAGATCTTCGACAGTCCTTATGAGAAGTCAGTACCTTGGAATAAACTGACGCTAGTGTAAATCATTGAATATCGTGAAAGACGCTCAGAAGGACTTCAGGAAAACAAAACCAACGTGCTTCACACTTCAACGATCGCAATCGAATGGCTGGCTGTTACTCGTGCATGTTTGACACTGACCGTTGCCTGTCATATCTGTCAGTGTCAAACGTGTCGAGTTTTCATAATTATTTTATTGAATTACCCACAAATGTATCTGAATCAAAAAATGAACGTAACAATCGCTATCCCTTTGGGTTGCGGCGGTCAGACAGGCAGTAATCTATTGTGGAATATACATAGTCCAAATTAATACCTTCCTACCTACTTTAACCTTAGGATGGTAACATAATTTAAATTAACGCGCATGGTAACAGGGGTGCCACGTCACCCCATAATAATAAATTGACTAAAAAACTTTTGTTAAATGAAGAATAAAACTTTTTATTCTTAATATATACTAAAGGAACACTCTTCTTGAGATCAAAGAGTAACTAAATCATATTAGATTAAAAAAAAATGTTTTTGGCAATTTAAATCCAATTAAAACTAATTGCCACACGGTGGTCAGGGCACACAAGTTTTTTTGCATTTTGAACAAAAAATGTTAACTTTTTTGTCATTCTCTCGAGGACACAACGCAAACCGAGCTTGCTTTTTCAATTTGGCGGGGGGTTCACTTGCAGGAACTTCTTCGGGGATATTTATAATGGCCCTTATGTTTCCCGTTAGTTTTTGAGGTAAATTTCACCCCAGACGTCGTTTCATGTGCGGCTCGGTTAGCTGCAATGCTAGATTTTTTAGAAAATTGCTTCTAAATTTCTTAGCTGGCATGTTCGGATGCTTAGCTTCTAGATACAGCATCATATAATTGATCCCTGTTTGATCTAACATACCAAAAGAAAAACCTGAGAGGCCAGCGTTGAGTACCCCTCACAGTCATGTAATTATGCATCATTTTATCAATGGTATCGATACCACCCTTTGTCGCATTGTAGTCTCAAAACAAGCCTCAAGTCTCAAGCTCTTCATCATTACGGAACGCCATAATGAACTGAAAATAACATAACAAAAAAATACACTAACAAAAGATAATACCTACGTAAATGGTAACAAGGGTGACGCAACACCCCACACATACCTGCAGAACGAAATCTACATGTTGCCGCTCCCACCGCGCAACGAGTATTGATGGCTCATGGTAAAACATAAGAATACACAAAATGCTAGAGCAAGACAGCAAATAGTTTTTGCTAAATCGGCGCGTGATTGCTTGCGTGGGGTATTGAGGCACCCCTGTTACCATCTTAGGGTTAATCCAAATATATTATGTAAGAATTAAGTTTCACTAATTTTAGTCATATTTAGGATTTCTGACGACACTTGCAATCACTCTAATTATTTTCACACTCGTTACATAATATTGTTATTTTGAACACATACACTAATTTTAATGGAATATTAGCTTTACTTACGGTTCAATTTCTCAGAAGCATTTCTAAAGCTTCAGTGGACGTACAGTTTAATTAAATTGTAGTTCATTTGAACTATTCTAACCCTTCACGGAATATTTGTTTTAATTAACATATTTTGCCTTGGTCTATTAGGTCGATTCTATCCGAAGACGATATTCGTATACACACGAAATACGTATTTGTGAACCAAAATAATTGTTACGGTGTGTTGTTTTGAATAGCTTGTGTTGTTTACTATAGGCCTAACATTGTATTACTACAGACAGGTGATTATTATGTTGACATTGAAGAGCCTAACGTGTTTCCGTTAGTGCATTTTTTTTTTAAATAACTTTATGCACAAAAATAGTACAAAGGTGGACTTAATGCCGTAGGCATTATCTACCAGTCAACCTTTGGGTGATGCAGAGAAACATGTAATAGGTGCAGTTCTTATGTTAAAATGAAAGAAAAAGACAGAAACCTACTCATTAATATAAAATGATATATACACCCAATAAACATACTTACATATCATAAATATTATATATTAATTATAAAATACATAAATATATATTATATATTTATTATAAACTCCATAAATATACATTTTATAATTGCAGTAAATATATGCATAAGTATTTAAAATAAATAAACTATAAAAAACCTATGTCAATTCAGTTATTGCGTCTAAATAATTCTGCCGAACTCTAGTTTGAAACGTAAAACGGTTAGTGGACATCCTGATCTCAAGAGGGAGAGCATTCCAGAGAAGGATAGATTGTATATTAAAGTATGAGTGTACCAGGCTAGAACTGTGAGTAGGACAAAGAACCAGGACGTGAGCGTCTCTTAATTTCGCTGGCCTGACGGATAATATGCGTTTGATGTCGAGATTTTCGTATTTTTACAAAAGCATTATTTGCTTCATTTAATCATATCATACGACACCTACAGAATGAAATAGGGTTTTGACCTTTATAGGGTTCCGTACCTCGAAATTAAAAAAGAAACCCTTATAGGATCACTTTGTTGTCCGTCCGTCTGTCAAGACCCATTTTCTCAGAAACGCGTGAAGGTATCACACTGAAATTTATATAAAATAGTCAAATCTACTGTTCCATGAAGCTGTGGAAAAATCAAACTTCTAAACCAACGCAAACAAAAGATACAGCCGTTTATGCTGCAAATTTCCGCAATTTTCGAAACTTGTAAGGGAATCAAATCCTATAGGGTACTTCCCGTGAACTGAGAATCTTGAAATTTGGTACGAAACAATAATGTCTTATAAAAGATAAAGGAAAAATTGCGAAAACCGTAAATGTTTAGTAACATCATCTTAATATATCAAAATCCTTGCGTTACTTAAACTTTAACTTTTTATTCCTTCAATGGATTGACTCCAAATTTTGTATTTTTGTTCCGCAACCGACGGTAATGAACACTAAGAATTATTTTTTTGAAAATTCCTCCCCTAAGGGGGTAGGATAGGGGTCAAAGTTTGTATGAAACTTTTCATTCCTTTAATGGGTTGACTTCAAACTTTGTATATTGGTTCCTCAAACGACGATAGTGAACACTAAGGATTTGTTTTTCGAAAATTTCCACCCTCAGGGGGTAAGATAGGGGTTCAAAGTACGTATTAAACCAAACTTATTATTCCTTCAGTGGATGGACTTCAAAGTTTGTATATTGGTTCCTCAAATGACGATAGTGAACACTAAGAATTCGTTTTTTTTATTACTACCCTAAGAGGGTAAGATTGATGGTCAAAATTTGTATGTAACTATTTATATTGGTTTCTCTAATGAACTTAGTAAACATTAAGAAAATCTGTTTGGGAATTTCTTACCTCAAAAAGGGGAGTCGGAATTTGTATGAAACCTTTTTATTCCTTCGTTGGATTAACTTCAAACTTTGTATATAGGTTCCTCAAATGACGTTAGTGAACACCAAGAAAGGAGTTTTCGAAGTCTCTCCCATAGTAAGAAAGGGTGTCCTATTTTGTAATATAAAAAAAACTTCAATAGATTCACTTGAAACTTTGTATATCTGTTCCTTGACAGTGACGTTCGTGAATTCACCACTAAAACGGGGAGTTTCTTTTCATAGTCCCTGATGTGCATTTAATTTTAATTAATTTACATTTATGCGGCTGGATCTCATCTAAGCGCTCTTCATCTTCACTAACTAAAATGTGCGATGGTCTTTTATATGACCAATAGAAGCCAAAAAACTTAGAACCGTTATTTTGCTATTTTTATTTATTTTTAAGCAGGTAAGCACTTTTTCTCAGTTATCTGCTCAGTCCAACTGCTGACCAAGGCTTCTCTCATCTCATCTTTAACTAGTGAATAATGAATGACTTATTCTAATGGTACAAATCAAAATACGTTTGAATGAAATCTTTACTTTAGGCGAGCGGTCATAACGTAATCAATATCGTCCTTAACGACTTACTCGACACTTTTGCTTATCATAATAAAAGTATTAGCTGAAACTTGCTTGCTGTTGATTTTTCATGTACCTGGTGATATTATCTATGTAATATAATAAAGTTATAGCAATACTTGCAGAAAATTATTTAGATGTTATTATGATGTAATTATGGATTAAAAACATCATTGTAAGCAAATAATGTAATTATATATCATACTTTTATGTTTTAATTGAAAATTAACTGATTAAATATGAAGTTACAGCAAAAAATAAATAAATATTTTGTATTACTTTAATTCTAGACAAAAATTTTTCGTTAAAACGGCATTTTATTTTATTTTACGTAAAAAAGTTTAAATACATATGTACACACATCAACAAAGTCTAGGGATATCTTAATCCTAAATTATTTACGAGTTTATAGTTTAGAACCTTGTTAGTTTCCACAAAAAGTTTATATACAGATTAAAACCTCTTTTATTCTATTTTCAAAATTTGAACATGGAAAGAAAAAAAACAAAATAATAAACAAAATATGGCGGCAAATTTGCTAGTAATTCGTTACATTAAAGAAAGTTAAAACTGTTTTATTATAATTATTAATGAAAAGGGTTTTTAATTGTTTTTCTTTTTTAATTGAACGTGACGTACGAACTTTAAAAGTCATGTCACGTCGTCATTTGAGTCGAGATCAAATGTTACGAGCCGTGGGCATGTTAGAAAATGGTGCAATTCAACGCGTCGTTGCTGAGGCCCTACATACCAGTCAAAATGTGATATCAAGGTTGTGGTCATGTTATCGCAGTACTGGAGATGTGGCCGAACAGCACACAGGTAGATATCGTGTTACTACGCAGAGACAGGATCGATTTCTCCAAATGACCGCCAGAAGACAACCCAATATCACAGCGCTGCAACTAGTGCAAAGGCTCCAGGAGGACCACCAGCTGCTGGTAAGCGACCAAACCGTGCGAAGAAGGTTACATGAAGTTGATCTTCATGCTCGAAGACCATTGCGTGTTCCAGCATTGCGACGTGGCAATCGCGGTCGGCGGCTTTCGTGGGCTCGGGAGCATTTACCATGGAGTGACGAACAATGGTCTTTGGTGCTGTTCACCGATGAGTCCCGGTTTGGGTTTCACCCGGATTCACGAAGAACACGCGTTTGGAGAGCTCCAGGGAGAGTTAGCCGTCTACGGCACCCTCAGGAGGTCCACCCATACCAAGGCGGGACAATCATGGTGTGGGCAGGAATTCGTCTTGGCGGACGAACCCAACTCGTTTGGATCCAAGGCAGCATGACTGCACAAAAATACCACGAGGAGGTAGTAGAGCCCGTTATTGTCCCACACAGAACTCAAATAGGCCATGAATTTCTACTCATGCACGATAATGCTCCTTGCCATACGGCGCGGCTGGTATCGACCGCTCTCCGAGAGCACGATATTCAAGTTTTGGATTGGCCTGCACAGTCGCCCGACTTAAATCCTATCGAGCATGCCTGGGACATGTTACAACGAAAAGCTTTGAGAGATTTTCCACCAAATTTGACGACGGAACAACAACTTTACGAACACTTGCAAAGGACATGGGACCTCATACCGCAGCAAGACATTGACAATTTAATTTTAAGTATTAACAATCGATGTCGATGTGTAATCAATGTAAGAGGTGGCAACACTGATTATTAATGATTAGATTTTACAAGATTTTTTCCATTTTTATTAAAATTAATAGTTTTTTAAGAAGAAATGTTTGTTGTTATCATACTAATTTTCCATGATGATTAAAAAAAATATTTTTTTTATTTAAAACAAAAAAAAACACGAAATGTTTTTTATTTTTATTAAAGACCTTAAAATAATCTATGATTCTTCTATTTACTGTATCAGAAAATTCTTCATAGATTTTTAGATATTTGATGAAATATAAAATATCCCTAGACTTTGTTGATGTGTGTATGTATACAGTGTGTTTCATAACCCCCTGTCTGATCTCGAAACCACATATTACTGACTTGCTAGACATACTAGGAAAAATAATAAAAAAAAACCAGGTCTTCCTAAAACATCACAATTTATTTCCTTAGTATAGTATTAACGAGAAACATTACCCCGAAATTAGGGAAAATTCCCTAAACTAGCAACACTCCACTCAGCGGCGGTATCCTTTATGATTTTATTAATTCTATTAAAATATTGTCGGCTTTTCGTGTCAAAGGGCATACCGCCTTTAAAATAGTGCAATTTTACCGTCAAACGAGCCGCTCGACACAATACCGAAACGCGGTAGAGATGTTTACGTTCGATAGCAGCTAATATCGATTTAATAAATTTTAACATGAAATGTGACACAACATTCATTTTTCAAAGAATTATTACATTAATGATATTACGATATCGACACATTACGTAAACAAGACTTAAATAATACTTTTGTGTTCCAGAACTTAGTAGATCATAGACAAAAGACTATGATCTACTAATTTCGGTAACCTAAATCAAATAAAAAAGTTACATAATTTTTATGTTATAACAATATTTTAAAAAAAAATTGCCTGTAAAGTCGGTATACGGGCGAAAGTTTTACGTGACAACGACTTTGAGTGGTAAAATAATTTTAATGTGAATATTCATTCGTATAGTAGGAAGAAGGATGAAAGACGCGTGCCTTTCACTTTTTATGTCTGTCTCTCTCGCTCTTAGGCGGGACGCGTGCCTCTCACTCGCTCTCATTGTGAGCGCATAACGTGAGCGGAACGTAACGCAGTTTCTTGAAGTGTCACCCGGCAAACCAATTTATAAGACGTTGTCACGTCAACAAACAACAATTTTGCGCTGGATACGTGCCCATCTCGTACGGGGACAATAATAACATATCGATAAAAACAGAACTCCAATAAATATCATTGGTTACATCCCTAGCTGGCTATTTTTTACGACTTCAAATTATTTGCCAACTGATCACTCAGTCTTGCCCTAGGATTATTTTCGTTTGGACCTCCGGAATAACTTACGTTGTGAAATAGTTACGTCGTCGGTCGTATTCAAACTCTGAATACTTTAACATTTCGATGTGTTTAGGTAGGAGTGAATGCAATTCATGCAGGTGCACGTAGTGATAAGGAGGAACAGTTCGCTGGACCACCAGGTCTGCCAGTGCCTTTGGAGCGCGTTGTTCAACGGCTTCACCACCTCGTGAACTACAGTGTGCTAGTTAGTGTGCTTCAAATAGGTACCTTTGATGAAAAGGTACCGTAAGTGTCTTAACCTTTACGGTGGAGATGTGGAGCATGATCGTCGTACGCAGCTTACAACTCTTACAAGTAAGTTGATGTTTTTCGGACTTAAAGGTAAACTGCGGTAAGATTTAAAAAAATAGTAATTACCGTAAATACTGCAGCGCTCATAGCGTGACTAAGCTTTTGGATCGTAATAGTTTGGCAAAGTTAAGTAACGGTTGCACAGGTCATCACTTGGATGGGTACCCACGTACTCAGAAGGCACGTAAAACTGAATCTAAGAATCGTAAGGCCATGTCGTCGGCCTTCGGGTGATCTGAAATGTAATACACGGACACCAAAGTTGGCTACGCACTCTTACGAAACAAACAAACAACGTAAACAATACCTTCCGTTTTACCTAATGCAATAAACCAGCTGTTGCAACAAACTCATAAATAAAATGGGTATACCTACCTACCTAAAATGATGGCACGTGTAAAGTTGACGTTCGGCTTTTGTCAAAGGATTAGGTAGGTAACTAGACACGGCCGCCAGCGGCGCGGCGCCGCGCCAACCGTTGCACTCAACGACCTTTTATGAACTTTAGTTAGATACCTAGTTATTACGATTTATGAGTCTTCAGTGTTGCCATGGGTAATCTGATGTGATATTATTTAAAGTTAATTAAATTTACCAGGGAAAATTTTATCTTGAATTTTCGTGAATTAATGACAAATACCTCATCATTTTACTCTACCCTACAACCCCTTCATTGATCGGACGGGGGGTTATAAAACATCCTGTATAAGGTTACATTTATGCGTTGTATTACTTTTTTATTATGAGTATATAAATAAACCTTTGATAAATTATATAATACTTATATTATTTATGAGATATTAGTTATCGAAAATTTTGGCGGGAACTTCAGTTTTTTTTGGCGGGAAAAAGTAAACAACTGTGCAGATTCCGATAAAAATAATTCTTATCAGAATTGGTTTTTATACTTGGCAATCTAGTTGGAAAGAAAGTTATCTAGGTTTGAATCTGATATGTAACATAAAACGGTATTTAAAAAAATAACATATGAAAGTTGGCGCGAATTAAATAAAATCATTGTTTATTTTTTTATGTTTAATATTAAAATGTTTCTTTTCATTATATTTATTTCCTCTAAAATTAAATTAAATAACCTTTCTAATCGTGTATAATACTTATATACCTCCCATAATGAAAAACGACGAGAAAAAGGAATATGTCAGAAATATAAAATCGCGCTCAAAAATGGCGGGAAAAAATACTAATTTTCACTTTATACTGCCCTTGCGTTGGTTTCAACCATACTATATAGTTTTAAGTTATATCATTGGAAAGCTCATTTAATTACGCGTCTATTGATATGCAACATACCGCAATCGCTCAAGTTATCCGAGTTCCACAAACACATAAGTGCGCTGCGGAAAAGCGTGGGAAAAATGACAGTTTACGCGCTCATTTGTTTTTCCAAAAAAGCAACAATATAGTCACTTTGCGCGGTCTAGCAGAAGGGAAGTCATAATTTACATGGAACCTTTTAAGCCTTCAAAGGATTAACTTCACACTTTGTTTATTGGATCCGCAAATGACGTTAGCGAACACAAATGTTTTTTTTATAGTAATAGGCGGCAAACGAGCAGACGGATCACCTGATTGTAAGCAATTACCGCCGCCCATGGACACAAGCAACACCACAGGAGTCACAAGTGCGTTGCCGCCCCTTGGGGTGGGCGAAGGGATAGGATAAGGAGTGGGATGAGGGAGAAGGAATAGGGGATAGGGCCTCCGGCACTCTCACTCACCGAACGAAAGGCAACAGTTTAGGTACTGTTAGTTTACGTTGATTTTCTGTGAGAGGGTAGTACTTCCCCGGTCGAGCCGGCTCATTCATGCTGAAATCAGCAAGGCTCTACAACCATGTGTAAAAACTTATTTTTTCAATGGAATCCCTTCAATCTGTGTATATAAAATCGTTTCGTTACTGACTGACTGACAGACACATTACAGCCAAAATTACTGGGCGCAAGAAGGTTAAATTTAGCATAGGTATATGATTCTTTGAGTAGGGTAGGGATGTTTGTACAAAATATTTGATCTAATCGTAATTTACGCGTGCGAAGCAGCGGGCAAAAGCTAGTAATATCATAATAGAATTTTTAGTAATTTTAAAGTTATTACCATTTTCTCATGAACGCTTAGAGGTATTAAATTGTAATTTATATCAAACACGCAGGTGTATAATGCTTTTAAGCTGTAACAAAATCAAACTTCTATCTCAACGCAATAAAAAGAAACAGTAATTTTAGCACATTTCCAAACTCGCAACTACTGGCAAGGGAATCAAAACCTACAAAGTACTTCCCGTAAACTCAGATTCTTGAAATTTGTTACGAATCAACGTCTTATAGCACAAATAAAGGAAATTTTTTGAAAAGAGCAAATTTTTTGTTACATCATATAATAAAAATAATAATTTTAAAGTAACTAGCCCTTTCCTTATGAACACGTAAAAGTATTAAATTGAAATTCATATCAAATACTTGGGTCTATAATATCCTTAAGCTGTAACAAAATCAAACTTCTAAGCCAACGCAAGCAAAAAATACAGCTGTTTATGCCGCAAATTCTCGCAAATTTTCGAAACTCACAAGAGAATCAAAACCTACAGGGTACTTCCCGTGAACTTAGAATCTTGAAATTTCGTACGAGGCAACTTCTTCTAGCACAGATTAAGGAAAAATTTCCAAAAATGTAATATATTTGTTACATCATACCCATAATAAAATGCTTTTTTATTTTTTTTTAGTTACTACCTCTTTCCTCATGAACGCGTAGAGTTATTACATTGAAATTCATAATATGAAATACTATGGTCTATAACACCGTGAAGCTGTAATAAAGTCAAACTTCTATGTCAACGCAATCAACAGAAATAGCAATTTAAGCATATTTTCAGACTCGCAACTACTCGCAACGGAATCAAAACCTACAGTGTACTTCTCTTGAACACAGAATCTTGAAATTTGGCACGAAGCAACGTCTTATATTAATACAGGAAATATTGCAAAGAACCGTAAATTTTTAGTTATATCAATATAATTAAAATATTTTTAATAATTTTAAAGGTGCTACCCCGTTCCTCATGAACCCGTAGAGATATAAAATTGAAATTCATTTCATTTTAATTATTTATTCACAAATAATTATGCAACTGTGTTTGAATTTCCACACAAAAAATAGTTATAAAAGTGAAAGCAAATTAATAAAACATAAAATGAACAATATCAGTTAAATAAAATTTAAATATTAAATCAAATTAAGTAAATAAAAATGTCAAAAATATGCATTAAATAAAATTAAAAATCATAGTACTAATTACTAATTATACAGAGCACAACCAAAAATCTTAGGTATATTTATAAATCCCTCCGTAGGATCTCCACCTTGTCGTGGTGGGGGGGCTGAGTAACCGTGGGTGACGTCCAACACCCACGGTGAAGCTAAGCGGGATCCCGGGAGTGGACGCTCCACGTGGGATTGCGTGGGGCCTGCGTAGGATGCGTCCCAGGGTGCGGGTGCGGGGGACAGTTCTGTCTGTCCCTCGCAGTCGGGTGCGGTCGCGGGAGGAGAGGTGTGTCGGTGTTGCGTTGCCGCGCCCTATCTCCCGCGACCAAATGGGGGCACACCATCGATGCTTCGCGGTGGGGCCGCAGAGGAAGAGTCCTCCCTATCCTCTGCGGCCGCTGGGTGTTTTGGCGGCGGAGCCCAACACCTTCATCCGCCGCCAAGGTGATTTCGTTCGGGGCCCGCCTGATCATCTGGCGGGCCAATACCCGTCTAGGGGTAGCGAGGAATGCTTCGGTGAAACCCTACCCTCCGACACATGGGTACATGAGGAGCACGGGTTGGTTTTTAGTCAGTAAGAGTCTGACAGTCCCCTTCGTCCTGCCCCCCCAGAGCGGAGGGACTCCATGGGGATTTTCCAACCCGATACCAAAAAAAAAAAGGTATATTTATAAATAATTACAAATGAAAATAATAAATTACAATCTAAATTACCGTAACTACTCAGTTTCTTATGGTGGAGTCTATAAAATCTAATACTGAGTAATATGTATGCTCCTACAAGAAGGCTTTAAGTTTTCTTTTAAACATATTCGTATTATACACAAGAGCTTTTAATTCTGTAGGTTAACAATTAAATTAGCTTTATCATTTGAAAGTGAACACCATGTTATACAATATTTATATTTGGTCTTATGTTTTGTTTCAAATGTTTCCTTCTTGTACTTTCTCTGAGTAGCCTTTCTTCCTCAGTTTCATACTAATTGATATGCTTTGATAAATAAGTAAGAGTTGTTAGTATATACAAATTAGGCGCTGTTAGAACAGAAATATTTGAAAAATGTTGCCTACAAGATTCTCTTTGAGAAATTCGGTTAATAGTTCTGATTGCTCTTTTTTGTAGAATGAATGCTCAGTCCCTGAATACATATCAAATGCTCCAGTCAAATCTAAAAGGTACTTCCAGTCGATCTAGAATCTTGAAATTTAGCATAAAGCAACGTTTTGCAGCACATAAGAAAAAATTCGAAATCCTTAAATTTTTAGTTACACCATATATATTTTTTAATAATTATATATAATTACTTACAGATTTGTACGGAACACTCAGAGCGCGAGTTCGACTCGCACTTGACCGGTTTATTTATTTTAAATCTCTCACTACGTGGATAGGGAGGACAAAATGGGTAGGATTAATAAATTTATTTATTTAACTTTATATTACACGAACAGATGTACAGACGTAGATTAACTAGTCAATCTTTTATGTTTTCCAGAGGCAAAATGTGACATATTTATTTTTATGGCATTTGTCACAAAAATATGTATATATACCTATCACATCCGGATAATCTAGCTTTGAGTTACGTTAGACTAATACTTGTTCCATTTTAGCAGTAATTTGCCACCTAATTCATTGAAAATTTAGAATAATTAGCCGTGGAGTGACGGATTAAGAATACGGAATGTCACCACCCCATATCATCGCATGGGTATCGTAAGAGCTGACAGAGGGAGCATGTTATGCAGAGAACAGCACTGTAAAAGCAGGAAAACTTGATACAAACCCTATACCAACCGGTTTGGCCAGCGTGGTATAGTAGGCCAATTCATCCTTTCAAAGGAGAGGCCTAGTCCAGCAGTTGACTGTAAAAGGCTCATGAGGAAGCCGTGGAGTGACGGGCAACGTGGGCTTGAACGGTCCGTGGAGTGAAAGATAATTATTTTCCATTTAAGTTTACTTAGTAATTTGCAGCTAGATAGCTAGCGATATCCTAGTAGAGAAACTGAGTGACTGCTAGACAGATGGTCTCGGGTTTGAATTCACAGTGCGCCTCAATATATTTTTTTAAAGTTAGTGCATATTTGATTCTTAACTATCGTATGCTTAGCGGCCAAGGAAAACATTGTGAGGAAAATTGCCTTAAGGTTTTTCATAATGTTCGCGACAGACATGACAACTACACATGACTTAAGTGCTGATGATGATTAAGTTGCAGTTATTGCGTATGCACACAATTTAGTGTTACCATCGCGAATTTCACCACCATTCCTCTTTATATAATTGGAGATCAAATTCAGCACGGCAAGTTAAAGTTAAAATTGTTTTTGTGACTTGCGACACAGACCTTTACAAATTGTAGCTAAGAAGAAATATTTCGATCTCGACAGCCTTCAAACAAAACACCTAATAATTGGTCCATTCGTTAAGAAGCTACAAATCCAGAGACACAAACATGTCAAAATATCCAAAGCCATTTGACCCTGACGTAAAAACCGTCAGGATCAAAAATAAAAAATCATGCTTTGAGATCGTATGAAATAATTATTACAAGGCTAGACTGAGTTTCAACAGTAAGTAACAAGTCTCTAACAGACGTTAAGTATACAAGTGTAATACTCTAAAACGTCAACTCAATTGGACGATGCAACAGGCCGTAATCAAAGACAATTCAATTGAAAACACTGACACTACACTTCATCTTCAAAATAACCATGTTGCTGAAGATACGCGGGTTTCGGTTTCCAGTTTATGTCTTGTTAGCTCAAAGTTTAAGACAGAACAAGCTTTCTGTGACCTCCTAAGCTGAAATGAAGAGGTTTGGCCCATTGCCAGTGCCTAACTGCGGACTGTGGGTGACTATTGAACTAATTACTCACAGTTGGTCACGATCAAGACATTGCAATACTGTAAGTATTTGGTGTCATTTATAGGTTGATTTTGGCAAACCTGTTAGGATTTAAAAGTATATCTACTAAAGGAAATTGTATAACATTTGCCCAATCTGTTTACTATTATAGCCTGAAGATATTCTGATAGGTGGCAAAGAAAATTCCATTATTTTCTTAATGTGAATGTTGATGATATGGGTCGGATATGTATGATAGAATCCTTGATGTTTGTGTAATATTCCGATTCACACACTTAAAGTAGGTAGTTTCTTAGACATACATACATAACTTCACGCCTTTTATCCCCGAAAGAGTAGGCAGAGGTGTATTACACACCCACTTTTCGCCAGTTATGTTTTGGTCCCAATGTAATAGGGGGAGAGCCTATTGCCATCTACCGGGCACATTATTAAGCGAGCGATAATTAACATTATTAATTTAATACACACATAACTTCGAAAAGTCAGAGGTGTGTGCCCGGGGTACCTGGGGATCGAACCCGAGACCATCGTCTCGACAGTCCGTTACGTACACCACTGGGCTATAGCCGCCTCCTAGTTTCTTAGTTTCTTAGACTATAATTATATAGCAGCTAAGGAGCTATAATTCAAATATTAGCAAGTATCGTTTCTTTTGCTCTGGGCTTTGACCTTTTATTCTTTTTTTTATGGTAATAGGCGGCAAACGAGCAGACGGATCGCCTGATGGTAAGCAATTACCGTCGTCCATGGGCACAAGCAACACCACAGGAGTCACATGTGCGTTGCCGCCCCTTGGGGTTGGGAAAAGGGATAGGATGAGGAGTGGGATGAGGGAGAAGGAATAGGGAATAGGGGATAGGGCCTCCGGCACACTCACTCACCGAACGAAACGCAACAGTTTAAGTACTGTTACTTTACGTCGATTTTCTGTGGGAGGGTAGTACTTCCCCGGTCGAGCCGGCCCATTCATGCTGAAATCAGCAAGGTTCTAATACCTGTTGACTACCTGTAAAGCAGTTCTCATAATTATAGATCGCTTATTGATGACAAAACTGACTTATTTAAAAAAGACCGTAGTGACTGGGGACTTGACAAACATTCACCCAATGAACACTGATAACGCCGAGACACGAAACAATAATTTCAGGATTAAACAAAATGTTGTCTTGAATTTTGTCCCTTCAGAGGTCCAAATCATAACACTCGGCCTAGTTTTAAGTGGCGAAGTGGCCTCCTAAGCACCTACGCACTCCTTGCTATCCAAATATGAGATCAATCCTCATTTACTACGTGAGTTTACATAATATTATAATAAATATGATAAAAGCACTCAATTAGTAGATGATACTATTTATTAATAATTTTTATTTACATTAACTGACATACGTAGGATTAACATAATTATGTACAATAAAATAAAACTAATTATATAACTAAACTATCCTAAACTATAAAAAAGCTAAAGTATGAAAAGAAAAGTAAATAAAATATAATAAAATAATAAATTGCCAACTACGATGCGTCAAAAAATTCCTCCGCAACGCTGTCGAGCGGTAGCGTGCCCAGAAGGCTGGCAGCATTGCCACGTTGAATGGCAATGCTTAGGTATTCTCTCAGCGAGATATAAACCAGCCCTCTGGTCACGGGAAGCATCGATCAGCTTTCTGGCGATTTCTTTGTATAATGCGCGTGCACTAGGGCCCCATGGCCCCAGCGTTTCGACCCCAAACGGCTCAAAAACGTAATTACCAGCCAGGTTTCCGTATTTGCGCCGTTTGAGGGTTTCCGCCGATGCAGCAGCAGCGCCAGCTGAATTATTATTTAATTAATTAGTAGATTAGGTTCAAGTTAATTTAATTATTTTGTACCCCATCGACATGAACTCTAATGAATAAAAATATGCTCTAATTGGTGTTCCATTTTTTTTTTATATAATGTTTGTTCCTTATCATTATTATAATTAATTAAATAGAGTTCCAAGTGCAGAAGTGCCTACTATGTTAATCGACATAAAAATGATGAAAATGAAATACTTTTATTTTAAAATCCAACAAAGTATCAAACTTGTAACGTATAACATAACAATGTAAGGATCACTCAAGCGAGTGTATTAATTACAAGAACACGTTCATATGAGTATATTGTTCTAGTAACTAGTTCCTACCCGTGACATTGTTGTCGTGGCAATGGAGGATATCGATACTGTCAAATATTGTTAGCCTAGTAGGCAGACCTCGGGCAACAATGTGAAAGTCTTCCATGCAACTGGAATAACGCTAGGTTGAAGATTATGATACAGTATAGTTGTTGTGGGTTTCTAGGATGATGTATGGAGCATGTATAAAGTTTTGTGAATATTTGCAGAAAATATGTTCATATTTGTCCACAAACTATTTCAAAACTAGAAGTTCCATTGTAATAAGGTGGCCGCCTTTGTATAGTTGGGTGTATAAAATGACAAAATCTACACATATTACATAAGACTAACAATTTACATTAACAATTTTTCGTACTGATTTCGTCAATAGTTGGAGCGACTCATGAGAAATTTTTAAGTGTATTTTTTGGTAAGTAGGCTAAGGTATAATCAATTGACGTGTGGACAAGAAAACAAAAGGTTTCCTAAAGTTCCGTTTATCAAGCGATGTGTAACTATTGGATATAACTTTGAAAATTCATTAGTGTGCACCGTGAGTTTTGAACCTGAGACCCTGTGCGTAGTAATTTGTTGGTTTCCCTACTACTTTCAATTCTTGCATGCATGTTTATTTTATAGAAAACTGCACAGTTGAAGCCAGCACTAGCCTGTAATAAAGTAAAAGCACCACCCAAGCACAGCTGTTCTACAAGTATTTATAATAGTTACTCCACAACATAGTTACAAAAAGACATAATTCTCCATTCTCATTTTTCCAACAGAACATTTAGCCGCCATTATGAATTCCATACAGCGCTTTTTCTCTTTAATTATCTCATAAAGCGTAGTTACGGAACAGTTAAGCATTTGTGCACGTTATTATGACTGTGGGTACGTGTACTCAGTTTTGATCCTTTGTTAGGTTGCAGAGGTCACTATGTTGGTTCTAGATTCTTGTTAGGGAATTATTTTTTAATCTAGTTGTGTAATAGTTTCTAGTTTGGGTTTATGAGCGTGTCAGAATCAGAAGAGCTTCCAATAGTATAGAGACAGTTTTGATAAATAAAAGAGACAACAATCAAATCATACTTTCATTTATTCAGTTTGGCACAAGGATATATCTTTAGATTACGTCGTGATTCTACATTTACATTTACAGCCCAGTTCGCAAAGCAAAGACATAGAACCAAGAGAAAGAACGGGCAATAAAACTCTTGATCATTCTTTTCAATAACTATATATAACAATCATTAACAAACAGTGGTACAGCCAATTTATATCAAATATCAATGTTGTGGGTAGTTTTATATTACTAGAAAGGTCTGTCTTACAACAGAACATAATTAGCATTATTTAGCATCGATACAATTTACTAAATGTTTACCACAGATACGAGTATATACCTAATAAATCTCATTGATACGACTTGATCCACAGTATATTATTCTATCCTTTATTACAATCTATAATATCTCACAAACGATCAAACTACCCCCAACATAATATCAATAAGATAATGATTACACTATCTTACATTGTTTCCTAGATGATGAAACAAAAGAACAAGCATCACAGAATATTGGAACACAGTGGCAATTAAATAGTCAGAACCATATCGTACCTGAGCCGTCGTCGAAGGAGAATAGGACGAGCTAGCCGAGCCTGTCGACTTATATATCCAGCTTACACCTTATTTACACGTTTGACAGTTTAACTGTCAAACGTCATGTCAATGACATTTAATTGCCACTATCCTCTTACATATTATGTATAAACACTTGGATATCAGTAATTTCAGCCCAAAGCCTAGATATTATTACATATCTCTCAAGCGCGAGCTTGTGTTTCTTGGTACTTGTAATACAAATGGATTATTATGCAATTCCTTACAATACTCTAATGTGTATATGTGAGCGTGTAAATATGTGTTATTAAAATCAGTCTATTTCTGCCCAGTGCGATTTCATAGTTTATATGTGTAGCGCTAATTCTCCACAATATTCTCGAAAGACATGTAAACCAGCACATGGCCGGCGTGGTTGACTATATTTATAATGGCCTTACCTTTCTCATAGTGAAAAAAGGTCCGTGCCAAGCAATAGGACAGTACATGCACAGGGCTGAAAATATATGGGGACATGCTAACTGCAATGATTTCCTTCACCGTTCAGTGAGCGATAATTGACAAGCTAATACGGAAAGCTTGAAAGCTCAGTGGTGCACGCTTAGGCATGGGGTCGACTTAGTAACGTTAAACAAGTGTAGTCTCTGTTGTTCTCTATAATTGGCTACCGCTGTTTTTCAGATAAGCCATACCATATAGGCGTCTGTAGCTCGAAATAAATAGTTGCTTAATGTACGCTTAAAAAATGTAATTATTTCATATTATGTTTGTTACGGAATAAATATGTTTTCTTTCTTTCTTTCTATAATGATTTTATTATTAACTTCTCTCATATGAATGAATAAAATATTCACTCCATTCGTACAATATTTGCGTCGCTTTATTTAAAATAGACTTCATTACGTTTGATTAAGCAAGCGTAAATGTACATTGGTTAAAATTAACATTCGTATATTTATTTTGATATATCTCTGCTGGTCGTTATAGAATGTTTAGGTATTGTAGCTGTAGATTATTAGTATAAAAGTAAAAATATTTTAAGTTATTAAGGGAAGTGAAATAATGGCCTTCTGTAACTAGACTAATAGAAACTTTTCATGACTTGTCGCAGAAAATTTACAGTTTACAAGCGTATTTTATGTCATTGGCAATATAATATAATACTAAAACAAAAAGTGATGGGTAGTTATGACAGCAAGTACAATTTGAAATTGCTCTACGTCAAAAAATAATAAAACAGTTTATTTTAAGTTTATAATAAGTTTAATGAACAAAATAAATAGCTAACAGTAAAAACCTGCTGGTTAATTATTATCTCCAAAAACTGACAGATATACACAGAATCACACACAATGGATGGATTTCATGTCTCCAAGATCCTTGACATGCATACATATTTTGAGGAGCGTATGGCTCGGTCTGAGGCAGAGCTTCAAAAGAAACCTCAACAAAGCTTGGGAAACTTGGCAGATGACTTTGCCATGTTCAAAGCCTTCGTGTTGCAGTCTCTGAAGACATTCTCGCAGCAGCTGGAAGTTGTGGGTCGTGAGGTGGACAAATTAGAAATGAGGAGCCGCCGGAAGATATTATTGCTTCATGGTGTCGAGGAATGCAAAGATGAGGTGACAACTCAGGTGGTGGTGGAGACTGTCAAGCAGCGTCGTTAGATGGACACCTTCTCATCTGATGACATACGCCGCTGTCAAAGGATGGGGCGTCAGACCTCCAGCGGCAAGGCAAGGCCCATTCTCATAAAATTCGAGTCTCTTGTGGTGCGGGACAACATGTAGTTTGCCAAGACGAAGCTGAAAGGAACGGGAATCACGCTCTCCGAGTTCCTGACACGCTCGCGGTACAACGCTTTTATGGCTGCACGAGCGAAGTTCGTCGTTGCGAAGTGCTGGAAACAGGAGGGCTTCATTTACATCTTGGGTCACGACGCAACGGCAACTGCCATCGCATTACGAGCGTCGCCGATCTAGGCAGCATTAAACTTGCAGACGAGGAGAAGCCCGCAGCCAAACCACTTGCACCCAAGACCAAGCGAGCAGCCGCCACGAAAAAATAGGCGTTTTTCATAATATTCGTTCATCCGTAGGTAATTAACGTTATACATATTGTTATTTCACCCTCACTGTCATAGTTTATATATTATTATTTAACTACCGTACCACTTTAATCTCACTATTTTTATTTTTGATAAGTCATGTCAACAATGAATGATAAAGGAAAACTAATCTGTCATAATTGTCAGTTGTCAATTATGTCACGTAACGTTCCGTTTCTCATCATCCTCCTAGCGTTATCCCACTTTCGTTCCCTTTCTCATAAAAAAATAAAATATTTATAAGTAGTTTTTAGATTTGGAAATGTACGAATTTGAAATAATGTTAATGCCTGCTCTGATTATTTTTGTTGTGTTGGTGTATTATTTTATCTTAATTTTATTGTTATATTTGTTAGTTTTAAATTTATCTCTTCACATTTGTTATCTTTCTTCGATAATGCATTTAACTGGCGGGTGGACAAAATGTTAAATCAAAAAAGAAAATCCAGATAAAACTCAGTTATTTATTATTGGTAGCCCAAGAATGACTGCAAAAATTATTATATGATATAGTATCATCATCATCATCATCATCCTCTTAGCGTTATCCCAGTTTCAATCTGGGGTCCGCTTACTAGTCTAACCGAATTTGGCTGAATATTAGCTGTTCCACAGAGCGACTGCCTGTCTGACCTCCGCAACTCGAAGGGATAGCGATATTCCATGGTTTAGACCAGCCATACTCAACCTTTTTTTACACTGGGCCACATAATTGCTACTGTTTAATCTAGCGAGCCGCAGTAATTTATATGTATGTCCTTTACCGAGCTATAATAGTCTATCTATGTACCACATTGTAATACAGTTAACATTAGCACAGGAGATAGGGTTAATGAATTTTGTTGTATCCTAAATTTTAATGTCAATAAAGATTTTTTCAATTTTCAATTTAATCAAAACCGATTCAGTGGTTTAGTCGTGAAAGCGTAACAGACAAACAGAGTTTCTTCCACATTTGTAATATTAGTGGGAAAGTGGGGATTATGCGACAGTAACATAAAACTATTATATTAAAAAATATTTATTTATGTAATAAAAATTTAGCATTTATTTATGTAATAAAAATTAATGTGATTTTTGACACTGTAGCAACTTTTGTAAATGTTTGTTAAATCAGGTACATAATTACTGCATGGTACTCTCTAAACGTCGTCTAGGTGCGAATCAGTAAGCCGAGATCTGTAGACCTTTTTCGCATATTTCATTTTTGATTATGAAGATTCACACATGTAGGTATGTTGATGCAAACAATGTTAAGAGTACCTAGGTGTGCACAATTTTAACGTCTCATGGCTATCTGGTACTTATTTCCAAAATTCTTCATATTTATAATAGTAGACGCCTCCAGATTCGTATCATTTTTTAGGGTTCCGTACCTAAAAGGTAAAAATCGGAACCCTGTTACTAAGCCTCCGTTGTCCGTCTTTCTGTCTGTCTGTCACCAGGCTGTATCTCATAAGCTGTGATTGCTAGAAAGTAGAAATTTTCACAAATTATGTATTTTGGTTGCCGCTATAACAACAAATACTAAAAATAAAAAAAAATGAAAATATTAAGGGGGGGTCCCATACAAAAAACGTGTTTTTTTCGTATTCTTTGCTCAATATTACTAACTGTAACAGGTAGACGCTTTTAATTTTCACAGAATATGTTGTTGTATATTACCTTTCAAAATAAATAATTAAATTTTTAAAAAGTAAATAATAAAGGGGGCTCCCATACAACAAACGTAATTTTTAAGCAATTTGTTACTCGATCTTAATAAACAGGTAGAAACTTAAAAAGTATTTAATTATACATATAACAAACGTGATTTTCTTTTATAGATGATGGTACGGAACCCTTCGTGCGCGAGTTCGACTCGCACTTGCCCAATTTTTAATTCAATCAGCTCATCAGATAATTTTACGTTATCAAAACCCAATACTGCAAGCTCTGTTGTAGTGGCTACTTCTAAGTACCAAGGATTTTTCATTAAGAGAAGACATTTCTTTATTTTACGTTCATATTTTACGTTTATTTTACGTAATCTTTTCAGAAATTCGTAGCTTAAGTAACTAATTAGAAATATAAACCAGATTTACTGGGGACACATCAATTCCATCCTGTTGAGCTTTTATCAATGTTGGAAAATTATGTCTTTTTATTATTTATTTCTTCGATATACATATGAAGTTTGTCTTCGAAAGCAAACACTTTACTTGCCTTTTGAGAAATCAGTTGATGCTCACCTTGTAATCGGCGATTAAGTTCACCAAGTTTTTCTGTTATATCGCAAATACACGCTAAAAGACACCATCAACTGTCTTGCTCAGGTTCTTTATAAGCTTGAACCCATAGCCACATACATTTATGTAGGTATATGTAGTGTACTGTGTGTACGCAATAAGGGAAAAAACATGAGTAAATGCGTGTATTAATTAATACGTTAATTTTATGTAATTTTGAACCCTCATCAGTAATACTACTGTAAAAATAAAAGTACTAGGCTATACCGCAGCTCGGGCCGCACAATAAAGGCCAGCGGGCCGCATGCGGCCCGCGGGCCGCAGGTTGAGTATGGCTGGTTTAGACTAGTGTCAGATTATTTAGAAGGTACTGATGCCCTGTAACGACTATCAAAGATCTTTATGACAACCGGGACCGACGGCTTAACGTGCTCTCCGAGGCACGGGGCAAGCGATACTTAACAATTCAATACGCACATAACTCCGAAAAGTCAAAGACCAAGTGAGGGTAGGTGCCGAAACCCGCACTTCCACAAGACGGCGCTGAGCTCTCA
This sequence comes from Euclidia mi, assembly GCA_944739405.2. NCBI lineage: Eukaryota > Metazoa > Arthropoda > Insecta > Lepidoptera > Erebidae > Euclidia > Euclidia mi. Next base: position 27,064,105 of record OX123184.2, read on the forward strand.
TCAGTCTCTCCGCGACCAAGCTCGGTGCATGACGAGTGAAACGTCGGAAACAAATAGGTATTTATACCTTAAATAAGTTAAGTTAACGCGATTAAGTCCCGCTAAATTATTTTGTATTCTCGTATTGTGTCTGTTTTCTAGCAAAACTCTAAAATAATAGTCAGATATAAATCGTCTAATTTATTGTAGAAAACGATGCGTTCTAATGAGGCTCTGTATAGGGGGATCTCTAATGATTTATAATGACAAATGCTAGACCCAAAAGGTATCGATAACAAGTATCTATAAAATTACAAAACTTAAAACGACCGAAAATGGTTTATTGAGCTATTAAAATTAATTTTACACGCGGACAATATGATTATTCTTATTCACGTTCTATAAAGTATATGATCAGACAATTTGCCATATAGTTCTAGCAACTACAAATCTCGTTTACTCGACAATATAAGGCAGCCAAGTCAGCTAAGATTGACTTTAACATATTAGGACCCGTCAACAAATGTCACTGAATATACATAAATACATACATACATATCGTCACGCCTTTTATCCCCGAAGGGGTAGGCAGAGGTGTATTTCTACACCCACTTTTCGCCAGATATACTTTAGTCCCACGTAATAAGGGGCGAGCCTATTGCCGTACCGGGCACATTTCCAGACTCCGTGCTGCTACTGAGAATTTCGTGCCAAAAAAACCCAATAACACTGCCCGACCCAGGAATCGAACCCGGGACCTCCCGATCTCACGCGCACATTTATGCCGCGAGACCAACGAGGCAGTCGTATAGGGTTTGATGTCGAGTTTTCCGTCTCTACGCAAAGATGGTATTTGCATCGTGTTATTCCTTAGTCGCCTCTTACGACACCCACGGGAAGATAGGGGGTGGTGACACTTGTATTCTATGCCGTCAACCACACGGCTAACTCTCTGAATATATTCAAGTCGCAAAACTTAAAATCCGTACATTTTGTATTTTATGCATCTTGCCCAATATTTTCATCCATAGTGCATGTTTATTTTGCCATAAATATGTTAGTATCATCATATCAGCCAAACGACGTCCACTGCTGGACATAGGCCTCCCCCAAGGTTCTCCACACAGACCGGTCTTGAGCCGCCCGCATCCAACCGCCTCCCGCGATCTTCACGAGATCGTCGGTCCATCTTGCGGGGGGCCTACCTCTGCTGCGTCGTCCGGTATAGTTATATGTTAGTATAAAACTCTTAAAATGCTGGCCAGGCGCCAAACGGCACGTATCCAAACGGCGAACAGTTATGATACTTCTCCTCTGATGCTTAACACTCTGAAGATATGATATAATACATTCCATTATTTTATTTGAGTGAGTCGTTTCTTATGATGACAGAGTAGGACTATGGTTAAAGTGATTGTGTCGGTAAAGAACTATTATAAGTTTGATGTCGTAAAAAAGACAAGTGATGGTTTTGTAAACACAACATCAAACTGCTACGCAATGGGTTTCGAACCAACTATGTGCTCCACTGACTTTTCAAGGTTAAGTACGTATTAGACTTTACTATCGCTTGAAGAAATATCTTCAGAAGACAACACTTCAGACATGTAGGTTACATGCCTGAGCTTTGTATCATGTTCTCGAGAGACATCTGAAGTTTGCCAGCTTATACTGAGACAGAGTGGTTATGGTCTAACTTGATGTTGTTAAATTAGTGGTGAAAGTTAATGCAGGAAAAACATTGTACTCAATATTTTATTGCACTCCAGAAGTAACATAAAGGTGTTACATTATCACAGTAAAATACACATTACTTTACACAATTTTTGGCTGCCTCCATTGTCCAGTGGATAGCGTATGCAACTGCTGATCGGAGGTCCCGGGTACGATTCCCGGGTCGGGCAAAAGTGTTACTGAGTTTTTCCGAATTCTCATTAGCAGCACGGAGTCTGGTGATGTACCCGGATACGGCTCGCCCCCTATTACGTGGGACCTAAAAATTCATGGCGAAATGTGGGTGTAATATTACACCTCTGCCTACCCCTTCGGGGATAGAGGCGTGAGTTTATAAATAAAATAAAAAATATAACATAAAATATATTTTACACACATAAAAGCTAGAAGATGATAAATTACAGCAAATGCATTACACATACATTGGTTCTTCAGCGTTAATCGATTCACATAATAAGCAGTTAGTCTCATCTTGAGGCACTCATGCGAGTAGCAGAGCATCCGTTGGAAAGCTGCCAAGTGCACGTATGGGAATCATCCGTGCTGAGTGCAAGAGGTACTTGAAACTCATGAATAAATACAGCGAATATACTATGTGGTGGGATGGGCCCTGATTGGATCATTTATATTGTGGTTGCATTAAAGTTGGTCGATGCGTCATAGAGTCGTGAAAAACATTTGAATTTATTTGTTTTAATTGTAAAGAATTCTAACTCTACAATCTATATATTAAAAGAATTTGTGTTTTATAATACGAGTCGGCCAGCTCGTTCTACGCAACCGATTCGCATGATTTTTTTTTAAATGAAAGCTCTCGCTGCATAGATTTGTCATCAAGCCTTAGAAATTACCTAACTTGCACATTCATGAAGTTATATGCAAAAACAGTTTTCTCCCATACATTTTTTCCGTTTTCGTAGCCGTAGTCAATGACTTTCTGCTTCTATATATCTGGTTCTCATTGAGGTAGGCGTTTCGTTGTAAGCCTAAAACACGCACTGAAAAGAGCTCTTTCATTCGATGGTATGCTCATTTAAATTGGGTAAGTTTGAAGGAAGAAAGGTGTGGACATTGAACTTATTTTTCAATATTTTCCTATATATTTCTTAAGATTCCATTGCTCTCTCTCTCTACATGGACGGTTCTAAATTCAAAAATATTTTTATGGCATCTAATAAGTTCCTTGCGGTAACTGCCAGGAAAAACGTTATGCCTCCTTAAAGTGACCTTGCCTTACTTTCATACGGGTGTGAGTGTGGTGGTGTGTAAAATTATACCCGATGTTGGTCAAATTATCACTATAGTGAATTATCGCTGATGGTAGGTAATATTCCCCGAATGTTACCAGTTAACCCTTTAATGTTGGGTGAACTGATCTCTGATGTTGAGGAATTTTCCTTACGTTTTATGTTAGGAAAATTGTTGTGTGTGTTTTTAAATTACGGACTTTCTTCGGGCATCCTATTTTTTTATGTGGAACATATTACAGCGGTTCATAGTACTATCGTCACTTATTTATATTATTACAAGTGGTAGTTATGGTAGAAATTGTAGCTTTGGTATGAATAGTAGTTTTGAGAGAAAAGGTCCACCTGGAAAACAGTAATACGATTACTGACTATGGTACTGGCGAAATTGTTCATAACTTGCTATTTTCTGGGCACCTGGACAAAGGACATTACAGTGTCCTAATGGAAAGAATGGTAGGGTAGCACATTCATATTGAAGAATTTTCTTTCGTCAATGTTCAGTTATACATATTATCCCTATTGCGCAGCAAACCATTCAGTAATGCCAAGGTCGAAATTTCACGATACCTAAGGTGCAACGCAAAGCCAATGTTGTGAGAAAATAAGTTTTGTGATATATGTATTTTGGTAAGAATATCATCTTTTTACTTATTAGATAACGCTACAATGTACTCACCATACCTATATGTACCTAAGAGCTTTTTTATAATATTAAAATATGCTGTGGAGCAGCACGGGTCCTCTAGTTTTAAATTATGATGATATCTTGAACTTATCATTAATATGCTTGTGTGGAATTAAATAACAAAATGATTCGTTACTTTTTTAATGTGAAGCTATTAATCACATCAGACAGTGTTTTAAAATCACATAGGCATGTCGTAAATAGATTTTAGAAATATTTAGATTCTGATTGATATTGCAAAAAAGGAATTGTAAGTAAATAGACTATTCATATTATTATTTTGTCTTACTTCATATAAATCGTACCGTGTCTGTTGGAAATTATATTATGTATGTTTTTCTCACTAAAAATATATAATGTATGTATAACTTGCCATGAAATCTTTAAATTACTCTGATTTTGCTTTTAAACTTGTTGATCGTCCCATAATACTATTACTTACCCCGCAACTTAATTGCCATAAATGAAACCTTGAAAAACCTAAACTAATTAAAGTATTAAACACACGTACCCTTAATTAATAAGCTGAGACTCTTAACATGCCGGAGCCTGAACGGACTACAAGTCGAGAGGGCGTGTAACAAAGTAGATAGTTTAATAAAAATATAGTTTAAATCCTAATTGGAAATTATCGTCCGCAAGTCTTTTAACTCTTAATGAAATTCTAGACTTTTTGCGACGCTACGGCCACGAAATCTGCGGTTTTAAGTTATTTATTACGCTACGCTTTAGCTAAGAACGCTAGAGCTTTAGCAATTGCGAACAAAATTACATTCTTTCAAAATTATTATAGGCTCTGGGTGCTTAGCCTGTTTGGTAAAGTTAGATCGTTTTTAGCCCAGCAATGCAGCAAGTATCGTTTCTTACTAGTACTGTAGCAAGCCAGTATCTCACCAAATTTCATCAAAACAGTTTAACGTAACAGATGACTACATGAAATAAAATATAAATACTGTATATGACTAAAACTTTACACGAATATACTTTTTTTTGGTACTTCATCCGCCAGTTTTAGGGCTCAATACTTCCGGAAAAGACATTTTTTAATAGTGTTGTGTCGAGTCACCGCTGCACAGTTAATTACTCGGTTCTCGTTTCTGACACCTTTCACGCAAGTATAGAGTCTAGGTACAAAAGTTTCACTAGCCAATTAGTCCCTCTTCCTATTACGTATTAAACACTAAGACACTCAACTTCTTAAGCTAGCGGCTAGCAAAAAATTGTATTAGAAAATACTAGAGGTACTTCTACTTAGGTTATTTTTTTTTGTTTTAGATGCAAATCCGTAAGTGAGACAATAAACCTTTAGATTCCTTGCTATATTAGGTACGTGTTTTCTTTTTGTTGGATTACTTCTAAAAACATGCAACTTGACTATACAATGTTATTCAAAATATCTGATATTAAAAACAATATTTTTTAATAATATAAACAATATTTATTATAAAAACATAAACACGCTTGTGGAAATATAATACAATCAAAATATGATAAATGTTAGAAGCAATAAAAATATTTTTAAATAAAAAAAACCAACTTCAAAAAACACTAAGGAACTAAAAAACAAAAAATAATTGGTTTTGGAGCAAACATTTTTGAAGTCGGTGCCAAGGAAAGTATTTCTGATCTGACTATAAAACCTCTACACATTTTTATATAACTTTCGTTGTTGATAGAATAGGTAGTTTGTAATTTAGTAACTTTTTGCGTAAGGGCTTGGCACCGAATTCAAAAATGTTTGCTCCAAAACCAATTATTTTTTGTTTTTTAGTTCCTTAGTGTTTTTTGAAGTTGTTTTTTTTTATTTAAAAATAATTTTTATTTTTTGCTTTTTAGTGGTATACTAATAAAAAATAGTAATAGGTGGTAAATAGGATAGTGTAGGTGGTACATGATGGGGAGGCCTTCCTTACGTGCCTCAATTCTGAAATGTAGACCTGCACCTTTCTGGCAATTTCAAGTATTTTTTGTTTTCAACTAAATAGCCTAAACACGTTCGTTTCAGTTCCATCATCAGATCTCGAAAATCATCCAATACCAAAGACAAAACAAACGAGGCTAACCACGATGATATTGCGTTATTGTATTACAAAGATCCCATGGCCACCTTCCTGCTCCATCATCAGAGTTTGGTAAACATTCAGCACTAAAGTCCATGTAAAGACGAATCCAAAGAGCCCAAACTCAATGGGATTGCGTCTTTGTATTACAAAGATGCCATGGCCATCTTCCTGCTCCATCGTCAGACCCTGGAAAACATCCAGTACCAAAGTCCATGTAAAGACCAACAAACGACCCTAAACTCGATGATATTGGGTTACCTTCCAGCTCTATCATTAGACTATGGAAATCATCCAGCATCAAATTCTATGTAAAGACGACTCAAACGAGCCCAAACTCGATGGGATTGCGTAATTGTATTACAAATATCCCATGGCTACCTTCCTGCTCCATCATCAGAGTTTGGTGAACATTCAGCACTAAAGTCCATGTAAAGACGAATCAAACGAGCCCAAGCTCAATGTGATTGCGTCTTTGTATTACAAACATCCCATGGCAACCTTCCTGCTCCATCATCAGACCCTGCAAAACATCCAGTACCAAAGTCCATGTAAAGACGAATCCAAAGAGCCCAAACTCAATGGGATTGCGTCTTTGTATTACAAAGATGCCATGGCCACCTTCCTGCTCCATCGTCAGACCCTGGAAAACATCCAGTACCAAAGTCCATGTAAAGACCAACAAACGACCCTAAACTCGATGATATTGGGTTACCTTCCAGCTCTATCATTAGACTATGGAAATCATCCAGCATCAAATTCTATGTAAAGACGACTCAAACGAGCCCAAACTCGATGGGATTGCGTAATTGTATTACAAATATCCCATGGCTACCTTCCTGCTCCATCATCAGAGTTTGGTGAACATTCAGCACTAAAGTCCATGTAAAGTCGAATCAAACGAGCCCAAGCTCAATGTGATTGCGTCTTTGTATTACAAACATCCCATGGCAACCTTCCTGCTCCATCATCAGACCCTGCAAAACATCCAGTACCAAAGTCCATGTAAAGACGAATTAAACGACCTTAACCTCGATGAGATTGGGTTATTTTATCACAAAGATCTCTTGGTTACCTTCCAACTCTATCATCAGACGATGGAAATCATCTAGCATCAAAGTCTATGTCAAAGACGACTCAAACGAGCCCAAACTCGACGGCATTGGGTTGTTACGGTCAAATCGCTTCAAGTGTTCTTATAAAATTTGAAGAGTTCCTTCGATTTCTCAGGATTCCATGATCAGATCCTGACCCGATGATCATGGGACCAACTAGGAGGTATACTCTTTCAATCAAAATAAGAATTTTCGAAATCGGTCCAGGCGTCTTAGAGAAATCGGGGAACATACATAAAAAAAAAAAAGATTCCGACGAATTGTAAACCTCCTCCTTTTTTTGAAGTCTGTTAAAAATAAAACATAGAAACGCCAACATTTATTATGAAAAAGGTGAAACATCCTGAGATATAAACATGTTTGAAAATACAACGCTAATGTGTTTTGATAAAATCTGCAACTATTCAATCCATCGTTTCTATTTTAAATACGATAGACGTTATGCCACATTTAAAATTAAACTTATTTGTTCATAACGTTAATGCATCTATGGAATGTACGTATGAAAATTTTCGTACTCCAAACCATGTTTGTCAACCGGGTACAAAACAAGTACTTTGTTGTAAACAAGTACAAAAGTTTTAGCTTACCTAGTCCGTTGACTAGGTAAGCTAAAACTTTTGCACCATCAGTATAGTAATTCCTATACCCATGTGCAACAAAAAAGCAAAGAAAAGCTATTGGAATATTAAAAATTCATTTTATAAGACAAAACGAGGGCAACGCTGCAGCATACTTTGCTCTTCAAAGGCACTCAGGTGAAAGGTTTTAGATCCCAAGGTAAGAACCTCATTACTTTAAAATCTAAGACAATTTCCATATTCTATGCTTCAATGTTAGACTGAAGTATATTATAATAATAATAGTACACTTCTGTCTTATAAAACATATTTTATCTTAGTTGAAGTTCAAAGTTGGTTACGCACTAACAATTTTACTAGATTACTGGTTTTCAATACATTGGTATCTACAGAGCTCCACCCACTAACAAGAGAACAGTGCAGCTAAGAATATCTAAGAAACTCTTGTGGAACTGAGATTAAATACAACGGCCTCAATAGGAATAAATCCAGTATGACATAAGGCTTTACAATCGTTGATGAAACAGAATCATAAAACACCCAAACTAGAAATTTGAGGAGCACACAAGGTGAATAATAATGAATAATTATTGTATATTATAAAAACCTATTGTACAATATTTTCTTCAGGACATTTTTATTTTTTAGTTTTTTATTGTGTCTTGATGTAGTCAACATAAATAGTACCAAATAAATATCTATTGACAAATTTCAATTGATACACAAAATATGTTGCTATCGTCAAAATATTCTTTATTTTGTTACATTACAGTACATTGCTCCGTTTTCAACTACGAACAATATTCTAGTGCCTTCGAGAGCTTTTACATTTTTTATTCAACATCAAGACCTTTTAAATCAAATCAATATTTTGGCTCGTTTAAAGAGAAAGGTCCCAAATTGGATTGTCTATCGTCTGAGACCCAAGGCGTTGGACTAACTCAGTTACTGTGATCATAATATACGTTCATATATATCTGAAGTATTATAAGAAAAGTATTTCATTATGATGTTATTTATGAATAATGATAGCTAGATATGGTAAAATCATATAATCAACACAAGGTCGGGACAAGTAATATTATATACTCTTTTAATTATGTTTATGATGATACTTATGAGCTACTGAGTATTAGTGCAAACCATGAAAGAAAAAATTGACCTTACACATTTTATAAAAATTATCATTGAGGCAAGCTACCAATGAAAATGTACGAACATGTTCAGCAAATTTTTATCCGCTTTGACGGCATCTATTTTAAAGTGTTATTGTTTTTCCAATTTCAGTACGCATAAATGTCTTGTGTCCCTTTTTCCATAATAATCAATAACCATGATCAAACCATCAAGATAACGGCAATCTATAGGGATTTCTGGTATTCACCTCAAATTCTCTTTAACAAATAAATTTTCTTTGTTAAATGAAAGAGGAATTCTTTCGGTTTCATTTAATGCTTAAGACGTAAATTATGGGTGTTTACTGTATGAGTAATATTAAAAGAAAATTATCTTCTATTTATTATAGTTAAAAATTGTAAAATGACTTTAAATACTTTTTAACTTGTCGACATCAATCAGCAATATTATTAGGTATGTTCAAGTACCCCATTGTTAATTATCGCTTGTCCCGTGCCTCGGAGAGCACGTTAAGCCGTCGGTCCCGGATGTCATGAAGATCTTTGACAGTCGTTACAGGGCGTCAGTACCTTCTAAATAAACTGACACTAGTCTAAACCATGGAATATCGCTATCCCTTCGGGTTGCGGAGGTCAGACAGGCAGTCGCTCCGTGGAAAAGCTAATATTCAGCCAAAATCCGGTTAGACTAGAAAGCGGACCCCAGATTGAAACTGGGATAACGCTAAGAGGATGATGATGTTCAAGTATCCCATGCTTTCTTTTCGTTTCATATAAGATAAGAAATATAATAAATGTTTAATTATTTATTATTTGGAAAATTCTATTTTAGAAATTCATAAAATGAGATTTGTTCACTGTAACGCTAGAAATACAATTAGATCCAACTATAAGATCATTATTAGAAATTAAAGACCTGAGAAGATCATTATAAAACTACAAAACACAGCTTTGATGCCAAAAAGCAAAACTGCCAAATAAAGATATATATATACAAATCTGCATAGGGTTCCCACCAAGAACTTATGGTCCCAAACCAACCTCACCTGCAAGTGATGCACCTGCCGATCAACGGACGAGGCTCTGGCAAACAAAATATCCCGATAAGCGGCAATAGGCTCGTGGGAATAAACGTGGGATCAAAACACTGGCGAAAAGTGGGCGTTTAATATGCCTCTGCCTACCCCTTCGGGGAAACAGGCGTGAGTCTATGTATGTATGTATGTATATACAAATCTTCAAAAACATAGCTAATCAGCAATTTGAAACTCAAGATTGATTTATAGCGTATCGTCGAACTGTTCACGTCATCATAATGTATAATCATGAGTATTGACAAATCTCTTTGAGCGATACACCGTGGCTAATGTATTCAAGTAGACTATGCTTTGCCTCCATGATTACCTGTGAAGCGCATTATTGAGAGCTGATTAATAGCTAAAGACGGCGCGCGGCGGCTCGAATGGCTTCGCTAACAGTCAACGCTAAAAGACATAATTATAATCAAGATATTCTTATATACATGTTAAATACTTTTAATATTTCGCAACTTATAACATGTTCTTGGCATTTGAGTGGTAACAGACCTATGTTTCAACGGTACCAGTTTTCTGTGCATGCTCCTAATAGACGGCGATGAGGAGACGGCCTCTTAATATTGTTTTCAGTATTTGTAATTGTATTGTGTATATTAATTTTATCCAAGTTTTAAGTTATTTATAATACTGCTCTCTCTCATTAATAAATTAATTTAAGTTTAAGGTTAAATTTTGCATCAGAATGACGTTTAGGTATTGTAAAATAATTAACAGACATTGAATTGTAATTGTGCCGTGTAGTTGATGGCATAGAATACAAGTGTCACCACCCCCTATCTTCCCGTGGGTGTCGTAAGAGGCGACTAAGGGATAACACGATGCAAATACCATCTTTGCGTAGAGACGGAAAACTTGACATCCCAAACCCTATACGACTGCCTCGTTGGTCTCGCGGCATAAATCTGCGCGTGGGATCTGGAGGACCCGGGTTCGATTCCTGGGTCGGGCAGTGTTATTGGGTTTTTCTCTCACGAAATTCTCAGTAGCAGCACGGAGTCTGGAAATGTGCCCGGTACGGCAATAGGCTCGCCCCTTATTACGTGGGACTAAAGTATATCTGGCGAAAAGTGGGCGTAGAAATACACCTCTGCCTACCTCTTCGGGGTTATAGGCGTAAGACTATGCATGTATGTATGTATGAATTGTAATTGTTTTGCCGTTCCTGCGGTATTCCTGGAAGAAAACCCAATTAACGTGTAACGATTGATTTAAGTGTACCTGGACATTAATCCTAGCCCTGTCGCCCATACTTGTTCACCAATCTATAAAATGCTTCTACTGCTTTATGAAGAGGAATAAATTTTTCTCTACTTTATTTATTGTTTGAAATAGCAGAAAATTATTGGAATTGACACGAATAGGCTGACTCGACCAAAGCTGGCTTGCCTAGTTATCAAATGCAAAGAAACGCTGTTTCCTCGATTTTGCTTGGTTTCGGTTTCGGTGAATGAGCGCTATCCGTTGGATATATATTACCGTTGGATTGGCATTACTCACATTTATGCTGATAAATAGTCATGTTACAAAGACCATAAGGAACAGTTGTTTTTTATCAGGTATGCTATTTGTCTAGAATTAAATAGCAATGAAACAGATCCACTTCAAAGGCTCGATTTATTGTATGTCAATTTATCAAAATGCTATTCAAAATAAAATCACATTTCGTTAAAAATACAGGAGTAGTGTATGTCAAAATACAAGAATCGGCCTTCTGGCCTGATGTCCATCTGGAGCCTGATGGCCTATTTTAGGAAACGTATACAATACATATTATTATCCATATTGCTCAATACCGCGGACTAGAACACGAAACTTGAACCATGTTTACAACAAAACGACCTATATAGAAGTAAGCCACGCACTAATTATACGCTCCAGTTGATAAGTCAATAATTCGCAACCGCTGTTAAACAGTTATAGGCTTGTCATGTCGTGTTGTGGTATAACTTTGTTGATGTTTCAGTCTAGCTGATTGATTAATTGTAACGGACTTAATAGCTGAATATTAAGTCTTTAGTTCCTTGTGTTAATAGTTTTATGTTTCACTTGCTGGTAGTTTAGAGTCATGTATTTCTGAGTAGATGTAACGATGTTAATATTATTGTAGTTTAATTGCAAAGCTTAAGCATTTGCGAATGTATTTCACGGTAAAGGTATACTTACGGCACAGCTTATTATTATTTTTTGATGAGCTTTAAAAATTATCCAATTCATATGCTACATGGTATATTTTCAACTTAGATACGGCTGACATTTCAGCTATGATAAGTTTTGAAAATTTAATTCATATTTCATTGTGAGGGGCTCTTATATACAGCCTCTAATTGACAATCAAAGAATTAAGATATTTTAAAACATGAAGTAATAATTATTGCATGTATTAAGTAATAATTTACTATGCGTTCAGAAGTTACCAACGACTGTAATGACAGAATTACTTTAAGCCATTGCGAATTATTTGGCTCTACATTTGAATAATTTTCGCATCCATCGTTATTTCGATACATGTGGCTGTTGGTACAGGATTAACGTATTATTCTTATAGAAACTATCGACGAAAGGTCCAATTTGGTTCGATACGTGGGCGGAAGGTGTGTGGGCGTTGAAAAAGGTCACTATTTTAAGAGTTTTCTCGAGAGATAAAGCATCTTGCTGTTCTATTTCGGAATAATCGTTGGAACGTGAGTTCTGATAGTTTACGGTCCAAAAAAGTACTCAGTTCATACATTTTTAATTGATGATGTCGTATAAATGGCGCTACCTTATTTGATGCACATTTTATAAAACTGAGAACATTTTATTAAAAATGTTTCATCTTTTTCTTGGCAGGCTAATGTCATTTACTCTTTTTTTGTACCCAGCTCTCCAATTGGCTCAAAGATTTCGAACTTTTTAACTCTTTCGTAATAAACATTTTTAAAAGACAATGCAAATAAACAGAAAACGAATAAATTTAACAACATGCTTATCTGCGAGTCATGTAATTTAGTATCACCATAACACATATACAGGGTGTTTCATAGCCCCCCGTCCGATCAATGAAGGGGTTGTAGAGTAGCGTAAAATGATGAGGTTTTGTCATAATTTCCTGAAAATTCAAGATAACATTTTCCCATGTAAATTTAATTAATTTTAAATAATATCATATCAGATTACCCATGGCAACACTGAAGCTAGGTATCTACCTAAAGTTCATAAAGTTCAAAAGCGGCGCCTTTAAGTGCATAGGCCAGCCAACCGCCTCCTTTGACAAAAGCCGCCGTCGCGAGTCATCGTCCTTTACACGAGCCAAGTATTATTTTAGGTATAACAGATTTTATGCACTTGATGCAACAGCTGATCTCTTGCTTCGATGGTGTAGGTAAAACAAACCGCAGTATTTAGGTTGTCTGTTTGTTTCGTGCGAGTGCGTGGCCAACTCTGGTGTGAGTGTTTTCAGACTGCCCGAAGGCCTACGACATGGCCAAACGATTCTTTGATTCGGCTTTACGTTCCGTCGAAAACCCAGTAGCGCTCTCATGTAATGTCACACACGGTCACCCATCTAAGAGAAGACTTTTGCAAGCGTTGCTAAATTTGCCGACCTATTACGATCGGCAAGCCAAGTCACGCTATGGCTATGACGCGACGGTACTTACCTTTGTTAATAACAACTTTTTAATTGGTTTAATCTTACGTAAGTAGGTGCCTACCTTAAATTGATAAAAATATCAGCTTGCTGTAAGTTGCTACGGCCATTGAATGGATGCTTGCTTGGGGCTGGTTACCCGTGTGGTCCTTGGGTTTTGAAGAATGGACGCTTGTTTGGGGCTGGTCACCCATGTGGTCCTTGGATTTCGAAGGATAGACGCTTATTTGGGGCTGGCTACCAATGTGGTCTTTGGGTTTGAAAGGATGGACGCTTATTTGGGGCTGGTTACCCGTGTGGTCGTGGGGTATTGGAACGGTGTCGTTATTTTTTAAGGATACTGGTTTATGTTGTCTGGGTCCCACGAGACACCCACGTGAGCCCACAACTCGTTTAAATGATCTTCATCTGCGTGATTTTGATTGTTTTTGTGACTAGTAGACGGTTGTGGTTCAGGGTCATAATAAGTATGGTTAAAATCGTTGTCATTAGTTACACAATTAATGTTAGCAGTTTTGGGTTTCGAGAAGTCATGGTTAGGGCGTTGTTGGACTTGGTATGTCTGCGGCACTTTGAACCTATTATTGTTAAACTCGCGCTTTTACATGTTTCAATGGTATGACCTTGAGTTTTGCAATAACGACAGAAAGGACTTTGAGTATTCCTGTCAAACGGTTTTGGAACTTGAGGTTTAGCATTAACGTTAGGGACAGGAGGCTTAAAGGAGTATTAAGTTTTGGGTGTTTGGCGCTGTGTTGCAGACGCACGCATTTGTCTCTTATTAAATATGTTCAGTATTTTTTCCTCGGAAACGGCTAGGTTAATTGCTTCATTAAGCTTGTATGGGTTTTTACCCCGGACTAAATTAGAAATGTCTGGCCTTAAGCCTTATAAAAATGTGTGCAGCGCTAAATCTTCCATAGCCGCTGTACGACCAACTAATTCGGATTTCGTTTTATTGCATAAGGTAATTTCGGTCAATAGCTTTGAGAGGCAAGTCTCAATTCGCAAAGCGAACTGATTAACCAATTCATTATTCAGCTGCCGGCATTCTTGTAGATCTGCTAATAAATGTGTGTAGTGTTTCTGTTTGAAATAGAATTAGTTTTTTATTATAAGTCAAATCGATTAGATGCTATAAGATTAGCTATAAGGTAAAATCTTCTTATAACTACTTTATAATTTGTCATCGCTGAGAATCTCAGCAATATGTGTCAGACATTTGATTACTTTAGGACAACTGGATGAATATAAATTAGCTTCCACTGTGCTTACAACCAATTCCCAGTAAGCCTACGGTAATTCTAGACAGTTTCTTTTCACCAAACTGAGTTTGCAAGAAAGTTTTCAACTGTGTCCAAGATTCGAACTCTTTGATGGAGCAGGCTATTTCAGCCTTGCCCTCGAGTTGCGATAAGATAAATTTAAATAAGATAGACTTTTGTAAATCGGAAGCTAAACTAGTTGCATTGTCGCAATTAGTCAAAAATGAGTTTAAGGCGCTGTCCTAAGCGACTGTTTTGGTAAATGAGGGGGTGAAGCAGGGGAGGTGAAGGGAGCTTAGCTCCGTCTACTGCGGGGCGCCCCCCTTCATTCTCGTCGCGTGCGGCCGTATTCTGGCGACATCCGTATTCCAATATTTCAAAATCGCAAGCAAAACGTTTTAGCATAATGAATTGAGATACTGATATTAAAATTTATGTTACATACATCAATCTGTTTGTACAATATAGGCATAGCGCAGTTTTTGTTCTCAGTGCAGCCATGAGCAAAACTGGTTTACATTAGACGTTATAGGTATTAAATGTTGACGAAAGTAGGTAAATACCTACGTGCCGTAAGATGATAAAAATAATTAAGTCAGTTCCATGTATGGAGAGGCCATTATTATGTTTGTTTTGTTTTTGTATAAAAATAGTGAAGCAGTTCATAGAATACCTACATCTATTTCCATTCCTGCCAGTTTTCAAATCTGTTTTGCAATAAATTGGCTGTGACTTACGGGCGGACAGACAGACAGACATTGCGAATCTATAAGGGTTCCGTTTTTACAATTTTTGGCTACGGTACCCTAAAAAACACAATACTGCTCTACTAAGCGCAAAAGCCGTATCTCAACTAAAGCGAGTTACGAGATGATTGAAGTTTAGTAAAAGTTGATTTCTTTTATTTATTTATGGATGTTTATTGTTATTATAGGTATAATTATTATGGCAAAGGTTTCGAAATACATCGCCGTTTTTAGGGGTTGTGAGTGATTGGAGAGGGAGCAGGGGAGGTCTTGAAACCCCCCTCACCATTTTTACTTGCCGGAAATACTTAGTTTCCTCTGAAAAAAAAAATCTCCAAACATCGGTGTGTATGGCACTGCCAACTTCCACATTCATCACACTAGTTTAATAAACTAAGGTTGTCGGAGCCCTGCGAAGGGCTCCTATTTTTGGATTAAGGGTCAAAAGAGAACCTAACATAACATATTTATTTACTTATAACAGTCGCACCTAACCCAAGGCACTCGAAAGCAATGACGCACAAGTTTGACATTAGCTGTCAATATGATCATTCCAAGATGGCAATTTTGCGTTTCGTTTCACGTTTTTCACATAATACCTAAAAATTACATTTCTAGAACTGTACTAAAGTATAAAAACTATGTTCCGTTTTGCATAATTGTCGAAGTATTTATGAAATTTTGGAAATTGTTTAAAAATATTTAGACGCAACTCCGGCAGCCATAATTACTTTTAGGGGATTAAAACGAACTACCTTAAGCCCCCTACATTACCAATACCCTCAAATTCAGGCGACTCGTTTCGAAACCCAACCCATTATTATTTTTCAAAATAGATGAAACATCAAAAATATATGTGGATATACCTTATTCATGAGATACTGCTATGTCGCTTAGAAATTTTATAGAATTAGAATTTGAGTTACTGCTTTTTCGTCAGCTCTCGTCATACATGTTTGTATGGAAAAATATAAAAAAAAATCTTTCGCTTCAAATGTGTGTTGTTTCAAAGAAAATAAATATTAAAAGATATTTATTTATATTCATTTATAATTTATTAATGAAATACAGAGTTTACAGCTCATCAAAAGTTAGCTGTCTGCTACAACCCGGCGGGTTTTCTTTATTCTCATCGAATGTTAAAGGCAGTGTGTGAGGTGATAAGGCTTCAATACTTATTACTCGACTGCACGGTTGGCGTAGTGGTTTAAGCGGCTGCCTCGCCGCTTGACACTGCGCCGAGTGTTGTGGGTTCGATTCCCACACGAGAAAACACTTTGTGTGATCCATAAAATGTTGTTTCGAGTCTGGGTGTTCATTGTCCTCGTTAGTTGTATGTTTGTAAAGTCCCCCGTGACACAGGATTTAGTCCTAATGCGGGAGTTGTCTTTTTTAAAAAGAAAAGAAAAAGAAAAAGACTTATTATTTTCTGTTGTTCACGAGGCACAGTTTCATTTACTTTCCTTTTCCTTGGTATTGTAGAAATTTCAAGCACTGATGAAACATTTTCCTCTCCATGATCTCGCAATGCCATCCCTTGAGCTTGCCGAGAATCAACAATTTCAGGCAACTGCCAATTCATATAAAACGCCACAAGCTTCTCCCAGAAAACATCATCTCTTTCTATAATTTCTATTTTTAGTGGTATACTTTCGCCACTCCACACAGCAAATAAACACTTTTGTTTGCGTGTAACGTGGCATTGCCCCTGAATTTGGTAATAACAATTACAATATTTGTTTAGACTAGTCAGTTCACTTTTTTATCATGTTTCCATATTTGTATTTTATTTGCTCTTATACTATTTTCCAGACCATTCTTATAGGCAACATTAGAACATTAAATTTCCACAATCGTGTTTGGACATATTAATCCATCTGGCGTGGCACCAATAATCGAATAATCCACAAGGCTCGATTGTTACATTTTCTTGCTTCGCCAGTTGTTGCAAAGCCAGTTGTTCATTTTAGATCCCATGCGCAACTGATTTTACATTGCAAATATTTTATTTGTACAAAATATTTTTTACTAAGTTGGCTTTACTGCTGTTATCTCTTCTTTTTACCACTATACAAAAATTTCAATCTGTCAACATATTCTTACGCAATTCGAACCAGTCACTGCTATCCCTCTTGTAATTTTTTCTTATCACTACGGAATTTAAGTCGAATTTGTTAAAAAAATGGTTTGACATTTCTTGGCTAGCTCTTGAACAGATCGTGTTAGGAATGACTGAAGTTAAATGAGTGTATGACGTTGCAGAACTGTTATCTTTAACTTCACTGTAATTACAATAATGATAATTAGTTACGTACTTCATTATTAAAAAAATACTATATCTTGTGTTATAGCAAACAGAGAAGTTACCTTCTTACTTAAAAATGATTGATTTTAGAAATTAAAAAGATATTAGATGTACTGAGACATACCTATAGTATTTTCGCTGTATGATGATAGGCATGACAGTTCTCATTTTACGTATCACGCATACTACTTTCAAGTTATGAAAATAAATTGGCAAAAAAAAACAAGTATTAAAAAAATATCTATTCAAAAATTACAAAGTTAATTGATAATAGTATGTCTCTCTATTTTTATACTTATTATTAACTGTAAATAAATTATTTAAATATAATAAAATGTAATCCTCAAAATGTCAGATGCATGAAACGAACCCTCTGTCAGTAGAGATTGACACCATTGAATCGGCATGAAATCGATGAATCGGAGCGGCCATCTTGTGATCGAATACATCCGTACGAGCGCCTTGTATGCGGTTTGTGATTCTGCTTGTTTAACGTGTTATTTTTATTTTTTTGTTGTGTTTTATTTGGTAAGTACAATGCCAAAAATAACAAAAAAGATAGTTTCAAACTCTCAAAGCCGTGAGTTAGTGCTTCGTTTGAGGACCTTCTTTGAACGAGATCGTGCAAACGGGGACCCGGTAATACCGATCGACAGTGTTGATTACAGAGTTGCGGCAGCTCTGCTCTGGATATCGGCAAGGCTTCAGTTTCTCGAATATCCAATGAAAAATTTGGAGAAACTAGCTTAAGAAGACAAGAAGCTGTGCACTCCGAAGAAACGTGAGCGTAAAGCTTCAATAACTGACGTAGATAGTTCCGATGTGGTGGCAATACGAAAGCCCTACATTGCTAAAATTAATCAGTCGTAGAAATAACACAATCGACAATATGGTAAAAGTTTCGAAATACGTCGCCGTTTTTCGGGGTTTTGAGTGATTGGGAGAGGAGGGGGGTAGGTCTCGGAAGCCCCCCTCACCATTTTCACTTGCCGTAAATACTTGGTTTCCTCTTAAAAAAATATATATCTCCAAACATCGGTGTGTACGGCACTGCCAACTTCCACAATCTTCACACTAGTTTAATAAACTAAGGTTGACGGAGCCCTGCTTCGCAGGGCTCCTATTTTCGGCTTAAGGGTCAAAGCAGAACCTACTATAACCTATTTAGTTACTTATTACGGAACCCTAGGTACTCGAAAGCAATGACGGCAATGACGCACAAATTTAAAGTTAGCTGTCAATATCATTCACAGAAGATGGCGGTTGCGTTTCGTATCACGTTTTTCACCTAAAACTTAATATCGCTTTTATTGATTCCACTAGTTTAATTAAGTGAGGTTGACTGTGGTTAAGGGTCAAAAGAGAACCTTACACCACCTATTTAGTTACTTTCACATAAAACCTAAAATTCCGTTCCGTTTTGCATATTTGAATGAAGAATTTTTGCCGTGTGGTTGACGGCATAGAATACAAGTGTCACCACCCCCTATCTTCCCGTGGGTGTCTTAAGAGGCGACTAAGGGATAACACGATGCAAATACCATCTTTGCGTAGAGACGGAAAACTCGATATCAAACCTTATACGACTGCCTCGTTGGTCTCGCGGCATAAATGTGCGCGTGGGATCGAGAGGTCCCGGGTTCGATTCCTAGGTCGGGCAGTGTTATTGGGTTTTACTGTAACGAAATTCTCAGTAGCAGCACGGAGTCTGGAAATGTGCCCGGTACGGCAATAGGCTCGCCCCTTATTACGTGGGACAAAAGTATATCTGGTGAAAAGTGGGTGTAGAAATACACCTTTGCCTACCCCTTCGGGGATAAAAGGCGTGACGATATGTATGTATGTATGTAATTTTTGGAAATTGTTTAAAAATATTTAGATGCAACTCCGGCAGCCAAAATTACTTTTAGGGGATTAAAACTAACTCCCTTAAGCCCCCTACATTACCAATACCCTCAAATTCGTGCGACTCGTTTCGAAACCCAACCTGACAATATTCACAGACTGGGATAAAATTTATCCATATGGACCTATTTAATATGTCCACCTCGACTGAATTTGAGATCAGCAATTAATTATCTCAGTCGGAGAAGATTCCGATTCAGATATAAGGTTTTATTTCGAGTGACAGTGACTAATAATAAAAAAAAATAATTTAAAATTACTGCGTTTTATTTGTAAACATAATTTTGCCAAAACACTTTTAATATGAATTTATTTCGAAGATGTAAAATCGGTAACGATTGCATTTCGTTTGCCAATTAATTCGATATTTATAAATAATCGATTAAATTTCCTAAGGTTACATCACTATAATTGTCAGTCATGAACTGTCATGCATATCATTATACAGCGAAAATACTATAATAGTTTATGAATAATCAAAGTTTTACCCGATGTACCTAAAAAGGTTTATGTTCAAAACACAATAATACAACATTCGTTACCGCTTGTGTGCGGATTGCGGAGCGCCATATTAGCGCTCTCATCATTATTGTTCGCCGTGGCGGCATCTTAGCGCTCCAGGCGCTCTGACAAGCTAATGAATTTGAAATATAGGTACATAAAATGATTAGATTTTATGTTATTACTCTTTCAAAAATTGGAAACTGTGGCAGCTATGTATTGTGAGAATAATTTATATAATTATATTATGCATAATCGATATTATATAAGTAACATAGTTAGTCATATAAGACTCTTATGAAAATAATTTGTGTAAAAATGTTACATATTTCATAATCACTTGGCCATGGATGAATTTCTATTTTATTACGACGCTTTCTTGTACAAATCCTTCGTAGAACTTCATTTCTCTAACTGTCCATATTTTATTCTTCTAATTATATATTTATAAGCACCGAAACAATAACACATTAAACGCAACAAGAGTATAAACTTAGGTCCTAATTATATGTGCCCATAGTTACATAAAAAACCTATTTGATTCAAAGTATTCAGTCTATAACATAAAACATGAAATTACGAACTCAAATCGGCGTATTACAATAACAAACAGGTTTACGTAAAATTTCGTGCAGCGGAGACGCAAGCGACATGACCTATCTCTCACAGGGCTCATAGCCGAATGATGAGGTCTGGGCGGGGCGTAAACTAGCAACTGACACTCAGTACACCGCTTATGCTAATAAGGTTTAAATTGCTGAAGCGTTTGATATTGATGCGATCTACCGAGCGTCAAAATCATAGACGTTTGGCAGATTTTATTTAATTTTACAAAATATACACGTATAATATGAAAATAAATATGGTAATTCTTTAGTTCATTAGATTTCCTACAATATTATCAAAAAAAATATGACAGCTTACGATCAAAATATTGCAAACAGTGAGACGAAAGATTATTTTCTGCCTCGATTTTGTGATTTTTTTACCGTGATTCTATTTTACGTACATGAAAAATTCTTTCAAAAGTCTTTTGTTCAGACTTTTGACTTTAAGCTCTAATTTTTGCTAGTTTGTAATATGTACCGTTATGGCTAGATGCGCGACGAAAAATTAGGTGTTTCACGGCTTCTGAGGTATAACAGCGCCTTAATTTTTCTCGTGCGCCATCAAAAGGCTTTATAAATTTGAATTATGTGCCGATCTGAACTTCTACTTTCTCTTGTTTCACTTCTACTTCCTTGACAGACATTATAATAATTAAAGGAAAAAACTCAGACAAAAATATAAATTACGGTTCGGTGTTATAGGCGGCCACTAAGCGCAACGCAGGAGCGATAAGCCACCAGGCTAGTTCTTAGAATTATCTTATATGACACACAATATTAATGAGAAAGTTATAATGCTATAATTTTGAAATTATCGTTTCACTGAAAACACACACTTGTTTATACGAGTTAGATAGGTTATGTAAACTTTGCACTTTCCCGGTCACTACAAATAAAATATTTTGGAAAGAAAATTTACAGGAACACGCAGAAAACGTACAGGTACATGGTCACCTTTCAGGAACTAGACGCTGCCGGATTTTGAAAGTTGTACCGTCAGGAAACACAGGAACTGCAGCAAGGCCCTCGCTTTCGGGCACGATTTACGCGAATTTCTAGAGCTTCTTCTTTTCAGGTTTTTCAGAAAAATAATCGCGGATCGAAGGTAAGTATACGGTTATTCTAGCAGGAACGAAACAAATTATTTTCAGGCTTTCGACGCTACGACGATTGTAACTTCAAGATATAGGTAAGTAATTATTCGCGGGGATAATCAGACGACTGACGATTTTATACGAGAATTTCTATACTTCATTCACTTTTATAAATAGGATAATAATGAGTTCACATATGCACTTTTGACGATCGCGGCGAGGTCACTGTTCAGCTTGATTGACGAGCCTGGACGGAGACGTACCTGGGATACCTTCACCGTCGGTACCGCTGCCACCAAATTGTTATACGGATTGCGCCGTAGGTCATTTAAAAAAAAAAGACTTTTATGAAGAACAAGAGTTTGTTTACGAAATTAGGCTCAATTTGAGAGAGGCAAGTGTCACGCGCTGATGATGGATGCAAACTGAACTCTAAATTATAATTAAAATACTATGAGCAGTCAAAAGTGCTGACTATGCATAAAGGTTAGGGATACTAGGCACTATTATATACAGAGGGTATATATAACAGCTCGCACGCTGTCACCTAGCTGTCACTGAACGTATCTGCCCCACAAAAAAATACACAAATTACGTTCAAATAATTAGCACGATACGAAATGTGCATAACGTAACGTTTTCGATTGAAGTTTGGTTTTGGTAAATACGTTGACGTTTAGCACGATTGCCCCCCAGGTATGTAAGACCGATTACCGACGTCCATAGAAATTAACGTCTGCTAGTCTCAAATTTCCAATAAAGACCGTCACAGAATGTCTGGCTAAATATTGACTGAGCTTCGAATAGAACTAAACCGTTACTAACTTGCTAAAGCTAACGAACAATTTATTAGTTTCCAAGCTTGGTGTAGTAGATCCTTTAATATTGAATTGTACCTACTGATCGCAACAGCAAACTTCTCGTTACAGATTATTGAATAATATATTCTTTGATATTTAATCTGCATTCTTACATAACATAACATAACTTCACGCCTTTCATCCCCGAAAGGGTAGGCAGAGGTGTATTACACACCCACGTTTCTCCAGTTATGTTTAGGTCCCAATGTAATAGGGGGCGAGCCTATTGCCACCTACCAGGCACATTATTAAGCGAGCGATAATTATCGTCCATTCTTCCCAGCCCAAGGACCACACGGGTAGCCAGCTCCAAGCAAGGGTCCAAAATGAATCTAAATACCCTAAAACACATTTACCTGAAAATAAAAATAATACCTTAGTAGATAATGAAGTATATGAAATATCATGCATTCCTAATAAAATTATCTTACCTCATGTCCTCATCAAAACTTCGATATCCAATAAACCTCTTAAGTTCCTGGTCGATACTGGATCTTCAGTTTGCCTTGTACAAAACTCTTCCATCCATTCATTTTCCCATGTAGAACTCAAGGGTAATATAATTAAACTAAAATGTATAAATAGCGTATGTATGTATATATATATATAAATATAATAGTGTTAGTGCCTACCCTTATGTGTGGTAGTGAAAGTTGGGTATGGCAGAAGAGATTTTAAAGTAGAATAAATGCTGTAGAAATGAGAGCACTGAGAAGTATGTGTGGTGTGTCTTTGACCGACAGAGTAAATAATTGTTTGATACGAGAGTGGTGTGGGATAAAAGTAGATGTAGTGACAAGCATTGAGAAAGCCATGTTAAGATGGTTTGGGCACATGGAGAGGATGGATGACGATAGACTGACAAAGAAGATATATCAGGCTAGTGTGAATGGAACAGGACAAAGGGGAAGACCTAGGAGAACGTTCTCTGACCAGATTGGAGACATCCTGAAAAAAGGACAAGTCAGAAGTACCCTTAACAGAAGAGCATGCATGAGAAACTTGATGGGAGTGAGTGAAGCAAGTGAGGTATGTCAGGATCGTTGCAAATGGCGTTCCGTAGTCTCTGCCTACCCCTCCGGGAAACAGGCGTGAGTCTATGTATGTATGTATGTATGTATAAATAGCCGCGAAGATACCATGCCCACACTTGGGAACTTTGATATGAAACTTATATTTGGCAAAGAATGAATAGCTTTTTCTTTTCACATCATAGAAAACATAAACCTTCCCTATGATGGTATAATAGGTAATGATTTACTCAGTCGTTACCAGTGTTCCATTGATTATAACCGACATATCCTGAACCTAGATAAAAATAAAATTAGACTCTACTTCACTGATCCAACCTACCAAATTCCGTCCCGTTCTGAAATCACTGTAGAATGTTCAGTTAGTAATCTTCAATTAAACGAAGGTCTTATTCTTGACTACTATTAGTGAAACATTATTTATAGCTAATTGCCTCGTAAAGGTTAAAAACAACAATCGGGTAAATCTAACAGTGCTTAATACATCCGATAAACCTGTAACTTTAAATTCTAACCTTCAACTTACCTTACTTCCAGTCGACTATGATCCATACCAACCGCCATCTGATAACAGTAAAACATGTTTAGATAGAACCAAGGAAGTCCTTAAGCTTCTCCGTGTCTCACACTTAAACACAGAAGAAACTGAAGCCCTTTTTGAATTGTGCTCTAAATATTCAGATATATTTCATCTACCCAATGACTCCCTTACAGCAACTGATGCTATCCAGCATGAAATACGAACGTCCTCTGATCAGCCCATTAACGTGAAATCCTATCGATTTCCCGAAGTACATAAGCAAGAAGTAAATTCCCAAATTCAGAAAATGCCTGATCAGAAAATCATCCAACCTTCCCTATCTCCTTGGTTCTCACCAATATGGATAGTTCCTAAGAAAGTCGACGCTTCTGGCCAACGAAAATGGCGCGTTGTTATAGATTACAGGAAATTGAACGACGTTACTATTGGTGAAACTTATCCTATCCCAAACATAGTGGAAATCCTTGACCAATTGGGGAAATCCAAATATTTCTCAACTCTTGATCTTGCATCAGGTTTTCACCGCACGCATTTAGTGTCCCTCAAGGGCACTTTGAATTTAACCGAATGCCCTTTGGATTGGAAAATGCTTCAACTTTCCAACGTTTAGTGAATAATGTCCTTACCGGCCTTCAAGGAGAGCGATGCTTCGTATATTTAGACGATATAGTTTCCTACGCCCCTGATTTATCAAATGAAATACAAAATTTGGCAGCCATTTTCGAAAAACTCCAGTTATTTAACCTTAAACAACAACCTGACAAATGCGAGTTCTTGCGCAAAGAAGTCGGTTACCTGGGACATGTGATCACCGAGCATGGCCTAAAACCCGATCCAAAAAAAGGTAAAATCCGTACAAGAATTTCCATTCCCAAAATGTCCTAAGGATATCAAATCCTTTCTAGGCCTAATATCCTATTATAGACGTTTTCATCCCAGAATTTTCTAAATTATCTAAACCACTCACTTCTCTTCTTAAAAAAGATGTCGCCTATGAATGGAAAAATTAACAGCAATTGGCTTTCGAAATGCTTAAAGAAAAGCCCGTTACTGCCCCTGTCCTCATCTATTCTGACTTCACAAAACCCTTTAACCTTACCTGTGACGCCTCTAATTACGCGATATCCGCTATCCTGTTCCAAGGCCCTATCGGTAAAGATCACCCAGTAGCATATGCATCCAGAACCTTCAACAAGTGCAAAAATAACTACAGTACAACCGAAAAGGAGTTACTAGCCATAGTCTGGGGCTGTAAAACCTTCAGACCGTATTCGTTTGGTCGTAACTTCGTAAGTTTACAATTGTAACAGATCATCGGCCTTTGAAGTAGCTTTTTAACCACACCGATCCAAGCAGTAAATTACAGCGTTGGCGTCTGCAACTTCAAAAGTTTGAATACGAGACCGTATATCGAAAGGGTAAACTAAATTCAGCAGCCGATGCTCTCTCTCGTTATCCCGTAAATCCAGTGTATCCTGATAATCCTACCAACTTACCTGATACTGATTTAATTGATCTTGGTCCCTTAGATATAAGCCCGTCCAATGCAGAAGTCGGTGATTTTAGTCCTTTGAGTCTACCAAGTCCTGAAAACATACCTGATCCTCTTCCTCCTATAGATCTTTTACCCGATGTCACAGTTCAAAACCCTGAAACACATAACGAATCTCAACCTTCAACTAGTAGGCAAGTCCCGAATATACAATACCCAAATCCTGTAATAAATCCTACTATGTCAAACTTACCTGATCCTGCTGACAGTTACACTAAGTTTCTTAAAATGCCTTCAGCTACGAGTTATGACACCGTGATTGTGGAACATAATGACAATTTACTGAAAAGCCAGAACAAAATAATTATTATACCTTCATCCCTTGATCTAGATGAATTTATCCCTTACGTTCAAGACGTCGTCTCAAACTCATCTGAGTCAGAATCATTCGTAAATTCAGAGAGAACTCTTCTTTCATATAAGTCACTCTCACATACTGACAAAAACGATTACTTTTTATTTATTAAAGAACACCACTTCGACACCTGTTCGTATAGCGATATCTTTGAATCTCTTAAGAGTCTTCGAAATCATTTAATTTCATTAACTGAACCTATTGACAAAATAAATATTACAGATTTTAAAAACCCATTTGACAAACACACTTATATCAAAATTTATAATATACTTACACATTTATTTCATAATACAGGTATCCAAATCCATATCTATCGTAATAAAGTATATTACCCCAGTCCTTCCGAAATCCTAAAAATTTTACGTGAAAACCATGACATCCCCATTGCTGGACATCTTGGTTCCAACAGAATGTTTAACAAAATACGCGAGCAATATTATTGGAAGAAGATGCGTAGCGAAATCGAAAATTATGTCAAAAACTACACCTCTTGCCAAACAAACAAAGCGCTTAGGAAAATTAATAGAGCTTCGATGCAAATAACAACAACTTCTGTTGCTCCTTTTGAACGTCTGTCTCTTGATATAGTCGGTCCCCTCCCTGAATCTGGCACAGCTAAAATTAAATACATCCTTACACTCCAAGACGATCTAACCAAATATTCCGTAGGATATCCCATTCGCAGTACTAATGCTGAAGAGACCAGTGACTGCTTAGTCCATTTCATTTCCTTATTTGATATCCCTAAGACCATCCTTATTGATCAAGGCACAAACTTTACAGCTGAAATGTTTAAAAAAACATGTAAGTTTTTAAAGATAAAACAGCTTTGGTCCTCCCCCTACCACCCTCAAACGCAAGGTGCACTCGAAAGAAGTCACTCCACACTTAAAGAATACCTCAAGTCGTACATTCTATGAATCTACATCAAGTGCTACTTACCCCGAATACATTAGAATGCTACAACACCGCTTTAAAGTCACGCGAGACAAAGCTATAGAACATAATAATATAAATAAATCAAAGGAGTCCTCCAAAGCTCACTACGACACCCATACTCGCCCCATAACCTATAATGCAGGCGATTATGTTTATCTAAAAAAACCACCTTCGTATGCGGAAAGCTCTGTCCCCGATTTGGAAGGGCCCCTACAAAATAATTAAAATCAATGGTAGAAATACCTTAACACTGCTAATTAATAGACGGCATGTAATTCACCACTTCGATGAAGTAAAATTAGCCCGTCGTCGCGATTCTTAGTTTAAGTTAAACTTATATAATTGTATATAGATAATAAAAACAAATTATTAATATTCGTTACAGTTCCCTGTCTTCTGCAAGGGAGACATTCATCGAAAACACGATGAATACATCTGGCATTTACTTTGATCCTGTCGGTTCACTTAAAATAGTAGATGGACATCTCAGTGTATTAATTCCTATGGACATTTCATATATACAACCACATATCGAAAACCTGAACGGTGTGATAGGCAGCTCTAAGTTTTTATGCAAGCAAAGTACTCTGTACTCCGATGTCGAATGTATAAATATACACCAGCCGTTATCAATCAGATACAATGACATTATTCGTAACTTTGATTCAATATCACATTTAATTGAATCTAGAAACAAAAGATCGGCCTGGATTAGTGGAATTGGTACAATATTTAAACATGTGTTTGGAACTATGGATGAAAATGACGCTATCCAATACAGTAATGCTATTCAACTTATATATAGAAACGAACCAAATTACGTTGTCTAAATTAGTTAAACAAAACATTCATGTCACAAATACGACCCTCTCACATTTGAGAGACACATTAAATAAAATAATCGTAAACGAACAGCAACTCAGTAGCGCCATTGACACTCTAGCCAGTTTACAACAAAATTTAACTGTATTATCTGATAAGTTACTTATAAGGTCAAAAATAAACGAAATTGTAAGCATATTAGAGAGTAGTTTATTAACGTTATCATTTAAATTGAAAGATATAATTAACAGTATAATGTTTAGCAAAGCAAACATTATGTACCCTTCAGTAATCACCCCTAAACAATTATTTACAGAACTTGTTGAAAGCTATAGATTTTAGCCGACTATCACCAATTCCCTTTAAGCTTGTCTTTAGATACTATTTACACGTTAATGAATGTATCCGAAATTGCTACCTATTACACTGATAACAAAATAATATTTGTTTTAAAGGTGCCCCTTGTCAGTTTAAAAATATATAATTTATATCATAACATTCCTTACCCCGTCACTCTGTCTGATAAGATATATACCACCATAATTCCATCTACTAAGTATATAGCCATAACTAGAGATTGGTCATACTATTGTAAGTTAGATGATATAAGTAGTTGTAAGATTATATATAGTCAAAATTATATTTGTGACGGCCTAGATATGTATTCTAGTGCTTCTAATCCGATTTGTGAATCGGAAATAATTTCGAAAGCACTAAAATCTGTGCCCAAATTATGTAAAACGAAAATTTTCCAAGGACGCCTCGATGTATGGCAACAATTGTCGAACAATAGATGGATATATGTTATTACAGACCCATCAAAACTGTCAATAGATTGTAAACAGTCGACCATGACTGATATTGTAGTGTCGAACACAGGCATGTTAAACCTTCATATACACTGTGTAGCCAATACACTGTGTAGCCAATGTGGTAGAATATTATATTATTATTATTAATACAATTACAACCAATCCCAGTTAATTTTAATTTAATAAACGACTCTTGTTGTAATGTAGAACTGTTATCGAAAACTAGACCACATATTCCCATTTTAAACTTAACTAATAACAATCTTGATTCCATGGCATATCAATATAATGAAATTGTAAATGACCTCAAAAAATAATTGATCAACCGCATATTGTTTTATATGGCCAGTGTTACTCTTACACGACTATTGTAATTGCTATTGTAGTTTTAATCTTAATTTTAATTGTATTTTGTAAACTTTTCAAGTCAGGCAAATGTCACCGTTATTTTAAGAAAAATAAAACTAAACTTAACATTGAAAAATCTGAAGAGCTTTCAGAAGTCGCTGTCGAATCTCCTGCTCCCAAAATCCGCACATTCCTTCCATAAACTTAACCTTAAGGGTAAGTTTATTCTTAACCCCGTGGCTGTTATATATACGCTCTGTATATAATAGTGCCTAGTATCCCTAACCTTTATGCATAGTCAGCACTTTTGACTGCTCATAGTATTTTAATTATAATTTAGAGTTCAGTTCGCATCCATCATCCGCGCGTGACAATTGCCTCTCTCAAATCGAGCCTAATTTCGTGAATAAACTCTTGTCCTTTGTAACGGGTTTTGGTAGTAAAACGCAGAAAAGGTTCTATGCGTTTATTTGCCGAGTATTGTCTCGCTTCCTATGCCGAGTATGACCGACCAACAACACGACACTGGCCTGAACACTAAGGGCTGCAGTCTCCCACGCTGTTCCCTCCGGTAGTGTGCAGGGCAGGTTGCTCGTAGGGCTGCGCGTAGCGGGCAGATCCTCGCAGGCCGTTGGTTCAGCTGGCAGGCGTTGGCGGTCTGAGTGCGATGAGCAGGTCAGGCCAGACTCTTCGGCAGAGGTGACGCCGAAGGCGATGCAGGAAGTGTAGCGGTCTAGGAGCGTAGCCGGAGTCTTAAGGTGAACCTGGAACCTGAAGGAAAGCAGTATTAGGAGAGCCACAACCAATAGAGTCAGGCAGGCGGCGTCAGCCGGCCTCAGCTAGCAGGTAGAGAGATGGGCAGTACGCTAACGCAGTAAATGTAGTGCTTACCCGTAGCTGGGACCAGGATACACGTAGAAACGACGTAGGGTCAGTAGGTACGCTTAGTTATAGTAGGTAGGTAGTAGAAGCGACGGTAGAGTAGCGGTGCCGGCCTCTCTGTCGGCCCCTTTATATACCGGGCCCTCCATCAGGGTGAGAGTCCGTTTATGACCATATTTGGTCAGGCTTTGCGAGCGCGGACGATGGCTTTCTCTGATTGGCCGAGCGTATGGGCGGTACTGTGACGCAACGCGGTAAGTACCGGACATACGTTACAATACTGCCTGCCTTAGGAGAGGATTTTACGTGGCTAACAAGGAAAATCCGACTATCTGCGTTAGGTCTATGAGTCCGCTACTGTCCAAGCTAAGACGGTATATAGAGAAAAGGAAAGGAAAGTCTTCTACGGTTTGTAACAAATAGGTAGGCACCATAGTGTATAAGTTTTAGGTCCTTAATGTGCCAAAACCCAATAGAATTTCCAGACGCGTCCG
The DNA here is from genome assembly GCA_944739405.2 of Euclidia mi. Lineage (NCBI taxonomy): Eukaryota > Metazoa > Arthropoda > Insecta > Lepidoptera > Erebidae > Euclidia > Euclidia mi. The sequence goes on from OX123184.2 coordinate 27,094,433, forward strand.
ACAACTCGTAAACGAGAGGCGACTTTTTATTAATCACTGTGCACTTCACAAATTTAGGGGCTAGTTTCTTACAGAAGGACTTATCCTTGTCGCTCTGATAAAAAGTCCTTTTCCACACAGTGTCTCCCACATTAAACTCAGCTGGTTTACGGCGTAAATTATACGGTTGGGAATTCCTAGCATGAGCTTGAATGAGGTGCCTGAACTTTGTCAAATATGCCTGATAAGTGACCTATGTTTTCTGCATAATCGTTCCTAGGTATGTATACTATATCATCAGCGTCCGTGTCGATATAGTGTGAGCCGCATGGAACTAATTCACGTCCATAGACTAAAAACTAGGTGTATAGCCCGTGACTTCATTAACTGCAGTATTTAATGCAAACTGCACCTTAGGTAGGAGAGTGTCCCATAATCTCTGGTCATTTCCTACAAACGCCGCTAAGGTAGAACCAATGGTTTTATTATAGCGTTCGACCGTATTGACATGTGGGGAATATTTAGGAGTATAATGAAGATTAGGGATTTTGTACTTGCGCAACATAGCTTTTAAAGTAGCACTGACAAACTGTTTACCATTGTCCAATATAATTGTAGATGGTATATCATGAACTAAAAATATTTTTTCTTCTAAAATATTAGTTATTATTTCAGCAGTTGCGCGCCTGATAGGAAAAAGTAGACAGTATTTACTAAAACAACAAGTTACTACGAAGATGTAGGCGTTTTGTTTTCTTGTGACGGGTAGTGGCCCCACCAAATCTACACTTATGGTTTGGAAGGGTCGTGAACACACTTTGGGTCGTCCCATGGTTCCCAATGGTGCATGGTTCTGATGTTTGTGCGCGTCTTTTTTAGTAATAGAATTAATTTTCCGACTATCTAAACAAAACCTTAGTTTACCGTCCTTCTTAGGCGTTAGTAAAATTGGTGACGACCACGGACTTTCGCATTTTTCTACCACTCCCAATGCAAGCATTTCGTCTAATTCGTCAATAATTATTTTTAATTTCGCCGGCGGTAACCTATAATATCTTTGGCGTATCGGCGCAGAATCGCCAGTGTCTATTGCATGTTCTATTACGTGAGTTCGTCCTAAACCGGTTTTTTCAGTAGAAATCGACTCGTATTGCTTTATAATTAACTTAGCCGTTCTTTGTTGTGACTCACTCAACTCACTAAAAGATTGCAATACGTTTGTGTTACTCGGCTTAATGTCACTTAACACACTACACGGCAATGTTTTAGACATGCATACGGATGCGATATGGTTAGGCAGTAATTTAAATAGTTTCCAGAAATCGATGCCTAAAATTAAATTACTTGTAACTTCTGGAATAATATAAGATTTCAATAAGTGGGTTTGATTATTAAAAGTAGTGGGTAAGTTGATAAGACCGCGCGGCAACAAGATATTTCCATTCGCGGTCCGAATGGAATTAGTGTTGTGACACTGCTGTATTTCTAACCCGGTTTTAGTAATTACCTCCAGATGGGAGTTGTTACCTAAAATTGTAATGGCTGAACCGGAATCGAGCAATCCACAAATAGGTAAACTGTTAATCGTTACGTTAACATAGGGCCGTAGGTCATTTTTAGGTTTATTATCCAGGGTCGAGGCGACGGAATAGCTAGAGAAATACACTTTTAGTGTGTTTAGCCAATTTCTCCAATCATCTTTGTCAAAATTGGTTGAATAGGTTGTAGAACCTAATTTAGATTTTGACACGCCTCGACTCTGACCAACTAGTTTTTTGGTTTCGTCGATTTACAGTTCGGGCAGTTAGGGAATGTCACATCCCTACGGCCGCACTTGAAGCAAATTGCGAACCGATCGCGTTTGCATTCATTCAAACTGTGATCATTGATACGGCAGTGCGGGCAGTACTTGGACGTGACTAGAGCGACAGAGCTAGGTTTAGACTTAGGTTTGCTAGGTTCGTTGTTCTCAGTGTATTCGGGTTTTCCGGACATACCCTCTATAGTAGCAACGGGATAATTATTGTAGGAATTATTACGCGCTCAGTTATTAGGTTTGTGACTGTAAGCTGGGTCTGGTGCCAACGTGTCGTTACTGTAATACGGTTCGCGGAATTGAGAGTTCAAACATTTCATCCGTTCGTAGTTTAAACATAACGTCTGCAGTGTTGCTATACTGTCTATTGAAGATATTGACGGAGCTAGCACTAGTGAGTAGATTGGACGTATGTTATGCAATAGGATGTCTAACTTTTCGCGTTCGGACAATCGCTTTCACGGTGACAGCCTAGCGAACAGCTGATTCATTATCGAGAGATAAATAATTATAGTTTCGGTAGCACCTTGAGTACGTCGGCGGATTTCATTTAATAACCGGTAGTCATAATCGTACGGTGTGAAATCGTCTATTAATTTAGTGGTGAGTTCTTCCCATGTAGTGAAATATTCTTTTAGGCCGCGGTACCAGTGAAGTGCGTTACCGGTGAAAATTTCGGAGGCATATGATAAAATTTTAGTGGAAGGTAGATTACGCGCGGTTTGGAATTCGGTTACGCGTTGTAGAAACGCTCGGACGCATCCCGTACCGTCGTATTTTAGCTTAGACAGTTCGCTAACTCTCAAATGCTCGCAATGCAATACTGGGGCTAACCCTGCCTGCGTCGAGGTAGACGGCGCAGGTAGGACCTCAGCCACAGCATCAGCTGAGCGAACACCTGATTGTTCAATGGCGGACAGCTCCGCCGAGAGCTTGTCGAACCGGCTGCACAATTCGGTTATTCGTTTTGAATACGCCGTAGGACGTTCCACCCTACGGAGTCTATGGAAAATGTGGTTGTGCAGTGCGGTAGACCTCCTAGCTAGGTTCGCGTCGTAAGAAATGGTTAATAAATTCACTCGCTTGGCCAGCTCAGAGACGGCCTCGCTAGCGCCCTCGAAGTCCACTGCTATGGCTAGACCCGACTCCAAAATGTCATCATTTGGAATGGCTTCCAGTAATTTAGGGAGCTGCTTCCGCAGAACTAGGACAGAGGTAGCCGGCTCCTCACCTCTAATCGCGACCTCGTAAGCTAACTCGTTCTAATTTAAAAGAAAGTATTTTATGGGGTTTGAGCGAGAATAACCGCGTAAGTATACACTACACACTACACTTAGTGCGCAAGCGTTCCGCCCTTACAAATGGCCTACTTTACGATTAGGCGTAAAAGTTCGACCGTTAGGACTAATTAGAAAAACGTTAGAATTCAAAATTGCGAACTAGTACGTAGTAGGTAGTTACACTAAAAGGTAGACAATTAGTACAACAATACGTACCGGTTCACTGTAGCCGCACCTCCTCGCTTACAATAATGGAGACCTGCTAGAAGAGAACTCGAGCACGGAAAGCGAGACAATAACCCACGTAGGCGCCACTGTAACGGGTTCTGGTAGTAAAACGCGGAAAAGGTTCTATGCGTTTATTTGCCGAGTATTGTCTCGCTTCCTATGCCGAGTATGACCGACCAACAACACGACACTGGCCTGAACACTAAGGACTGCAGTCTCCCACGTTGTTCCCTCCGGTAGTGTGCAGGGCAGGTTGCTCGTAGGGCTGCGCGTAGCGGGCAGATCCTCGCAGGCCGTTGGTTCAGCTGGCAGGCGTTGGCGGTCTGAGTGCGATGAGCAGGGCAGGCCAGACTCTTCGGCAGAGGTGACGCCGAAGGCGATGCAGGAAGTGTAGTGGTCTAGGAGCGTAGCCGGAGTCTTCAGGTGAACCTGGAACCTGAAGGAAAGCAGCATTAGGAGAGCCACAACCAATAGAGTCAGGCAGGTGGCGTCATCCGGCCTCAGCTAGCAGGTAGAGAGATGGGCAGTACGCTAACGCAGTAAATGTAGTGCTTACCCGTAGCTGGGACCAGGATACACGTAGATACGACGTAGGGTCAGTAGGTGCGCTCAGTTATAGTAGGTAGGTAGTAGAAGCGACGTTAGAGTAGCGGTGCCGGCTTCTCTGTCGGCCCCTTTACATACCGGGCCCTCCATCAGGGTGAGAGTCCGTTTATGACCATATTTGGTCAGGCTTTGCGAGCGCAGACGATGGCTTTCTCTGATTGGCCGAGCGTATGGGCGGTACTGTGACGCAACGCGGTAAGTACCGGACATACGTTACACCTTCATAAAAGTGTTTTTTTAAAAAGACCTTCGGCGCAATCCGTATAACAGAGCGAACTCTCGTCGTTGCATGGTATCGCGCTATTATTTGACAACGTTTTAAACCAAAACCGTTACGTTCGCGGACGTCTCATACGTTGTCAAATCAAAAGTTCCTATCGACGAACTTTTCAATTATATATTTTAAATTTGAGAAAATTATTAAGATAATTTTGTATTATTTGTCAATTTAGTGGCATATGCTTATAATACCCTTGATTGCAACTTAAATGAGTGAACAACACTCTTTCATATAAGGCAATTTTTATAGATATCTCTTTGGTATAGCTTATTGTTGCGGTAGAATTCATTATTGCAAGATTGGCGTCAAGCTTGCTTGGCCCTATATTTATAGCAATGTCTAGGAGGGAATCTCATCAAAAAGGCTACATCTCGACGCGATACCTTCCTAGACCTTTGCTTTTGAAATGCTGAAACAATATTATGCGGATATACGTATACCATACACATAATATTGTCACAGTTATAGGTTCTTTGGGTGGCTTAAGCCAAAAGACTGCCTACTCGGTCACTGCGCTCTGAGACGTCTGTATACAGCAAGTAGACGACTGATAAACGTTCACTTATAATTATTTTTCCTAAGTACCTAGATAGGTATTGTAATTATTTTATTTAACCAAGACACAGACAAAAGCGTGGTGCTCATCATACAAAGATTATTCGTGTTAGGAATCCAACGCACTACCTCGGGTAACAGACCTAAGTCTTAGATTAGGGCTGGGTGGCAGCGAGTTTAATGTTCGTGCGTGGGAAGCGCAATGCGGTGCCGACACAGAATTGTAAATTTCATGTAATCTGTGGGTGCCGAATAGTTCTATGAGTCGGTCAGAGGCTAGTCTCTGGCCAGCCTATTTTGACTAGTTGGCTCAGGGCTCTTAAATTTGACTTGCTTTGGCCGATCAGCGAAGGGAAGGCTACAGGAGCTACAGAGCTATTCGCTTGGTGTAATTTTCAAAGGTATAATTACAGGAAAACCTGCCCCGGGTCTTTGTTGCCACGAGACCCGCCACGAAAAAAACATCACTGTTGCCCACTTTGCATATATAGTAAAAGTAATAAGCCTTGGAGTCTGATAAGAGAATATCTATCTAATAAGTTCGCCCATCAAGTACCACCTGCCCATACTAGTACGAGAGTGGTTAGAGTAGGTGCCGCCTTTCGTCCTTAGTGACCATTTAGACCGGGTGAATTTCTAAGTGACTTGTAAGAAAATACCCGTGAAGAAGAGAAACATAAGAATAAATGAATTCTCTGTGACAACCCTCACCTAGCGGTGTAATCCCAAACTAGGCACAACCTAGTGGCATGGTAGTCAGACAATTGATTAATATATTATTATATAAATATTGCTTTTATACACACACGAGTATTATACTTATGGTAATTTGCTCATCGCACAAAGAGTTCTCCTGGGTGGTAATCGAACCCATGACTTTCATCTTAGTAGTCAGGGCTAGGTACCACTAGACCAATAAGCCGATCTACAAGGGAGACTAACCACTAACTCAGCAGGATGTGATACAAGTGTGTGAGCTAACATAAGCGTACTTTCTAATCGGGTATCGAGTCCAACATCTGAAGATCCAGTGTTACCCAGACTACCGCTGGACCACTTCCATAGATAGTTAAAGGAATAGAGTAGGTATGTTGGTACATTAAAAAGCAAGCTCCAATTTCACATTTCGATTTTATTTATTCAGTGTGTTGAGATTATGAAATCTGATACAAAATATTATTTTAAGTTGAGTTGAAACAATCAACATCTGTTAGGCCATTGTTACAACGTGAACTTCACAGTATTCATTATGTATTTGGTTTGGTTTACATTATTTTAGTAAACTAATTAATGGTACTGCCTTGTGGGTCTCGCGGCATAAATGTGCGCGTGGGATTGGGAGGTCTTGGGTTCGATTCCCGGGTCGGGCAGTGTTATTGGGTTTTTCCGTTAGGAAATTCTCAGTAGCAGCACGGAGTCTGGTAATGTGCACGGTACGGCAAAAGGCTCGCCTCCTATTACGTGGGACCTAAAAATTCATGGCGAAATGTGGGTCTAATATTACACCTCTGCCTACCCCTTCGGGGATTAAGGCGTGAGTCTATAAATAATTAATAGTATATTCTTGTTTAATGTCCAAGAAGTGACGATGGTCTCGATTTGGCTCATAACAAATTCCTAATTTTTGTCAACTTGCAATAATTATGTACTGTCCATGTGGTTGTACTAACGAGTGGCTTATTATTCTGCTTACTCCTCGGCTACTGTGAACAAAATTAAAACATATTTAGTAATTATTTACTCAAATATAAGTCTCACCAAAATAACTAAATCCGCTGACATTAAACTTAAGATTCATATTGTTCTCATACGTGCGCTATATCATGTGTTTGAGTATATACTTACATTATTTTGTTGGGGATTTATGCATATTAAAAGACAAGTTCAGAATGAGAGTAAATACTGTAGGATCTTACGTAATGATAATTGAAATGCGTACCTGAAAAGTTAGAAAGTCAGCCAAATTAAAATTCTCCAGCTTTTCGTCTATCTCTTCTTTTATAGAAAGGATGACTATTATCCCGAACGCTGACAATTCGGGGTTTGTTTAGCATCTTTCTCTGCTCTATATATTATTCCAAATCTGAAAAATAGGTGTTTTTTATTGTAACGATCATATAAAATTCGTATTGGACTCGACAAATAGCAGGAGAAGCTGCAATTGCAGTAATGTTGTGGTGCATCATCATTTGAATTCACCTTCGTTACTCTAGTGAAATAAAAACCACTTCTACATGACCAAGTGTGATCATTAATTGTTTTTTGCATAAATCACTTATTACAGTAAACAATATTTCAGTACTTACCGTATAATTTGAATAAAATTATTTCATGATTTCATATTAATATAATATTTATTGACATTCAATGAAATTCACATAACGACATTTGTCTTTTTAAAATAGTGTTTGTACATAGCGTGATGTCGCTACAGCCTCTTTAGTATAAGAATAATACTTACTATTTTCAAAAGCCGGTGTAAGCCCAACGTAAGGGTTGCGTCTACGGTTCGAACGCTCAATATGGCTGGGCGCATACGCTCGGTTTCCTGATTAGGTTTCCTGATCAGGAATTCAGATTCGGAAACCTGAATGCTTCATTTACATACAAAATGTTAAACAAGGCGCACACGTCCTTACTATTTTCGAACGGAAAAAAGCCCGTCGTTCGTTTCGGAATTCATTCCGTGCGTTCGGGTCGTAAGAACGCAAAAACCTAATGACGTCACCCCGAACGCAGTGCTTGTCATACATTTCGTATCGTTCGCCGCACACAAACGGAAATTTCCATTTGGAAGCGCCCCAAAACCATAGCACGGATGTACCCAGTAACGACGTTTTCTCTTCTTCTTCATGTCTAGCGTCAGTAAAAGTGCAATAGCAATCAATTCATCGTCTCTATTCGAGCGGACAGTATAAATTCCTAATACAAAAAAAACGGATATTTGCGCTAGGCACGCGGAATTCCGAATCTGAATTCCTGATCAGGAAACCGAGCGTATGCGCCCAGCCTACAATTAGCACGATACCATGTTTGACATCAGCCAAACTAAAATCAAACTTTCACCAAATACGTTACGTTGTCAACGTCTGAACGTTTGAAAATAGCACGATTAGCCCCCTGTTCACCTAAATAACCGTTGCTACTACCACTTTTCATTATCTTATGGTATAGAAGAAGCAAACCAAACCCATATAATGTTTCACGAAAGAAAACAGGAGACGTTTATTAGCTGTAGAAATGTAAAAGGAGGAATTGGCCTACTATACCACGCTGGCCAAACGGGTTGGTATAGGGTTTGTATCGAGTTTTCCTTCTCTTACAGTGCTGTTCTCTGCATAATATGTTCCCTTTGTCGGCTCTTACGACACCCATGGGATGATATGGTGTGGTGACATTCCGTATTCTTAATCCGTCACCTCACGGTCACTTCCCATATGTGAATAAAAACCGTGGAATAGTAAATTGTTTGCATAATGGAATATTCCATAGCACTCAACAAATCATTTTCCATCCGGCCGAACTAGTGATGCAACTTGATGCGAGTGAAACGAGTCATATCAACTCGGCTCGACTCGGGTCGTCGACTCGATTGAATACGGTTCCAAGCTCGAGGTTACACAAATTGTGTTGAGATTTGTTCGTGGAAAGGCTGATTTGCTTGTTTATTAATAACATGCAGATTTGCTGTCGTTCCGATTTTCTGAAAGTTCCACATACAATGCATTTTAATATAAACTTGGAACACAAACAGGATGTGCTTTTGTTTTGTTTTGTAATCGATACTAATGTGGAAGTTTAATTAAATACGGTCGAATTATTTAACTGGTAGCAAGATTTTAAGTTAGTCTTAATGTATTGAGTTAAATTTGAAAACGACGCACGTTTATGTTGTTTTCTAACTTTGCACTATTTTTATTTTTGCCGTGTCTATAAAAATCTTCATTTACGAGTGGTATAAAATGTTACTGATACTGTCGCATATCGTACCTGCTGCAAATATATTGGTACTATTTCCTTACATGATCTATGTCGAAATTATAGAGCCTCGGTTGCGATTTCGATTAATAAAGTTTTCACACCTCTACCGCGGCAAGGGCAATGCTTATGTATGAAGGGGCTGAGTTATAAATGGTGGTGTGGACTGTTTAAGCGAAACGAGCAGTTTTTCGCTCAACCTCCGGTCAGCGTGATTTATGGAATGGTGTGAAGGCCTTTATCTTGCGGTGCTATTGGCTACATCGTGATATGGATAATGTCAAAGTTTCATTAATTTTAATGGAATATTTTTTTCATGATATTGTTAGATGACGGTATGTTTAAGAACAATTAGCTAGGAGGGTTAATAATAACAATACCTAAGTAAAAGTATTGTTATATTGTTATACCATTGTGATAAAAATATCATAATTAATATAATTTAAGCTGTTCTTATCTGAGCCCATATTAATGGAGCCCAAACTCATATGTGAGTAAGTTACACATAAAATAAAATATTGATGCACACCACTCTTGTTTAACTAGAATGAGAAACCAATAAAGGCACTGTTCTTTTCTCATATTTCTTAAGAAAAGTATTTCACTCTCTTGCAATTCTTATTGTGGCCGTGTCTGGCACACTACAACTTCGACTAATTGCACGTTATATAATATGTAGTAAGATTAAATAAATATACCAAAAAATATCAGAGCCCAATTCACCAGGCCAGTAATATAAAGACATAAAGTGAAATTATTTTTCAACTTCTCTAACTTTCTTCTGAATTAAAGTCGTCGCGAGTTCTAAGACGGTTTAACTTCTTGCGAGACAGCTCAACTGTCAAAACTTGTTGTTTTCGCGGGTTGTCGGTACTGAAACTAACTGGGAAGGCTGTGGCACAAGTGTGGAACTATTTAACTTCAAAATACATAAACACATGATTCATTTTTGTGTTATACTAGACGTCGACTACGGTTCCACCCGCGTGTCCGACCCTCATAGGGTGAAAATTTTAAAAATACTCTTTTTGTGCTCAGAAACATAGATGCCAAATATCCGCATCTCGCTCCCAGTAGTTTCGACTGCGCGTTATCTGTCAGTCTGTCAGTAACCAAAGAATTTTATAAAATCATTGTCTTTTTTATAGACTCACGCCTGTATTCGAATGGGTAGGCAGAGGTTTATACCTCTGCCTACCCATTCGAATACACCCATATTTCGCACTGAATTTTATATTATCATATTGATGACCGTGTTCAAGACTATGCCTCAAACATTAAAAGCAGAGCAATGCTTTACAATGTCATATCGATCACCACTGACGTCATCAGTTTAAAATTCGGTAAATTTTCAAAAAAAGAACTCCCGATTCTAGCTAAACAACATCAACTATGATGTCACTAGCGTCGAAGTCCCCGAGGTCCCCGTAGTTTTCCCGGCCGCTATCAACCAAGTTAGCGTGAGTAACAAAGCGGAAAGTGATGACCACAGTTGCGTCCCGACCTATAAAAAATAAGTTAGCAACCTCTTTGTAAAGAAAGGATTATTCGGTTATTCAATGTACCGTATATCGCTAATGCGTGACTAAGTGCGTATTATATTGTAATACGCATTTTTCTTGCTTAAATTTTTTGGGGGATCGTGAAATGATAATCGTCGATCGTGAAGGCTAAGATATTTTTGAGTCTACTCTTAGAAATCTGTTTTTATATATTTGGAAGACTTACTGAGTCATGACATAAACAACATATGGCTATTTAGTAAAAATAAATAGTACCTAACGGCTAAAAGCCAACTCCAAATAAATTGGACTGCATCAATATGACACGATGTCGGGTGTTATGGTTTTGACCCTTGCAAAGCTTAGAATGGTCTTCAAATTGTTATTTTGAGTCAGAGTATGTCTTTGCTAGCGCTCGCTACGATCAAGTCGTTGATGTAGAAGTTAACGTTTGCGCTATTTATCCGATGATCAGCTTACAATAAATGCGCTTTTAACAGTACCTCATTCGTCATATTAAACCAGGTAGCTAATAAGAATAAAATATTTGTTCATAATATTACCGGTGATTATAAACAGTGGATATGAGTTATTGCCCGTTCTTTAACGTAGTCAAGTCAAACATTTGTGTGCATGAACATTGATGTATGCATTTACAAAAAAAAAGTATGTATGTATGTTTATCCATTGTATAGTACCCATAGTACAAGCTCTGCTTAGTTTGGGACTAGACTGTGTTGTGTGAATGTGGTAGAATATTATTATATCATATTATTATAGTTCTACCTCTTGCATTGCGAACATGGCAGCAAATGTAAATTAAGAATCATTAAGTCATTTACTTACATTTTCACATTCATAAACGTCACATTGTAATCCAAGTATATAAATGATTTTACTTTCACTTTGTGTGAATAAATGAACATACATTAGTGCAAATTTCATAACGCTTTGCAATTGCGAAAAAAATATGCTATAGCATTAAGTTCAATATTATATCAAAGAAGAAGGAAACTCAAGGTTACGTTGACCTTTTCTTTTCTTATCGTTTTCAAAAAAGCTTTACTTCAAAGAAATTTACAGTAAAATATACAGGGTGTAAAAAGACCCTTAACGAAAACTGAAATCCCATGTTGTACCAATCACTACGAACATTTTTTATTTCAGCACCATACCTGGGAAATTACTGGTTCAGGAGATATTGAGCCTCAAAGTTAGTATGGAAATTTTCTAATTAGGTACAAAATTGATGCATTTACCCCACCAATATGTTATTTAGATGCCTTATGACCCCATGGATAAGTAGGTATTTCGAGCATTGCACGCGCGCGCTTTTAATTGCGGTTTAAAAAATCTTAAAACTTAAAAAAAAAAATCGTTTCCCAGGTATTATTTTCGGTTAGTATGACTGGGCATGATGTCCAGAACGAGTAGACTTCGGCTTGGTGATGGGTCTTGTGACACCCTGTATATTTCACACTCCATTGATTCGGCAGTGTAAGCATGTGTTTTCATTCTCATGGTTTCACGTACCAGTACACTTACACGATATGGGTATATGAAAAAAACAACATTACCTTTGATGTTTATCAGAGTAATCTAGCCTTGGTATCAATGAATGGGAGCAAGTCAGGTAAAGCAATACCAACCGTATCTCATAATTATGATAATTATATTTTTTTGGCACAAATTTGAAGATGTTTTAATTTTATCGATATTATTTTTAATATTATCGATAATCTATGAGATATTGGGGTTGCTCAGTGCAGAAAAATCTACCCGAAAAGCATAAGTAAGGACATGTTGAAAGTGTAAAAATGTATTTCTTAATAGTCCTCAGACTAATAAGTGTTTCAAAGTTTTCAATATCGGATCTCATTGGTCATGATAATATTGAAAGCAGTCACATTTTCGATAGACTTATGTGTTGTTCGCTTGAATGTTTGTAAAGTCCGCTGCAAAACAGAAAATAATAATATTCCTACTGCTGGAGATATTTTTTCTAAAACAAAGCCACACTCATGCATCCCGCATGCTGCTACAATATTTAATTTTATACAAAACCTTTTACTACAAGCCAAATATCTCAATTTAGAACATTGTACATTACATTATCAGGATCTAAAACTGCTATGTAAATTAGATTGCTAATGTTGATCATTAAACATGAGGTTTATAGGCCACGGTAGGTAGGCCTGAGGCAATTTTGCATTATTGACAAATTTCGCTACAATATACAGCAACACTGTATCTTTCTCGGCATAATTGTATGCATGAAGCGTATTGACGATGGAAAAATATATGACTGTTGAGGACATAATTAAAAATGAATTGTTTTCTAGCAGCTTATAAGACACTTAAAAGATATAGGCTGCCAAAAAGTCAATGCAAACATCACTCAACATGAGTTTCAGTGACAGATACATGTCAGTTAATTAATTTACAGGGATGAATTGTTTGTGCGAAGATGAAACTGACATGTTGGGACGGCAGCTAACTTTAATGGTCATGACACCAAACTTGCCACGTTTCATGTACATTGTAATGTGAAATTAGACCTGTGGGTGTTTAAATTACGATGAAAATAGTAACACAACTTATTTGTTTTCACATTTTAGGTACGTAACTATAATACTTGTATGTTTCGCCAAATATCTAAAACTTAATTGATCTACTATATATATCTTTAAGGAATGAAATCTTCATAAGTTCAATTCCAAGGCTGACTTCTGTAACTAAATAAGATAAAATAAATTAATCTTAACAACATCATTACTTAATAATTTTATCACTTTGAAGGTTCAGGAATTTGAAGAATCAAATTAAACTTCACTTCTACGTTTTAATTTCACGGCGCCAGGTATTTGAACAAACTGGGTCTTGGGTACATTAGAATATAGGTTTTTCGGGGGTCGTCCACACTGGCCCTAACGAATTAAATTCGTACCGTCTCCAAGCGCTCATTAATGTGTCCGAAACAAAGGGAAAAACTGTCAACTTGCGCCAAGTTTAATTGCCTTAATAAATCTAGAGCTGAGAAATTTACGGCCGTGAAAGTCGCGATACACCTGAGTGATTCAGCTAATTAATTAATAGAAAGAGAGCACGGTAGTGCAGTGAAATCCTAGCTCGAGCCTGCAGTATTCAATGGGATTATTTCCCCAGACGCGCTACTCGTCTGGGGAAATATTGCCATTGAATACTGTAGACTTAAGCACATAATTCTTTTATGTGTTTCTAGGAAACACACAATTCGCATTGAGTTATTAGGATTCCTCGAAACAGCATTATGATTTCATTAAATGGACAAAGCACGGGAACATTTCAGTATAAGGTAGAACTTCTTTGAACCATGATATAAAATAAAAAAAGCGAGCACTGGTAGAAGTTCCGCCTCAGTAACTGCATTTTAAAAGCTGCCCGCTTCAATTGTCTTTTATAAAAATAACAACTATAAAACATAGTACATGGTTATTTAATATTTTGGTGATAGGCATACATTTTGGTATGAAATTGTAATAGTGTCTAACAATTCATTAACATTTTATAATTTTGTAAGTATTTTATAATTATATTCACACAAAATTAAAAACATATGGTAGAAATTTAATAAGAAAATGTAAATAATAGAAATTTTGATCAGGTTATCCCAAACTTACTATTTCTGAATCCAGAGTATATCGGCCATAATTATGGTTAAACAGAGCCTGTCAATTCCTTTTTAATACCAAAAACTAATACCACTGGTATTTGTTAATTATCCCAGTAAATTTCTATTCCGAACGAAAACCACTCATAAACGAATGCCAAAATTAGTAAAATCGTATGAAGGTACAGTCAGTAATAAAAATGCTGTGAAATGTGATTTTAAGTTATGTATATTTCAATCAAAATCAGTATTTCATAATCAGTCTTATCAAACATGTTTAAGTGAAGTAGTTTATAATTGCACAAATACCTAAAGAATAAAAATAAAGCATTTCCAACAAATCACTAGGTATCATTCATTTTCGACTTTAAAATGCAGGAAATAAAAACTATCACAAAAAATACTATTAAAATTATAATTAAATACTAAAAGGACAATGGCAGATCTCCATACATCAAAATGTCTGAAATTAAATTGAAGCGCTCAGTAATAAAAAATATATCAAAAACTTCGGCGTAAGTAACAGAGTCTATAAATTATTCTATTTTCACTCGGGAAAGCCGGAAAAACAAGATATCGGTGATTAATGTTTAGTTAAGAATGAACAATGTGGGTACGTTTGAATTATCAAAGGCATTATGTCAGATTGACATCTAAACGCAGAACTATTCTGTACACAGAAGAATAACTAAAGCATGGAATGAACGATATTTTTATGAAAAAATTGAATATAGCTACACTCTTCACTCATATGACGAATTAGAGTTACCAGAAGAAGATGGCACTATGTTTGTCAGTTAGGGCTCAAGACCATTTGAACACAAATTTCGTAACTTTTTAATTTTCTAGTGATTGAGCAAATTCGCTATCGATATCGATCAAAATTTAAATATAGGTTCAAAATCAAACAGACTTGTAAAGTATAGTAAGTATGTACATGATATACATTCCGTAAGTTTGTGTCCACAGCAGTCAGAACGCTAGTTAATGGATAGTATTTATATATCTAATTATTACACAAACTTGCATTTTTAAACTGAATCTATAATTTTTTGTTTCAAATGGGTACTCATGGGCACATAATAATGAAGCGTCACAGCATTTTTTTTTACGTCAAGCTAGTCTCACGTGTTTTGTCACCAGCCGCGCGTGAAAGGTATTTTTCAATAACACTGTTATTTTTCACGTGATCTAAAATTATGAAATCCTCCTTCACGATATTTTCGTTTTGCAAACTATCAAGTAAACGTGAATTCATAGCAATGTTCTTTTTCTTCAGACGTTTAGATCATTGTCTTAAACAATTTATTTTTAATAAATAATAATAATAATAAATAATAATTTATCTTTATCACGTGGAAATCTAAAAAATAACGAGATAAAATACTAAAGATTATATAACGGGTCTGAATCGTGTTAATGAACGAAAAGAAAGATGAAATACCTTTCTATTTTTCCCGACGTTTCGGCATGGGTTACACCAGCCGTGGTCACGGGATATGTGTAAGTGGGAGAGTCATCCCGTTAAATAATCTTTAGTATGTGTGCAAATAGTGGTAGTTTAAAAATAACGAGATAAAATACTGTGGATAGACATATCGATAAGATTTTTTACAACACTTGAAAAGTTGATATAAATATTATACGGCTAAATTCAAAATCATGATAATGAACTGTTATAAAAGAAAAATCACTAAGGTTATATAATTTGATGGCATAATATTGTCTAAATTGAATCTTACACGTCAGTTGACTGTGTTCAATTTGTAAGTACTAGGACTACCTCTATGTAATATATGTATATCCAATCTCTTTGATTCTGTAGCATCTACCTGTCACAGCCAAAGACAAAAGCAGAGCTGCACATTTTAAATCGATTTTATGTGAAATCGATATAACGTTAAAACGATGCTGTGACGTTTTTATTTGATTTAAAAGTTGTTTTGCTACAAAAGAATTAGCTTATTGATATAATGTTGATTAACAATTAATTAACTGCATTTTAATAATTTTATTTTAATATTTTAAACTATATTTTAAACCAAACCAACCCTATAAAGGTCGATCATATCGATTACTTATTTAATAATCGATACGCATCAATGTCAAACGTCTATTCCTGTCACACCATTGTCTATGGCAACTATCAAATAATAAAGTAAGCACCTAGTTCGTAATCAATTGGAATGCTTTTTATTATCATAAAATAATCCGGCTTTATCGAGACAAAGTGAAAATATAAAAAATATTAGAAGAAATAAACAATTTGTTTTGTTCATATGAAGTTTAAGCTCGCCACAACAAACCCAGACCTTATTCTGCCATTGTTCTTTCAATCAACTACTATTATAAAAAGAAATAACTGTTTTACTTTGTTAACAAATATAAAATTTTGGCATGACAGTCATTACAATATAACGTAATTACAAAAAATCAACATTAAATATAAAAAATCTACTTTTGTTAACTTAGTCTTAACTATATTAAAGATATAAAATATCAACCTTTTATATAACAAAAATACGTTTTAACTTGGCACAATTATCTAATTTTTTGGAAGAATAATATATTTGTATTTTACTTATAATTAATTTTCCAGGCAGTGATCGACAGTAATTTTTTGGTCAACCAGTTGATCAGTGACATGTTTGATCCACTGATTATTTATTACAATTGCCCCTGCACATCGTTTTAGGTGTGGTGCCCTTTTCTCTATTTGTGTTGCGACCACTATTTGTAAGGCTGCGTCTTTTTTAGCGCTACTAGAAGCTGATATAAAGAATCATGTTCACATCCGACCTGTCAAACAGCCCATAATGTATAGTAATGATTCTGTTATTAAAAAATAGCTTTTTTTTTATATACGTAAAATATTTATCACGGGCTTTGGTCGGAACGGAATTTGATTAAAAAGATATTAATTATTTTAATTCATCTTAGAATCTTCCAAGCATATCTCTCAACGTCAAAGTAAAGTGTCAAAACTGTCAAATGATGACGTCGGTTATTTACGATTTCATTCTTTGCAGTCCTTCGTTTGCTCTCGCGTCGATGCGTACTGTGCGATTTATTGGTTTTCCTGCTCAAGCAGTCTGGTCAAGTTATTGTAGAACGAGTCGCTTGTAAGAGCCCTGCACGAGCATGCCACCTTTGTTTACAAAAATACTTATATACTTGGTTGTTTGCGTCTTTATATTATGTACACATGGCAATACATAAAGTTAAACCAACTATTTTAATTCGATCTGTCATTGTATAAACTATCCTATTAGTGACAGATCAGTTTATATTGGATTTGTTTAACTTGATATGTAGCCGTTTGTACCTTTAGATAGTTTCTAGTAAAACATAACCTCAAAAAATTGTTTTCATTATATTTTTTTTTCTAATTACCAAATTACGTCATAATAAAACAAGTATCCCTATATATGGTAATAATTAATTTAATGTATCAGACAATAATATACATCATATTATTAAAAAACGTTTGACAGGTCATCGTATGTAAGGACAGTGGGCATTGTTCTTTGCGTTTTTCGGTACAGTAGTATTTAGTTTTAAATGTCAAGATTCTGTGGCATTTGTAGTTCGATAACGTTAACCATGGATACACCAAACGTCTACAAAATCTCTTCTTCCAGCCATTGTGACACCATGTAGTTATTAAATGTAGCACCAGCCTTCAGATATAAATTATCGTGGAAGTAAAGGCAGTAAAGATGAAAGTCTTACATGTCTTCGGGTGATTGAATTTTCTGTTAAATTAAGGTCTTTGACTTTTTTCCATACATTTTTTGAATAGTAAAAATAATACCCTTTAATCACAACTGACGGAAAGACAGTCGAAATGGCCAGTCAAAGCAGCTTGTTCAAAGTCTGTCAAAAATGTTGTGGGACACCATTCAGGAATCCAAACTACAATTTTTTTATAAAATTTAATCCACCGGTATTGCCCAAAGATGTGGAAAACAGATCATTAGCTTCATGAGACATTTCTACGAAAAATAATATATCTTTTAAAAGTTGATTTTTATTTGGACTTTACACATAATTGCCTCATTAATTATTATGTTTTTAATATGAAACAATAAACACTAACTTAATAAATACGACGTTAACTGCGTTTAAATTCACTGCGCACGTGCCACCGCACGGTAATGTACTGAGCAATATAATGTAAAATATCCCACAGAAGCAGTTGATATAGATAAATAATAATTATTTGTGCAAGGGTAACGATTCGTAGAAAAACAGACCTTATTTCATTGTCTTAACATTCATTACGCAAAATAACAAAACGCTTAGGACGCTTAGTTCGCTCAACACTTGACTGTGATTGGTTGGTTTGGATTATTAAACAATAGGAACGAGCTCAACTTTTTGCAGGTAAATAATGGCATGTGATTCTCCATAAGTAAAAATGTGTTTATAAAGATTTAGGATTGAATAACTATCATTATATTAAATTATTAAAAAGCAAAATAAACGTTTTCTGTGACTGTACTAAAACTTATGTTTTGGAATTCGTTGGGAGTAGATTAGGTACTTCATTTAAATATTTGAAATTTGGTATTCGTTTGGAGTAAAAAAAATATTTAAATTCCAAACTAATACCATTGGTATTAGTTTTTGGTATTAGAACGGAATAGATCAGAAAACTCGCTACATAAATCACTGCATCATACATAAAACAAAAAATATTAAATAATTGTTCTTCCAAAAGGTATCAAGTTAAAAGTTAAACACGTAATGGGTTTCAGAAGATACTACCCCAAATAGCATGCAAACTTGTGACAAATTAGATTTTTCTTTGATTCTAAATTGCTGCGTCAAATATGATGAGGCAAATTTGTGACAATATAGCTGCAATATTGTTAAGTTAAATAATTATGAAGTTTCAAGTTTGCGACAATATTGCTCGAATATTGTTATGAAAAAGATGATGTTTCAAGTTTGTGGCAAGCTTGCTGCAACCTCACAGCTACAATGACGCGCGCGCGAGACTCGCGCCACCTATTTGCTTGATCCGTTCGAAAAAGTTCGGTGAACTTCGGCTCGGATTTTGGTTGACACTTGACAGACTGACGTGCATAGTGACCGTTTGCTTGTTGTTAAAATAATTTTCTTCGTCTGCTGAAGCTTCTTACTAGAATACCTAATTACCTAGTTCATAGTAATTAGTAATCTGTGCTCCTTACTTAACAAGGTTCAACTTGCACCCGATCAGTTTGTGCTTGTGAAATAGATTATCCTTTTTGTTTTGGCGGAATTGAGGTAAGTCTCTTTTATATTTTTTCTAGCTTCTAGCTGTATTCACATACAATCTAAAATAAAATGTCTATGTTTAATGTTATTTACAGCCTCACAGGGTTTTAGATGATGTATCTAGTTGGTTAACCTCAAAAATTTACTGTCTTAGTGATATTGCACACATGGGTACTATTTTAGTCAAAAATTAAATTCAATTATTGCCACTCTGTCTTTTCTTCATATTTTATTTAGGCTATATAGCGCTTAGTAAGCCAAAACAAAGAATGATAATGTTATTAATGATTTTCTAACAACTCTGAATGTAGTCATGTCATAGCTTCAGTTTTTAATAATATTTATGTAGGTTTCTAATTTATTTTCTTCAGGAAGGAGTAAACATGTCTCGAAAACCCTTTTTACTAATATGGAAAGGAAGATTAAAAGAATTAAAAGAGAAATGGGTTGGAGTGTAGATAAGGGTGTGTAAGGGGAAATTTTCAAAATCATAATTATGATTGTTTTTTGATTTCATTGCTTAGAATGGCTAAAAACAAAGGCTTTTTGCTCTTGAAAATTTTAATCTCTGATCAAGGGTTCACCGTAAAAATCGTCTTGAAAATGGGCGCGTTACTATAGCGTCCGATACAAAAAAAAAATCGAAATCGATGAATTTGAGTTTTTATTTTATTTTATTGTATAGAACAACAAAATATAAAAGCTTTTTTGTCTTGATGTTTTTTTTCCTCCGACCAAGGGTTCAGCCTTAAATCGTCTTTTTCCTCTTGACATTCCAAGTCCCAATCGCCTTGCACACCCTTATCTACACTCCAACCGCGAAAATGGCTCTCAATCATACAAATATCAATGCTGGTAGCATTCATTCTAACTCTTTTCTATGGATTACCTACTTACCTGTTAAACTAAACTATTGTAATTAATTTATAATTATTATTTTTCTTTTTTCAGAAATCTGCAAAAATATCTATGACGATGTATGAACATCTTAAGGAAATTACTAGTGACTGGCTGAATCAAGCAAAAGTTAGAATAAGAAGCAGGTAAGATTTTGAAATATAGTAAACAATATTTTCTATTATTCTGGGTAGGCATTGGTTTTTTTATTTGAATCACATATCAAATTGCTTCCTATGACTTTCCATGTCCATGCACCATGTGCACATGACTACATAGTTTTAGGTTTTATTGCAAGATTATTACTTTAACATGTTTTTACTCCTTATAATAGCATAGTTCATACGATATTTTTTTATATATTATTTTTGCTCTGGCAACTGTAACGGTCCACACGTCAATAATTTTAGCTCCGTAATTAAAAAAGTTTTAATTTAATTTTAATTGATTATTTAACATATAAGTTAGTATACATTGATAAAATAGTGACAAGAAGTTATTGTTAAAATTGTGTTTGCAAAAAGTATAATAACTACACGGCCAAAGTTCGAGCGAACAGCACGGAGACTTGGTGTCAACGGACGGATTTGAATTTACATCTGCTACGACTTAAACCTGGGGAGTATAATACTTATTAAAACTTATCCAACACTCCACAACACCGAATTACTCGGTCACTCCCGTGTGAGCTACGTCCAACACACATCTGGCTCAGTTCTGTCTCCTTTTGCTTGACTACATGTGGAAGCAAAATCGAGGACTAAACAACAGCCCCAGACAAACACAATCTACAGATACACTTCACAATTACTACACTGTTTATTCTTGTCTGTACTTCATATATTTGTGTACTTTTCTATATTAGCTATTATTGGTTTAAACCTGTAACTTGTATACCTACTTACATTTTATTAATAAGTTGATTAAGTTCATCAGCTGAGATATTTCAATAGAAACCTTGTAAAAGTATTAGATAATTACTCTAAAGTATTCAAATTACCTAAATTGTTCTAAATTTCTTAGTTTCTACAATTAATTAATTTAATATATTTTTTATTCATATACCCCTCTTTTCTTTTGTAACTTTTCTTATTTATTCTGCCTATACAATAATACTCAAACCCCATCACATCTCTTCTCTTCTTTGACTTTGCTCAGCTGTTTTCTTATTTTTTTGGTAATTTGTAATCCTTGGCAATGTCTATCCATATGATGACTCGGAAGGCAACGCCCAAGGAGGCGGAAAATAAATTAAGAATAACTCTACTCGAGTTAAAGAAGTACAAGGATGACAACAGTCAACTATTAAGGGAACGCGTTGACTGTGAAGAAGAAATTAAAATTGTGAATGACCGTATATCTGAGCTGAAGACACAACTCACGGAGCTGCATATAGAACATATGGATGTCTTGGATCAACGGGACAGACTACGAGAAGAAGTTAGGTGTTTCAGCAGCTGCGACGAAATTTATTCCAGACAACTTAGCCGCAATGCGGAGTTAGAAGCAAGTCTCAATGAGGCTTATGGCCGAATTTCAACTCTAGAAGACACAATTGCGGCCTTTAACAGTACTGCTACTCACAACTTATTCTCTGAGCTCCTGGGTGACAAAATTAATGTGCTAAAAGCTCTTAAATTTAACTGTTTCAAAAAATGTCTTAGTAAGAATAAATTTAGAAAATTGTTTAAGTTAAATAAATTAAATAAGAAACTTAGATCTGGTCCTAAGTGGTCTACCAAATTGAGTCAGTATGCACAAGATAACTGTAAATTAAATAAAGAGTGTGAGTCTCTTTTATTAAAGCTTGAGAAAACAAATGAAGAATTAGTTTCTGGTAGGTTGTTATATGAACAATACACAAGTAAGTTGCAAGCACAAATATCAAATCTACAAGCTCAACTCACTAGAACTATAATGGAACACCCGAATGAGACTCATGAATACATCTTAAAATATGAAGAAATTTCAAGAGTTGGTCGAGAAAATTTAAAACAACATATCTCATTATCCAACTCTAATAATTACTGTTCCAGTTGTACAACTAAGTGTGCGACTACACCTGCTGAATCAATAGAAATGAAAGCACATGGATGTCAGTATAATATACAAAACAGACTGCATCCAGTAAAGACTGATAGTAAGAATGTAATAATTTTTTCAGACCAACTGGGAGTGGGTTTAGGAGCTTAATTGATCATTACACTGAGCGACCAGTACAGAACTTTTGTTCACCTGGAGCTCAGTCTTGGACCCTAGTTGATAAGATTAGGAATGGCGACTTGAATGCACAAACTACTGTCATTATATTGTATGGTGACAGCTCATTAGTCTCCAAAAACAGTCTCATAGAATTCACAGACTTAATTATAGATGTTAGCACAAAAATAGGATGTAGCTTTATTATTTGTGCATTGCCTTATTCATATGCTCTCACAGATGACCAAAACAGGCAGATAGGCAAGTTAAATCTATTATTGTACAATAGGACATGTCATAGTGATAGTATTTTATTTTTTGACTCTAATATTTTTATTAGTAATTTCTTTTTAACAAAAGATACTATGTATCTTTCTTATGTACATAGGCGACAACTTGCTAAATTATTAGCATTTAATTTATATACTGACAGGAGTACTACTAGAGTACTTAGGAATTTGGTAGATAATAGTTATACCAATAGTAGTATTGACACATCTATTAGTTTAAACTATTAGATGAGACAACAGATAGGCATTCATGTGTTTTAAACTTAGTTCATCGAAACATACAAGGCCTATCTGGCAAAGAATTAGAAATAGATTTATTTCTAAATAAACATAAGATTGATATCTTATGTATTACGGAACATTGGTTGCGAGGTGACCAATTAATATTTAACAATCAACATTACTCAGTTATAAGTGCATTCGGAAGAAAGAAGGCTATTCGTGGTGGCTCTCTAATATATGTATGTAATAGTTTGAAATGTAAAGAACGTCAGGATATAGCTAAACTTTCTATCGAGCGCACTGCTGAGATTTCTTGTGTTGAGCTTGAAGAACATATTATAGTGTGTGTGTATCGACCACCACAAAGCGACTTTACTCAGTTTGAAAGTATTTTAGAGGATGTCTTAAAACACATAATTTCTAGTAGGAAGTCTATAATCGTATGTGGCGATTTTAATGTCAATTTTTTAGAAAAATCACCAATTTGTACTAGGTTAGTTAGCTTATTTATGTCATTTAATTTAAATGTTTTGTTCTCTGAACCAACCAGAATAACCTCACATTCGTTTACATGCTTAGATAATGTTTTTTGCAATTGTCTTTATTTAAGTAAGGCTGTTTTAACTGACTTGACATCGGATCACTGCGGGCAAAAGGTTGTAATTCCAACTAATACAACCCCTAAAGTACAAGAAATTACATGTAGGCCAATGACCTCTGCTCGCCTCAAACACTTAAGTAATGATGTTGCTGCCAAGATCGCCAGTATTGACTTAACCGTTGATGATCCTGAATTATATAAATGCTTATTTTAAATTGTAAATGATGAGTACAATAAAATTTTTAAACTGAAGACGTTTGCAAGGAGCATTAAAGTAAATTTTTGTGACTGGGCAACAGTAGGTATATAAAAAAGTAGAGCTAGGTTGTATAATCTATATGGTATGAAGAAATACAATTTTAATCCTGAATTTATTAAATATGTTAGAAATTATTCAAAGGTTTTTAAGAGGACATGTGCTTTAGCCAAATCCTTATATTTAAGCAATAAACTCAAAGAATCCAAGAACAAAATTAAAACTACTTGGAGCATTATTAACAATGAGACTGGTCGAGCTAAATTGGTAGATAACAATTATGAATTAAAATTTAATGGTGAAATTATTACTAGGAAAACTGATGTTGCTCAGAAATTTAACAATTTTTTCATACCAGTGAACACAACCAGCTGTCTAGATTCATGTCCAAGCAAAGCAGAAATGTTGGTTAGGGGCAATGTGAATGAGTGTGATGTGCTTTTTAATTTTAAATATATTGACACCAATGACATACTGAAGGTATTCAAGACGCTCAATAATAAAAATTCTGTTGACTTATGGGGCCGTTTCTGTTAAACTTGTGCGACAAATTATTTCTAGCTTAGCTCCATATTTAGCTGCAATATTCAACAGATGCGTAGATACAGGAGTATTTCTTGATCTAATGAAACACAGTAAAGTAATCATACAATTTAATTTAAACGGGTCTTATTCGCGATATATTTAATTAATTTAAGGTATAAATACCTATGTTTTACCGACGTTTCGGCCCTCTTACAACAGCCTTGGTCGCGGCAGGACTGATGTCATCTCAGCGTCGTCCTTGTGAAGCGCGGGTTTCGGCAGCTACCCTCACTTGTTTTTTATTTTTATTTTTATCCGAACTGTCGGTACGTCGACACACAACACTTATGACGTCTACACACTGATGAGCTGTGTTACTGCGGCGGGGTTTACATTTGTTGATTACTGGATTCCAAGTTGTAGACAGTCTGTCCCGACCCGTCTGCCTCCATTTCAAATGTAAACCTAATATTAGGGTGTATGGAGTTTAAGCTATTTGCGAACTGTTCTACATCTTGCTTGTCGCCCTTCATGATACAGAATACATCGTCGACATACCTCTTCCATAGCTTTACAATGATACAAATGTAAAGCTATGGAAGAGGTATGTCAAAGAGTAAGTCAAAGTCAAGGAACATATCGCAGCTGTAAAAAACCGAAAAAATTAACAAGTCTGCCATAGCTGAGCATTTGTTGGAGTCTGGAACAAACCACTGGATCGAATTACATCAACCAAAGGTCTTATCTACCGATCGTCACTATTACTCCAGGATAGTACGTGAAGCGGTTGAAATCAAAAAACATAAAAATTTCAACCGGGAAGATGGAAACAGACTGTCTACAACTTGGAATCCAGTACTCAACAAATGTAAACCCCGCCGCAGTAACACAGCTCATCAGTGTGTAGACGTCATAAGTGTTGTGTGTCGACGTACCGACAGTTCGGATAACAATAAAAATAAAAAACAAGTGAGGGTAGCTGCCGAAACCCGCGCTTCACAAGGACGACGCTGAGATGACATCAGTCCTGCCGCGACCAAGGCTGTTGTAAGAGGGCCGAAACGTCGGTAAAACATAGGTATTTATACCTTAAATTAATTAAATATATCGCGAATAAGACCCGTTTAAATTAAATTGTATGATGTATACAAATCGTGAAAGTTTAAAATCGATTACAGTAAAGTAATACCATTATTCAAAAAGGGATCAAAGAGCGACCCTAGTAATTTTCGGCCAATTTCTATCTTGCCTGTTATTAGTAAAATTTTTAAAAAGATTATTTTGCATCAACTACAGAGCCACTTTCACACAAATAATTTATTTCACAGTGAACAGTATGGCTTTACTCAGGGTCGCTCCACCGTTGATGCCGGTGTAACTTTGTTAAAGCATATTTTTAATGCTTGGGAAAACTCGAAGGATGCCATTGTTGTTTTTTTTTTTTTCTTTTTTGTGACCTATCAAAGGCCTTTGACGGTGTGGAACATAATACACTTTTACTTAAATTGAAACTTTATGGTATTAGAGATACTGCACTCAATCTTGTTGCCAGCTACCTTAGTGATATAATTCAGTATGTAGATGTTAATGGGAGTAGGTCTCTAGTTTAGGTAGGTAGGTAGAAATGGACCGAGAATAGAGCCCTGTGGAACGCCCATTCCTACTTGCCAGTAGGAATGGGCGTTCCACAGGGCTCTATTCTCGGTTCATTTCTTTTTTTAATATATATTAATGATTTGCCGTTCTTTGTACAAAATTTATGTGATATTGTTTTGTTTGCCGACGATACGTCACTAATTTTTAAAGTTGATCGTAATTTAAGTAACTTTGATACCGTCAATAACACTCTTGCACAAGTATTAGATTGGTTTTCGACAAATAATTTGGTACTCAACTCAAGCAAAACCAAATGTGTTAAATTCTCTTTGCCTAATGTCAAAAGTGTTCCTATTAATATAATTTTAAATAAGGAAACAATTCAACTAGTCGAATCAACCGTATTCTTAGGTGTAACTTTAGATTGTAAGCTTCAGTGGGGCGCCCAAATATCCTGTCTCGCAGTAAAACTTAGTTCTGCAGCGTTTGCAGTTAGAAAAGTTAGGGAATTCACAGATATAGATACTGCTAGACTAGTTTACTTTAGTTATTTTCACAGCGTAATGTCTTACGGAATAATGTTATGGGGTACAGCTGCTGATATACAGACTATTTTTGTCATTCAAAAAAGGGCCATACGTGCAATTTATAAGTTAGGTGCTAGAGATTCTTTACGTGATAAATTTAAAGAAGTATATATATTGACAGTTGCATCGCAATACATATATGCTAACTTAATGTACATTAAGAAAAACTTAATTCTATACCGCAAAAATAGTGATTTGCACAAAGTGAACACAAGGAATAAGCATAAACTGGTGGGATCTAACTACCGTCTACATAAAGTTCAGAACTCATTTGCGGGGATTGGTATACGATTTTTCAACAAATTGCCTCTTGAAATAATGAATTTACCCATGCACAAATACAAACGGACAATTAGAAACTTTCTTTTACAAAGGGGTTATTACACTATTAAGGAATTTTTAAATGATAAGACACCGTGGGTATAGGCTTAGGCTTGTTTAACTCACGATTATTTTATTTACATGTTTAGTGGAGGTGCCTCGTGAACACATGATTTTTGCAGGATTTGGATATTTTTAAGATTTGTTGAATGTAGTTTAACATTATTTATCCCTGATCATATCATTGTTCACTTGTCACCTTTGTCCGAACAATGTCATATTGTCCGAAACAAAACTGAGTACAGATCACCTTATTTGTGCAGGTCAGTAAATTCTCTTTTAATTTTCATACAAAACGCAACACATCCCTTCATTTGCCTGCAAATAATGTGTATTACATAGAATGTAGCATTCACTACCGTACTTCCAATATCTATGGTGTATTCTGTTATCTATGACCTGCACAGATAACTTTAACTTAAGAAAACACAATAATGTAAATCTTCGAGTAAAGAAAATATTAGTGCTTCGTGAATACAACAACGTGAAATAAATACACTACAATTTTTAATGATATGACTATTTATTTCTTAATCAGTCAAATTATTAGTAGTAGTAGCTAATTTAAACAAGTTGAAACTTGTAAAGAAAATAAAAAATATTATAATATTTTAAAGAAAAAAATCACACAGACAAAAAGTCAAAATTTAAAATCATTGTCTAAAATGATTTATTAGACCCCAGATTATACTCGCTAGCTTCAGATAACGATGCTTTATTTTGTCTATTAGCTCTGAAACAAATAAAAGAAATTGTTATAGACTAAAAAAAATCAATGCCTACGTAGAATAATGGAAAATATTGTTTATTATATTGCAGAACCTTATGCACCTCCTTCTTATTCTAACTTTTGCTTGAATTAGCCAGTTACTAGTAATTTTCTTAAGATGTTCATACATCATAGATATTTTTGCAGATTTCTGAAAAAAGAAATATTATAATTATAAATTAATCATAACAGTTCAGTTTAACAAGTAAAGAAATTTTTATAAACTCTTAAATAAATTGTTATTAACTCTTATCAAATTCAAATTCAAAATCCTTTATTCATTTGGGTCACAATGTGACGCTTATGAACGTCAAAATAATAAATTTATAAAATAATTACTTATACTCAAATTTAAAACATTATTACTGTATGCTTCTACATTTACATTTACTGCCACGTTCGCAAAGCAATAGGTAGAACCACGAGAAAGAGCGGGCAATAAAACTCACGGTCACTCTTTTTCATCGCCAGGTTTTGCATAATACACAATTTACATTTTGTAAGGTGCTGCAACTGTTACACCTTCTATATCACTTGTATATATTTACTGTACATAATAATACTCAAGCATAATTGTTTTGGTTAGCCTCCTCAGAATAATCATGGTGAAACAGGAGCATCCACTTACATTATATATACCTAATTGTCTAGAATTACCGTAGCCAGGTAGGGATTTTCAGAACAGAGTTGCAGTGGAAGGTGTAATACATCTACCTGACCACGATAGGCAATATATCTAAACACTTTCACTGCGTTGCACAGCAAGTCACAACCAATATTAATAAAATGTTTCAACTCACCTGATATCTTCACTGGTGATATTCTTGAAGTGGACCTATAGGATTAACTCATAATCTTGGCCAAAATAACAAGAGAATCGAATAGATACCAGTCTCCAGTTCAGCGTAGTCCTCCTCGGGCACCAATCAGGAATTCACACACGTGTTTTACAAAGTTCAATGTTCAATATATCACTAAATTACCACAAACTTTGCCGGAAGTCAAAAGTGGCAATTGTTAGTAATTACAAGTTAATTCAATTCGCGTTAATTCAAAAGGCGATCAATGTATATCAATTTATATCAATTATTACAAACGGAGACAGCCTAAAATCGGCGTGTTAATTTTTCAAGGCGGGAACGGAAGTGACAGTTCAGTAAGACCATTGTCAGAAATTTTCAATAGACTAAACAAAATGTTACTCAATCGATCTAATCGATTTGACTTATAATAAAAACTAATTCTATTTCAAACACTAATAATGCAGGCAATCCGCGAAAGTGATCAGAACCATGATGGAAATGATGCAATTAAATATTAAAATCTAATACCAGCCCGCAAGACCGTCATCGACCAGTCATCGCAAGTAACACCCGTTCACGAGTATGACGCATGTGCCAGCCATCATCCCTCTCGCCATATTAGAGGGACAGGGATGACCCGACACACGACGCCACCACAAGAAATGACATTTTAGTGAGCATGACGACAACGGTATACGAACCAGCAGTAAGAAACAATCTATTGGTATACTGACCATGACCGCCAATTACCTCCATTTTCCAGATCGTTATTATTAACATAAGTTAGTGGAACGCGTGAAGGAATGCAAATGTAGAAAGAATTTTGTAAAGGTGACAAGTGAACAATGATATGATCAGGGATAAATAATGTTAAACTACATTCAACAAATCATAAAAATATCCAAATCCTGCAAAAATCATGTGTTCACGAGGCACCTCCACTAAACATGTAAATAAAATAATCGTGAGTTAAACAAGCCTAAGCCTATACCCACGGTCTCTTATCATTTAAAAATTCCTTAATAGTGTAATAACCCCTTTGTAAAAGAAAGTTTCTAATTGTCCGTTTGTATTTGTGCATGGGTAAATTCATTATTTCAAGAGGCAATTTGTTGAAAAATCGTATACCAATCCCCGCAAATGAGTTCTGAACTTTATGTAGACGGTAGTTAGATCCCACCAGTTTATGCTTATTCCTTGTGTTCACTTTGTGCAAATCACTATTTTTGCGGTATAGAATTAAGTTTTTCTTAATGTACATTAAGTTAGCATATATATATTGCGATGCAACTGTCAATATATCTACTTCTTTAAATTTATCACGTAAAGAATCTCTAGCACCTAACTTATAAATTGCACGTATGGCCCTTTTTTGAATGACAAAAATAGTCTGTATATCAGCAGCTGTACCCCATAACATTATTCCGTAAGACATTACGCTGTGAAAATAACTAAAGTAAACTAGTCTAGCAGTATCTATATCTGTGAATTCCCTAACTTTTCTAACTGCAAACGCTGCAGAACTAAGTTTTACTGCGAGACAGGATATTTGGGCGCCCCACTGAAGCTTACAATCTAAAGTTACACCTAAGAATACGGTTGATTCGACTAGTTGAATTGTTTCCTTATTTAAAATTATATTAATAGGAACACTTTTGACATTAGGCAAAGAGAATTTAACACATTTGGTTTTGCTTGAGTTGAGTACCAAATTATTTGTCAAAAACCAATCTAATACTTGTGCAAGAGTGTTATTGACGGTATCAAAGTTACTTAAATTACGATCAACTTTAAAAATTAGTGACGTATCGTCGGCAAACAAAACAATATCACATAAATTTTGTACAAAGAACGGCAAATCATTAATATATATTAAAAAAAGAAATGGACCGAGAATAGAGCCCTGTGGAACGCCCATTCCTACTTGCCAGTAGGAATGGGCGTTCCACAGGGCTCTATTCTCGGTCCATTTCTACCTACCTACCTAAACTAGAGACCTACTCCCATTAACATCTACATACTGAATTATATCACTAAGGTAGCTGGCAACAAGATTGAGTGCAGTATCTCTAATACCATAAAGTTTCAATTTAAGTAAAAGTGTATTATGTTCCACACCGTCAAAGGCCTTTGATAGGTCACAAAAAAGAAAAAAAAAACAACAATGGCATCCTTCGAGTTTTCCCAAGCATTAAAAATATGCTTTAACAAAGTTACACCGGCATCAACGGTGGAGCGACCCTTAGTAAAGCCATACTGTTCACTGTGAAATAAATTATTTGTGTGAAAGTGGCTCTGTAGTTGATGCAAAATAATCTTTTTAAAAATTTTACTAATAGCAGGCAAGATAGAAATTGGCCGAAAATTACTAGGGTCGCTCTTTGATCCCTTTTTGAATAATGGTATTACTTTACTGTAATCGATTTTAAACTTTCGCGATTTGTATACATCATACAATTTAATTTAAACGGGTCTTATTCGCGATATATTTAATTAATTTAAGGTATAAATACCTATGTTTTAATACCGACGTTTCGGCCCTCTTACAACAGCCTTGGTCGCGGTAGGACTGATGTCATCTCAGCGTCGTCCTTGTGAAGCGCGGGTTTCGGCAGCTACCCTCACTTGTTTTTTTATTTTTATTGTTATCTGAACTGTCGGTACGTCGACACACAACACTTATGACGTCTACACACTGATGAGCTGTGTAACAAAACCCTTTGTGTTGTATCCCTCAAATTGTAATTGCCTTACGTGACCCTAATAAGAAAATGTGCAAATAAGATATTTGCCTAATCGGCGGATACTTAAGAAGTCTCTTAATCTAGTGTTAAGTACCTTGCGATTCGGACTTGAATACCAATATGTACGAAACAAGTAGGCTTGAAAATAAAATGGCGTCTTCATGTCTTCTATTTCTTAACTTCTTCACTAGAAATACGATAAAGATTTGTATTTATTACGGGTCATCAAAAATGCTAAAGAACATTGTCATAGCGACGCATGTTTAGCTATGATTTTGTTTCATATACCTACTTAAGTTTGTGAGCCGACAACTGTCAACCAGCATATACATATGTATCTCTATAATAATCACAAATTTTACAGATATTCTGCTATCAACAATTTGATAATGCCCTATTTTTATGAAAGCAAACATGAATAATAATATATATAAACAAACACCAATGACAAGTGTCCAATAATAATATATGTACATAATATTGTGTTATAGTAGTTTACACTGCGCATGGCTATTATAATTTTCCCACCAGACTTTCAAAATTGCGGCCAGTGTATCTTCGCAGTATCAAAATATGCCTTGTCAACAAAATAAATCCAAACAATAAAAGTATTAACAGAAAGTAATAGCTACAGCTTCCATTTAACGTTGAAAAAGTATTCCTTATAACCATTTAGGAGGAAAGAAATGTAAATTGTTGAAAATAAATTAATTCTGGTATTCAATCTATCATTCAGGAGGGGTGAGTTCAGCCACAACTTTTTAATTTGGCCCGCAGTATTACCGGGCACCGGGCTAAACTCCGTATTGCGTAGGCTTGTATATTTACAGAGTTTGTCCGCGGTTTTGTCTGGAAGTTTGTTTGTGAAATTGTTAATGCGTTTTAGAGGATTATCGCGGGCGCGATGCGTAAATAAGCCACCACCGACTCCAGATGATAAAATGTATTTAATACTTCTTTTGGAAGTGTAATTTGTTATATAGGATTAACATCAGACGTTTGTTTATTATAAATACCATATAAGTGTCGTAGTGGAAACTTAATTTTCATATGCACAAAACGGGAAGTAGTTCCTGCCAAACAAATAAAATATTTTCCAAAGCGATAAATAAATTACAGATTTCTAAGGTAACAAACATAAATAAAACCGACTTGATAACCCTCTCCCTTTTTGGTTTCGTTCGAAAATGCCAATAAATAGTTCTACTGAAATGTATATTCATACTATAAGTTGTCAAAGAAATGCCTACAAATCTGATAAAACCTTGAGATATACTAAAACGGCTAGCAATCATTTTAAAGTTTTAGTGTAATCTATAGACTTTAGTGAACTAAGATATTACTGAGACAAAAATCCCTTAGCTATCACTTCATCGCTTAATTACTTTGTATTTATTTTCATAATTACTATTATAAAGTTACTAAGCATGTGAGCTGTGTAGCAGCGATAGCCTAGTGGAGAGACCGACGGACTGCTACGCAGAGCGTCTCGGTACGTTAGTACTATCTATTCTGTGGTCTCGGATTCAAATCCACGGCGCGCAACAATTACATTTCGAAGTTATGTGCTTATTAAATTGTTAATTATCGCTTGCTAAACGGTGAAGAAAAACATTGTCAGGAAACCTGCATGTCCGGGAGTTCTCTATAATGTTCTCGAAAGACATGTGAAGTCTGCCAACCCGCACTTGGCCAGCGTGGTGGACTAGCACGTCTCATAGTGAGAAGAGGCCCGTGCCCAGCAGTAGGACAGTTTATATACAGGGCCGATGATGAGCCTGTGACTGTGGTTGTTAAAAAGGATGAGAGTAAACAAGTAAGTCTAGTAAAACAGATTTATCTATTAAGATCATTCTTTTTTCGTTATTATTATAAGACACATTATTGTACCAAATTTATATAATGAAATTGTTGATTACCTTCAGCGACAATGAAAGAGTGATAAAAAAAATCTTACATAATTACTCTACACTTAGACCGCAGGAATGTATGTTTTATTCTAATGTTATTAAAGTGCTAATTTCGTATATAATTAGTTTTCCAGTCAATCATGACATGCAATTTTCATTCATCGAAATTCGAAACATTTTACAGACAATATAGGAATTTAAACTTTCGTGGTCATTTAAACTTAATTTAAATTGTCTTTCGGGATATATACCACGTACTTTTGTTTGGAGTAATCGTTATTTCGGCACTGTTGCAAGCGCCATGTTCACGGATGTACTGATGGTATTGCGGGTGGATGAATGTTACGAGCAAGTATAGCGGTCTACCCGCTTTCTTACTCGTTTTTTGCGTTCAGTATAATAGGCATCCTATAGTCGGATCCCAGATAACAATATAAACTTGTTTCAGACTTGCAACAAGTTTGATACATCAAAAAAGAAGGTTTCATCCAAAATAATACGACCACAGATTATTAATTAATAAAATAGATCGGATACAGTGCGATAGTGATAACAGTGCTAGTGGTGTTGAACGCAAAAAACGAGTAAGAAAGCGGGTAGACCGCTATACTTGCTCGTAACATTCATCCACCCGCAATACCATCAGTACATCCGTGAACATGGCGCTTGCAACAGTGCCGAAATATCGATTACTCCAAACAAAAGTACGTGGTATATATCCCGAAAGACAATTTAAATTAAGTTTAAATGACCACGAAAGTTTAAATTCCTATATTGTCTGTAAAATGTTTCGAATTTCGATGAATGAAAATTGCATGTCATGATTGACTGGAAAACTAATTATATACGAAATTAGCACTTTAATAAAATTAGAATAAAACATACATTCCTGCGGTCTAAGTGTAGAGTAATTATGTAAGATTTTTTTTATCACTCTTTCATTGTCGCTGAAGGTAATCAACAATTTCATTATATAAATTTGGCACAATAATGTGTCTTATAATAATAACGAAAAAAGAATGATCTTAATAGATAAATCTGTTTTACTAGACTTACTTGTTTACTCTCATCCTTTTTAACAACCACAGTCACAGGCTCATCATCGGCCCTGTATATAAACTGTCCTACTGCTGGGCACGGGCCTCTTCTCACTATGAGACGTGCTAGTCCACCACGCTGGCCAAGTGCGGGTTGGCAGACTTCACATGTCTTTCGAGAACATTATAGAAAACTCCCGGACATGCAGGTTTCCTGACAATGTTTTTCTTCACCGTTTAGCAAGCGATAATTAACAATTTAATAAGCACATAACTTCGAAATGTCATTGTTGCGCGCCGTGGATTTGAATCCGAGATCACAGAATAGATAGTACTAACGTACCGAGACGCTCTGCGTAGCAGTCCGTCGGTCTCTCCACTAGGCTATTGCTGCTGCACAGCTCACATGCTTAGTAACTTTATAATAGTAATTATGAAAATAAATACAAAGTAATTAAGCGATGAAGCGATAGCTAAGGGATTTTTGTCTCAGTAATATCTTAGTTCACTAAAGTCTATAGATTACACTAAAACTTTAAAATGATTGCTAGCCGTTTTAGTATATCTCAAGGTTTTATCAGATTTGTAGGCATTTCTTTGTACAACTTATAGTATGAATATAAATTTCAGTAGAACTATTTATTGGCATTTTCGAACGAAACCAAAAAGGGAGAGGGTTATCATCATCATCATCATATCAGCCAAACGACGTCCACTGCTGGACATAGGCCTCCCCCAAGGTTCTCCACACAGACCGGTCTTGAGCCGCCCGCATCCAACCTCCTCCCGCGATCTTGACAAGATCGTCGGTCCACCTTGCGGGGGGCCTATCTCTGCTGCGTCGTCCGGTACGTGGCCGCCACTCCAGAACCTTTCTGCCCCAACGGCCATCGGTTCTTCGAGCTATGTGCCCTGCCCACTGCCACTTCAGCTTGGCTATCCGGAGAGCTATGTCGGCGACTTTGGTTCTACTGCGGATCTCCTCATTTCTGATTCGATCTCGCAGGGAAACTCCAAGCATAGCTCTCTCCATCGCCCTCTGAGTGACCTTGAGCCTTCTGATAAGGCCCATAGTGAGCGACCACGTCTCTGATCCGTAAGTCATCACTGGCAACACACACTGGTCAAAGACTTTCGTCTTGAGACACTGCGGGATATCGGACGAGAAGATATGTCGTAGCTTCCCGAACGCTGCCCAACCGAGTTGGATTCGACGATTGACCTCCTTCTCGAAGTTGGACCTACCTAATTGGACTACTTGCCCCAGGTAGATATACTTGTCGACAACTTCGAGCGTAGAGTTCCCAACCTGAATAGGAGCAG
Organism: Euclidia mi; assembly: GCA_944739405.2. Classification (NCBI taxonomy): domain Eukaryota; kingdom Metazoa; phylum Arthropoda; class Insecta; order Lepidoptera; family Erebidae; genus Euclidia; species Euclidia mi. Next base: position 27,129,711 of record OX123184.2, read on the forward strand.
GTACAACATGGACGTTCGACATGATTTTCGTCTTGTCCATGTTCATCTTAAGACCTACTTGTTGGGAGACTCTACAGAGGCCATCGAGCATTGTGCCTAGGTCTTCCATGGTCTCAGCCATGACTACGATATCGTCTGCGAATCGAAGGTGAGTGATGTACTCGCCGTTGATGTTGATGCCGAGTCCATTCCAGTCCAGAAGCTTGAAAACATCCTCCAGCGCAGTGGTAAACAGTTTCGGGGATATGACATCCCCCTGTCTCACCCCTCGCTGGAGTTGAAAAGGTTTCGAACTCTGGTCCTGGAGGCGGACTGGCATAGTGGCGTTTTCATACAAACACTTCAGCACTTCGATATATCGGTAGTCAATCCGGCACCGTTGGAGAGACTGTAGCACCGCCCAGGTTTCGATCGAATCGAAGGCTTTCTCATAGTCCACAAACGCCAAGCATAGGGGCTGGTTATATTCCTCGGACTTCTGTATAACCTGCCGCAGCGTATGTATGTGGTCTATGGTACTATAGCCTTTACGGAAACCGGCTTGTTCGGGAGGCTGGAAGTCGTCTAGCTTGCTCTCGAGACGATTCGTGATGACCCTCGAAAACAGCTTGTAGACGTGGCTCAGAAGTGTGATGGGTCTGTAGTTCTTCAAGAGGGTTTATCCCCTCTCTTAAAGAAAAGCACCACCACACCTCTGTGCCACGCCTGTGGCGTTTTACCCTCGAGAATGACGGAATTAAATAGCTTCCGGAGGGCTTCTCTAGCGGGTGCACCGCCGGCCTTCAGAAGCTCACTCGTAATTCCGTCATCACCCGGCGCCTTGTTGTTTTTAAGCTGTTTGAGAGCCACACTAATCTCGTGCATGCTGACGTCCGGGATATCTTCGGTATAGTGTTGGGTCAATCCAGCTCTAGGGTCTGACGCTGGAGTGCTTGCGGGTTGTTGCGTTGTCGTGTATAGCTGTCCATAGAACCTTTCGATCTCCTCCAAGAGCTCAGGCTTGGACGATACGATTCTGCCATCCTCCGTCTTCAGCTTTGTCAGCTGACTCTGCCCAACAGACAGATCCCTTTGGAACACTTTGGATCCCTTATTCCGCTCGATTGCCTCACGAACACATTTTGTGTTGTATTGGCGGAGATCGCGAGTCAGAGACTTAGAGATCTGTCTGTTGAGGTGCCGATATTTCGGCATGTCGTCGGAGGATAGCAGAACCATCTTGCGCCTTTCCTCTAACAGCTCGAGGCTCGGATCCGAGATCTTTTTGGGCTTCTGGCTTTTCTGGGGCTTAAAAAATTTAGCCCCTGTTATATGGAGAGCATCCACGAACCCGTTACTGTACACGTCCACATCTACGCATTCACCCAGGCATTCGAAACGGTTCTTGAGTTCGAGCTGAAAGCTCTCGGGGTTTTGGATATGAACCGGTGCCGGTCGGAGCGTGGACTTTATCAACCTCGACCGTTCGAGGCTTGTACGGATATTCAATGTGCCTCTTACCATTCGGTGATCGCTCCCCACTTTAAGTGAATTGATCACGGAGACATCATTGAATATCTGCCTCTTCGTCGACATGATAAAGTCAATCTCATTTTTGGTTGCACCGTCTGGACTTACCCAGGTCCACTTGCGGCATTCTCGCTTCTTGAAGAAGGAATTCATCATATAGAAACCTTCCTTCTCCATAAAGCTAGCCAGCAAGTGACCCCGGGAATTCCGATGCCCATAACCAAATGGCCCCACTCTCAGCTCATCACCGTCGCGTTTGCCCAGTTTCGCGTTAAAATCTCCCATGACCACGGTGTAATGGGTTTTGTAGCCATGTATAGCCCGAGATATGTCCTCGTACATGGCTTCCACCTCCTCATCGGGGTGCGACGAGGTCGGAACGTATACCTGTATGACCTTCAGCGAATACCGCTTGGATATTCTGAGTATAAGGTACGCTACCCTGCTCGACACACTCCCGATATTTACCACGTTGGTCACGAGAGATTTGTGGACGATGAACCCGACACCACCTTGGGACTGTTGGTCGCCCTCCCGGTAGAAGAGCAAGTTACCGGAATTGAGAACTATCGAGTCCTCCCCCTGTCTTCGGACTTCAGATAGGCCTATGATATCCCATCGCAACTTGCTCAATTCTTCTTCCAGCTCGACAATCTTCTCGTCGGTCCGCAGTGTGCGCGTGTTCAGTGTTGCCAGGGCCAATTGTCGTTGGTGGTGGTAGCCCGATCTCTTCTGGAGATTCTTTGCACCCCTTGCCCCGCCGTTACCATGGCCGCTACCATAACCAGGACTAGCGGGGCTGCCGGGGACTAGGGGCCGGTTTTTAATGGTGTGATTCATAATTGGGGGGGATATGCCATAATCGCCACGCTTGGCAGGCGTATTGGCGATCGCAGTGGCGGAAGTTCTTAGTGCTGGACGCTGCTGCCCATCTAGCATCTCGGGATTTCCTTCCGCCAGGTTCGGATGGTTTGACCGCCATCTTTCGGTTGACTGCTTGCGCTGGGGGAGATATTATGACGAGTATCTACTCGTCAGAGTAACTCCCCCAGTGGGCGATGGGGTCGTCATGTCCCGACGCCTACTCAAGTTATCAAGTCGGTTTTATTTATGTTTGTTACCTTAGAAATCTGTAATTTATTTATCGCTTTGGAAAATATTTTATTTGTTTGGCAGGAACTACTTCCCGTTTTGTGCATATGAAAATTAAGTTTCCACTACGACACTTATATGGTATTTATAATAAACAAACGTCTGATGTTAATCCTATATAACAAATTACACTTCCAAAATAATTATTAAATACATTTTATCATCTGGAGTCGGTGGTGGCTTATTTACGCATCGCGCCTGCGATAATCCTCTAAAACGCATTAACAATTTCACAAACAAACTTCCAGACAAAACCGCGGATAAACTCTGTAAATATACAAGCCTACGCAATACGGAGTTTAGCCCGGTGCCCGGTAATACTGCGGGCCAAATTAAAAAGTTGTGGCTGAACTCACCCCTCCTGAATGATAGATTAAATTATTTTCAACAATTTACATTTCTTTCCTCCTAAATGGTTATAAGGAATACTTTTTCAACGTTAAATGGAAGCTGTAGCTATTACTTTCTGTTAATACTTTTATTGTTTGGATTTATTTTGTTGACAAGGCATATTTTGATACTGCGAAGATACACTGGCCGCAATTTTGAAAGTCTGGTGGGAAAATTATAATAGCCATGCGCAGTGTAAACTACTATAACACAATATTATGTACATATATTATTATTGGACACTTGTCATTGGTGTTTGTTTATATATATTATTATTCATGTTTGCTTTCATAAAAATAGGGCATTATCAAATTTTTGATAGCAGAATATCTGTAAAATTTGTGATTATTATAGAGATACATATGTATATGCTGGTTGACAGTTGTCGGCTCACAAACTTAAGTAGGTATATGAAACAAAATTATAGCTAAACATGCGTCGCTATGACAATGTTCTTTAGCATTTTTGATGACCCGTAATAAATACAAATCTTTAACGTATTTCTAGTGAAGAAGTTAAGAAATAGAAGACATGAAGACGCCATTTTATTTTCAAGCCTACTTGTTTCGTACATATTGGTATTCAAGTCCGAATCGCAAGGTACTTAACACTAGATTAAGAGACTTCTTAAGTATCCGCCGATTAGGCAAATATCTTATTCGCACATTTTCTTATTAGGGTCACGTAAGGCAATTACAATTTGAGGGATACAACACAAAGGGTTTTGTTACTTCTAAGTTCGTTAGAGGACTTAAAGAGAGAGAGTTTTCTACCTGGAAGATTTCGAAAGAAATAAACTTAGTTCCCATCCTTTCTCTACACAAGCGTCGGACAATAAAATTAGGTACATTTCTGTCCAGTGACTAAATAGGTAATACTACAAAATACACCAAAACTTATCGTATATTATCTACTTCTAGAGATCTAGATCAATTTTGGGGAAATATTCAGACCAAGTATGACAGGTTGAAATATAAAGTAAAAGAGACAGTGAGAAGAAAGAAAGAAGAATGTAAGGATAAAGTTGATAGAAAGTTTTCTCAGCATTTTCGGGCCAATATCAAATTATTCTGGCACTTGGTTAGAACAGCCCGAGGCAAAGCAAGAGACTCGACAGTTGGTGTGATAAGGGATGTAAATGGAAATATTATAAGAGAGCATGGGGAAGTTTTGGATCAGTGGAAGGTGTATTTTGAGAATTTGTTTGAACGAGGAGAAAGTGGAACTAGGAATATAGTAGCGAATGAGAAAGATAATTGTGAAAGTAATATATGCATGGAAGAGATACGGTATGCAATTAAAAGTATGAAAACGGGTAAAGCTGCGGGATATGACAGGATATCTGCTGAAATGCTCAAGGTAGGCGAAGGCGTCACCGCAAGCTTGCTGTACCTACTTTTCAATAAATGTTGGCGGTCCGGTCGTGTACCAGGTGACTGGAACAAAGCCGTAATTGTGCCACTGTACAAGGGAAAAGGGTCACAGCAGGAATGCAAAAAATATCGCGGTATAAGCCTCCTGAGTGTTGTTGGCAAATTGTATGCAAAGATTGACTGATTGAAAGAGTGAGTAAGATTTGGGATGTGCAAGCGGGATTTAGAAAGGGAATGGGATGTACGGATCAAGTCTTTTCCTTAAGGTGCATTTCAGAGAAAATCTTAAGTAAACACCAGAAGGTTTTCTGCGCCTTTATTGACCTGGAAAAGCCTTACTATCGAGTGGTGAGGGATGAACTTTGGTCAACACTTTCTGTGTATGGAGTGAGCAGCAATCTGGTACGGGCACTTGAATCCTTATACAGGCATTCAAGTGCCTGTGTCAGAATAAACGGGGCCTACACGGACTGGTTTAACATTGATCGTGGTGTTAGACAGGGATGTGTAGCGTCTCCTTGGCTGTTCAATCTATTCATGGACAGTTGTTTGACCGATCTGAAAGAGTCTGAATATGGATTAAGAATGGGTGAATCTGTGTTTAAGACCCTGTTATACGCTGACGATCAGGATCTTTTTGCGTCGTCAGCGTCTGATTTACAGCAGATGGTCACCGTAATGAATGAGGCGTATAAGAAGAAGGGCATAAAAGTGAATATAAGCAAAACTAAGGTCATGGTCATAGAGAGGGAAGAGAGTATAACTGAATGTAACATAATGATAGGATATGAAAAAGTGGAAAAAGTGAATGAGTTTGTGTATTCAGGGTCTATGTTTACGAGAAATGGCAAATGTGAGGGAGATGTTGAAAGGAGAGTGAAAGCAGGAAATAGTGTGAACGGTGCCTTACAGTCCATCATCAGTAACGAAATTGTCCCAAGTAAGGCTCAGGCTCTGCAGGGAGTTTTGGCGCCAACGCTGATATATGGTAGCAAATCATGGGTATGGCACAAGAAGCATGAAAGTAGAATCAATGCTGTGGAGATGAGAGCTTTGAGGAGTATGTGCGGAGTAAGGCTGATAGATAAAGTGAAAAACAGTGTGATACGACAGAAGTGTGGTCTGAAAGAAGATATAGTGATAAAGATTGAGAAAGGAATGTTGCGATGGTTTGGACATTTGGAACGGATGGATGAAAGAAGAAATACGAAAGAAGTGTATCGTGTAAGAATGAATGGAGATGTCGGTAGGGGAAGCCCAAGACGGACGTACGCCGACCAAATAGGTGACGTACTAAAAAAGGGCCAAATTAAAAGTACCCATAACCGGCGAGCATATATGATGAAGTTAATGAATGTTGAAGAAGCGAAAGTGGTGTGTTTGAACCGGAGCATTTGGCGTTCCATAGTCTCTGCCTACCCCAATGGGAGACAGGCGTGATGATAGATAGATAGATAGATTCAGACCAAAACTACTATCATAGCTGTTCTATATCTAATGCAACTTTTTTCATGTTGTTAAATGACAAAGTCATACAGAAATACGGTTAAATGAAATTAATACAATTTTGTTTATCATGGAGGACGAATTTTCAACCAACAAATATTTTTGTCAACAGTGCTCAGCACTAAGATTGTACTGACACTTGTATTACTACTCTTACAAAAGATTAGGTATTTTAACCTGATAACATTTCATGCAGTGCATCATAAGTCTATTAATGTTAAAAACCTAGTTGGGAATTACTAAGACTTTAAGAAGTCTTCTTAGTCTATGCAGACAACTTTATTTCAATGAATTTGTAATCAGTTTGTAATTCTTGTTCTTCAAACTCTGGATGTATTATTCATTGAACACTAAAGTATATTGTCTTGTTGTTATCGAGCACTTTGTTTAGTTTTCTGAGTGAAGTGACGTGAATTAAATATGGTTTTATTATTTCTCTTGAGCGTCGTAACATTGCGAGATTAAAGATCTGTTGGGGACTTATGTACGACTTCTTTGGTACTTTGATAATAAAAGTTTGTTATGTATGAAAGGGATAAGTGATAAGACGAAGACAAGAATTACAATTTAAAATAATATTATTACTTTGTAAAATACTCATTTGAAAACCCGATGGTGTTCCTGTTATAACAATAATTTTAAGTCAAATATTCATAATGGTTATTGACGGAGTACTTATCTACAAATCAAAACAATATTTGATCCAAGTTTTGTAATATCCTCAGTTAATGTTATTATTTGAATTCACCTTTAAATAACCCCAAAGGACTAATTTAAAACAAACAAAAGCATCCCAGTGAAACAGCCGCTTATAGAAATTCTAATTGGATTGAAATCCGCGTAAAATATTAACAAAAGGCATAATGAATTAATTCCTACACAATGTGTTCTGGTTCGGACGCAATTATGGCCACTCGGAGACGCATAAATATAAAATGTTTCTGTTGAAAACAATGTGCAGCTCATTGCAGGTAGTGCACATGCACACGAGTACTATTTAATTGAAAAGTCAAATATTTTATTCAGTTTTATACGTAGCGAGTCGGAACCAGTGAGCCCGTTATAGCGAAACACTAGTACCATAAGTGGACGCTAGGCTTTTCTATCGAAAGGATTTGGTGTACAACAATTTCAGTATAAAACTTGACACTTATATTATTTGTTGCACACTTGTTATGGAAGCTTAGATATGTTATTTTCACCTTATATTGGTGATCACCAACAAACTAAGGCTTATCTATGTCCAGTTTAATTTGAAGGAACAAGACATCTGAAATTAATATTTTAGACTCTATTCTTTATACAATTTTATAACTGAAAATATTTCTGCAACAAAAATTATAAGGTAAGATCTTTCCGAAATTAAAATTTTTCTTCAATGTTTTAATGACAAAATATTCGCTCGAGGCACGACTCGAATTAAGTCTACGTACGTTTAAAGCTCTTTAACTAAAATTCCTGATAAAGATCGTAATTTTACTTCCCCTATTATAAAAATAAAGATATAAGCTAACGGATAAAATAACAGTTTCACATAATTGAGTCTCTGTAACGTAGCGCTGCAGACTTAAGCGTAAAAACGCGTATAATCACGTAAAATCTCGCAATATACCCATAAAATTGCAATAAACGCGTAATAATCCGTAAAGTTGGTTCTGCTTTTAAAATTGAGCTCTAAAGCTGTGGCATTAAGGGCATTTACTAGTTATATTTATAGTTATATAATAGCTAAAAGTGCTAGTAAATGCTAAAAATTAAGTTGAATTTTTTAAAACTACTTTTCGGATTACGATAAGACAGAAAGTAAATTCGGTTAGACTTTAAAAATGTTTATTTAAAAACCTGTCAAACATAACTTAGATTCTTAGTATTGTTTTTGTCAGTTATGCTTATGTCACCGTATTTCTGTATGACTTTGTCATCTCAGACTAACGATTAGTTACTTTTTGAACACGAAGATGTATCGCTAAATGCTATGTTTTAAATTATTTGATTTTCTCACATTTTTCGCATTTGCATTCGATCCTTTGTGAGTAAATTTTATTTATTCATTTAATAACGTTATTTAAGGTAAAATATTCTTTAACAACTCATAAATGCCTTCCAACTGTCAAACTCTATTAGAACTTACAAACAATTTGGAATCTATTTATTATATGAACATTTCAAAATTAAATTTCAACATCTGTAAGGGTTCAATTTGAAGGCGTTTTCTTTCTTAGAAAACGAACGAAAGCAAAGGACTATTGAAGAACTTAAGTAACTACTGTTATTGAAGTACATTCCATTAACAGGTGAACTAGTGAACAAACTGAATGAACCAATTAATTTGACTCATCATTCGATTGGATCGTTTCATAGTTTCAACGTTCAATCAATCATGGCCGACTGTAATTAACATTTACTTGATTCAATTGATATTGTTAATGAAATAATCAGTTCGCAATCGATCTGATTTCATATTCATTAAATTACTCAAAACCTTTCTGCGATAAATATTTTTGTACAACTTTTTTTTTAAATAATATTCTACCACATTCACACAACACCATCTAGTCCCAAACTAAGCATAGCTTGTACTATGGGTACTAGACAATGGATAAACATACATATATACTTCTTTTTTGTAAATACATACATATTATACATAGAAACAGCCAGACCAAGACAAACATCCATGATCATGCACACAAAGGTTTGACTTGAGCGGGAATCGAACCCGCCACCTTCGGCATATTAGTCGCTTACACTCCCGCTGCGCCAACCGGTCGTCAACTTTGGTTTTCATTGAAATGAATATGGTAAAATTCTTACAGACATCTTTCATTTTTATGAATAAATTTAACAAACATTGGCTTTTTGACGAAATTAACTATTACTAAGTCCCTTGAATCTCTGCAATTACGCAGGGACGTAGCCTCAATGGCTGTCTTTTACCGATTGTATCACGGTGAGTGTTCAGAAGAACTCTTTCAACTCATCCCACCCTCTCCTTTCCTATCCCGAACAACACGTGCTGGGTTAAGGTGCCACCCTTATACGGTAGATCAGATACCGTCACGTACGAAAAGGTTCGGTACGTCTTACCTTTGCCGTACCATAAAAATGTGGAACTCACTGCCAGCTCACGTGTTTCCTTCCTCCCTTGATCCTGGGTCCTTTAAGCGGGGCGTGAAAAAGCATCTCTCAAGGCCGTCAAAGTGAGGGCCATCATGTCACATTGCTTAACCAGCAATTGGGGATGGTGGCCTTCCCAATAGGACTTCACTGTCAGCTTACCATCAGGCAGCGTGAAGTCAATTTGACAGGTTCTTTCTAATAAAAAAAAAAAAAAAAAAAAAAATTCTTAAAGTATGGTTCATACTGTTTGTTTTGTAATACCACCTATAAAGAAGGACAATTTTAAATGCAACCAAAATCATTTCCTCAGCTCACAAAAATACAATATTGCGGTCAACATTTACTTGCCATGATGTTTATTACAACACTTACATTTATGGAATAGTTCGTGTGTCCATTTTCATTTCGTCTCCATTTGTATGTTTTGACAACACGATAGCCTCTTTGTTTGATACTATGCTGAGGGTTATCGGTTAGATCCTCACATAACGAAACTGACGAGATTGATGAAATTGTAATATTTTATTTTAAACATAAGTTGATAGTATCAACTTATAGTCTTAAAATTCAGTTCATAAATGATTCCAATCAAGTGCGATTCTGTAAAAGCACTTTTTAAATGAGAATTTAAAACTGTTATTCGATAAACTTCGATTGCTGGCGAATTTTGATATTTTAAACGATAAAGAAAAAAATTTAAATTTGTATTTTTTGGTATACCGTCAATTCACAACTCTCCCAATCAATATCCTCGCATAAAATGAATGCCTTGTTTTAATAACATATATCTGTAAATTCGTAGAAACGCAATTATATCGTTTGCCAAAGTATATTTACACTCGAACGAGAATGACACGACAATTATAGAAGCCCTGTACTTTGGCGGAAGAAACAACAATTTTTGAAATAACCATTGTAATGGTGCTCTCAATCTCCCCGCATTTCTTATAGTGCTAACGAAGAGGCAGCCTACAACCACGGTAATAATATCTAACAGTATTGTAACTCCATACAAACGCACAAAACTCAAGTTATACCTACGCGCCTCGAGCGCAGTACCCATTATACTGTGCCTATAGTACCCAACAGCCGCGATCGTGCCGCGGTGACGAACGGACGTTGACGGTTTTTGTAGCAGTGTTATTTATTTAAATTATAATTAGAGCGACGAGTTGTAGACTTATATCGTGCTGTTTGAACTCCGTTAGATAAGTTTTAAAGATAAGTTTTTCAAATTCAAGATGTAGGTACCAACTACGTTGCAATGTTTACTCCTTAACTTATGCGTGATAAAGTCAAAATTTGATTAGCTTAATGTATTATTTTATTATGTTTATATTCTTTAAAACATATTGGTATGATTGTAGTAATAATGTATACTAGCAGAACACTTTTATCTGCGTAAGGGACAATGTATTATTTCATTGAAGTCTGTGATTAGTAGTAGGTACCTTAAGAGTAATTTTCAAAATGGAAGCGGATATGAATCAGCTTTGTGTAGGTAACTGCTTAGTCTCCTTGGTGTAACCGAATAGGTCATTTCTTAGGGTGCTTACATACCTCCATGATTCTTATTTGTTTGAATAAAAAAATAAGTAATATTTACAATCACAAAACCAAAAAAAAATCTTCGAGTAGGTAGAAGCAGTTAAAATACTTGAGGCCAGCAGCCCTATCGCTTTATTGCGCCCGGCGCGTCTGTAGGCATATAACGCGGGGAGACGACTGAGTTACATTACTGTTAGATTATATTACCGTGCTACAACAGACCAATTAAGTACGACTACTAACGAATGGGTGTTGATAATCGTCATAAAACAAAAGAGAAAAATTAACACACCTTCACATAATAACATGTAATATTAATATTATTATGAATAATCGCAGTCACTTGTATTCTGCTTGTGTATTATCTTGTGTTAATTTTTTTTCTATGTCGATGTGTACTTCATGTCATTGTATGCTTACTGGAGAACAAAATATACCTAAATCATTCAGATCTACGAAATAAGATCATTCCTGAAAAGACTTTTAAAATATGGTCTAACCCAATCCCACTGAACCCTGAACTCTAATAACAATACTTTATCCTCAATATCACTGACATAAATAGTACGTACCCACGTCTATTTCCCTAACAACATCTCCGCAAAGCCAGCCGTCACTCAAATGCCTAAGGCTTTTTTGTGAGTACCGTCAAAACCATGTTTATGTTCCATATAAATACTTTGAGCTAAATAAATAACATTATCATTCACGTATATTTTCCGCGTTTGTGATCCAGAGCAACCGTATTACTTCAAGTTTATTCACATTTCTAAAGCTTGCTGTAAATACGTTGCAATTCGTCTGAATGGCTTTATTGAATGTTTCCAAGTTGAAGGTTTTTTGTTCAGAAAATTCTCCTTTATAGCTCGAAACGGATTGCGAATCTTTTCAATTTCTCTCAGGGACCTTGAAGGTTTACGTAACTGCGACTGCTTGTCTTCAAATTTAAACTTTATTGCATTCAGTGATGTCTTATTGATTGCTTATTGATTACGATTTTGATGATTAGATTGAACTTTATACTGGCGAGTTACTCTAGTCTAATAAATGAACCCGATTGGAACGTCGATGGCCGTGGGTTAGATTCCCACCCATGATAAGTTTTTGTATGATGAGTACCATCATATTTTGTTCTTTGTCTGTGTGTAGTTTATCCATAATATGTATGTAAGTATTTAAAAATATAAACTTCGATTGAGATCTCTTTTTTTATAACCAACCAATCAAAATTATGAATAAAGACGTTCGCATTGAACTGTAAGTACATATGGTTCTCAATCAATAAGAGAAGAAAGGACAAATGCACGGCAAAAGCCGGCGGCCCGTGCCACCGGCTTTTGCCGGGCGTCGGTGCTGCCGGCATCTGCCGCAGAAAGCCGCCGGGCATCATTCCAGTTGTATAGAACCATAGACCATAGACCACACACAAGTAGCAAGTTTCAACCCGCGCGGCACGCCGGCCTACCAGGGCGGCCATGTCTGCGGCTCCTTCGTGCGGCCAAGCTGGCGGCTTTGTATGCCGCCGGGTGCACGCGGCTTGGCTGGCGGCCGTGCCGGGCCGGCACTGTGTGTAGGAGCTTTTACAAAAACAATATGACTATGTCTTGCATGATATGTATGTACCTCTAATAAGTTTAATGATAAATAAAAAAAACTATTTGAATGTGCAAAGACTTATAATTATAAATGATTTATCTTTATAGTTCCATGCACATTATTATATTGGGTAGTCACGTGACTACAATTATAGGCTATAAATTATGCTGGCTTTATTAATGCCGAACACAATAGATTATATTAATATATAATTATGCTTTAATTTTACGTCACATGCAACTAGGAATCACAGCAATAGGTATTTATTATTAAATGTCAAATCCTTTCAAATGGGAAATAATAAGTTGACATGTTCATGGCATTTATGCTAAACAATTATTGGATTAGTGAAATATTTTCCGCGGCCAAAATCTTATGAATGGATCTCGACATCAATTTTAAATAATAAGAATGTGAAATGTATGTAAAACGAATGGTCATATCAAGATGTAACGGCACGGTTACGGCACGGTTACGGCGCAGCTGCTGTCACGGCGACGTTGATGTAGCGGTTAGCGCGCTAACAGAAGTGGTATTAACAGCAGTTAACTTTTATAATACGGTTATTTTTAATATTACCAAATACGATTTAATCTTCTTTTCTGGAAAAGTGGCGAAAACCTAGTGGTGTACGTAACGGACTGCCGAGACGATGGTCTCCGGTTCGATCCCCAGGTAACCCGAACACACACCTCAGACTTTTGGAAGTTATAATATAGTGTATACATTCGGTCGTCGTGCGTTATTGCGAGTGGACGTGTGTCGATCGCTGCTAGAAATTATAAATTGTATTTTTGTGATTGGCTGTGACAACTTAGCTTTGATTCCTTGTCACTCTCGCGGCGGTTATACCAGGAGTTTACACCCACTGGGTGGTCCTAGAGAGAGATCATCATCATCATCATCAGCCTGCCGTAGTCCACTGCTGGATATAGGCATCTCCAATGGCACGCCACTGAGCCCGATTTTCGGCTCTTCGTGTCCAGCCGCTGCCAGCCACTTTGCGTATATCGTCACTCCACCTAGCCGGAGGGCGTCCTACACTACGTTTGCCAAGGCGCGGTCTCCACTCTAGAACACGGCTACTCCATCGGTTATCAGTTCTACGACAGATGTGACCAGACCACTGCCACTTCAACGTGCTAATTCTCTGAGCTATGTCGATTAGCTTGGTTCTCTGTCGGATCACTTCATTACGAAATAGAGAGAGATACAAATATTTAATCAATATCACTCGAAAAAGATTTTGAAATATGTGACTGTGATTCGAACTTGCGCCACCGGAGGGACGAACTGTTGACCGAAGCGCTTAGCCACTCAGCCACGGTGTAGCCGACAACGACGTTCCAAATAGCGGTGAACTACGAGCGGCTGTCGTCACCCGAGTGCGCTAAAAAAAAGCTAGCAGTGCTACGAGACTTAGCTACGTGCTACAAACGCCACGCCCATAGTGAACGCTACGCAACGGTGACTTTGAGTGCTACGATTCACATCAGCAAAATCTATAGATTACGCCCGGACCTAAACAATACAATAATTGTTTTTGCGCTACTACAGATAATAATTATAACTTCTATTTGTTGATTATCATCTTGTGATCATGGCGGATGACCAGTGTACATCACCTCAAACACCCAACACATCAAATAACTTACTGGGTAATCAAACGCAGACGCAATCGGAACCTGACATCAATTTAGCGATCTAAATGAGCGAAAAGGTTAACACTGGCAAAAATAAACGTCCCCGCCATAACATTAGAGCGGCCACATTGTCGTTTTTCTTGGAGATTTCAGTCTAAGGCTTACCTTCATATATGTTCAGGGTCGCTTCGGAGCGTATGGCCGATCCACTTCCACTTGCGGCGTTCGATCTGTAGTCGATCAAAGTCTCACCGCAGCGTTCCCACACCTCTACACTTGACATTTTTTCGGGCCAGTAAACACCGAGAAACGGCAAATGCAGCGGTTGACAATGACCTGAAGACAACGCTAGATGTCTTTTGTGAGCTTCCACGTCTCGCATCCGTACAGCAACACGGTTCTAACATTGGACGGAATAGCTTGAGCTTTACTATCCTAGTCAATTCCCGCGATTGCCATACAGGACGGAGCCATGCGAAGGTGCTCTCGCTTTAGCGATTCTACAGGTGATGTCCTCTCAGTCCCTCCAGTTTTGGACACTACGCTACCGATATATGGGAATTTGTGTACCCTTTCCCTAGCCTCTGTGCCAATGAGCAAAGAGCTTGTTGCGCCGCACCTCATTTCCTGGGTCGTCCTGGTGTTGATTTTCAGTCGCCTCTCCATTGCTTCTGGTCTTGGGTCGACCAGCTTGGCTTTCATGTCGGTGCGTGTGTGATTCAATAGACATAAGTCATCGGCATATTCCAGCTTTTCTAAGACGTTGGACAGTCAGACAGACCCCACTCTATGCAGCGGCGCTTGCTGTGAGTAGCTTTATGCGTGACGCCATTAAGGATGACAACGTAGAGGAGAGGTGAGAGGAGACAACCTAGGCGCACACACCCGCGAGAAATGGTATGTCCTCCGTAACGTCGTGAGGCACGCTGCAAGAGTACTTCTTGTAGATGGCTTAGTCAGGTTTGTAACCTTCTCGGCGGCGCCCTAATTAGCCTGTCCCAGATACTAGCCCACCTCAGCGTATTGAAGGCTTAGTCGAAATCTACGAAGGTCAAATTTATTTCACTCGGCCATTCTGATGCCTGTTGGAGGATTATGCGCAAGGTATTGATCTGGTCCGTGCACGATCTGTTTGTGTGAAACCCACCTGCTCTTTGCGAAGGAGAGGTTCAATAAAGATCCTCGATAATCTGTCTAGGATGATTTTGCATAGCATCTTAGACGGGATCGAGGGCAAGGTAATGCCTCTTCAATTTCCACATTCACTTAAGTCTCCTTTCTTAGGCACGGTGATGAGAAAATCTTTGTTCCAGTCGTCGGGTAGCTCATCGGCTGAACAGATGTTTCGCAATAGGTGCTTCAGCACATTCGTAGCGGTAAAAACGTCCGCTTTTAGCATTTCCGCCGTAATAACGTCGATTCCTGGAGTTTTACCCTTCTTGAGTGGCTTTCACTACTTCCTCTTCGGTGGGCGAAGAAACCTCAATGTTGAGGCGTTTTGTGTGCAGACTTTCGGATTTGGTCAGAGTGACCGGGTAGTTTGAAACTCGAAAGATTTCATCAAAGTGCTTCTGCCAACGTTGGAGCTAACCCTCCGATGTCACGATTAACTGACCTCTTTTGTCCATTAAGGACTTCTTCTTCTGGGTGCAATTTCCTCTCAATGTATCCGTTGGCTTGCTCATCTCCCTGAGATTACCGGAGTCGACGGCGCGTTGGGCGTAATTCGCAAGACCATACATACGCCCGCGGCGTCGCTGGACGGTAATAAAATAAAATCTAGTGTACTTTACACCAGATATTAGTACTAATAGAAATTTGTAACATGTTTAAGTAAGTTTCGGTTTCGGCCGAAACTAAGAGCAAGGCCGAAAGGTCGGTTTCGGTTTTGGCTGAAAAACCAGTTTTGGTCGGACACTAATTTTAAGTATAAATTGCCTCCGTGGTCCAGTGGATAGTATATGCGACTGCTGATCGGAGGTCCCGGGTTCGATTCCCGGGTTAGGCAAAAGTGTTACTGGGTTTTTCCGAATTCTCAGTAGCAGCACGGAGTCTGGTGATGTGCCCGGTAACGGCAATAGGCCCCTATTACGTGGGACCTAAAAATTCATGGCGAAATGTGGATGTAATATTACACCTCTGCCTACCCCTTCGGGGATACAGGCGTGAATCTATACTATTGCCAATTGCCTTTTTCTGTAAAAAATATTTACTATTGAGCCTAAATAGTTACCATCATGCATTTAACTTATGTGTAACGTTATATAGATAAGTATTCAAAATTAGTGTTTGGTTTTAAACGTTACAGTAAAGGTTAAAAGTAAAGTATTTTCATATACTTTATTTGTTTACAAAAGTATAAAGTATAATGGCCAAAAATAAAGTAGGATACGTTATTATAAAGTATGGTTGACAACCCTAATAGAAAGACCACACACAAGTAGCAAGTTGCAACCCACGGTCGGCCGGCGGCCTGCCCGCGCGGCCATGCCGGCGGCTCATTCGTGCGGCCAGGCCGGCGGCTTTGTGTGTCGCCGGCCGCACGCGGCTCGGCCGGCGTATGCCGGCTATACAAATAAAGTATATGAAAATACTTTACTTCTAACCCTTACTGTGACGTGTAAAACCAAACACTAATTATTATGAATACTTACATATCTCTCTAGCGTTACACATAAGTTAAATGGATGATGCGAACTATTTAGGCTCAAAGAGATCTAAAAGAAATTCACCACTGGTGGTAAATATTTTTTTAAAGAAAAAGGCAATTGGCAATAGTATAGACTCACGCCTGTATCCCCGAAGGGGTAGGCAGTTTGCCGTGTGGTTGACGGCATAGAATACAAGTGTCACCACCCACTATCTTCCCGTGGGTGTCGTAAGAGGCGACTAAGGGATAACACGATGCAAATACCATCTTTGCGTAGAGACGGAAAACTCGACATCAAACCCTATACGACTGCCTCGTTGGTCTCGCGGCATAAATGTGCGCGTGGGATCGGGAGGTCCCGGGTTCGATTCCTGGGTCGGGCAGTGTTATTGGGTTTTTCTGTCACGAAATTCTCAATAGCAGCACGGAGTCTGGAAATGTGCCCGGTACGGCAATTGGCTCGCCCCTTATTACGTGGGACTAAAGTATATCTGGCGAAAAGTGGGTGTAGAAATACACCTCTACCTAGCCCTTCGGGGATTAAAGGCGTGACGTTATGTATGTATGTATGTATGTATGAATTGACGTTCTATTTCTTTCTTCTCGCCACTTTGGATTCATCACTGAACTCTTTAATTCTGAACTTCTGAAGTGGCGAGGACGGAGACGGAGTTATGATTTTAAGTATAAATTGCCTCCGTGGTCCAGTGGATAGTATATGCGACTGCTGATCGGAGGTCCCGGGTTCGATTCCTGGGTTGGGCAAGTGTTACTAGGTTTTTCCGAATTCTCAGTAGCAACACGGAGTCTGGTGATGTGCTCGATGACGGCAATAGGCTCGCCCCTTATTACGTGGGACCTAAAAATTCATGGCGAAATGTGGGTGTAATATTATACCTCTGCCTACCCCTTCGGGGATACAGGCGTGAGTCTATACTATTGCCAATTGCCTTTTTCTGTAAAAAAATATTTACCATCAGTGGTGAATTTCTTTTAGATCTCTTTGAGCCTAAATAGTTCCCATCATCCATTTAACTTATGTGTTACGTTAGAGAGATATGTAAGTATTCATAATAATAAGTGTTTGGTGTTACACGTCACAGTAAGGGTTGGAAGTAAAGTATTTTCATATACTTTATTTTTATAGCCGGCATACGCCGGCCGAGCCGCGTGCGGCCGGCGACACACAAAGCCGCCGGCCTGGCCGAACGAATGAGCCGCCGGCATGGCCGCGCGGGCAGGCCGCTGGCCGACCGCGGGTTGCAACTTGCTACTTGTGTGTGGTCGTTCTATTAGGGTTGTCAACTATACTTTATAATAACGTATCCTACTTTATTTTTGGCAATTATACTTTATACTTTTGTATACAAATAAAGTATATGAAAATACTTTACTTTTAACCTTTACTGTAACGTTTAAAACCAAACATTAATTATGAATACTTATCTATATAACGTTACACATAAGTTAAATGCATGATGGGAACTATTTAGGCTCAAAGAGATCTAAGAGAAATTCACCACTGATGGTAAATATTTTTTACAGAAAAAGGCAATTGGCAATAGTATAGATTCACGCCTGTATCCCCGAAGGGCCTACCCCTTCGGGGATACAGGCGTGAATCTATACTATTGCCAATTGCCTTTTTCTTTAAAAAATATTTACCATCAGTGGTGTAATATTACATCCACATTTCGCCATGATTTTTTAGGTCCCACGTAATAGGGGGCGAGCCTATTGCCGTTACCGGGCACATCACCAGACTCCGTGCTGCTACTGAGAATTCGGAAAAACCCAGTAACACTTTTGCCCAACCCGGGAATCGAACCCGGGACCTCCGATCAGCAGTCGCATATACTATCCACTGGACCACGGAGGCAATTTATACTTAAAATTAGTGTCCGACCAAAACTGGTTTTTCAGCCGAAACCGAAACCGAACTTTCGGCCTTGCTCTTAGTTTCGGCTGAAACCGAAACCGAAACTTACTTAAACATGTTACAAATTTCTATTAGTACTAATATCTGGTGTAAAGTACACTAGATTTTATTTTATTACCGTCCAGCAACGCCGCGGGCGTATGTATGGTCTTGCGAATTACGCCCAACGCGCCGTCGACTCCGGTAATCTCAGGGAGATGAGCAAGCCAACGGATACATTGAGAGGAAATTGCACCCAGAAGAAGAAGTCCTCAATGGACAAATGAGGTCAGTTAATCGTGACATTGGAGGGTTAGCTCCAACGTTGGCAGGAGCACTTTGATGAAATCTTTCGAGTTTCAAACTACCCGGTCACTCTGACCAAATCCGAAAGTCTGCACACAAAACGCCTCAACATTGAGGTTTCTTCGCCCACCGAAGAGGAAGTAGTGAAAGCCACTCAAGAAGGGTAAAACTCCAGGAATCGACGTTATTACGGCGGAAATGCTAAAAGCGGACGTTTTTACCGCTACGAATGTGCTGAAGCACCTATTGCGAAACATCTGTTCAGCCGATGAGCTACCCGACGACTGGAACAAAGATTTTCTCATCACCGTGCCTAAGAAAGGAGACCTAAGTGAATATGGAAATTGGAGAGGCATTACCTTGCCCTCGATCCCGTCTAAGATGCTATGCAAAATCATCCTAGACAGATTATCGAGGGTCTTTATTGAACCTCTCCTTCGCAAAGAGCAGGCGGGTTTCACACAAACAGAGCGTGCACAGACCAGATCAATACCTTGCGCATAATTCTCTAACAGGCATCAGAATGGCCGAGTGAAATAAATTTGACCTTCGTAGATTTGTGTCGTCGTAGATCGGGTCATACGCGTGACGAGTGTACAAAGAAAGACAGAAGTGCCAGTGCTTACGAGTCTATCATGTGTTATGGGTGCGGCACTATCGGTGTTATCAGAGAAAATTGTGCTAAATGTTCTAATCCGTCTATGTCTATCTTTGAGGAATCATTTTTGATGTGTGACATAAAGCCTAGTGTCAATAATTGTAATACTTGTCACACTAGAAAAATGTTTGTAAATGTCCTTCAGTTAATAATGTTTATCGATGCCTTACGGCCAAAAGAGGCTAACCGCCACTTAACAAACTTTACAGTAGAGTAGTTTAAAGTTCAAAATAAGTGAAAAAATCATATATTTTTTTCTGTACGTTCCAAAAGATACAAAATTTTACAATATAGTTTTTGATTAGGTCTCTATGAAATGACATTGTAAATTAAAACAAATGACACTCCTAACACTATTTACTGTCACTTACCCTCAAATGGTCCTAATTATACCAACAGGAAAAAACGTCGTAAATGAAAACAACCCAATTGATGAGTTCCAAACCAAATGATTTAACTGCACAATTTATTTTATTTATGTTGAAGAAAAAGAGCATACCTGTGCTTTTTCTGTTCATCAAGTGGAGCCAATATGACATAACCGGCTATTGGTTAATGGCAGAAGAACAAGGAAATTGTTATAAGTTAACTAGAGGACGCCAGCAGCTACGCCTGCATTTTTTTTTAATTTACCCGTTTTGGCCGATCCCGTAGGAATTTCGGGAAATTCCTTCTTAGTGCACCCCTACGGTCCCCAAGGAACATACATGCCAAATTTCAGCTTCCTGCGCCCAATAGTTTCGGCTGTAGCGTGTCTGTCAGTCAGTCAGTAACGCAAGGATTTTATATATTAAGATTATCTATAAAAATACTATAAGCTCTTTTATACAACGCGAAAGCACATTGTGATTAATTCTTATAAAATTATACATACATACTTACATACATACATTACACTTTTATAAGTTTTTAATCTGGCTAACCAACTAAGGTATGAATTAAAAAAAAGAGGAATTGTGCTCAATCAGTTTTTATTTTAGAAAATTAAACAAAGCAATTGTTACTCATTGTAAGATAGTCTTGCATTATACATTCATGGTGACATTCTAGGTATGACAAAAAACATAAACTTAAAATTTCGTACCTAAGGACCACTTTTAGGTATGACGGTAGGCGTTTGGTCCTCGTCGTCCGCATGTCCGCGTCTACAGTTGCCGTAAATCGCTTCGCGACGTCCGTGGCCGGGGGAGCCCTCCACAGCAAAGAAACTACACAAAACAACCGTTTCCGATGAAGACATGCGTCAGGCGGAAGGTGGGGACACCGTGGCGGCCTTCAGCCGCTCCAAAAAGAGGGTTCTTAGTATCGCTTTTGCCGTGTATCCATTCATTCGCACTCACCCATCCATTCACTCAATCGATAAAACAATGATGATGACACATATTAAATCAGTCTCGGTGACAAATCTTGAGGTAGAATAACAATTTGCAAAAGAGGGACCTACTAACTCTAATATATGTGCAAAACAAACGTGCAGTTTTTATTCTCTCACTCTCATAGTCCTATAGGCAATTCGACACAACAGAGTCATATCAGTCGCAGGATTAACTCTTGACTGTTTTTGAGAATTCATCAAAAAATCCAATAATTCCTTGCTGGCCCAACCTGGGATTTGAACCCTTGATTATGATCCTAAGCCAGGCCAGCCAACAAAAACTCTGTAGGTACTTATTTAACCATTCAGTATTGTCTGAACAAGATAGCAAAAGAATGACTTCTTACCTATAAAACTTAAAATAACTAATTAGAATACACATTTATAGATGAATATAAAAGTCTATAAAAATAATCTTACCGTTTTATTTCCTTCGAAAAACTTCGCGCCAAACGGACTCGCAAGCACGGAGGTGCTTATGCCCGCGGTGAATGTTCGCTGTGTGTGCAACGCTAACGACATTTTATTCGAACAAAAGAGTGAGATAACCGACGTTGTTTGTCATGCTTCTGTAAGCTAACCGCCAAACCTTTGATTTACCTTGTTATCTAACCACCATACCAGATTTTTTTTGGGAGGGAAAAAAAGGGTAAGCGACAATGTAAGGCGACATTCGTTTGGATGAATTATCCTAAGCGCCTTTGATGATTGATTTGGTAACTAGGGAAAATAAAAATAAACGCCAAATAAAGTCACGGAAATGAGACCTAAATGTAATAAATGACACATATTTTATCCAAAGGAACTGCCCTAATATCCTAACTGAAAGTTTGGTACACAAAGATTCTAGTAAAATTTGACTAATGTATTTTTTACAAAAAAGTATTTACAGCCCAAACTACTTAACGTACAGAAAAAATATTAAAGCCAAAATTGCTTATCTTACAGTTTTGAAATATTATTTTTATCCAACCAGCATAATACAAAATACACCAAAAATAACTATCGTTTATGACGAAAAACTTAGTGTTAGAACCTCAATTCCTTTACCGCCTAAGCGACAATTACCTACCTTACCTTACCATACCTTTTATATTCATCTATAATTGTGTATTCTAATTAGTTATTTTAAGTTTTATAGGTAAGAAGTCATTATTTTGCTATCTTGTTCAGACAATACTGAATGGTTAAATAAGTACCTACAGAGTTTTTGTTGGCTGGCCTGGCTTAGGATCATGATCAAGGGTTCGAAGCCCAGGTTGGGCCAGCAAGGAATTACTGGATTTTTTGATGAATTCTCAAAAACAGTCAAGAGTTAATCCTGCGACTGGTATGACTCTGTTGTGTCGAATTGCCTATAGGACTATCAGAGTGAGAGAATAAAAACTGCACGTTTGTTTTGCACATATATTAGAGTTAGTAGGTCCCTCTTTTGCAAATTGTTATTCTGCCTCAATATTTGTCACCGAGACTGATTTAATATGTGTCATCATCATTGTTTTATCGATTGAGTGAATGGATGGGTGAGTGCGAATGAATGGAAACACGGCAAAAGCGATAGTAAGAACCCTCTTTTTGGAGCGGCTGAAGGCCGCCACGGTGTCCCCACCTTCCGCCTGACGCATGTCTTCATCGGAAACGGTTGTTTTGTGTAGTTTCTTTGCTGTGGAGGGCTCCCCCGGCCACGGACGTCGCGAAGCGATTTACGGCAACTGTAGACGCGGACATGCGGACGACGAGGACCAAACGCCTACCGTCATACCTAAAAGTGGTCCTTAGGTACGAAATTTTAAGTTTATGTTTTTTGTCATACCTAAAATGTCACCATGAATGTATAATGCAATACTAACTTACAATGAGTAACAATTGCTTTGTTTAATTTTCTAAAATAAAGACTGATTGAGCACAATTCCTCTTTTTTTTAATTCATACCTTAGTCGGTTAGCCAGTTTAAAAACTTATAAAAGTGTAATGTATGTATGTAAGTATGTGTGTATAGTTTTATAAGAATTAATCATAATGTGCTTTCGCGTTGTATAAAAGAGCTTATAGTATTTTTTATAGATAATTAACTTATAACAATTTCCTTGTTCTTCTGCCATTAACCAATAGCCGGTTATGTTATATTGGCTCCACTTGATGAACAGAATAAGCACAGGTATGCTCTTTTTCTTCAACATAAATAAAATAAATGGTGCAGTTAAATCATTTGGGTTGGAACTCATTAATTGGGTTGTTTTCATTTACCATTTGAGGGTAAGCGACAGTAAATAGTGTTAGGAGTGTGATTTGTTTTAATTTACAATGTCATTTCGTAGAGACCTAATCAAAAACTATATTATTAAATTTTGTATCTTTTGGAACGTACAGAAAAAATTATATGATTTTTTCACTTATTTTGAACTTTAAACTACTCTCCTGTAAAGTTTGTTAAGTGGCGGCTAGCCTCTTTTGGCCGTAAGGCATCGATAAACATTATTAACTGAAGGACATTTATAAACATTTTGTCTAGTGTGACAAGTATTACAATTATTGACACTAGGCTTTATTTCACACATCAAATATGATTCCTCAGAGATAGACATAGACGGATTAGAACATTTAGCACAATTTTCTCTGATAACACCGATAGTGCCGCACCCTTAACACTTGATAGACTCGTAAGCACTGGCACTTCTGCCTTTCTTTGTACACTCGTCACGCGTATGACCCGATCTACGACAATAAACACAGAAAAGTCTTTTACCTTTGTCCATATTGTTTACCGTACATGTTGAGCGCGAAGCACCACACGATGTACTCTACGAGAGCGGAGCACTAACCGATGCACTCGGCGTAGGTTTGCTCGCCGGCGTACTTGGCGTGTTGGCGATGGTGGCGCGCGCTTACGGTGGCGCGGGCCTTGGCTGCAGCAGCGGCGGTGTCGTTTGGGGTGCATGCGCGCTCGTGGCGCGGACACGCGCGTCGTTGGCCGCCTGGGTGACCTAGGACAGGGACTCTTCAATACTGCGGGCCTTCTCAATCAACATATCGAGATTTTCGACGGATTCTCATGTCACACTTTTCCTGATACGTCTGTGAAGTAGCCCGTATATAATATCAACTTCCATAGCGTTGATAACTTTATATGGAAGTATCGCGATTAACGCGCGAAGGCGGCCGATGTAAACTTCCGTATGTTCATGTTCGGCTTGTTCGGCGGCAAAAATCTCGCGAAATATTTTTTGCGGCGGGCGTGGCGCACTGAACATGGCGCGAAGCTTCTGGAGCGCGTCATCCCATGACGTCACTGATGCTTTGATGCCACGGTACCACACTGCTGTCTCCTCTACTAGGAGCATTGGCTAGCCGCGAAGAGCATGATCGTCACTGATCGACATACATTCTTTGTATATTTGAATGGCGTCGACGAACGCTTCCAGGGCCTCTGAGTTGCAGCTTTCTCCACTGAAGCGGGCCGTACATCGTGCGAAATTTCCTTGTTTTACTGTCGTTGCCACCGATGGAGACGGTGACGCTGAGACGTTGACAGCAGACGCGCCCAGCAGGCTCTGAACCAATTGTCGGTACGATTCCGCTTGAGCCTTGGCAAACGCGTTGGAAAACGACGTGAGCTGCACCTCCGATAGCGACGCGGGAGTCGGCGACGCCGTGCCACTCATGGCGTACAGTTCGTGACGCTTCGGTTTTCGTAGGTACTTAAGCGAGCCGCGTTGGAGCGCCAGTTTGTAGGGCGATTGATTTGGCAAGACGGATTTGCATTAATATATATTTTCATATAAGGGTACAATATCACCACGACAACATTTACACATAAAACACCAACTGGGACGGTAGTACAGTACAACAAGTAGGTAGTAACAAATCAAAATGTGGCCGTTTCGTCAAAGAGCCGATTAAATAATTAGTTATATGGTTTGTTGCTATCCCTCGGCTACGATTATAAATAAATAAAAGGACACATTTAAACTTATTAAGTTATGACATTTGAAGCAACACCCACGTCCTCTCGATAACAATGAAGACCTTTCCGGAAAGTATTAACCTTAAAGCTGTTGCCTTGTTGAGCTTAGTATTGTTTTAAATTTCTTTGTACATTGTGTTGATATTGCAAATTAAAAGATTTTCAGGGGTGAAAATACATAACTGAATACAAATACATGAAAAAAAATTTACGAAACATGAAAAAAATCGTAGTGATAAATTTAAAAAAATCTGCTTAGTGTATAGACCGCCGCCGCCGCTCAGCTGATCGCTGCGAGCTCGCATCACAGGTACCTAACACACACAAGCACACGTGCCTACCGTGCAGTCTTATTCTGTACCAATATTTAATGAAAACCGGGACTTATTTTAGGTGAATAAGTATGCTGTCTATATTGTATTATTAAAATATTTTGCAAATGCAGATCAACATATTGTATATATAATATAATAAATAATTTATTTCAGCCCAGAGATCTATAGTGTTAGTAGTTCCTTAGCCTATTGTTAGTACACAAATTTAAAATCACACACTTAACCTAATTAGGCACATTGATATCTGGGCGCACATGTCTACTGGCCCAGAATTTTATAAACGGCCCATCTATTTTGTCCGCCAGCGTCGCTAGGATGTCGTTCAAACAGCCCCGGAAACGGTGCAGCATCGACGCGCATCGCTTGCGCATGACTGCATAAAAGTCGTCAATTCTCGCATCTGCAAACATGCGCGATGCGCTAAAAAACCGAGGCAGCCCCAATAACATCCTAAGCGCGTTATTATACTGAATGCGCAGAGCGCTGTAAACCCCCTGCGTATACCTCACCCACAGGCTGCACGAGTAAAAAGACTGACAGTAAGACCGAAAGAGAGTTACTTTCACCTCCCTTGTACACCGTGCAAACCTACGGGCAAGCATATTACAACGAGCTGCCAACGCTCTGCGCTCCCTGTCAATATGGTGATCATCTGTGAGTGTTTCGGTGACCTCATGACCTTGGTATTTAAATTGTGAGACCAGCTGTAAGGTTGTTCCCATTAACTTAATAGGTGGAATATTATAGGATGTTTTATTGTGAGCTTTAAAAACTATAACTTCTATATAGATATAACAAATACATATAAATATAACAAATACATTCTATATATAAATATAACAAATACATAAAAAATAAACAAGCGCACCATCATAGGTACAAAGAGGTAACAGCATAGAATAAATGGGTAGCAGCATTGCTCACTCCATAGAACATCAAACAGAAATTGATTATAGACAAAGACGTAAAAAAAACATGATTATGCTGTCCTTTTTATATATAGTATTACAAATCTAATATATCTAACAGGAAAATACATCAAGCGTGACAGAACACTAGAGTTAAGGATGGTTTCGTAGTTTATTTAACTTTGTTCATCTCTTTCCCCTGACAATAAACTGAACAGCGCCCAATAAAGTAGAAATACATTTATGAACAATCCGAGAATCTCCGAATTAACTGAGACACTATTATGTACAGTAGAACGAGGGTCAAGCTCTTTGATCAAGAGCCTATAAGGAATACTTCAAACAGCTGGCCCTAAGGACCTCGGCTGTTTTGTCTATATTATTTCTCATTAATAGGCTAAATTTTATCAAAGTATTGAATGTTGGTTTCATTTTATACAACAAAAGAATTCTTTACCAATACTCAATGATAAACAAAGCTCAAAAGAGTCAATCATTTTAATACGATCTTGAGAGCTTTTCGTATTTCATTCCTATATAATATTTTACAATTATTATGTCCTGTCAATATGTCCTTTTTTTATTCAACAAATTCTCCTCATTTTAGACGATAGATAAAAAAATCAAATAAGAGTCCTAATATCAGCCCTGTAAATAAATTGTCTCACTGCTGGTCACGGCCACTCTATATACGCATGAGATTATAATCATTATGTAAAATATTTTCCATGTGCACCTTTGCACCTGAAGTCCCTAAAAACACAACATAAGTAGGGTAAAAAGTATAATGATCGGCACTCTAAACAAATTTCTGTGAATAACTGGAGAATTCTCGTAAAATACAAAGTTGATAGTGTTATTATTTTGCTTTTTCGGATAAAATGCGTATTAAAGATTTCAAGTCTCAAAGAAAATACTACTTTAATTTAAATAATAAGCATTTATTTAATCCCTGTATTGAATTCAAATTACTTTTGTCCAAAGTTACAATCATTGGCACTTAAGTAAATTTATTGACATATGAATAAAATATAATCATTGGCATTTGACAGTTTTGAAAAGTGAGACATTATTTTATACATAGTTTTGGATATTTAGTCCGTGTTGTGCCTGTGACGTATTTTTAATTCAAAGTGACACTACCGGATTGCATTCCACGAGCAGCGTTAGAGGAGATTAAAAAAATAAACAAAGCAAACAGTATCGTTGCGAAAAGACGGAAAACTCGTCATTGATCCTAGGCCAAACCGTTCAATCAGCGTGGCATAGTAGGCCGAATTCTCCTATTGAATTATAATGATGTATGATTTCCGTTCGACTGAGGATTAGTTTGTCCACCAGTATCTTTTTCTCTTTTCTTGCTTTTTTGATCTTCTGTGGAAGAAAATCTTTGTTTCTTTTCGTTCTGTTTGACCTTTTTTCTTGCTTATAAATTTTTTGTACACAACGTACACGTTGTATACAAAAAATGTGTACGGACTGCTACTTGCCCATTTACTTAGTGGATTACAATCCACTAAGTAAAGGGGCAAGCAGCAGTCCGTCGGTCTCTCCACTAAGCAACAGCGATAGCTTAGTAGAGAGACTGACGGACTGCTACGCAGAGGGTCTCGGGTTTGAACCCACGGCGCGCACCAATGACTTTTCGAAGTTATGTGCGTATTAAATTGTTAATTATAACTTACTTAACGATGAAGGAAGACATCATGAGGAATCGAGGTCCATACTGTTCCTGCAGTAATTTTTATGTCCTTCGTCCACCGGATTTGTAGGCTTCCTCTAGGTCTCTTTTCCTTCTAAGGGCTCTATTCCAAACTCCATACTCCACGAACTATGAGACCCATCCACTGCCACTTCAGACTTGCTATTTGTTTTAGTGCCAGGTGTTGATTTTGTGGTCTCTCAGCAGAATACCCACGACGTTTCTTTCTGCTTTCCTGACTTTAATTTTGTTTGCTCTCTTTTGTGAGCACGCAGGTTTCTGCTCCGTGGTAAGCTCTAGTAAAATACAAAGGTCGAGCAACCAGGCTTTCTATTCAGCAGTAATAATAATTTTGAAAGCAGACTTCAATTTTGTATGTGCGACTGTGCGTATTGAATGGTCACTCTCCCTTGCCCCGTAGCTCGGAGAGCACACGTTACACCGTGGATTCCGGCTGCATGTAAATCTTTAACAGTCATTAGTCAGAACCCTGAATAAACTGACACTAGTTTAAGCCATGGAATATTGCTATCCGACCACAGTCACTTGGTGGAAAAGCTAATATTCTGTCAAATCTGCCTAGACCGGTTAGCGGATCGCGCGCTACAAAGCGACAGTCTTTGAGGCAATTGGGTATATTGGCAATTGGGGCTAGGTCGATGATAAATCATTAGCAGGTAATTTATACTTATTGACACTACCCACAGGATATATAGTATATGTTATTGGCAGTGCCAGGAATTGATTTTTTATCACAGCTGGCAAGTATAATGATTGGCATAATGTGCCGCTGATTACAATATCAAACAAAATAAATTATAGTCATTTATATTTTGGTTACAACGCTAAAATAATGCTAAATGTGCCTAAATTAAATAACTCGATAGAAATAGACAAAAAAAATATATAAAAATTACCCCACAATCACTTTTTTGATCGTAAATCTTGCTACCAACTCTAAACTTTTTGTTAACATTTTAAAGATTTGTTCACACGCAAATTTATAAAAGCTTTTACAGTAAGATTATTGGGCTTTGGACACATAAAATAGGTGATGGAAGTAAAAACCTTGAGTATTTTCCTTATGATTGTATAACTCTATCACACGAAAATGAAAATATCCTAATAACCAGAAAAAGGCTGTGAAGTGCCAATCGTTGAGGGGGTGCCAACAATAGTATGGTCTACCCTACAATGTTAAGGATCAAAATTTAATTGCAATAATTTTATAATCATCATAATTATTTTGCAAATCAATTTATACTTATACTCGTATCCTAAATACACATTTGCCAATACTGAACAATAAAAAAACCGAATCATCTATGAAATTCTATGCTAATTTTTTTATTTATTTTAGCGTTGTTGGCCGAGACCTATTGTCAGTCGTTGTAGCCATCGCCACATGCTTTTGTGAAATATTTTTGGATCTTTAAAATAAAAGCTTATCGTCATTGACTTACTTGACTTGACTTAAGGTCCTATGTCCCCTAGGTGGGGCAAAGGGCATCCACAGTGCTCCACCATTCCGTTCTGTCTTGAGCTTCTCGTTTTATTTCGCTCCAGGTCTTGCCTATGTTTTGCGCTTCTGCGATGATTGAACGCCGCCTGGTCTGTTTAGGGCGGCCACGTTTTCGCTTTCCTCGGGGGAAAAATTAACGTCATGGCATACATAATATCCGAAAATCTGTCGGATATTACCCAGACTTAATAGTTAGAAGGCCATCTGATAGTGAGTAATAATGCTAGTATTAAACTGTTTGCCGATAAAAAGTAATGTTAAAAAGAGGCAAAGGTCACTATTTTTTAGCCTCTGCAGTTTTTGCCCACTGATTGACCTCAACGGTAATTTTTTTTTGTGTTCGTCTATATAATATCGCAGAACATCTCAAACTTTTATAATATATTCCAGAAATCAATATGATTCTTCTCCTAAGTACTGGTGGTGGCTAGTAACTGACAATTTTGTTTTCTGAGAAATAAGAATTTACTAACAAAATTGATATTTTTCGTAAATTTTCTATAAGGTAATAATATTATTCATAATAATATAGAAACTATTCTATATTTCTCTTACATTTTATTGCGCTTACTTGGCTTCATATACAATGTACAGATACGACACCACTGACAATATTTATACTGTACACAACGTAGCACTTTGAACTTCAAAGGGCTTTTTGAATATAAAATTTGAACGAATCGTGAATCTTTTATTCATACATTATCCGTTACTCATCATTTACGATGAAAATGTGATTTCATTTTAATTGAATTTCCTTTCCACAATTTATTGATTGAACCACATTCACACTATAGCTCGGTTTTGTATGCGAGTCGGTTTTTGTTAAGAATATTTTTATCGAAATCCGCAAATAAAAATATAAAGCGATAAAACTAGGAAGTTTATATTACATTTTACAGGTTATTTTAATGAATTGTCTTTTCACTTTTTTTTTTCTTTTTCGGGGAGATGGGCCTCGTTAGCCTTGGTTGGCAACCTGTCTAGGAGAAGGAAAACTCCGAAATTAAACCAAACGTTCGGGGAGATGGGCCTCGTTAGCCTTGGTTGGCAACTTGTCTAGGAGAAGGAAAACTCCGAAATTAAACCAAACGTTCGGGGAGATGGGCCTCGTTAGCCTTGGTTGGCAACCTGTCTAGGAGAAGGAAAACTCCGAAATTAAACCAACTTTCAGGGAGCATACCCGACACAAAACCCCGATCTAAGGTGTAAACCGACCCGTGCCGAGAGATTCGTGGCCAGAGGGTAAGCTGGTCGCAAACGGAGGGTGCCTGTGTTGGTGGTCACAGGGCACACGTGATATTCCGCCTTACCCCCGTAAAGGGCTCTATGGGGATGGACATTTAAAAACCCTAAATCTCGTGGGAACGCAATGGGAACAATTAATAATATTTCCTCACACGGCGGCGACGCGGTTCGCAACCCATCACGTCTCGTTTCCCGCGAGGGCGAAAAGCGGCCTACGGAGAGCAGGTTTGCTACATTGAATGTTGGAGGAGGAATGAACGGCAAATTGGATGAAGTATGTCAGATGATGGATGATAGAAAGATTGATGTTCTTTGTGTGAATGAAACAAAAAGAAAAGGGTGTGAAACCACCAAGCATGGCGCATATACGGCGTATTGGTCTGGGGTAGATAGTACCACCAGAGCCTGTAAGGGAGTTGGTGTAATACTGTCTGCGCGAATGAATGAGTGTGTAAAAGAGTTTGAATGTGTAAATGCTAGGCTACTGTGGATGAGAATGAAAGTAGGACTTACTCGTCTCTTTATTGTGGGGGTGTACGCCCCGGTCAATATAGTTACGGGTATGTCACAACATGAGCAAGACGAAAGGCAGAAGTTTTGGGAGAGTTTAAGAGAGATTTTGAGGAACTGCAAGGATAATGAAAGATTGATCTTGTTAGGGGATTTCAATGGATGGGTGGGAGTAAAGCGAGATGGATTTGAAAGGGTGTTAGGTGCATTTGGTGATGAGAGTGTGAACGAAAATGGAAAAGTACTGCTTGAGATTTGTTTGGAGTGGAGCCTTTGTGTGAAAAACACCATGTTTGATCATAAAAGGATACATATGTATACGCGAGAGGCGAAAAATGTTAGAAGAAGTATGATTGATTTTGTGATAGTAGATGAACGATTGAGAAAGAATGTGTTGGATACAAGAGCATATCGAGGGATCGGCATCCACACAGACCACTTCTTGGTGTTGAGCCGGATAAGTGGGCTCTTTAAAGGATGGCGACACCGAGAGCGTAATGAAAATAGGGTCTTGGAAAGAATTAAGGTAGAAAATCTACATGAGAAAGATGTGAAAGATGAGTATAAACGAAGATTGATAGCAAAATTTGAGAGGTTCGATTGCATAAATGATATGGAAGAATTATGGCAGGCCTTTAAAGAAGAGGTAGTATGTGTAGCGTCTGAAGTATGTGGTGTGATCAAGAGAAGGAAAATACGAAAGGTTAAGAATACATGGTGGGACAAGGATGTACAATCAGCTGTGTCAGAGAAGAAGAAAGCTTGGTCAGATTGGTTGGCTGCCAGAGCAAATGAAAGAATGGGAAAAGCAACGAGTGTAGACATAGATGAAGCAAGAAAGGAGTTTGATAGGTCAAAAAGAATAGTGAAAGAAATGGTTAAAAGGAAAAAAGAGGAAAAGAAAGATGAGTTTGATAGCAGATTATCTAACGATTTCCAGAGAAACATTAAGTTTTTCTGGAAATCCGTTCGTGCAGTTCGAGGAAGAACTCAATCCTCAGAACACACATCCATCAGAGACGAGAATGGAAAGATAGTAAATGATGAATCTTGCGTGCTGAAGAGATGGAAAGAGTATTTTGAAAGTTTATTTGAAAGGTCGGCGATAGAGACACCGATAGCTGAAATGAATGGTAACGATAGCAATGATGAAAGCGTTATTGGCGTGGATGAGGTCGTGAAGGCACTGGGAAGAGTGCAAGTAGGTAAGGCTGCAGGATATACACGTTAATAGCGTCGCAGTATGATAACTTGATTACCTTTGAAATAGTAACTATTAATAAATATAATAATTAACACTGCGGCAGGACACAGTGCAAGGTGGAAAACACATACAACTTATCTCGAACAATGATATTCAAGCTGCAAGCTTATAAATATACCTTTCCGCTCACTGATTATATAGTAAGCAGTGTTTACTACATTAAAACATAGCAGATTTCGTTTTACACAATTTTTGTTAGATCTTTCGCTGTTTTGACTATAATAACATGAGATGTATCTGTTTTCCTTGCGTGGATCTTGGAGAGTTTTATCCAAATATAACGAAAATTTGCCTCGTGAGCTGCTTTCTTCACTTTTGAGAGGAGATTCTTATTATGCGCGGTTAGATGGTCGTTGACGTAGATTCTATGGTTGCCGGGTAGTCCAATCAATCCTGTTGTGAGTGGACAGGTTTTTGTTGCGTGTCTAGCGGCCGCGACAAAGTCTTCCTTTACGTAACGATTGCAGAAAGATATAATAATGAACTTAATACGATTCTTTTCTCGCGCTGGCACTCTAGTTATGAAGTTGATTAGTGATTTAGCTACAGAATATTGTACTTTAGATGCAAGAGAAAACAAAGTATTGAAAAGATTCTCATTGATCACTTGTGGTATGCCTTTAATCTCCACGTTATTCATCCTAGACTACTGCTCGTTAGACTGTGACCCTTCTTCTAGCTTGTCGACCCGGGATTGTATAGTTTCGAATTGTGTTTGAGCTTTCCGACGACTAATAGACGCTGTTCTACTTCTTGAAACTTGGCATTGAACTCGCGGAGTTCCTTGTTTGTGTCATTCAGTGAAGTTTTGACGCTAGCAAGCTCCGTTCGTAGTGCCACGATTTCGTCTTTTAATAATTCCAACGGTATCAGCTTGTCGGATAGGGCTTTTATTTCTCTCAGGATCTGTGAATGCGTCTCCAATCTGGGTGAAGAGGGTAGTTGACTAGTAGTACAATGTTTGCATTTTCCACAGCGCCACGTATATTTCCGCTCTCCTAGTCTGCGATAGCCATTCTCTGTTATTCCAGCACAGTGATAGGTGCAAGTCCTGGTTACATATGGAGCAATGAGCATCATCGGTTAACCGGTCGGCACACACAGTACAATTAATTTCTTCCATGATTTATGATGACCTCCTATTTTTGTAGTAGAGATTCGATCGCTTATGTGAATGAACTCGTACGGGCTAAATATAATGTCAATAAATCAAATTTAATTCAGGAACAACGCTCATAGAATGTTTTGACTTGCCGTTCGATAAAAATCAGCTAAGTAAAGCAATGTTGGCAGAGGCCACCTCTTGGAAAGGTGACCGCTTTCTGTTGCGTTTCGAATAATTGGCAATGATAAAAGAATATTGCCGGGCAACTTTATATTAGACTAGACTACTTACTTACACAAGAAAAAAGAAATCTGAAACAGTCTAATTGGCAATTGAGATAAAATATACAAATATTCAGACCATGGTAATAACTAACAAGACAGTTTCAGAGTATTTTAACTAATAATTGATAGTAATTAATGTTTTAGAAAAACCTTTACGTAGTATTGACTCCCCGTAATTACTGTCAAATTCCTTTTTATAAGTCGTGAACAAAAGCTTAACGTGCTCTCCGAGTTGTGGAGCAAACGATAATAGACAATTTAATTCGCACATAAGTTCAAAAAGTCAGTGGATGCCTTGGATTCGAACCCGTTACCTTCTGCATAGCAGTCTCTTGGTATCTCCACTCATCTATTGCGCTTACTATCAACATAACTAATCATTTTAATATATTCATATATTGCCAGCTTCACTAGAAAACCAGTGTTATTGATATTTTATCATTAAAATAATTTCACAGCTTACATTTTTAAACATGTAGTAAAAATTGACACGATACTCGTATCTGTTGAAATGTTCAAGATAGGCAAAGGCGTCACTGCAAGCCTGATGTAGCCATACCTACTGTTTAATAAATGTTGGCGGTCCGGTCGCGTACTAGGTGGCTGGCACAAAGCCGTAATTGTGCCAATGTATAAGGGTAAAGGGTCTCAGCAGGTATGCAAAAATGATCACGGTATAAGAATCCTAAGTCTTAGTGTCCTATCGGCAAATTGTATTCAAAGATACTGAATGAAAGAATGTGTCTAAAAATGATAGTAAAATTTGGGACGAGCAAGCGGGATTCAGAAAGGAAATGGGATGTACGAATCAAGTCTCTTCCTTAAGGGGCATTTTAGAGAAAATCTTAATGAAACACCAGAGGGTTATCTGCGCCTTTATTTACTTGGAAAAGGTTTACGGTCGATTGGTGAGGGATGAACTTTGCATCAACATTCTTTGAGTATGGAGTGAGCAGCAGTCTGATACGGGCACTTACATTACATACTTATATAGCAATTCAAGTGCCTGTGTCTGAATAAACGGATCCTACACGGTTTAACATTGATCGTAGTGTTAGACAGCAATATGTAACATTTCCATAACTGTTCAATCTGTTCATGGATAGTTGTCTGAGTAATGACTTGAAAGAATCTGAATATGGATAAAGAATGGGTGAAGTATTTAAGAGCCTGCTATACGCTGACGATCAGGTTCTTTTTGCGAAGTCAGCGTCGTATTTGCAGCAGA
Organism: Euclidia mi; assembly: GCA_944739405.2. Lineage (NCBI taxonomy): Eukaryota > Metazoa > Arthropoda > Insecta > Lepidoptera > Erebidae > Euclidia > Euclidia mi. The sequence continues at coordinate 27,164,525 of OX123184.2, forward strand.
TGGTCACCATGATGAATAAGATGCATAAGAAGAAAGGTATAAAGCTATATGGTAACAAAACCAAAGTGATGTTCTTAGAGAGGGAAGATAGTGTAACTGAATGTAAAATAATGATAGGAGGTGAAAAAGTGGAACAAGTGAATGAGTTTGTGTATTTATGGTATTTATTAACAAGATATGGAAAATGTGAAGGAGATGTTAAAAGGAGAGTGAAAGCAGGATATAGTGTGAATGGCGCCTTATAGTCTATAAAAGAAGGCTGGCCTAGCTAAACTGCAGGTAGTTTTGGCGCCACAACTGATGTTTGGTAGCGAATCATGGCTGTGGCAGAGGAAGCATCAAAGAAGAATCAATGCTGTGGAAATGAGAGCATTGAGAAGTATGTGCGGTTACTCCGTCTGAAAGATAATGTGAGAATTAGTGTGATACGAGAGAATTGTGGTCTAAAAAAGATGTAGTGACAAAGATTGCAGTATATCGAAAGTGAATGTTGCGATGGTTTGGACATTTGGAACAGATGGAGGACGCTAAAGAGCAATATAGTCATTTAAAAACTAAATATCCACCCGTGCGAAGCCGGGATGGCCTGCTAGTTATAGACACATAAATAATTTTAATTTACTTCAATCAAGTTAGAACTTCGATATAAAAAATATAATAACATGACTTCTAAATAAATCTAAAAACATGTAGTATATAATATAACATACAATACCTAAAGATAGTAAACAAGTAATTTTTTATACGTATAGTATAGTTTGAAAGGCAAGGTGATACTTTAGTGACGCATAAAATAGACATTATTAGGAGTTAGAAGGTGTAATGTGGTTTACAGTGCATCGTTCAGCATTCTGAACTAAGGCCTCTTAGAGGCACGCAGACTACCAACTGTATTTCGATTGTGTTGGTACCTATGCTAGTGTATATAATGGAGAAGAACACTTTTCCAAGAGCAGATCAACGGATGTATCATCATCATCAGCCTTTATCAGTCCACTGCTGGACTAGGCCTCTCCTTTGAAAGGAGGAATTGGCCTACTATACCACGCTGGCCAAACGGGTTGGTATAGGGTTTGTATCAAGTTTTCCTTCTCTTACAGTGCTGTTTTCTGCATAATATGCTCCCTCTGTCAGCTCTTACGACACCCATGGGATGATATGGGGTGGTGACAATCCGTATTCTTAATTCGTCACCACACGGATGTATAGTTCCATTTATATCGTTACTACGTTACTAGAGGATGCCCGCAGCTACGCGCACACATATTCTTTTAATTGAATCGGCTCTTCCCAATATCTTGGGATTTTATGGAAATCACTTCTTAGTGACCATCCCAAAGGAACATAATAAAGGTATTCTAAATTTCTGGCGCCCAATAGTTTTGGCTGCGCATTGTCTGTCAGTCAGTTTATAATGCAAGATTTTTATATAATTGTACAGATATTTTGCGCACATAATTTCGTTCTTATGAAACATGCAATCCACTGTCGGCCGGTATAAAGTTTTCTGTCTGCGGGGATCCTAAGACGATTAATATGCAGTAAGCACGTCGATACTGGGTCTTCATTCGACGGTGCCAGAGACGAAACTAATGGCGGTTAAATTGTGGTAAAATAACATAGAATGCATGAACAAGTAGTGTCCGTGTTGACGGATTAAGTGTACAAGGTGTCACTAAGCCATTGAATTTTGTTGAATGTTGTAAGAGGCGACTAACTATGGAATTTAATATTCGATGTATAGATAGATCTGTAGATTTTAGATTCGTTTTTGACATAAGCGCCATACAAAATATGTCAAACACGAATCTAAAATCTCAAAATCCATGTATGGATCGAATATTGAAAATGGCCGTAAGAAAAATACAGGAAGAAAATAATATATCTGTAAGGAGACGACAAACTTGAAGTTTTCTTTCTGTCAACAACTTTATACCAGTCCATTTAGTCATTTTTATGTATACAATGAAAATGAATTATCGTCGATGAATTATCGTGTATCAAAGAGTTGGAAACATGTGCCATTTACACACACAATATATTATTATGTATTACGTAACGTTCATGAGTGAGGATACAATCGTGAACACGGCTAGGGTGAAACATACCCATACTGTAACATTAGGGCAAATAGCTGTCTTTTTGCCCTATCTGAAAATATAGAAACAATACTGTTATTGTTTCTATATTTTCAGATAATAAAGCTATTGAGATCTTTTACCCATTCTTGACCACTGTGCCAATTTGGGAACACTTATTAAAAGAGCGTAGATAAAAAAAGTTTTGACAGTAGTTAAAATTGTGTTATTTTGTTGTGCAGTCGAAGGTGTGTTTATTAGGTAAAAACGTTACATTTCTATAATACCTGTATTTTAAATATCGGCTTGAGCTGTGTATTTAAAAAAAACGTGCTAAATAGTATTTTTGACATAATGAAACCAAATAATTAAAGAATGCTTAATAGCTTAATCTGAAGTAACTGAAGCAAGTAGGTACTTGAATTTAACAGAAGGTTTAGTAAAGTGTAAAGGACAATGGCAGATCTCCATACATCGAAATGTCTGAAATTAAATTGAAGCGCACAGTAATAAAAATATTTCAAAAAATTCGGCGTAAGTAACAGAGTCTATAAATGATTCTATTTTCACTCGGGAAACCCGGAAAAACAAGATATCGATGTTTTAGTTTTTAGTTAAGAATGAACAATGTAGGTACATTTGAATGATCAAATGAAATTATGTCAGATTGACATCAAAACATGGAAGTATTCTGTAGCATCTAACTGTCACAGCCAAAGACAAAAGCAGAGCTGCACATTTTAAATCGATTTTATGTGAAATCGATACAACATTAAAACGATGCTGTGACGTTTTTATTTGATTTAAAAGTTGTTTTGCTTCAAAAATTATTAGCTTATTGATATAATGTTAATTAAAGATTTAATAACTGCATTATAATAATTATATTTTAATAATCGATACGGATCAATAGCACTCACGTCTATTCCTGTCACACCATTGTCTATGGCAACAATCAAATAATAAAGTAGGTACCTAGTTCGTAATCAATTGGAATGCTTTTTATCATCATAAAATACTCCAGCTTTAACGAGACAAAGTAAAAATATTAAAAATCGTAGAACAAAAAAACAATTTGTTTTGTTCATATGAAGTTTAAGGTCGCCACAACAAACCCAGACCGAATTCTGCCATTGTCCTTTAAACAAAACTTAATAAAATGAACACGACAAAAATTCCGTGTAAAATACAAGCTAAATATTACGATACTCAACCCTCGTCAAAATGTTAGCGTACCTAAAATTTTGTTAGGCAGTGATTTGGTTTAGGCCCAGAATTGTAACAATAATATGATTGTACTTCTCTGAAGGATTACAAAGTTTTGATTATACCCGCAGTTTTTAGCCCATGGTTTTATCACTTACTTCAGTTAATATATTTAGAACTAGCTGTGCTATGCGGGTTCAACTGTCAATTCTTCACACTTAGCGTGTTTATTTTTTTATCACGTGAGGGTGTAATAATGAAGAATCTGGCACACGCTATAGATGGTACGCCATAAAACGGAACCTACTAATAAAATTTAATGTTTCTTGCCTTAGTACTCAAAGGAAATCGGTACATTTTTACTGATTTAATTGTAACTGGATAAAGCACCGTGGCAGATAGACGTCTGAGCCTGCTGTAAGGTGAGAACGCCATGACACCAAAGAATTTCTATCTCATGTTCTACGCCCTTGCTTTGTGTACGAAACCGTAAATGTAGAATCTTTTAGTAACTAATATTTTCACGTTCAAAATTCGTTCAAAGACGTTCATAAGCGTCACATTCTGAAATAAGTGAATAAAGGACTTTGACTTAAATAAAATTATGAAAAAAGTATTAACGTATCAAGTTACAAATATAAATTAATTGAAAACCCTGTAACTAAGTACATTTCAAATTATAGCTAGGTCATAAAAAATCAGGTACCAGCTATAAATTGGCTTAGCTTTTCTCTAAGAATATTGTGAGTGCTGGAGCATATTAATTTCCCGTTGCAGTGAACGGTGTCTGATTTCGTTCAAACCCGCCTCGACGACTTTGGCTGAAGATAAGATTTGGTACGCAATAATTATGAGATGATAGCGGTCTAGGACAATGCAAATTATTTTGAAATCCTTTGTATAAATAATTATTTTGCTTAAATGTAAGCGCATTCCAATCGCCGCTTATTGTCCGGTACTGGACATTTGTGACGTCATTAATTAATTTTGGTATTTAAATCACGGTGTCTGCTTTGTAGTAATAACATTGTGCTGATTGATCTTTGTACAATCAAAATCTTTGTCAAAGAATTTAACACCGTAGCTATGCAATCACTTTAGATCGTTATACATTATTATTTCGCAACAGATTACCTCATCATATTATGTCAACATCACAGAAGTCCACTGCTGAACAAAACCTCTCAAAACTCCAAGCTCCCTCAAAACTCAACCTAGACCTACCTCCGCTGGGTTGCCCAGAGCATGGCTGCTAATCGAGAACAGATTACGTAATTGTAAGAAAACGTACATTATAAAATCATAGATATTAATATTAAAAAAAATACTCAGGAATATGAAGAACGCTAAAAGCTTTTGAAATGAACTGAAATAAAAGTAAAATCAATTTAGTGTCAGTACGCGGCGCGGGCGCTTCGCTCTAAATTGATTACGCCGACTGTTTGTCCGGTAATGGACCTCCGCGACGTCACTCATTCGTCTTTGTCTCTCAATCACGCTGTTTGTTTTGTTACAAACATGGATAGTGTTGATTTTCTTCTGTCGTACTAGAATCGTGTTCGTTTGGTGAAACAAGTTTATTTGCAATTGTATAGAGAATAGTTGTGGAAATATGTAGACTGAGAAAGTGGTTCAGATATTCTTTATGTGAATACAGTATTTTTAGTTTAGAAAATATCAGTTCATTATATTTAGGTCTTAAGCGTCATAAAATTTACGGATGGTCATTGTTTAATTATTCTAAAGTAATAAGGACTGAGTGGATCAGTAGCTAGAGGTCTTGTATCGGCTTGAAATATTTATAACATAAAATATAGAAATTAAGATAACGTCATTCAGTGACCTTTTATCGCGAAATATTTCTCGACAACTTCTACCGTAAGAAAATCCAAGCGCAAGTGATTATGTTATATATTACATACACTTTATTTGAATGGATAATAATTATAAATAAGCATTTTTTTACTGAAACACCAGTCTAATAACTTGTCTATTTCGTTTACATTAAAAGAAAATATTATGGTACAACTCACATTTAACCAAACGAAAAACCTACAAACTTGACAAGCAATTTGCCATCTTAGAATAATGGTTGAAGTAAAACTCCTTCCCAAATTTCCAGTATCACTTCATTTTGCATCTAACTAGTGAAAAAACTAAGCATCTCACCCCTGACGACCAATAAGCCTTTTCCCGTTACCATTCCTATCACCCAGCTAAAACCAACACTATCAACTTGGGTGTTAAAAAAACCAACCTTATTCCAAAGAGACTAAATTGAAAATTGACTGCGCGGAACTGCAAATAGAAATTGGTCATGCTGACCGCACCCACAAACTTATACTTAAAGCTCTCAACGTCTTTAACCCTATTGTAATAGAGGCTATGTTTAATGATTTCGGTTGATTTTAAATTTAGAAGTATTTGGCATTGAGCCAGGGCGTATTGACGCTCTGGCTCAATACCAAAGACAGCGTGATGCCTGTAGTGACGGTCCGCGGCCGTTAGGTCGTGTTTACACGGTTGTTCCGTGGTTTAATATGCTCTTGAAATCGGCTAAGTGGCTTAAGCCCACTTGGAGTCAGGTTAACTGGTGTAAGGCTACCAATACGAAACTGCGGCTGTTCAGTTTGCGGGCGGCTTAACGACCACTTCTAAAACACGGAGCTAATCTACTTTAAATAAGTAGTGTGCTTTTAGAAACATTACACTTTGAGAAGTTGAAGCGGCGTTTGTGTTGGACGTTAATTACTAAGTACTAGATCCGTTTTTATTGGTTATTTGTATAAACTTTGCTTATTGGTACCAGCATGTATTATAACGATTAGTAATAAGCATGTCGCTTTATATCAAATGTAACACTATACCAACACATGCCTTAAGATACATAGGCAGGTATGACAGTGGCAGTTCAGATTCGATTTGCAGGACATAACAAGCAGGATGTAACAGAAAATCAAACAATGCTGTGTGATTTTCTGTTGCGTAGTTCTGTTGTCAATAGTGCTACAAGGTAGCTTTGTACATAGTAGCTATGTATGTATAAGCAACTAGGTTCACGTTTAGATTAAACTTTCAGAAAAAGATATAATTAACAATTTCAAAACATTATTCTGCGACTAAGTTTTATTTTGCATTCCAAAATAATTTAGTAACATTTTGTTCAACAGGAACAACATCAAAAATGCCTACTTATTAAACCAAGTGTAGCCGTTTAAATGTACGCGTATTGAAATTGGGTAGCGGACCGAAACTATGCAATGGCGCTCTCATTGTGCTGCCACTCGTAAACGTGGTTTACTGCCCACCCCCTGTACCTTCGCGCTTTCTAATAGCCTGTATTACTTAGTTGGTGACACACTGGGGAGCATAAAAATTTAAATAGAAATACAAGGGGAAACCTGGATAATTATTTTTGGTTACTGTAAATTGAATATTGTTATTGCTTGTATGTGTACCTTGATTATTTCAGCAAATCTAGCTTAATAAAAAATCACAATTTTCTTGCATTACGTCGAGACACGACTTTAATCTTGTATATATCGCCGTCCCCAGCGAATAATATCGTAATCAACTATTGCGATAGAAGTGCTTTTATCGGGAATTATTGTTCTAGATGTGCGATTACACCTTGTGAATTTTTTTCACGTGATTCGTACTATTACTTTTCGAGTTTGACAGTTTATGTATTAGACAGTTCGAGTTTGTAAAGAATTTACGTGTACTATTCTACTATAAATAAAAACTATTTGTTGGGACGAATATCAGAATATCATCATAATGAATCAATACTGACTCCTTAAAGTTATCCTTTTTCCACTAAACTGTAATTACAAATTTATTCGGGTACAATTAATATAACATATTTCAGTAAAGTATATTACCATATTATTCGCGTAAAAATACCATTCTTATTTCACAGAAAACTCATTCACGATATGTCTTTTAAAAACGTTAGAACTGTTATGATAAAAACTGTTTACTCCACGATAAAAATAAAACATAGCAATCTATTTCGCAATATTATCCCGATCGCCGATGTCAATGCGTATTGACACGTTACGGTGTATCGTCGAATTGTTTTAGCAAGTACTATACATCACGCTCATTCATTATCTTCAGAGTCTTCGGAATATGTACCAAGTCCTTACCGTGAAACCAGATCTGATACACCAAGCACAACCTTTAGTATTGGAGGAGATCCCTTTTTTATAGATAAAATGATCCAGTCAAGCAATATGCGTAGTCCGTCAACAATTTGTAACTTATCTTTGGTTTTCGATAATGTAGATTTTATAGCATCTCCATCTGCCATTTATAAGGTTTTAAATAAACGGGAGATTCTAAAACAGCATAAAAGCGGAACTAAGACTAATTTCAAAGTTCAGAACTGCTTTCTTGGGTCAAAATGCCCAGAAGAGCATTCTAAGAATTCTTGTACTACTTATCAAGCCGAAAATTTTACAGAAAATATGAGATTAACACCAGGCAAAACTGACATTACTTTGAAACCGAATGAATCAAGCATGTATGCATCAGTAATGAGATTATAAATGATTTAGGTATCCAATTGGGCAAATAGCAATAATGATGAGGATAATCTAAACAACCTGAACACTCCTCAAGAAATAGTATAAGAACGTGTTAGTGAAACAGTTCAGCCTCTCTAGTTATCTCCATCTATTTTAAATAATCAAAATAATAATATAACGATATCAGAATCCGATACGACTGAACAAAATAAACCCTGAAGGTTCTGAGGCTTCAGTAAATCAGAATGGCAGTAGAAAACGAAAGTGTGATAAACATGAATGAAAATATTAAAAACAAGATATTGAACAACTCTGGCAAAGCTTATGAAGGATGTCGTTCTAAGAAAGTCTACACAGCGAAGGCGGTTGGCCCGGTATGCTCATGTAAGAATTGATGCGGCGTAAAGTTTACTTCTCAGCTAAGGGAACGTTTTTTAACGCTTTCTATAAGCTTCAAAGTCAGGAAGTACAATGGCAATATATAACAATACGTATTAAATCTAAGCCTATAAAAAGACTTACTCTGAAGCGACAATATTTATCTGAACAACTCAATATTTAAAAAAAAATATAGATTGTACCAATCCTGGTTTAAAAATCTAAATTATTTACCAGAAAACTTAGGCACTAAGCGGCAGTATGAAACAATTTTTAATACCGAATTTAACTTGTCTTTTTTAAACCTGAAAAGGATTTATGTGCAATTTGTTCCTTATATGAACAAGCTGAAGATACAAAAAAAGCTTGTTTAGAGGAAAACTATAGGGCACACCTGGAGCGTAAAAATAGAGTGCGTGAAATAAAAAAGAGGGGAAAAGGCTGCAGTTGATTCAACATGTACTCCCGTTACAGTTTTCGATTTAGAAAAAGTACTCAGTTTGCCTCAATCTGAGGTAGGTATTTTCCACTATAAAAGAAAATAACCTTTTTATAATTTCACGAGCTTTGATACATTAAATAAGTCAGGGTATTGCTATGTCTGGCACCTGTCTATTGCGGAAAGAGGAGCAAACAAAATTCGAAGCTGCTTATTGCAATTTATACTACAAGAAGCACAAAGAAATAATAAAAATATATCATTTTATTCAGATGGTTGCGCCGCACGGTGGGCTGAAAAAGTTCGCTAGTGGACTTAGGGATTTCGAAAAAACTAAAGTGGAACATAAATAAACTAATTCCATTTTTGGATTCTATAATCAAATACAACTCAAAATTATTAAGACAATTTTTTTGATTAAACGCGTGTTTTTTGAGTTATTTAATTTTAAAGATTTTTTTGTATGGAAGAAAACAATAAAATGAGAATCGCTCGTAATTCTTAAACTATCTTAAGAAAACAATGAAAGTTTATGACAGAAGATATTTTTTGGCTATTTATGCACTATATCGCGAACTGCGTTTTTTTGCGTTTTAGGGGTAATATTTTTTTTTATCTTTTATTCGACACCACCCAGAGAGGTTATTTATTAGGCGCGTTTTTTTTATGTGGTATCCCCAGAAGGCCTTATCCACTTGCTACATTTGAAAAAATGATCATTAGTCGTATATCTGAAACTTTAAAAATTTATTAGTTTACCTGATTTTGTCAAAATTCCGAGAAAGCATAATACGTCGTGACCTGTGTGGATATTTTATTGTTTCATTTTTGTTGTATTGACTTGTTAACAGTGGTAGTATTAAAAAATCGATTTCGTTTTTTTTATTCTCTACTAGTTTCATACAAACTTCAAACAATTTTATCTCGGTAAGTATGTACTTTATCAAAAAAAGTCAAAGAATAAAAAAATATTGTTTTCATTAGTAGAATCCAAAAACAAATCTCTTAGCCCCTAAGTACACATTTTGACTTTTCAGCCCACCGTGCGCCGGGCAGAACAAAAATAGATTTATTTTTATCATGTATCTATACACCTTAAAAACTTGTGGACTAGAAAGTATCACACTATTTAAACTATTACATTAAATGTAAAAGTAAAAGGTGAGAAATATAATTTGAAAGAAATGGAGCAAAGTATCTTCTATGATCTAAAATTACTCATCTCTGGAACTGGCTAAAAGATACACAAGGTAGGTAATAAAGTTTCATGGTCGAAGATTATGTAAAATAAAAGTATCTCATTTAAAACCTCATGTGTTGTAATTTAAATATTATTTTGGGGAAGACTATTTTGATTTGGACACTGCTCAGAGTACTGGAAGAGCAAAATGGGACGACGATCGAGAAATCCTATGGCAACTGTAGCTGAAGAGAGCCTAAACCAAGCATACTATCAACCTATTCCTATGCCTTAAGGCTTGGCACGCGACGATGTCAAGAGACCAGACGGTATGTCTTTACTGCCAGGGAAGCTGGGTAGGCCTTTGGTGTGGGACGCAACGCGTGTCGACACCCTTGCGCCATCTCATCTTCCTAGCATAGCGAGTTGTGCGGGCGCTGCTGCTGCTTCAGCGGAGACTCTCTAACGGCGCAAATACATGAATCTAGTAGGGAATTAGGTATTTAGCTCTCTTTAAAAGATTCTTAGATCTCTTTTAAAAGATCTTTCAAAGAGACGCCTCGCATGACCAGAAAGCTGGCCTGTATTTGGCACAAAAGATCAGCATTGTCATACAACGTGATAATGCTGCCAGTATTTTGGGCACGCTTCCAATTGATGGCAATGTGGATTTTCATGACGCCCTTTAAATTTTGCTTTTCCTTTTTTAATTATATTGCTTTTATTTGTTAATTATTAGGTATATAAATTATTGTTTTAATTTATGTGTAAATAGCCACTTAGTTATAGTTAGTTTTAATTCAATTGCATTTAAATATTGCGAATACATGCTTCCTATACCAAAAACTCTCTTTATGATGATTAACTTGGATTTTGCGCCAGCAAAGCTTTACCTAAACATTATCATGGTTTTTAGAAATTTCTTGCAAGCTGTGCAAATCTAGAACCGCAAAACTTAGACGAGTTTGACGAATCCGATCAAACAGATGACGACATGTTGGAATAAAAATGTCGTGTTGTGCTAATAATAATTAGTATGTCAGTTTAAGGTTAAGTTGATTCAATGCCTTTTTAAAGAATCCTATAATTGATTTATTTAATAATTCGAGTAATTATTACGTGTTGTTTGCAATATGCTACAAACGGCAACACATTTTTACAATAGCGATACGTGTTCCTTTTGCTATGGAATATTAATGTTATCCAATTTACTGTTACCACAATATATTGTTCTGAGCAATTAATAATATGGTAATAATAAGTTACCATTACAATCAACCTCGCTACTTTACAGTCAATACGATCGCAATTAACTATTGTTGTATACGGGTTACTGTCTACAATTTACTCGAATAAAATCGTATTGTTGCATTACGGTTTGAAAATTGTGTTTACATTTTGGTAAAATGAATTTTTGATTATATTTTTATGGGTGTAAAACCAATATTTTTTAAATTACATCTCTTTACAGAACAATAAAATACCTATCTATTGGTATGTCAACGATTTTGCTATGTAAAACTGTTATGAATTTATTATCAGAAAACGGTTTTTTATTTTTCCTGTAAATTTTTCTATTTTTTTGATAACGATGTTATTCGTTGGGGACGGCGATATATAAAATTCTTGCGTTACTGACTAACTGACAGTCAAGGCACAGGTGAAACTATTGGTCGTAAGAACCTGAAATTTGCTTTATATGTTCCTTGAGTAGTGTAGGAGAGCACAAAGATAGGATTTTTGGAAATTCTCCTTCTTAGGGGTTAAAATGTCCCAAGCGGGCATAGCCGCGGGCGCAGTAAATTTTCAATATATTACAAAATTTATAAGGCTATCTCAACGCGCATGGCTGTAAATAACATAACATAACTTCACGCCTTTTATTCCCAAAGGGGTAGGCAGGGGGGACAGTTCTGTCTGTCCCTCGCAGTCGGGTGCGGTCGCGGGAGGAGAGGCGTGTCGGTGTGCGTGGCCGCGCGCCTTATCTCCCGCGACCAAATGGGGGCGCACCATCGTTGCGTCGCGGTGGGGCCGCAGAGGAAGAGGAGATGCGGTGCTGCGTTGCCGTCCTCTCTATCCTCTGCGGCCGCTGGGTGTTTTGGCGGCAGAGCCCAACACCTTCATCCACCGCCAAGGGGGTTTCGTTCGGGGCCCGCGTGACCATCTGGCGGGCCAATACCCGTCGGGGGGTAGCGAGGAATGCTTCGGTGATACCCTACCCTCCGACACATGGGTACATGAGGAGCACGGGTTGGTTTTTAGTCCATAAGATTCTGTCAGTCCCCTTCGTCCTTCCCCTCCAGGGCGGAGGGACTCCATGAGGATTTTCCAACCCAATAACAAAAAAAGAGGTGTATTACACACTCTCACTTCGCCAGTTATATTTCGGTCCCAATGTAATAGTAGGCGAGCCTATTGCCATCTACCGGGCACATTGTTAAGCGTAAATAAATAGTTGAATAAAATTATTAAACTTCTCTATTTGAATTTTTTGTTGATTCATGTGAAGAATTTTTGACATTGTTCTCAAAGCAAACTTCCAATTCGAAATACTTACAGTATATAGAACATGTACCTTTAGCTTCACCAAGGGTCTTGTTAAAACTGTAGATGTGCTACATGTTTCAAGCTTTGCACTTAGCGATGCAATTATTCACCACGACGTTTAATGCATACAAACCACACGGACAGCCGGGACAACTGAATGTGAGTAGTTCTCACCACATTCCATACATATCTATGTAGTTTAAAAAATAGCACATGCAGAATTTGATAAAATAGGATGATTTCTGTATTACGAGTTTAAGTATTAGGTTTCACATGGGTGTCGGTTATCGAGAGAAAGAAAAGGTAGCATATCTTTTTATATATAATAGCTATATTTTACGCTGTTGAGTCGCATGCGGCAATGAAACTAAGACAAATCTGTCAGTTGTATGGAAAATTTTTGTATATGCTATGTTTCACGCTATTACCAATGAATTCAGATTTATACATTTCTATGCAGTCCTTAAGGATTTCGTGTGCCGCTTCCAAGTGGGATCTGGCCCCAGTTTAGTTCGTAGTTGACGCCGTTGGCGGCACTGGCGTCGTTCTCGATCTCTCTTACTCTCGTAGTTAAGATACACTGGAGGCTTGCCTGCAGTGTATCTTAACTACCGAAGACAGCTACCGAAGCGTGACTGACACGCCGCCAAGCGGCATTTTGGGTCGCAGAAAGTTTGTCTTCAGAGCGCCCACAAGAAATGTGCCTCTATGTAAATATCTGAGCTCTTTACTATTACACAGTAAGATTTATTAGTTGCATCCTTGTCGCTAGTGTTTCTCACATAACTGTCACATCGTAGATGTCCGCCAGATGGGCCATCATGACAAACTCGCAAAACTTCAGGAATCATTGATTTTGGCACTATTGTTTGAAGATAACTGCCTCTTTCAGAAGCACTTGCCCAATTTCGACAAAGTAGTCCATCTTGTATTATAAGGCTGTTCCATTGCGCCCAATAACTTTTCGTCACGGTACTAGTATCAACCACCTCACTCCATTCTGGCCGAAGAGAGTTATTCTTTAGCCGCTCCCGTATCGGTTTCAAATCTTTATCTTCTTTCTGCGATTTAATAATGAACTCCTTGTTCCATCGCCCGTCGATGGTATCCGTTCTAATAACCTTGACGGCAGCTTCTTATTTTCCTTCTTGTCGCACGCAATGCTTGCATCTCTTATCACAGGGACGTCTTGATAAGGCATCAACATTATCGTGATATTTTCCGCCACGATGCGCAAATTCAAAATCGTACTCTTGAAGTTGTTCAATCCATCGAGCTACCTGACCTTCACAATTTTTTAACTGTAAAAGCCACTTAAGCGCTGCGTAGTCCGTCCGGATCCGGAATTTTCTTCCGATCAGGTACTTTTTAAATGCTGGAGAGTTTTCACTAACGCTAAAAGCTCCTTTCGTGTGGTACAGTAGTTCCTTTCAGGTTTAGACAGCGATTTGCTAAAGTAGGCAATAACAACCGCCTGATCTCCTTGTCTCTGGAAAAGAGTTCCACCAATATTCACATTGCTTGCGTCTGTGTCAACAATGAATTCCCCATTGACGTCGGGATATGCAAGAATTTGCGCTTCGCATAAATGCGTCTTTAACTCCTCGAAAGCAGTTTGACATTTTTCTATCTCTATCTATCTATCTATCTATATCGTCACGCCTGTCTCCCATTGGGGTAGGCAGAGACTATAGAACGCCACATGCTTCGGTTCAAACATACTTCTTTCGCTTCCTCGACATTCATTAACCTCATCATGCATGCGCGTCGGTTATGGGTACTTTTAATTTGGCCCTTTTTCAGTACGTCACCTATTTGGTCGGCGTACGTCCGCCTAGGGCGTCCCCTACCGACATTTCCATTCATTCTCGCACGATACACTCCTTTCGTATTCCTTCTTTCATCCATCCGTTCCAAATGTCCAAACCAACGCAACATTCCTTTTTCAACCTTTGTCACTACATCTTCTTTTAGACCACACTTCTCTCGTATCACACTGTTTTTCACTTTATCAATCAGCCTTACTCCGCACATACTCCTTAAAGCTCTCATCTCCACAGCATTGATTCTACTTTCATGCTTCTTCTGCCATACCCATGATTCACTACCATACATCAGTGTTGGCGCCAAAACTCCCTGCAGTATAGCAAGGCGAGCTTGCTTTGGGATAATATCATTGCTGATAATGGACTGTAAGGCGCCATTCACACAATTTCCTGCTTTCACTCTCCTTTCAATATCTCCCTCACATTTTCCATCTCTCGTAAACAAAGACCCTAAATACACAAACTCGTTCACTTGCTCCACTTTTTCATCTCCTATCATTACTTCACATTCAGTTACACTATCATCCCTCTCTATGACCATGACTTTGGTTTTGTTAACATTCACTTTCATACCTTTCTTCTTATACGCTTCATTCATCGTGGTGACCATCTGCTGCAAATCCAACGCTGACGATGCAAATAGAACCTGATCGTCAGCGTATAGCATAGTCTTAAACACTGACCCACCCATTCTTAATCCACATTCAGACTCTTTCAGATCGGTCAAACAACTGTCCATGAACAGATTAAACAGCCAAGGAGACGCTACACATCCCTATCTAACACCACGATCAATGTTAAACCAGTCCGTGTAGGCCCCGTTTATTCTGACACAGATACGGGCACTTGAATCCTTATATAGGGATTCAAGTGCCCGTATCAGACTGCTGCTCACTCCATACACAGAAAGTTACATTGACATTTTTCATCCCAATTAAATGGTCGTTTTTGCTCCGTCAGCTCATGTAAGGGTTTTGCGATGCTCGAAAAATTCTTCACAAAACGTCTATAATAAGAGCAAAGCCTCATAAATGAGCGCACCTGCGTCTTGTCCTTAGGCATGTGCCAATCTTTAACCACCGAAATCTTGGCAGGGTCCTTCTCGATGCCTTTTTCAGAGACGACATGACCCAAGTAGTTAACTTGTCGCTTGACAAATGAACATTTTTTAAGACTGAGCTTCAGATTTGCATTTCTCAATCTATTGAGTACACTTTCTAGCTTCGTGAGATGATCATTGAAGTCTCGGCCCATTACAATTATGTCATCAAGATACACCAAACAAGCTTCCCCTAAAAGCCCGGCTAGGATGAGTTCCATTAACCTTTAGAAAGTAGCTGGTGCGTTGCACAATCCGAAATGCTAAAGCTCTCTGCCCATTGCAAAAGCTGTCTTCTCCTTGTCTTTTGGGTCCATTTCCACATGCCAGTAACCACTTTTTAGGTCTATTGTTGTGAACCACTTCATTCCGCATAACGTGTCTAACGTGTCGTTTATTCTAGGCAAAGGATAACTGTCTTTTTTGGTTACATCATTCAGTCTTCGGTAGTCAATACCGAATCTAGTCGCTCCATCCTTTTTCCTTACCAATACCACCGGCGAGCACCACGGGCTAGTCGATGGCTCAATAACCGCGTTTTTCTTCATATCTTCAATCATATCCTCTACCTCCTTCTCCCTGGCAAAAGGCACACGTCGCGGGCATGGACGGATCGGTTGTTTATTCCCTGTATTTATGGTGTGTTTTACTACTCCTGTCTTTCCGATTTCACCGTCGTCCTTTGAGAAAATATCGACGTATTGTATCAGCAATTTATTTGCTTCCTCTGATTCGATCGTCTTTGCAACCTTTCAAAACACTATCCACGTTAACGATAGTCTCAGCCCACTCTTGGTTTCCTGGCAGTTTCGTAACCAAGCGACTTCCACGGACTCTCCTATCTCAGAACACTTCTTCAAAACTTTTTTTTATCACTTAAATTTAAGACAGGTATAACTACCATTTGCGAAGAAGCAACAACTACACACGCCGGCAACCATGGATCGTGATCTCTATTATCTTCTATCATTATGCAACGTCGCTGACTCGAAGTGGCAGGTAATGTGACAGGAACAAAGGTCTGTGACCTAGGTGCGGGCTTGCTCTCCTTGAGGCACAAAACCTTTCCCGTGCCTCAACCTCTCATTGGAATCTCCACGTCTCCACACTTTAGGGTACCACACTTAATATCCAATCTACATTGGTGATCTCTGAAGAAGTCTAGCCCAACAATGCAGTCGTCGACGATATCTGCAATCGGTGCTTTTTGCCAATATAATTTGTCACTTACTTTGAAAGTCACCTTTTGCTCTCCCCTGACTGGAATGTGCTGGCCGGTAGCCGTTGTCAGTCGAGGTCGAATTTACTAGTTTTAGAATCTTCCCATTCTTGCTTATCAGATGAGTCCCCATAACAGTTCGTGACGCACCGGTGTCCAAGGTCAGCAAACAGGTAACGCCATTGACCGCTCCATCAATGGTTAAGGTGTTCCCATCCGTGCTTTGTCAGATACAAACTTTAGGGGCTTTTCGTCTACCGGCCAGCGCTTGCCCCGCAGCCCTGGCTGGAATTAGTTTACCTGGTCGTGTTCTGACGTTTGAACAGTAGCGTCAGTCATACGTTTACGTTTCGGACAGCTACTGCTGTAATGTCCCGGTTCCCTGCAACTATAACATTTTGAGACAGATCTTCGGTCTGTTCGCTGCATTTCTGCGGCCACAACTCGGACTCGTCCACCCTTAATGTCTCGACGGACAGCCACCACTTCTAGAGCATGCGCTAGAGCATCCTTAACGTTGTCGTGGTGCCTCAACCGAACGGCATACCTGACCTCAGCGTCATAAATGCCATCAATGAACGCCTGGAGACGCATGCTTTGGACTTGTGCCGGGGGTGCGGACTGGTAAACTTTCCCCACCATATTTTCTACTTCTATAGACCACTGCTGCAATGACTCGTTAGGACGCTGACAGCGGTCACGCAAATGAGCACGGAATACATGTTCCAAATGCGTGTCTCCATATCTGGACTCTACAGCCTCGATGAGCTGTTCATATGTGGCGTCTTTCCCTACAGACTGTAGCACCGATATTGCATCATCGCGCCACGCCAAGGTGAGTGCATTCTTGGCCCGCTCTCTGTTCCAACTGTTGCTAGAAGAAGCGGCTTCAAACTGCATCCTGTATGCCTCCCAGGATGAGGTACCATCGAAAGAAGGCACTTTAAAATTACCAGCACCTGATGAGGCGACTGCGACTGAAGGGACGTTGGCCTTAATCCTCCTAAACTCCTCCTCTATGCGGCTGTGCATCTCTTCCGATACTGACGCCTTGTGGGACTGCATCTCTTCCTCAATGGTAGCCACGCGAGTTTGCACTTCACCGATACACATCTCCATCTCGGTGATCTTCCGAAAGTTCTCCGATATATAATGGCGAATCTCATCCTAGCTCAACATTATCTCGCTAAGTTGAGATTTAAGCTGCTGCGAGTTCTCCTGGAGTTTGGATTCGATTTGCTGAGAGTTTTGCTGAAGTTTGGATTCGGGTTGCTGAGTGTTTTGCTGGAGTTCGGATTTAAGCTGCTGCAAGTTTTGCTCTAGTGACTGCTCGAGTCGAGATTCGAGTTGCTGCAAGTTTTGCTCTAGTGACTGCTCGAATCGAGATTCGAGTTGCTGCAAAGTTTGCTGGAATATTGCCACGAGGTCTGTGAGAGATAGCGGGTTAGATGCCCTTGCGGACGTAGATACCCCTCCTTCAGATCCGCTTCCTTACGAAGGAGCATCCCTGCTCACAACTTCCTGGCTAGAGTCGCTTTGCTCTTGAGCTGCAGCCCTTGCACGTGTCGTAGGCCCTTCCCTCGGCATGACTGGCATCTTTGATCCTTCGAATCCCACTTCTGAGACCAATTGTTACGGACGGGGTAACGGGACTGGAAGGAAACACCAAATAGCACTGATGACACTTTATTCAACTTTCACACGTACGACGCGTCGTTTGATTTTGACGCGGACAACACCAACACTAACGTCTTTTGCACTGCACTTTACTGCACTATTTTTTCACTTCACTTTATTTCACTACTACTTCTTTCTTCCTTTTACTTCTTCCTTTTCTTCTCCACTTTTCCACGTCGAAATTTAAACTGGCGCTCAGCGCGTCTACGCCGCCTCATATACCCCTACGAATGTTTTAGATCCACTAATTTTAATTGTCATTTCATTATTCAATTGTTTTTTTATCTCCTGTCTCTTTTTAACCTTTCCATTCTTTCCTGAAGTTTCTAGAATTTTCTAATTTTTACTCGAAATATTTATATAATCGTTTTATTTAAATATTTGCCAAATATTCATAAACATTTTTCAAATTTCATAAAATCCAGAATCCACATAACTGTTATGACTGGGATTTGAACCGACGCCCTCAGAACGTGAACGGGATGCGTTATCCGCACGGCCATTGCCTTTTTGTCAATGACTGGTGAATTTGGCGAACACTTGATGAAGTGTAAACGTCATCGAACTAAAAACTGTCATTTCCAAATAATAAAATAGTCTTCAAACCTCTTTGCTAATTATTGTGTTTGACGACCGGCTAGTTTGTCGTGTAGACGTCAGTAGTCCTTGACGACCGTAGTGATGACAGTTTGACATGACACCGGCCGTCACAATATTTTAATATGTATTCTTGAGTTTCTTTCTGGTGTGTTATTGCCATTTTGTCGAGCTGTGCAGTCAGTTTTGTGATGTGTATTTGTAGCTCCTGTGTGTGCTGATCATATAATAATCTGCTAGAGAGTAATTGTTCATTGCTAGCCTCAAGCTTCGACATCAATGACTCCTGCTCCTTAACCAAGTCATGGTTAATTTGTGATAATTTACTTACTTTATTTGACCCCTTGTGACTGGATTCAAGTCGCTTTATCAATTTATTTAATTTTGATAATTGTCTAAATTTTCTTCCATTAAGATTAGCACTTGCAGTTCAATTTTACAGTCTTAATAACACTAGCATTTCCATTGAATACCTTTGGAAACAGGTTTTTGTTTGTTGTGGTGTTGAGAATCTTTATGCGAGGCAGTTTTGTCAGTATCTTAATTCACAACGCCTTTTCGTAGCTGAAAATATATACACCGTTATAATATATATATATATATATATACATAAAATATATACCGTGAACGTACCCCCATGAGCATTATTAGGCATAGGCGAGCTTTAGTGTGCTGACTCAATCATTGCATATTTTGGATCAAATGTAAAATAATTAACGCTATTTTTTTCGTATCTCCAAGAATACCCCATTTATCATCTCTCAAATGTTCCACTATCATCGGTTTTGGTTATTCAGTAAAAAGAGTAACATACTACGACCGAACGTGCATATTATGTTACTCTTCATTTACTGAATGACCGAAGCCGATGAAACGCGGTACCCAAAAGTACCACAATATCCGATGTTAACCTCATACAAGTGGATCCTTCAAATAAGCAAATCAACGGTTGGTTGTATATTAGTGGGCAGCAACAATCTCTTCTAGCTAATTTGTTGCCGCATACGTGATTCCCGAGCTCTGCGCCGCGGCCGACCGCATCGAATTACTCCCCAATAAAATATATTAATTACTTTCATGCGTATTTAGAGGTAGAGTATTTTTCGATGGCTTTGTAAGAGAGTACTTTATCTGAAAGTTTAGCTTTGTTCATTTGGTATGAAAAGAAATACCAACTATGTTAGAAATGGTTTGTTGATTTTAAGAGACTGATAAAGAAAACAGCCAGTAAAATGGTGGAACTGCAATGAAACGCCAATAGCATTACACCGATAAACAGTGCAAAATGTACTATAGCCACATAAATGCCATCTTTAAGTAAATTTTACGTAGATAATTACGACGTTTGAAAAATATTTTTACCCGTAATGACGGTATAGATGAATACGGAGAATCGCAACATTTGAAGTTGTAAATGCTGAGCAATAAAATTTTTTAGCTTAAAAACATAAAGTGCGTACATCGCCTCGTTACTTAGTTGCGTTAAACGCGCTTTATATTAGAAAGTTCAAGGAAATTAGTTGCTCAGCATTCAATAAGTCATGTCATTATTACAAACAGTGAGTACTTCGGGTTTACTATTCTTTGGTGCAGAAATAGAAATTAACTCGTTAAAATAGAACCATTGCGTCATCAACAAAATCTTAATCAATCTTTTAAGGTCCACTGCTAGTCAGACAGGTGGCATATGGTTTGATGTCAAGTTGTTCAACTCTTTCCAAAAATGATGAATTATTATTATGTTGCTCTTTACACGGTTAATCTTCTTACATTTGGTATTAAAAGAATAAACGGACCTTTGGAAGGCTTACACGGGAATATGGATCCAACAGGCCCGTAGAGAGGTTTAATCTTAAATGTGATGGGACACATGCAGTGGAGCCTCCACAACTGCACTATTAAGTACAGCTATGGACTAGCCGCAGCACGTGCAGGACTATTACTTTAATGTGGAATCTACTAGAATCAGGTTATGAGGTTGGGTGTTTGATGGACAGGTATGATAAAAACTATGGATTACAGACGGTACCTGCCTGATACTCCTATAGCATCCGTCCGCGAGGCAGCTGGTGACTCGCCAACTCACTGGATGAGCCCTCTCTAATTAGCCGCCAAGGTAAGCAAAGTCTGCCATAAAGGCAGCCAGAGGGCAACGCCGGTGCGAATGGCTAAGGGTGTCGAGCGGTGCGGCACTGGTTTTGCCATCACGGGTCTCGTGACAACGGAGACTCAGAGCGGGTTTCCCCATAGTTACTCCCTTGAAAATGACACTTCCACACCCGAGCTAATAGCTCTTGCGGCTTCCCTCTGACCGACCGACCAAGGCAAGTCAGAGTTTGGAGTCCTGCGGGCGCTCTTGGGCATCCACTCCAACCAGCCAGTAAAGGCAAGCCGGAGACGAGGCCCTGACCGACTCTCTGAAGCTTTCAAGACCGCAGTGTCGCCACACACATTCAGCTCACAACAAAGCTGCCCTGTGGTTTGTAAGCTTTCTTTCATCTTGTGATACATTTTTGTTTATATCACAAGATGAGGTGATGTTTGAAAGCTGTTACTCTGCCCTCTGAGTTTGAGTTAGTCTCGTGGTGAGATAACGACTGCCCCAGAGGGGTAATTATTATTCATATTCATTTATTTGCAGACTGTTAGGTCCAAAGCCGTGTGGTTGACGGCATAGAATACAAGTGTCACCACCCCCTATCTTCCCGTGGGTGTCGTAAGAAGCGACTAAGAAATAACACGATGTAAATACCATCTTTGCGTAGAGACGGAAAACTCGACATGAAACCCTATACGACTGCCTCGTTGGTCTCGCGGCATAAATGTGCGCTTGGGATCGGGAGGTCCCGGGTTCGATTCCAGGGTCGGGCAGTGTTATTGGGTTTTTCTGTCACGAAATTCTCAGTAGCAGCACGGAGTCTGGAAATGTGCCCGGTACGGCAATAGGCTCGCCCCTTATTACGTGGGACTAAAGTATATCTGGCGAAAAGTGGGTGTAGAAATACACCTCTGCCTACCTCTTCGGGGTTATAGGCGTGAGACTATGTATGTGTATGTTAGGTCCAAAGGGTTAGTATTACAAAGGACTTATTGACAATTGTTAGTAAAACATACATACAATAAATACAAATGACAATACAACACAGATAAACACAAAATCACGGGACGTACTCAGACTTACACAATAAAACAATATAATTATCTATTTCATTTAATTGAGTGTGTAGTCTCATCCATTGGCCGAGCATCTGACAGTCCCAGCGGTTTGTCAATGCTCTCAGCATGCCGTGGGAGCTGGTGCATGTCCTATGTTGGAGCGCGGCGCATCGCTTCCGAATTATGGCATAGAAGTCGTCAACCCTCGCGTTGGCAAACATGCCTGATGCGCTATAAAATCGCGGCAGCCCCACTAGCATCCTGAAAGCATTGTTATACTGTATGCGCAGAGCGTTGTATGCCCTCCGTGTATATTTTACCCACAGACTGCACGTGTAGAAGTTTTGGCAGTAGGCTCGAAAGAGAGTCATTTTGACTTCGTGCGTACATCGTGCAAATCTGCGGGCCAACATATTACTTCGGACACACAGCGCCCTACGGTTTCGTGTTTTGTGTTCGGCCGGACTATTCCGAAAGAGGCGCGACTGGCGGTTCATAATGGTGTACTTATGCCCACGCTGATGTACGGTAGTGAGTGTTCGGTACGGCAGAAAAAGCATGGAAAATTATCGCAGTGGAGATGAGATCACTGCGTAGTATGTATGGGGTGAGACTGATTGATAGAATTCCGAATGCAGTAATACGAGAGTGATGTGGCCTGAAAGAAGATGTGACGAGAATTGAGAAATGAAGTTGAGATGGTTTGGACACGTGGAACGAATGAGTGAAGACAGAGTGACTCACCAAATATATATGGGCAAGCCGGTCGCGGCCGAACTCGTAGGACATTCGTCGACCAAATTGGTGACGTCCTGAAAAACGGAATGGTCCGAAGCACCCGGAACCGGCGAGCATGTATGAAAAGAGTAATGAATGTAGAGGAAGCGCGTGAGGTTTGTAAGGATAGAAGCAAGTGGCGTTCCGTTGTCTCTGCCTAACCCGACGGGAAAAAGGCGTGAGTATATGTATGTTTTGTTTTCGGCACCTCTTTCTACGGAATGAAATTAGGTAGTGACACGTTGTATTCTTCATTATACGGTAAAAAATAGAGTATTTATTGCCTTTGTTTCGGTGCAACAAAGATTTAAATAGATTTTACAATTAATATTATAAATAATGTACGTGATGGAATTATATAATCACGTCCTAACTTCTGTCTGGTATATACAGCTCTATAACCAAAACCAATTTCTAGTATCTAAAAAACGATACTTTCTTCTTCAATATTTATGTAACGAATTAGAAATTACACGTGGCAATTTTTGCTCGTTGGATATTAATGCACAGACATTCTTACGTATTTGTATAAAAATAAAGTCAGGCTAAATTGCTAGCTTAACATAGGTAAAATATTATTTCGAATTTTAAAGGACACTTCTGGGAAACACAAAGAGTGCCATTCGCGAACGACTGAGTTATTTTAACTCGTTGAGCGCTGCTGTGGAACAGACACAAAAGAAAATACAATAGGCAACTACGGTGACGCAAAATAATAAATTGGTTTATGTAAATCTTTGATTGCCCTTTGTGCTGGATAGGTAATGTGCACTTGTTGGTAACACTGTAGCGTTCATAGCGTGACGTGGCTGCCAATAGCAACAGAGGCCCTAGCACGAAAAACAATCGAGAAAGTATTCGTATCGTAAATGTCAAAATTTGTATGGCAATTGTACAGCGCCCCGTGGCGCGCCCCCATCGTGCGTAAGATGCAACTAATATTGGCAGCACAAACTACTTTCGACGACAATCCTGCGGTAAATGTCATGTAAATGTATCGAGTTTTCTAACAAATAAGCAAAAAACGGTAGCACGAACTCCTGATTTGACTTATGCAAAGTAAACCTAATGTAAATCTAATGTCATTTTGTCGAAACAATTTTCACCTAGATTTTGTTGGTGAGAAAAGATTCGAAACATATATGTATCATATTTATACGTTTTGAGCCTTTTAATGATGAATATTTATGTAGATTTATATTTTATGTGTTCCTTTTGAATGTAGGACCTGATTCTTGACACAATAAAGAAGCAAACACGCAAAGAGCTATGGCAGATTTTTAGTTGAGTGCACTAAAAGCATCTTAAAAACTCATTACAACCAAAATTCATGAAATATTTTAATACGATTTTCTATATTTTAGTCTAATTTAGATAAGGCTAGGTAAAAAAGTATAAAATTAAAATGAGCTATTGCAATGTTAATTGATTGCCGGCTTTTCGTAATGGCCATTTCTTTGGTTTGTCAGAAAGCCACAAGGTTGCCAGAGTAAATAATTATTTTTCTAAGATAGAATCATGAATGTCTTTTTATAGATTAGGAAATTTAAATAGTTAATTAATATTAATAATACTAGTTTTTTTCTTGTTACGTTTATTTCTATGCGGATTTTAAATAAAGTACAGTATTAATAACTTCTTTCGACATTTAAAGTAAAACTGGGCGCTGGCTAAAAGATGGCCATTCAGAGCTATAAAAAAAATACAACATGACATTTGACATTTCGATTATTTTCACATCATCTCGCTGTCGCCCGCGCTTGTTTGTATGTGTTCTGAGTGTTTTCGCTGCTTTTCCCCTGTTTTCAGTATTCTTTTTGACCCGGATTGCCCAAGGAGTCTGTTTTCGCTTCTTGTTATATGACTTAAACTGTTTATGGACTCTGATATTGCCTCTTTGTGACTTGTGCGTGCTTAAGGAATCCGATACTGCCCTATTACTTGGATATTGTTTTGTACCCGGTTTCTACAGCCAAAATGAGTGTTCGTGGTCGTGGCCACGGCAGTTGAAGTCCGTAGGGAACATAATATAGAAACAACTGAATATAATCTCAGAGGCAGTGATGACGCTATTTTAATAAGAGGTAGAATAAAATCAAGACACATAAGTCGGAAACAATATTATGTTTATGTTTTGATTGAAAATATATACCTGGACGAGTAGGAATCACTGAATATTGCTGTGGTTGCCTCGTTGGTCGGCGTACGCTAGGATGTTGCGCTCATGTAATGATCATCGTTTCGTATTTGGGATGGGCTAGACATCACCAAAATATCTTTGCACCAGCTGCCTTTTTAAATGATGTGCTAGTTATAGAGGATGATGAATAATAAAATATTGTAAAATGAAATCTTGTGTTTTTACTATTCACCAAACCTTTTTCATACATTAGGGAACCCGAAACATCTTTTTATCCTTGGTAATCTTAAGTAAGTAACACGTTAAGAAACTGTCGTCGGCTCACTATTTAACACGACTGCCCAAAAAAGTAGTGTAAGTATTGTTTTATTTTTTATAATCATAAATCATATTTCATTTATTCATGCACCATGAAATAAAAATATACATACGGTTATCAGCAATAGGCTTCGTCAAAATGTCACAGAGAATTGCAATATGAAATGTATGTGAGTTTCTTTATTCCGCCATAACTTCTAAATGGCTGAACCGATTTCGGTGAGTGGGCTATTGTTGGAATCCTCACGTGACTAAATATTTTTTGGGAAATCAGTCGTGTTTTATTTTTCTTTGAAAAAACGTTCAGTATGTAAAAAAAAATAGTCAATATTCATAGCATATGTTTAAAGCTGCATAAGAGCATCTGATTTTAACGACTGATATGTATGTATGTCATGATAACAGACTGGTCTCTCTATGCACAGAGGAGCTTAAGACAAATCCAAGTGGTGCCCCCTGGGGTTGCTTAACTTGCGTAATCGTTAATAATGTTTACTAGTGGGCATAAATAGTATTATGCTATCGAGCTCCTTCAGTTTTATATACCAATAAATTATTATTTGATGCAGCAATATACTAAATAGATGGTTATTAATGACATAACCTATAAAACTTCTAAGCATAATAACTCAAAAACCTGGCCTCCTACAGTTACGATTTTTTTACTTATAGAATCAGCAATATATATTCTATCAAACAAGGTATATTTCATTTATAGATGCTAAATTTGGTGACTAACTAAAATGATGTATGGGAAGCTGCCATAGCTCTTTCGCTACTTTAAATATGTAGTAAATAACCCCATATTTTGGTTGCGAGCATGTAAAAATATGTGTGAAAATTATCTATATACGAAAAACAAAGTACCAATCGACATCGACATCATATCAATTTTCTAATATGAACATAGGATGTTATTTAGAGACTCTTTTAACACTCCTGCGTATACTACTCTACAATAAAGTAGGTGCTCTACTCTACAAGTATAAAAAAAACTTATCCTGACTAACATATAATCAAACGCTGAAGATAGAAACATACAATTTGGACCGCGGATTTATTTTATAACACTTAGGAAGGATTTTCATATTGTATCTTCAAGGGGGTAAAATTGTGTTTGCAAGGTTGTTTTAAAACCCTCTTATTTTGAAGAAATAATATGCGGGCACAGCGAGTATAATAATAAAATTTAGGTGACGGACTAGTATCTGCCGTAAATAATTCGTGAGTCTTATATCAGCGTCTTACCTAGCCCTCTTGGATATGACTGAATATCAATAAGAAACGAACGCTTTAGTCAGAAGACATGTGATAAGACAGCTGTCTATTAGGCCTCCCTCACATTGGTCATGAGCGTTTCTCGAGCGTACGCTCGGCGTCCGTTCGGCGTGAGCCCGGCGCGGTTCACTTTGTAGCTAAGACTTAAAGTTTGACGAGTGGAAGATTAATAAAACATGTTAGTTTTGCAGACATGAAAATATATTATGTAATCCGGTTACCATGCTTCTTGACAAGACAGTGAAAAAAACTATGACATTCTTGATTAAAGTAAACAACAGTGGCATTCTAGATTTAAAATCAAATAATCATAGTATAAAAGCACCACGAAGAAAAAGAAACATATCAGCCTAGAAATACAAAGAGGTTTCATATCGCTACTTCAACACCTTCTCTCGATGTGTAGACCTAGCTGTTCTTGTAGGCTGATAAGCCTCGGCCTAGCCAGTGGCTTTGTGAAAAGATCTGCCAGCTGCTTCTCAGTGCTGATCCTATTCACCTTCATTTCTCCAGCAGTCACCAGTTCTCGCACAAAGAAGTGGCGTATACGAATGTGCTTAGTTCTTCTATGGAACTCAGGATTCTCAGCTAATCTCACAGCCGCTTCGTTATCCACATAGAGAACAGGTGAAGGCTCCATCTTCGTCATGCCTTGCATTAGACAAGCTAGCCAAATGCCTTCTTTCGCTGCCTCACTAGCTGCGACAATCTCGGCTTCTGTAGTGGAAATAGCCACACTGGGTTGTCTCTGGCTCAACCATGACACGGCGCCTCCAGCATAAATGCATACAACTCCAGTAGTTGATCTACCTGTTGTCAGATCTCCACCGTGATCTGCATCACTGTAACATTCCAGAACACCTCTCCTGTAATCCTTTTTATACAGAATTCCCATATCTGGGGTGTACTATGGATATCTTAGCATGCGCTTCAACCGAACACAATCCGTGTGAGTCGGTTTTTCCAAGCTTCTGGATACTACACTGACAGGATACGCTATGTCAGGCCTTGTGCACACCATCAGATAAGCAAGAGCACCTACTACTTGTCTATAATTCTTCAGAAAGTAGTCATCAACCTTCTCTGCTTCCTGTGGTACAGGGTCCTTTACCATAGGAGTGCTTACTGGTTTGCAGTTTTCCATACCAAATCTCTTCAAGATTTTCTTTACATAAGAAGTCTGGTGTATTTTAATATCACCGCCTTCTCTGACTTCAACCTCCATACCCAAGTAATATGATACAGGTTTATAAGTCATCGCAAACTTCTTTTTCAATTCCTTAATGAATTCATCAATCAGTCCTTCATTTGAACCAGTTATAAGACCGTCGTCGACGTACAGAGCAACTAATAATTTCCCATTAGATCTCTCTCTCTTAAACAGGCAGGGGTCAGCTTCACTGACTTCAAAGCCAATTTCCTTGAAGTAGTTTATGATCGTCGTGTTCCAACATCGTGGAGCCTGTTTTAACCCATACAAGCTTTTCTTAAGCAAGCATACTCGTCCGCTACCATCATCATATCCTTCCGGTTGCCGCATGAATATCTCTTCCTCAGTCAACGAACCATATAAAAAGGCTGTACAGATGTCAAACTGACGTAGTGCCATCCCTTCATTAGCTGCTAAGCTCAGCACCGCTCTAATAGTTGCCATCTTAGCTACAGGGCTAAAGGTCTGATCATAATCTTCCCCTTTCTTCTGTCTAAAACCTTTTACGACAAGACGTGCCTTATATTTATCTACTGAACCATCTGGGTTTAATTTCACTTTATAGATCCATTTACAAGGTATTGCTTTCCGATTCTTAGGCAATTTCTCAAGAACCCACGTTCCATTTGCTTTTAAGGATCCAATCTCGCAATCCATAGCTTTGCGCCAAAGCTCTTTATCTGGGCAATCTATAGCTTCCTTGTAAGTTCCTGGTTCGTAGTAACAATCATCGCTGGTATTGACATGAGAAACGTAATCATTGAATTTCAATGGTCGCTGCAGGAGTGATCGATCTCTGAGCTGCATACCTTGCCTGCCCAATTCAATAGATTCGTCTTCCAACTCCTCTATACGCGCATCTTCAAATTCTTCTTCATCACCGCTAGTAACAGGACCCTCAATAACTTCCATGTCCTCTGAGAGTTCAACTTCGTTATTTGTCTCAGTAGGTCTTCCTCTGTCTTCTTCAGCTGTGACTTGTTTCGGTATCTCATTATCATGTCGTTCCTTCCTTACATATATTGGAACTTCTATGTCAGCTGTCTCTGTTACTTGTGAACGTTCAGTATCCTCAGGTTCTTCACTTCCTAAATTAGTCTCCAGTGGTCTCTCATCAAATGTGACATCTCTGGATCTAACTATAGTATCCGACTCTCTATACCAGAGTCTATAACCATCATCATTGTCATAGCCAACCAAGTAACACTTCTTTGCTTTCTTCTGCATCTTCTTCCTTTTCTGTTTCGGAATATGCGCGTAGCAAGTCGAACCAATGATCCTCAAATGTTTCATTTGCGGCTTCTTCCCAAACCACAACTCGTACGGAGACTTGTGTTTCACAGAAGTTGGTCCTGTTCTATTCAGAATATACGTCGCTGTATTTACCAACTCTGCCCACAGTTCTTGAGGAAGCTCTTCATGAGCATGCATCATTGCTCTGGCCATTTCAACAATCGTACGGTTTTCTCTTTCACTGCACCCGTTCTGTTCTGGAGTATAGGGCATAACTAACCGTTGATGTATTCCGTACTTCTGTAATTCTTTTTTGACTTCCGCATTGTCGAATTCCCCTCCATTGTCACTTAGAAACTCCTTAATCGTGTGTCCAACTGCCTTTGCTTCAGCTAACATCATTCGCAACTTTGCAGGGACTTCTGACTTCTGTTTGATACAATAGACATATCGATAGCGAGTGTATTCGTCTTTAAAGAGTACAAAGTATCTAAACTTAGAGCCTGAAGGTGGGAACGGACCACAGACGTCCGAATGTATGCGTTCTCCTGGACTACTTGCTTTTTCTCTAACACCAAACTTCTTCCTATGTGTTTTCCCGAAAATGCATCCTTCGCATAATGTCCCATCATTCTTAGTTTTCACATTCAGCTCTTTCTCTATTACATCCTTCACATGACGTTTATCCTGGTGACCCATACGTTCGTGGTAAAGCTGCAGCGTATCAACCGTATTAACAACAACGCTTCTATTTGGTTGTATCGCCTTGCAGTTTAGCTTGTATAGTCCACCATATCTCCGTCTATCTCCAGTAACGGTTACTGTTTTATTAACTTTCAATGAGCAGGTAATCATACGTGACTTAAACACGCTTTTCGGATTCATGTCCTGCGCTGCTAGTACCGAAAACAGGTTTGTAGTAATCTGAGGAACATACCAAACATTTCTCAAATAAAACGATACCTCATTCTTGGTTTTCATCAAAATGCTTCCTTTACCCAAGGCATCAACTTGCTTTCCATTAGCTGTTGTCACTGTACATGGTTCCGTAAAGCGTTCAAATTCCTCAAACAGGTCGCCTCGCATTGTAATATGGTGTGTGGCTCCGTTGTCAACATACCAATCATCACGATGTTGAGCGCAATCTGTCGCATTAACTTTACTGCCAACATACTTGTTGTAGGACCTTTCTCTCGAACCTGTTCTTTCTTAGGACAGTCCTTCTTAAAGTGCCCGACTTCCTTACAAATGTGACACCTGAAAGCCTTTTTGTTCTTCTCTTTACTACCTTCACCATTACCCTTCTTGGTGTTTCTACATTTCTTGGTACCTTTCGCAACTAACACATTCTCAGACGTAGACTCAAACATGTTCTCCTTAGCTAACAATGCCTTCTCGTGAGTACATAACTGACTAGTAAGGTTCTCCACGGTTCTATCCTTCTTAGAGATGAGTAACCAGCTCGATTTAAAGTTGAAATAGCTTTCTGGCAGGGTCTCCATAATCTTGCATATCAATAACAATTCTGGTAATTCTTTACCTTCGTCTTTGATAAGCTCATGATTTAAGCTGTGCCATAAGTTTTTCATCTTTGAAATATGAGCTTTCATATCATTTCCTGAAGTAGATTCGCATTTGTATTGAAAGAATTCCATACATTTCCTGTATAAATGGTCTTCAGATACACCATCGTACAATCTATGTAGTTCATCCCATACTTCCTTAGGATTCGTGAACCTTATTACTTTGTCGAGAGTTTCGTCTAACAAATTGTTTGTAATCAATAAGAGAGCTGTACTTTCCAACTTGTAGTACTCGGCTAAGTTCGTTCGATATGTAGCCATCGCCGCTTCAAAAGCTGTACCTTCCATAGTATAACTCTTTGCAGGCTTCTCTGGTTTACTTATCTTTCCCTGAACAATATCCATGAGACCGTCCATGCCACGTAACATCGCCGACATGCGGTACTTCCATGATGCCCAATTTTCGCCGTCAAGTTTCGAAATCTGAATTTTCGATAGCTCCATTATTTACAACAATTCTCGTGTAGGGCGCATAACCACTTAAAGTTGATACAATAATTCCCCTCGTGCTGGGCCCATAACCACTTAAAGTTTGACGAGTGGAAGATTAATAAAACATGTTAGTTTTGCAGACATGAAAATATATTATGTAATCCGGTTACCATGCTTCTTGACAAGACAGTGAAAAAAACTATGACATTCTTGATTAAAGTAAACAACAGTGGCATTCTACATTTAAAATCAAATAATCATAGTATAAAAGCACCACGAAGAAAAAGAAACATATCAGCCTAGAAATACAAAGAGGTTTCATATCGCTACTTCAACACTAAGTACTACAGAGTGAACGCCGAGCGCACGCTGGGTGTACGCTCGAGTAACGCTGAAGCCCACTGTGAGGTAGGCCTTAATCTTATTAAGCTGTAGTTATAAATGAAAAACACCAATACAACAATAACCATTATTTTATTTTCAACTAAATCTTAATATATAAAATCCTTGCGTTACTGACTGACAGACAGACACGCTACAGCCGAAACTATTGGGCGCAGGAAGCTGAAATTTGGCATGTATGTTCCTTGGGGACCGTAGGGGTGCACTAAGAAGGGATTTCCCGAAATTCCCACAGGATCGGCCAAAACGGGTAAATAAAAAAAAATGCAGGCGTAGCTGCTGGCGTCCTCTAGTATTCTTATAAAAATAGGCTTTGAATGTCAGGTACATAACAGTGGTCCACTTTATTAGCTTCTGTATAAAACTTCATGCTTCTTAGCTATACAAATAACCGAAATCTTCTTTAGACATCATACATTTAAGGTGTTCCAACAACAATGAAACTTGTAAACTTATATTTTTCTCGTTGAACACTTTATATTGTAGTATTCACGCAGTTTAACCAAAATAAAATAATGTATCACGAACCCCTTCCATAGTAGTATTTACCTAATTCGTTATATAACAATGTGCCAATAATTTAATTATGTACTCGTATTTTGATTTACTAGATTTTTATTTATTGACATAAGTCCGTCATCTGACGATGACAAGAAAGGACATTCGGAAACCATAAAATATTTTTGATGTTTTCTACAAAAGAGTTTTTACAATATAAATTTTATTAATATTAACTATTTCACCTAGTTTGGAACGTACCATTCATTCAATAAGACGGTAATTTAGCTCACATGGCCACATCCCTATGTACGATACCGTTACGATACTAATGTAAAGTCATCGAGTAAACGATATATGTCAAAATTGGTTGGTGCTGGCTGCTATAATTCTGTTATCGAGGACTCGATACGTTTACTTATCAAATTCGCAAATATTTCGTGCTTAAGCCTCAGATCGGTGAGGTAAAGCAATGTTTGCAGGGTACACCATTAAAACAGGTGACCGTTTGTCCGCTGCCATATACAATACATCAGTTAGGTAAGATTTGCAGGGATACCATTAAGATGGGTGATCGCTTTTTGTCGCACATACATAAATAACGAAGGCAAGGTTGATATTCCAATCAAATATTCGTTAACTTTATCATCATTTTAAGACTGGAGTATTACTATTGTTTGTGGTGTACGTGATTTTCATTCTTCCATCCAGTAGATTTACTAGCCACATTTGTCACGAAGGCGGTTAACTTCCAAAACCCCGTGTTGCAGTTGAAAAGTTACGCCATGGCGTTTTCTAAAAGCATAACTTATACGAATAGTTCCCGAATCTGTTCGCGAAAACCTTTGGTAAGCGCGCGTTGTACCGTTTACATCGGTTCGTTCATTCAAATGCACAGTGGTTCCGTAGTAGGTCATACGGTACCAATCACGATGTTTGAATTACAAGACGATACCTCACTTTATTACTCACTATTTATCACACTACATGAGGGTTCACAAATAATTTGATTTTGTTTTTTCCTACTTATAGTTTTGTGCATCTAAAGTAAACGCATTACAAGTCCGCTCGTTAGCGTAATTAGCGCGTGATATTCAGTCTTTTTAGTGACACTTGTTTTTAAAGATTAACTTGTTTGTGACCGGATGTTTTACAATGGATATTCAAGTTGAAGGTATGTAAAGTATATTTTAAGCATTTTCTTACATTTTAATTCATGTGTTATTTTTTTTATCGGTGCTACGCCAATGAAATTAAAAGATTCTTTTTTGTTTTACTTTATCTATGTCGAAGCTTTTAACTACTATCTGACCATAACCTACAAAAGCAGTTTTATATAAAGACATTAAAAAAAACTAAATTTTATATTTAAAAGAAAATTGACTGCGATATGCTGCTATAGTAGGTGGTACCTAGGATCTACGCCAGGTGTTAAAGGTGTCTACGAGATATCATTATTTTAAAATCCACACTATATGTACTAGTTGTATTTTGTTTTAGGTACAACATTTAAGTGTTCTTTTACAAGAATGCTTGTACTCGACACTTGGCTGTCTATTAAGAAGACTACTTCTGAAGCAGACAGATGTCGTCAAGTTTTGAAAAGTCTGGCGTAGTTGCTGCCAGATATCGAAAATATTGACACAAAAAACTTGGAAATTAGAATTACTCTGCTTTGTTATGTATTGGTGAGCTCTCGGGAAAGGGCGCTGAATCGTGTTATAAATTAATTAAAAGATTTAGGCGTGATAATACAAGAAAAATGTCTCGACTTGTCACGAACACCGATCTGATGCACAGATAGAAATTACCACGAAAGAAGACGTCTGCTCTATCAGCTGACCTGTTAAATTTATTGTCCTTTTAAATCTGTGCCATTTTATAAGTAGTTTAGAAAACTTTCGATTGTAATTATTTGATTTGCTTAGATTTGTTAAATGTGCCTATAAAACTATTTAATTGTAATTATTTGATGAATATTTATGTTTGTCATTAGTAAGAGACTAGTTAAGTGGTATTATTGTAATAGTAAATTATACCAATTAAGTTTCAGAGTAGCTTTAATTCATCTTTCTCAATTATTTTATTTTATACAATAAATATCTGAGTTTTATATTGAATGAATTATTATTATTCTGATATTATCTGTTTTATTTCTACTAATCTTTACCTCAGTTAATAAAAAAATACTATAAAATCATGTATTACTATGCATTTCAATAGCCATTCGTTGCGCGAAACCTCTATGACCGCCCTTCTTAGAGCGCGGAACCACTGTGAGATGGCCCAAATGTGCGATCGAATAAAAAGAGAAACCGAAGCATTCATTGTGAATGTAATGTTTCCATTGGCATGTGTTTAGTTATGCGATGAATTGTGGCTCTATTTTGTACAAATTCAATCTCAACTATTATGTATTTAAAAGAAAAAAACAAACTCGATTGCGTGACGTGGTATCTGTTTATTATATTGACACTTTTATTTCAATGATGTTCCTCTTTATTAAAAGTTAAGGGTTTTTATGAACATTTTATATCAATTACAATAGCTGGTTTCTTCACCACCATCCACTGCTAGACATAGGACTATCCCAGGGTCTAAACACAGAACGATCTTGACCTGCATTCAATCGCTGCCTGTGATCCTAACTGTTCCGGTACTTGGCCCCTCTCGAACCCTCCCGACCGGCCATCGGTTCTTCAAGCTATGAAAACTGCCCGTTGCAACTTCAGCTTGGCTACGCAGAGAACTATGTCGGTGACTTTACTTTAGATCTCCTGCAGATCTTCAAGCTGGTCAGTATACGTGTCAACTATTATTTTCAGGAAGTCAGAAACTGCTGAAGAAAAAGGTACATTTTAATGTACCTTTTTGATTTTTTCGACAGATTTTTTTGAAAAAATTTAGATACTAAACTTATAGCATTACAAAACTTGGTTAACCTGTAACTAGTCGATGTACGTTTTTATTATTGTAACCAATCACACAACACTAGAGTGAAGTTCACAC
The DNA here is from genome assembly GCA_944739405.2 of Euclidia mi. Lineage (NCBI taxonomy): Eukaryota > Metazoa > Arthropoda > Insecta > Lepidoptera > Erebidae > Euclidia > Euclidia mi. Next base: position 27,199,339 of record OX123184.2, read on the forward strand.
GAATCCATATGGGCACACCGTGCCCGTAGGACACTCAAGGGGTTAAGTTTTTCTTAATGTACATTAAGTTAGCATATATTTATATATTGCGATGCAACTGTCAATATATCTACTTCTTAAAATTTATCACGTAAGGAATCTCTAGCACCTAACTTATAAATTGCACGTATGGCCCTTTTGAATGACAAAAATAGTCTGTATATCAGCAGCCGTGCCCCATAATATATAGTATCTATCCACTGCCTGCAATCGCAACGAAATCATCGGTCCACCTTGCGAGAGTCCTACCTCTGCTACGACGTACAGTGCGCGGCCGCCAGTCCAGAACCTTTCTGTTCCAATGGCCATCGGTTTTTCAAGCTATGTGACCTGCCCGCTGCCACTTCATTTCGACTATTCGTAGGGCTATATCCGTGGCTTGCAATTTCATTGAATAAAAAAAGCAGCATTTATAGAGTATCCTCTCATTATCTTTCTGAAGTGCCTTATTAAAGATTTGTGTGAACAGATCAGTCTTACTTGCGTTAGCCAGTAACTCTTTTATGGTTTCACGCCGCTATTTAAGAAATACTAGGAACACTATGTCAGCCGTTTGTTACGGGTAATTGAGACTTGAAGTGACGAGAGATCGGGTATAAAATAAAACCGGTCAAGGTCCGTACAAACCTGTAGGTATATATAATTATTTTAAAAAATATGTGATGTAACTACAAAAAGGTTTTCGATTTTTTTCCTTTGTGCTTTATAACGTCGCTTTATGCCAAATTTCAAGATTCTAGATCAAGTTGAAGTACCCTTTAGTTTTGACTTAAGCATTTGATATGAATTTCAATTTCATACCTCTACGGGTTCATGAGGAAAGGGGTAATACGTGTAAAATTAAAAAAAATATTTTTATTATGTGATGTAACTATAAAGTTTCGGTTTTCGCAATTTTTCCTTTATCTGTGCTATACGACGTTGCTTCGTGCCAAATTTCAAGATACTGAGTTCACGGGAAGTGCCCTGTAGGTTTTGATTCCCTTGCGAGTAGTTGAGAGTTGAAAAATTTGCTTCAATTGTCGTTTCTGTTGATTCCGTTGACATAGAAGTTTGATTTTATTACAGCTTGACGGTTTTATAGATCTGAGTATTTGATGAATTTCAATTTAATAACTCTATGCGTTCATGAGGAAAGAGGTAGTTACTTTAAAATTTAAAAATATGTTTTTATTATATATGATGTAACAAAAAATTAACATTTTTGGAAATGTTTCCTAAATCTGTGCTGTAAGAAGTTGCCTCGTACCTTTTAGGTTTTGATTCCCTTGTGAGGTTTGAAAATTTACGAGAATTTGCGGCATTAACCGCTGTATCTTTTAATTACGTTGGCTTAGAAGTTTGATTTTGTTATATCTTAACGATATTATAGACTTGAGTATTTGAAATAAATTTCAATGTAATACCTGTACGTGTTCTTATGGAAAGGGGTAGAAACTTTAATTTGTTTTTATTATATGACTATTTTTTACTAAAAAATAACGGTTTTCGCAGTTTTCCTTTATCTGTGCTATAAGACGTTGGTTTGTACCGTACCAAATTTCAAGAATCTGAGTTTACGAGAAGTACACTGTAGGTACAGAATGGCATCCACGGATGGGGAGAAGAAGTGTCGGCCGTCCCTAAGCAAGATGGGCCGACGATATCGTTGCAATCGCGGGCCGAACCTGGACTAGATTAGCACAAAATCGAGGGAAATGGCAAAACAAAGAGAGGCCTATGTTCAGTAGTGGATACGGTCGGGCTGTGGATGATGATGATGATGATGACCCTGTAGGTTTTGATTCCCTTGCCAGTAGTTGCGAGTTTGAAAATATAGTAAAATTGCTGTTTCTTTTGATTGCGATGAGATAGATGTTTGATTTTTACACAGCTTCAAGGGACTGTAGAATGTTTCATATAAATTTCAAATTTATACGTCTACGCGTTTCTAAGAAAATGGGTCTTGACAGACGGACGGACATCAAAGTGATCCTATAAGGGTTCCGATTTTTAATTTCGAGGTACGCAACCCTAAAAACGACTGCGAATGTAGCATCAGTTCTACGAAATGACGCAAATAAATAAATTACAAAAACAGAAATATACTCCTGAAGAAAAGAGCAGATCTTAGTTTATAATTTACACATAAATGAACTAGTTAATCTCGTTTAAGTACGTATTATATGTATAAACATCAGGATGCCTGATAAACAGGAATAACGCGACATGAATCCAATTCAGTTCAGATACCAAACCTGCAGTAATACAAAAGTTACAAGTATTACAGCTGGCTCCTTCACGGCAAGTATTCTCTGCCTGTCATGTATTTTGAATGTTACAAATGGTTTTCCAACGTACTACTTTTAAAGGAATAATTATGAGTGAAAGTTCCAATCTTTAAGACTGACATAAGGCCCCTAAACTTCTTATTAATAGCGTTTTATAGATACTTCTAAATGAAAATTAACTAGACCTTAAAAACACACAAAGTACCGTACATACAGGTAAGCCTAGAAGTCATCAATAAGCAAAGTCATAGTTGTGCCCAAAATTACTCTTGTCTCAAGGTTGCTACATTATTGATAATTATAATAAAGGTACCTAACAGATACTACGCCGCTTACTTACCACAGAAGGCAAACAACAAAATCGAAAAGTACATACGTAATAATTATGCAGAACATTTCATCTTAACGTCATATTAGACACAGCGCAATAAAGTGTAGATCTTTAGCACTCATAACATCCTTTTTACAACATTTGTAACGCAACAACTGAGCCAGAAGTGCTCTTCACAAAACATTGTCACAATATACTTGAGGACAGCTTGAAGAAAACTTCAAGTGTATGAGTGTTGATGTTCGACGATTAAAGGGCGATTCATATCTTACCTCACTAAGAATGTGTTATCTTAGGAAAGACTACAGAGAAAATGTAGAGTACACCTGGTAGGAATTATTTTTAATTAGGTATTACATATTTATAATTTTTATAGAAAGATTTTCGCACTACTTCAAAATTTGTCTTCTTCTTGTTTCAAAATTCAAATGCTGTCTTCTGTGGGAATCGAACCTACAATTTTAGGCGCAGTATTAAACAGCGAATTGACTAGTCTCTATATTATAAAGTTGGATGTTTAAACTATTAATTTATTGCATAACATATGGATAACTTCAAATTGCGTTTAAACATCCAGCAGAACCAAAGCTATGAGATACCAAATCAAATAAAGGCTACTTGTAATCACGTCGAAACTGACGCTGCACGATCGAGTTTTGAAATTTGTTGTCAGCACCACAGAGCTTATGTAAAACAATGTATATTTTACACTTGTTTGTGTTGCATTCTCCTTGGAAACAATAGAAGTAAATAAAAAGTATAATCCACAAAACTATCTTAATTTACTAAATTATTCACAAAGAAGCGACGATTGATGAGATCTCGAATCAAAAGGCTGCCGTGAATAAATTAAGGGATTGCCTTTTTAAACACAATTTAAGCGATCGTAATCTGCGAGACTGCTAGAAACAAAATACAAAGTTCTAAGGACTTTCCAAATGCATACCGTCAAATAAGAGTTCATTTATTACGGTACAATTACCCGGGTGGCGAACAATCCTATTTGTAAATTACGGTGATTGTGGGTACGGCTATAAAGGGGGTAATAAGACTGGACAGTTTCGGTGTATGGGGTACTAAATTGTTTGGCTGCTTGGACGGACGAATGGCTTCAATCAGGATGTTGGACATCTTATCTTGTGCTCCTGCGTGTAATTGCTTAGACACGATCCTGTCTGAGCGTTGGTCATAACATTAGCCTATAAGTATGGACGTTTAACCTCACAGGCTCCGGACGAATGTTGGTTTCTAAGTTTTGCGAACCTCCCCTTACTCCTCATATTTGAGCTGCTCAGTAGCTTCAGTTTTAGTAACGAAACGATCAGTACAGGACTAGGTTGCGTCATTCGATGAAAGACACGTGAGTAATCTTTATTTTAAAATCACCTGTAGCTCTCAGGTACGTGTACTGTACGGTATAAAATATGTACAAGTGTGATAACCGCTTGGACGACCGCAGGTAGTAGGGGGCCCAAGTAGCAAGAAGGCCACTTGCGAAAGGCTGCCCCGCCAACTGTCGAAAAATTCCGAACTTACGCCATAGTGCCGGTTGGCGACCGGACGAGAGACCGGAGAGGGCCCTATCGATAAGTTCGGGGGGGCATCGGTTGAGCCAGCAGTCTCCGTATAAGTGGACCTACGGTGTGGCGGTCTTATTGTATGTTAATGAGAGAGCAGCGTTGAGCCTCATTCCACTTCTGTCCTCGTCCCTATTCACTCAAATATCCACATGAAGGCAAAAAAGAATAAGAGAAGTATGAAACAGCGGCAGCACTCCCTCTCGCTCAAAGTGCACCTCGCTAATATCCGAGGATTGCACTCCAATCTCGTTGAAGTCCACCACCACCTTGAGACTGAAATACCCGTGCTCTTATTCCTCTCGGAGACGCAGATAGCATGTCCGTCTGACGTGGCGTACCTAGCATACCCAGGGTATACCCTGGAGCACAAATTTAAGCCTCGGGCTGGGGCCTGCGTGTACGCCCGTGACGACTTGTGCTGTCGACGTCTTTTTTTTTTTTTTAATAATAATAATATCATTTATTGCGTCAAACATGGTAGGTAATACATAGGTGTTACAGTAGATTTGTTTCACATATTTGGCTGTTATACAGCGTGCAACATCAAGATTAATACAGTGAACTATAAATCATAAAATATAAATTAACAACATCTATGCCTTATTCGTTCTATGTTATAAAATTTACATGGATTTTTATTTAAAAATTCTTCAATAGAATAATAACATTCCCGCAACAACCACTTTCGTAATGCGCTACAGAAATTATTGTATGGCAACACAGTTATTGATTTAGGCAGTGAGTTATAAATTAAAGGGGCCATATAGACGCAACTTTTCCTGAACATTTCTGATTTGGGGGCGGGTATTTTGTAGTCTAGGTGCGTTAGTGTTCTTTTATTTTTACTATCCACTTGTTCAAATAAATTTTTATTAGATCGTAGAAACTTTGAAATTTCATAAATATAAATGCAGGGAACAGTAAGTAAACTTTGAGACTTAAATACAGGTCTGCAGGAATCACACCAATCCATACCGAACATTGCGCGAATGCATTTTTTTTGTGCAAGGAAAATTCTAGAGATGTCGGTTGAATTCCCCCAGACTATTATACCATACCGTATGATTGAGCATATATATGCATGGTACGCGATTAAGCATGTATGCCTGGACATGATATTTTTTATCTTTTTTAAGGCGAATACAAAGCTATTCATTTTATTACAGATTATCTCAATGTGGTTTTTCCATGAGAGATGTTCATCTATGGTCACACCCAGAAACTTAGTGTTGTATACCTGCTTAATAATGTTGTTACTGAAGTTTATATTTGCATTTAATGGCTTACATTGCCGAGGTCTGAAGTGTAAGGTATTAGTTTTTGTTAAATTGATTTTTAATTTATTAGCATCTAGCCATTTGGTTACCTCATTTAACGCATCGTTTAATTCTATATTAATATTCTGTTTTTTATTAAACTCTATGATAATAGTAGTGTCATCTGCGAATAAGACACATTGATGTTTAATCGACTGAGGCAGGTCATTTACATAAATCAGAAATAGCAAAGGACCCAAAATGCTTCCTTGTGGCACGCCACAGTAGTTAATTAGTGGTTCCGAATCAAAATCTTCCAAAGTGTTGCTTAGTTTATTCATTTTTACTATTCTAGTAATCTGTTTCCTTTCGGTCAGATATGACTGGAACCATTCTTTAGCCGGACCTCGAATACCATATCGCTCCAATTTATTTATGAGTCTATCGTGATTAACTAAATCAAAAGCTTTACTTAGGTCTAAGAATAGAGCACAGGAATATTTATTATTATTCATATTTGTTACTATTGTCTTTACTAATGTGAAAATCGCTAATGAGGTTGATCTATTTTGTCGGAAGCCATATTGTTGATCAGCTAACAGTTTAAACTTTTCTAAAAAATGAAGTACTCGCTTGTACATTACCTTTTCAAATATTTTTGACAATATTGGTATTAACGCTATTGGTCTATAGTTACTCATATCTGTTTTTGTACCTTTTTTATGTAACGGTTTTATCAGAGAGAGCTTCAATCTCTCAGGGAAACACCCTTGAATGAAAGAAAGGTTAATTATGTGAGCTATAGGCGTTGAAATATATGGAGATATTCTTTTAATGAGATCAGTGCCAATATTATCATAACCAGTTGATTTAGTGTTTTTTAAAGATTTTATAATATTATAGACTTCTGAAGCACACGTAGGTTCTAAAAATAAACTTTTTTCATATTTGTTTATTATATTGTCAGAGTTATTATTATTTACATTATTGTTATTATTATTCTTTGTATCGTCAAATTGAGTATTATTAGAAATGTCAACGAAATATTTATTAAATTTATTACAAATGTCAGGTCCAGATGTCAGTGTTATAGAATTGTCCAAAATATTCGATATGAATTCTTTAGGTGCCGTGCTACCCATGGTGTTCTTTACAATATCCCACGTGGCTTTAACTTTGTTTTGTGAGTAGGCTATTACACAATGCTTGAAGCCCGCACATACATTTTTTTAACAGTTTTGAGTATATTATGTATTTATTTTTATTCTCACAAGTTTTATTTACGTAATATTTATATCTTAGCTTTCTCTTAGTTTTACTGCTATTTTTGATTCCTTTCGTTATCCATTTAGATTTTTTTGAATTGTGTAATGTTTTTTTCAGTCTTATATGAGGGAAACATAGTTTGTATAAGAGTGTCAATGTGTCATGAAAGTTATCGAAAGCTTTATTAGTATCCGATATATCAAATATTTCATTGAAACTTAGACAGCTAATATACTTGACAAATTTGTTGACATACTCTTTGCTCAAATTATTTACAGTCGTGAAATAGTAGTTTTTTTCCCGTAATATTTGATGTTTGATTGTAATTATTTGTGCTGTATTGTGATCAGAAAGATAGAAATTATATGTTTTACCCGTGACATTGTTTATGTTACTAATAATATTGTCAATGCACTTATTTAATCTAGTTGGTTCGTGTATGTGGTATTGCATTCCGTAATTGAGAAGAAGTTCTTTAAATATCGTACTATTTTTGTCAGAATTTTGTAAATCTATGTTAAAGTCGCCACAGACTATGATTCTAGATTTTTTGTTTTGGAGATTTGTTAAAGTTTTATTTAAGTTATCAAAGAAAATATTCACATCAGAATTTGGAGTTCTATAGATGCAAAGTACAATTATTTTTAACATTTTAATTTCAATACCACATATTTCAAAGTGTTTATCAATGGCAAATTCACTTACGATATTTAGATTAGTGCTGTCATATCCATTCCTACACAATATGCATGTGCCTCCACGCCGTTGATCTTGACGAGCATATATTGTGGCAAGGTAGTAATTTTTTATATTCAAAAATTTTTCCTCAGTTCTTTTTATAAAGTGTTCACTTAAACATATAATAATAATATTTTCATTAAAATCGTACTGAAGATCATGTAGTACTACCTCTAAATCTTGCATTTTATTTAAGACTCCGGCAATATTTTGGTGAAAAACTGCATACCCATCACACTTAGTCTCGAAAAAAATCGGATTCAGCTGTCATTTCTGTTTGTGACACAGATTGTGACATTTTCTTAAGTGACGGGAAGTAATACGGTATTGTACCTTTTTTTGGATTTAAAGGACTACTAGGTCGCGGAAGAGAACCGCGAATTGAAGAATGCCTTTTATGAAATTCACCCTTCTGTGTAACTATATTTTTTGTTAATTTGCGGTTGTTGTATGTCAGGAAGTCATTATTGTAATGAATAACATTTATTTCATGTATTATCTGTTTAGCGATGTCCTGCGTATTATCTATTGCCAAATAAGTACAGTTATTAAAATTTTGAGTAACGAGTCTTAATTGTTGATTGAGCTTAAGTTCATTAAGATATCTATTATAGAATACACTAACTACAAATATATTACAATTGTTAAGAGAGTTTAACGCTATAGACATCGCCGACATAAACTCCATTGGATTTGAGTCATTACTCCCTGTCATAATAACTACGTTGTCATTTTGTGTCAATGTTTTCGCTAAGCTACTACAGTCCTCTAACACATATTTTGTTTTAGCACCCGGTTTCCGTATAGATTGTATTTGAACATCTTGACATTTATGTAGGTTGTGCTTGTTATTTAGTAGCCTCTGTGCAACACCTCTACCTTGATTATCAGAAAGTAGAATTATTTTGCTTGTGTTTCCAGTGGTTTTAGTAACCTTGCTGCATCTCAAGTTATCCGTCACTATCGTGTCTCCATTTTTTCCATTTTTACATTGAATTTTCTCGTTTTCTAAATTGATGTGAATTTGCTGACTGAAATTATTCTTATGTATATTTGCTTGTATCACTTGCGTGCTTTCCTGAGAACATTTAGGGGTATCAAAGTCTAATTTTCTTGGAGGGATGTAAGAAGTCGCCTTTGTCAATTCTCTCTTTTTTCTTTTTGAAATGGTCGACGTTGACAAATGTTTACTAGTGCTTAAACCTGTACATAATTTTTTGAGATGCTCATTTTTCTTAATTTCAAGTTGTAATTTCTGTTGCAGTGAAACATTATTTAAATTTAGCGTCTCAATTTCAGAGTGAGCACTCATTAATTCTTCTTTTAACTGAACGATCAAATTTTGCAATTCCACAACCTCGTCACTCTTAGTATGAGTGGACAAATCCATCATGCTCTTTACACTTAAACTTGGCGAAGACGTATCCAGAGATTCAATCGAAAGGCTGGAGTTGGATCGTATAATACGTCGGTTTCTTTGGGTGACATTAACACTGTCGTTATTATCCATCATATTCTGATATAATATAAAGTATATAAGAAAATATCGAAGTTGGGTTCAATATTTATTCAGATATTTGTGAATCCGATAGGTTATATTAGCCCGTGATATATTATGATAAGGCCGCTGACTTTAACCCAAGGAATACAGTTACCTCCGCGGGCTACTTTGGCCCGAAGGTGAAATGTCCGTGACTGGAACGCGCCCTGTGGTCGTGCGGTTAGGTTGGTATTATTGACACTATTGATTGACAGTTATCACTTTTTCATTGTTTTGAATGATAAGTAACGTATTTGATAGTCTGCAAATTTTATTTTTAATATTAATACGAATGTTTTTACACTGTATTATGCGTAAGTGGTTTATTTACGGTAAAGTTTTGTGAAACACAGCAGTTATTTGGTGATTATCAACTGTTTTAATGTTATTGAGTTGTTATTAAGTAGCCACTTCACTAAGTTACACTATTTTTGTGAAAGTTTATAACTTTTAACACACTTATTTGTTTTAGTCACAAACGATATCACCGAACTACTGGGTACTACGAAACATATTTTCACTATTTTAAACACTATTAGATATGTTATTGGTACATTAAATTAGTTATAAATACAGAGTTATTGTTTATATCTCAAGTGACAGTTGACATTTTTTGGATGCCTTGAAGACCCCACATTTTCCGTGTTGTGTGTTTTGGTGGACACGGGACATGAGAAGATCCTCTATGCCTGTGTCTACCGATCGCACAGTGGAGATCGGGAGACAACTCGGCTCACAGAGTACTTAAGTGAAGCGGCGGAGGCCGCTCTACAGAAGTAACCCACGGCTCAGCTAGTGTTACTGGGGGATTTTAATGCTCACCACAAGGAGTGGCTATTCCCATACCAGTGCACTGACCACGCTGGGAGAGAGACGCGAAAGCTTGTTTTGGCCTTAAACCTCACCCAGCTGGTACAAGGAGCAACGGCGGTTCCTGATGTAGAAGGCCAAACTCCCAATTGCCTGGACCTTCTGCTGACAACACAACCCGACCAATATTCTGTGACGATATCTTCACCCTTAGAAAGTTCCGACCATTGTCTGATAAAAACTGTGTCCGTGTACTCCCCACCTGTCCAAGGCCCAAGAGACTCCCGACGGGCTTGGCGATACAGGTCAGCAGACTGGGATGAGATGCGGTCGTTCTTTGCATCTTATCCTTGGCATCTTATCCTTGGCAGCCCACTTGCTTCTCTTCGGGTGACCCTTCAACCTGCGCAGATGCTGTGACTCAAGTATTGTGTCAAGGAATGGAATATTATATCCCATTCTCAGACATATCCACATCACCACGCTGAAACATAAGGCGTTTCTTTCATGGACTGAAGCTCGCAACTGCAAGGCAAAAGACACACCACATAAGAAGAGAGCGAAGTTAAGAGGAGTTTTCCGGAAGGCTCGCTACGACCACATTCACCATATAGGGAATAAACTTGCTTCTTACCCTGCGGGGAGCAAAGCGTTTTGGTCCCTGGCGAAATCGGTGGAATCAAACTTCTGCCGCCCCTCACTACCACCATTGCTGAGGTCAGACCGATCCCTGGCCCACACCGCTGAGGACAAGGCAAATTTATTTGCCTCCATTTTCGCGGAATCTTTGCGTCTAGACACTGCGAGTGAAACACCTCCAACATTACCTGTTTGCGAAGCCCGTATGGGTGACATACGCATTTGGCAAACCGAGGTTCGTAAAACGCTGCGGAATCTAGACGTGAATAAGGCCAGCGGTCCAGATGGCATTCCAGCCATAGTACTTAAAACCTGTGGCCCAGAGTTGTCCCCCGTACTGACACGCCTTTTCCGCCTATCCCTGACGACAGGACAAGTACCTAAGTCTTGAAAGCATGCCAATGTTCAGCCTGTGCCGAAGAAAAGCAGCCGTGCCGACCCTAATAATTATAGACCCATTTCAGTCACTTCCATACTCTGTAAGAGTATGGAATTGAATAATAGGCTTCTCGCATACCTAAAAACTAACAGTCTTCTCAGTGACCGACAATACGGCTTTCGCCGGAATCGAACAAAAAAAAAAAATCGAACTGGAGAACTTCTAGTGTATGCCACACACAGGTGGGGCGAGGCCATCGAAAGATACGGCGAAGCACTTGCTGTTTCGCTCGATATCTCAAAGGCCTTTGACATGATCTGGCACGATAGTCTCATACGCAAGCTTCCCTCCTTCCTTCCTCTTCAATGGTGTCTTACACAGCAGAATTCCTCCTCCTGGAGGTTTGTGCCAAGGGAGCCAATACCGTTCTGGGTGTGGTTTATTGTCCTTCTGCTGTTGATTATTTCTCCAGTCTCAAACCGATCCTGGAATCTTTAGGTTCCGAGTACGCGCATCACATAGTCATGGGCGATTTCAATACCAACCTCCTATCTCACCATTCACCTAGGTCCGTGAAGCTTCTCCAAGTCATCAAGTCATCTAGTCTTCACATTCTGCCAATGTGTGCCTCACATCACATTACACTGATGGCGATGATACGTGGATTGACTTAATTCTTACCTCTTCCCCATCCTTTGTATCCTCTCATGGCCAATATCCTGCTCCAGGTTTTTCTCACGATGACCTTATTTTCCTATCGTACACCCTAAAAGCTCCTGAGCCCATCCCTAAGGTTCTGCATAGGTGTTGCTTTGGGCACATGGAAGTCGGGAAACTGGCCACGGAAGCAGCCAGATTAAATTGGGATCATCTGATGACTGCTGCTACTGTCGACGACAAGGTTAACATTTTTAATGACGCTGTCACGGCTCTTTATGACGTACATGCACCCGTTAGACGAGGTAAATTGAAGCCGCCTCCAGCTCCCTGGATGACGAGAGGAATTCGGATAGCTATGAGACGTAGGGATCGTGCTTTCTGCAAGTTTAAAAAAAACCGATCTGATGAAAATTGGATCTGGTATAAGGCTGCAAGAAATCGGTGTAATCAATGGATACGCAACGCGAAACGCCGATTCATCCTTAGCATCCTTAATATAACTTCCTCGTCCCCTACCAATACCTGTAAGTTCTTAGGGATTTTAGGTATAAGTAAGCAGCGTAGCTTTGAACCACAGACGACGCTTTGTTTGGATGATCTTAATCACCATTTCACCTCTTCTGTTTATTTGGATCAACACACCAAGCGTCGCACTGTCGATTACGTGGGTAACCTAACTCATCTCAATATCGAATCTTTTGAATTTTCTCCAGTCGCATCTGCGGAGATCAAATAAATCATCCTGTACATAAAATCGAATGCCATGGGCTGTGACAATATTAGCTGTAAGATGATTGTCTTCATACTGGAACATCTGCTACCAGCATTAACTCACATCATTAATTTCTCCCTTTACTACAAGTTATTTTCCTTCCTTATGGCGGAAGGCCTACGTCCTTCCTCTACCCAAGGTAAGTAATCCTTCACTCTCCAACCATTTTCTACCCATTTCTATTCTCCCTTACCTCTCTAAGAACCTCGAAGCTTGTGTCCACAAACAGCTCTCCAGGTTTGTCCAAATTAATAATCTACTAAGTTCATAGCAATCTGGTTTTCGATCTGGACATAGTACTGTATCTGCCCTCCTCAAAGTGACTGGCGATATTCGAGTGGGAATGGAGGAATCTTAGGTCACCGTGCTGGTCTTGGTGGACCTCACAAACGCATTTAATACCGTTAGTCACGAAATCCTTCTATCTATCCTATCCTATCTTAAGATCTCCCCGGTTGCACTGGAATGGTTTTCCTCATATATTCAGGGACGACAGCAGTCGGTTCGCCGTGATGAGTCTTCATCCAAATGGTGTAACCTTTACTCTAGAGTTCTTCAAGGCGGAACTCTCTCTCCATTATTATTCTCTATTTTCATCAATCTTCTAACAAATAACCTTCAGTGTGCGTATCACTTGTATGCCGATGACTTGCAGCTTTCTGTGCAAGCAGGAGTAGATGACGTAGCTGATCTATCAATCTAATAAAACTCGATCTCATCGCACTGAAAAATTGAGCAGATAATTTCGGCGTCAAAGTAAATTCGACTAAATGCCAAGCCATTATTGTGGAGAGTCGACGTATGATCCAAAGACTTGACATGACAGCTATGCCCTCAATAATATATGACCAGTCGGTCATAGAATTTAGCCAAGCTGTCAAGAATCTAGGTTTACACTTTGATAGCAATCTCAGCTGGCAAGTTTACGTGACCAGCGTTTGTCAGAAAGTCTCAGGATCCCTGCGCGCCTTATATCGCCTGAAGAATTTCCTGCCATGCACTACTAAGGTAATGCTTGTACAGGCCTTGATTTTTAGTCTATAGTAGTATAGACTATGGTGATGTGTGCTACTATGAGCTGAATGCAGATATTCTCAACAAACTAGACCGACTTTTCAATAACTGCATTCGATTCATTCACAATCTTCGCAAGTATGACCATGTGTCTATTTACCGTACCAAACTCAAGTGGCTACCCATTCGTCAACGCCGTAGCTTGCGTGCTCTCTCTACTCTATTCTCTTTCCTTAAATCTCCTACGCCTCCCACTTATTTATCTTCCTATCTAAAGTACTTGTGCTCAAACCACAACAAAGATCTTCGCTCCGCTAATAATCGACTTCTTCTATGTCCGTCCCATTTAACCAGTTTCGTGAACACCTCCTTTTTTGTTCAGTCCGTTCACCTCTGGAATTCGCTTTCTCCTGAGATCAGGATGAGTAGAAATCGGATTTCTTTTAAGGCAAAAGTTCGTGAGCGTTTTTGGATCAATTGGCAATATCTTCAACACCTTGAAACATTTTATTTATCTAATTTATTTACATATTTATCTAATTATTTATGTTATATATACACATACATACGTACATTTATATATTTTATTATAGTTATATACTGTAACGATATCTTTTAATTAAATAAACTATATTTTTGTTACTACTAAAATTCGGAACGCACCTACTAACTGACTTCTCTGCATCACCCTAGGTTGACTGTTAGAGAATGCCATCGGCATTAAGTCCGCCTATGTACATGATTATCATTGTGCTAAAAGTTTAATTAATACAAAAAATAATAAAATACAATAGGCAACTACAGTGATGCAAAATAAAAAATTGGCTAACGTAAATCTTTGATTACCGTTTGGACTGGATAGGCAATGTGCACTTGTTGGTAATACGTAGCGTTCATAGCGTGACTTGGCTGTCATTTGCAATAGACCGGTAAGGAGAGGCAACGTTTGAAAGGGTCATCATTAAGATGGGTGATCACTTATTATGGCATTTACATCACAGCGTTATCGTTCTTTGTATCGCACGTTGAGGTTGATATTTCGATTAAGATACGTTTCTTTTATCGTTATCCTAAATTTGGAGTATTTCTGTGTACGTGACATTCATTCTTCCATCAAGTTTATTTACTAGCCACATTTGTCACGAAGGCATTTAACTTCCAAAACCCCGTATTGCACTTCCCTCTTGCGCTTCTTACAGTGTGGTGCGAAACTAATCGCTGTGTTTTTGAAATAATTTTTTACCGGTTTGGTGATAATATCTTGGCTCGTGAGTTGCCTCTGGTTGTGTATTTTAGTGTTTAGGCACCGTGTATAGTAAGTTTTGTAAATATTATATTGTTAATTGAGTAAAAAAGTGAAGTTCAGCGATCGGTAAGTCATTTATTTTTCTTAATGTAGGTACTTCGAAATAAAGTAGGTAAGTTTTATTAAATTACTTTTACTGTTGAATAAGACTAAGTTCAGATGAACGCGTGGCGATGCGCGGTAGGCTCGGCGCGTGGTTTAAGGCTGGTTTCAGAGTGACGCGCGCGGCACGCGCCGTCGGCCAGCGCGTCTCAACAGCGCGTTTGGCGCGCGGACCACTGTGAAACGAGTTCGCGTTTCTCATTGCAATGTATGAAGCTTCGGCAACGCGGTCGGCGCGCGCGTCTCACACGAGGCGCGTTTGAACTGCGTGACTATGAAACGCTACTACTAATCTAGTGTAATTGCAAGTGCGCGCGTGTGGCCGGCGCCGGTCAAACGCGTGACTCTGAAACCAGCCTAAGATTGTTACAAATCAATGATGTTGTGTACATGACCGCGCGTTGGCGCGCGTGCCCGCGCGCACCGCCATGCACCGCGCGCAAGATCTTAAACCGCTTAAACCGCGCGTCACCTCGTGGCGACGCGCGGTTTAAGATCTACAATCCTGTATCGACCTGTTCAGATGACCCACGAGGTTTGAGGCGGAAGGACACATGGAGCCACGAAAATGGGAGACGAGATATCTATTGTTTTACTAATTGACGAAATTGAAAAAAGAGATGCGATTTGGAATCTTAACTCGAAACACTATTCTGATAAAATAATAAAAAGAATTTGGGAAGAATTAGTTTCCGGTATAAAATCTACAAGAAAATTGCCTCCTCCACGTCCATTCTCACTGAATGTTCACGCTAGACTTCCTCGCGCAAGCCGCCGCCATCTGAACAGCAGTCCCGCGCGGCAGCGCGCGTCGCCGCGCGTTCATCGGAACTTAGCCTAATTATATTTCATTGTGTTGAGGTTTTCTTTTGCGGATATAATATAGTATAGTTGAATATGGTAAGGCAATAATGTCGTTATTCTGTAATGAACCACCTGATTGTAGTGGTGATGGCGGCACGGATTCTTGTACACCGAAGTCACCAACGTCTAAACGTTTATTTAGCGAAATGTCACCTTCGTTTATTACGCCAGATGATAGGTCAAAACGTTTTCAAAGTTTACAATTGGTAAGTTCTGTACGTATAAAACAGCTTCTTGTGCTCACTGTGCTGGGGAACACGAAACAAAAATATGCTCAAATAAAGATCAAATCAAATCAATGCAATCTCAAATCATCCTGATTTTAAAGCTTCATGCGTCGCATGTAAACGCCCTAAGAAACCGCATGACCATCGTTGCGGATCTCAGGAATGTCCCACATATAAGTTGAAATTAGAACAACTAATTCTTAATACCAACTACTGAATTAATAGTTTAGGGAACCTCTTTCTTAGGTAGGTACATCATGGAAAATATCGCTATAGGACAATTAAAACTTCACAACGATAGGGTGGCGACATTAGAGTTACAGCGCTTAGTTATAGAATATAAGTTAGACAAAATTCTCGTACAAGAACAATATCAAAATACAAGCTAGAGTAATAAAATCATACAGCTGGACGGCAAAGCGCGAGCTGGGATATATGTCGCGAACTCAAACTTAACTGTAACATCTATTAGTAATCTTATGACGTCACACTGTGCGGTTGCGGAGATATCTTCTGCATCCTTTAGAGTTTATGTTGTCAGCTGCTACTTTCAATATTCACATCCAGTTGCCCCTTACTTACACCATCTTCGCTTCGTTTTAAGATCTCTTATATGCCATAAGGTCATAATTAGTGCCGATGTGAATGCATCATCCACGTTATTGGCAAATATCATTCTTCTGATAAGGATCGAGGTGCGCCGTCGAGGATTTGATTGCAGGAATGCATTTATCTATCCACAACACACAAGATGCACCACCTACTTCTTGCAGCTTCATGGGCGAGTCTTCTATTGACGTCACACTTTCTTGTGGGGACTTTCGTATAGATAGGTGGCGTATCCTACCGGACGCGCCATGTAGTGACCACCGCCTAATCGTGTACGAATTCACATCAAGGCTGCCACGGGACTCGTCATGTATCTCCTCTATTAATTTTAGATATAAAACTAAAGGAGCAAATTGGGATCTTTTTGGTTCACTATTCGCGTCACATGTCAAATATTTCACTTGCTGTAGTCTTTCTGTAGAAGAGAGTGCTGAAATCTTGTCTGACACCTTCATATATTTTGCGGATGTTGCTACTGGCCGTGGTTCTATCACCAACACTCGTCGATGTGATTGGTGGAATAACAACTTAGCTGAACTTCGGCGAGCCTTTCGCAGAGCACGTAGGAAGTTAAATCTATTAAAAAGACGTCAAATAACAGGTGACGTGTATGACACTGCCTTCATTGCTCTTAGAGTTGACAGATCTCATTATAGGTCTGCCGTTCAAACATGCAAAAGAAATTTGTTACGTAAGATTGTTGATAGACGTTATATCTTTCATTGCTTCCAACCCCAAATTATCCATCTTTCATTTTTAATCAGCTATCTGAGTGTGATGTTAAAAAGAGCGTATTATCCATTGCCTCTAACGCAGTCGGTAATGATTGTATCAGTCGCAAAATGATCCTTCCCATATTAGATCAAATCCTTCCCATCCTCTGTCATATTTTTAATTATTCCTTATCTAGGGGCGTTTTCCCCACCATGGAAAGACGCCCAAATTATTCCTTTACCTAAAAAACCCAATCCGTCTTCCTTTTCTGAGTACCGCCCAATCTCCGTCCTACCATTCCTTTCTAAAGTGCTCGAGCGCCTTGTCCATGCTCAACTTAGCACATTCCTGAATAAAAACCTTCTGTTCAATCCACTTCAATCCGGTTTCCGTCCAGGTCACAGCACGGCTACGGCACTGATCAACATAACCGACGACATCAGGCTCGGTATGGAAAATTGGCAACGTGACTGTAGTAATATATCAATACTACTGCCTTCAATACTATTGATTTCCATATTATGCTTGGCATATTGCGCTCTATTAACATATCTCCACCAGTGATTGATTGGTTTCACAGATACCTGTTTGGGCGCCGATAACGTATACGGATTGAAGACTCTTTGTCTTCTTGGTGTACGTCTACAGTCGGCGTTCCACAGGGTGGCGTTTTCTCCCTTGCTTTTCTCAATTTTTATAAATTCTATCTCTTATCAACTTCAGTCATCCTACCACCTTTATGCAGATGATCTCCAAATTTACACTCAAGCTCCTGTCCAAGAGTTGTCTGAAGCAATTCATATAATAAATTCAGATTTAGATCGCATAGCTGCGTGGAGCCTCAGATTTGGTCTCCCAATCAACCCTACAAAAACGCAAATTATTGTTGTTGGTAGCCCCAGATTAATTGCGCGTGTTGACTGGACTTGTTTAGTCCAAGTTAACTTTAATGGTACTCCTTTACCCATAAGTGATTGCGTGAAGGATTTAGGAGTTTATATTGATAAAACTTTGTCTTGGGGCCCTCAAATTAGGGAAGTAAGTAGAAAATTGTTTTCTGCGGCTGGAACGTTACGAAGATTACGAAAATTTCTGCCGACTGCCACTAAGATTGCGCTTGCAAATTCTCTTCTTCTACCTATCCTTGACTATGCCGATGTCAGCTATCTAGATCTTCTGGAGGAGCAACTTGATAAGCTTGAGCGACTTCAAAATGTATGTATTAGATTCATATTTGGATTGCGCAAATATGATCACGATTCTCAATTCCGCAATTTGCTCAACTGACTTCCAATTCGCCTTCGACGGAATACTCACATACTTTCTTTAATGTATAACATTCTCTTCAACCCTTCTACTCCCCATTAATTAAAGGAACGCTTCGAGTTCCTTTCTGATACGCATTCTAGATCTCTGAAGTCATCGGTGAATTTGATACTGGCAATACCAATGCATTTAATGTGGAATGCATTGCCGATGTCAAATAAACAAGCTCAATAACTAACATCATTCATGAAATTACTCAAAGACCACTACATGTCTCTTTAACCTTACTACTCTTGTAATTATCATGTTTGCCATTTCCTTTAATTTATTTAGCACTAATTTATGTATCATTAATATTAATATCTATGTATTTAATAATTATTTATTATTTATTTATGTATATATATATAGTTATTTAGACTGCCTCGTTGGTCTCGCGGCATAAATGTGTGCGTGGATTGGGAGGTCTCAGGTTCGATTCCCGGATTCGGAAATTCTCAGTAGCAGCACGGAGTCTGGTAATGTGCCCGATACGACAATAGGCTCACCCCCTATAACGTGGGACCTAAAAATTCATGGCGAAATGTGGGTGTAATATTACACCTCTGCCTACCCCTTCGGGGATACAGGCGTGAGTCTATATAAAAAAAAATATATAGTTATTTATGTAAGTATATCGTAATTTAAGTATGTATACGGTTCATTATCTACGTATATATTTGTATTATTCATATTTATCAATAAAGATCGCGAAACTACCCTCTTTCTGAATCCGTATAGTTCTTATCCATTCAAAGGTTGCCTGTAAGAGATTACTAAATAGTGATAAGGCCGCCAATTGTACTATCAGTTATTTTTGTTAAGTTTTCATTATTGTAAATTTCTTCTTTGGTGCAATAAAGATGATTATTATTATTATTATAGACTCGATAGGGAGGGTCCGTGGTCTCCTTTATATCACGAATTTAAAGCAAATAGATCTATCGACTTAGCTTATACCCAAAGTATCAAAATTAATGGTAGACATTCCACTGGTATTGAGGAGACAACGGACTATCTTTTGAATTCTCTGATACCCAACGATCGACTGGAGAATGACACTGACTACCACCGTCAGATCCGACAAGGGGCTGCTTTGCAACCCGTTTCACCAGCGTCAGACCTACCATCCTATGATGAATTTATAAATGCTGTCGGATCTCTACCGCCTAACAAAGCTTCAGGCGAAGATAAAATCTCCAACAAGATGATAAAGGAAGCTTGTAAAACATCTGGTGAGTCAATTTTGTTTGTGTTTAAACGTTGCATAGGAGAAGATATTTTTCCTCGTATATGGCGCAGTGGTTATATAAGGATCATACCAAAAAGAGGAGATAAGCCGTCCGATGACCCTGTGTGATATAGGCCAATAACATTGTTACCATCCCTAGATTTAGCGATAGACAATTTGGCTTCACAGTAGGTAAATTGACAGTCAACGCAGTTATATCGGTTAGGAAGTTAGTCTCGTCATCAATACTACAATATGTGCTAGGTATATTCTCAGATATATCTGGCGCTTTCGACAACGCATGGTGGCCAATGCTTTTACTTAAATTAAAGTCTCGTGGATGCTTTAGTAACATATTTTCTCTCATTTATACGTATTTCCTACATGGAACAGCGAAGTTAAAATAAGGCCACCGTGCTGTGTCGAAGGCGCTGACCATGGGTTTTCCGCAAGGATCTGCGTTAGGCCCGTATTTATGGAACCTAGGTGTTGATGACTTTCTAAGCAAACCACTACCGCCAGGTTACGCAGATGACGGTCTTTTACTTATTCAATCTAATACTAGGGTAGGACTTGAAAGGTTAGCTTATCAATGTTTAGACTTAATCAACAATTGGGGTGAACGCAATCGTTTATATTTTTCTCCACAGAAAACGTTTCAATTACTTTTGAAAGGAAACTTAAAAACACCGCCACGAATCAAATTCAATAAAATCACCATTAAAAACAAAGAATCAGTTAGTTGAAATTAAACTAGTTTACGGATTTTATCGAGTTATATTGATTTCACTTGTTATTACATTTAAACTGAATGATCTAGAAACTACATTTTTGTTACCAGCCGACGTTTCGAATTCTTTACAGGATTCATATTCACGGCAGACTAAGGTGACTTTTGTCTTAATTTCTTGAATGTATACGGATCTTGTGGCAAGTAGGATGAATTTCCGTGCGTTTAGGCGTTTCTGCCATATATATTACTGGAAACAGGTATAGTTCAAAATTTAGGCCCCCTTAATGCTCATGTCCGTGGTGCTTATCTTTTCTCATCATTATATCTCTTCGTTTCTTGTCTCCCGCTTTGTTAATGATTTGTAATTTAAGTGGATTGTTTATTTGCAACTCCTCCTACTTCTGATTAAGTTCGTTGCGGGTTCCAAGACAGTTTAACTTTCTCTGGGACTTCACGAGTGTCAAAACTCGTTGTCATCAATGGTCACTGCTGCTGAACCTGGCAACACAGGTGACACAGTAGTGGGAATGAGGGTGGGACTAGTCCCATTTAAAAAAAACCCGCATTGCAATTGAAAAGTTACGCCATGATGTTTCTCAAAAGCATAACTTATACGAATAGTTTCCGAATCTGTTCGCGAGAACATTTCGTAAGCGCGCGTTGTACCATTTACATCGTTTCGTTCATTCAAAAGGAGCAAATCTGCGATCGAATAAAAAAAATCCGACGAATTCACTGTGAATGTGATGTTTCCATTGGCATGTTCTGTTATGCGATGAATTGTGGCTCTCTATTTTGTACAAATTGAATCGCAACTATTGTGTATTTAAAAAAGAAACAGATTCGATGATGTGGCATGGTATCCGTTTTTTATATTCTGACACTTTTATTTGAATTTAGTTTCTCTTTATTGAAGTTAAGGGCTTGTATGAACCTTGGATATAAATGTCAACGGCTGGTTTTTTCATCACCATCATTATCAACTCAGTCAAGCCACATCCAATGAAGGGCATAGGCCTATCGCCAGGATCTACAGACCAACAAATTTTGAGATGCCTGCATTCAATTGCTTCCCGCTTTCATAGCCCTAATACGTCGACCGGTATGTGGCCACTACTTCAAAATCCTCCCGCCCTAACGCCCATCGGTCCTTCGAGATATAAGAATGCCCATTGCCACTTCAGCTTGGCTACGCGGAGAGCTATGTCGGTGACTTTGGTTCGCCTGCGGATCTTCGAGTAGATACTAGGTATACGTGTCAATTATTATTTTCAGGAAGTGAGAGACTTCTGAAGAACATTTAAATGAAAAAGAAGTCTAGACACTAAGTAGGTACATGCTTTTGTGGTGGTTTAGATTAAACTGGTCATTTTACTGGCGGTGACTACGAAATTCATCAAAACACAGATCTCACACCGAAAAATTTTAATTGAATGTGAACGACCGATGGCTTTTACTTTGAAGAACTTTACATACATACATAGACTCACACCTGTCTCCCCGAAGGGGTAGGCAGAGGCATACTAAACGCCCACTTTTCGCCAGTGTTTTGATCCCACGTAATAGGTGGCGAGCCTATTGCCGCTTATCGGGATATTTTGTTTGCCAGAGCCTCGTCCGTTGATCGGCAGGTGCACCACTTGCAGGTGAGGTTGGCTTGGGACCCTAAATTCTTGGTGGGAACCCTATGCACCCTATGAAGAACTTTTTTTTCAAATAAGTTTGTCACTTACAAAGTAAAGAAGTATGGAATGATGTATGTCATTCCATACTTCTTTACTTTGTAAGTATTATTTCTTTTTTATTTACCTATTTCTGGTTAGAAATAAGTGTAACCGATATTAGCGTATTTTTTCATTCAGGCTAAGATAGAGATAAAAAATTCTCGCGAATGAAGCTGAGAGCAACTGCTTGTATCACAAAACTCTTTACAACATGTACTATCTTACTAGTCACATACATGTCTAAGACACAGATAAATTCCATAGAACTGTACATTAACAGTACCGCAGTACATTCTACACATAAACTACTTACAACAAGTATCAACTGGCTTCAAGTTTAATAAGTTTGGTCTGAACTTGAGCTATCGGAAGAGCCTGATAATCCTTAAACTACTCACAACGTCCCACTATTCAGGGTTTGCGGTAAACATTGGTGTCGAATGTAGGAGTAAGACAAGGCCCTCCAAATAAACAATCTATGTAGTACGTCTTATTAGAATTTGAGTAGTAACCTAGACTAATATTATAAAGATGAAGTTTTTGTTCTTTTCATTTATCGTCATGATGATCATAGGCTCACGCTATGATCTACGGGTGTGGAGCAGTGGAAAAAATATAATGTGGGTGCGTGCGGGTAACCGTTGGTACTAGTAAGTAATTACGACGATTGCAATTTGATTCATTATCAACATATCAGCTGATAGATATCCAATGCTCCAGCATTATAGGCCTCCCCAAGGCTCGTCACATAGACCGACCTTGAGTCACCCGCATCCATTAGCTGCCCGCGATCGCAACAAGATCATCGGACCATCATGCGGGAGGCCTACCTCTGCTACAACTTCCGGTGCGTGACCTCCACATCACTTCATCTTAACTATTCGGAGATACATGTCCATGACCTGCAATTTGACTGAATAAAGAAAATAGTCGTTACAAGAAGTTAAAATAATAATAATAAGTTTATTTTCTCTTGAATTGTTTACAAATTGCTCTAATTCTATGTGGCTACATATGTAAATATTATAAGTATAACATAGAAATGTGTTAGACTATAAGAGGCATTTGACGGCTGTACTAGTGTAAACTGTATTACTGTCCGTCAGCACCCTATAGAAAAATAATTCAGAAAATACTGGTACTATTTTTACAACATGTTTTGTTTTGTTTAAGTGGCTATATAAATAAACTTACTAACAAATCAATATATTTAATATAATAAATTTAATACATTTAGAAGTTCTTAACTCAGACTGTGTGTTTGTGTAATTAGTGTGTGTGTGAGTGTGTGTGACTGTGTGTGTGCATGTTCTTACATGTCTCAAAAATTCAATTACGTAGAAACAGAGGAAATCCTTACTAGTCACAAATTTTCATACAATCACATGCACACACAAACACACACACACTCGCACACACAAGAGTGTGTGCGAGTGTGTGTGTGTTTGTGTTGATGAATTTTTGGAGCCAGTGGGTTATAATTAACTTACATTTATGTGATGGTAGGTGGTAAATATTACTTTGTTTATTACATATGTTGTACAAATGATGGCTAATTACGTAATATTGAGCTCTAGCAAGTGCAGTTTTGTGTGACGCGAGCGGGCATATCCTCGTTTAGTTACGCTTAATTTTGAGTTTAAATTCAGTAGTCATGTGCTTCCGGAGTATAGCTGACCGCACAAAAAGCTGTCGAACTGTTAAAACAGAACATTCTGTATATATTTCATGAGTATCATACCTTCGAGGCTAGCCAAGCATGATCTTTATAATACCCCTCTGTGCACGTTCCAGGGGAAGCATATTAGTTTTGGCAGTTCCACCCCACACTACGATACAGTACTGTATAAGACTCTCTGCCAGCGCGTAGTAGACACATAACAACTTTGATATTTCTGCCGAATTTCTAAGTTTTCTAAAGACCGTTATAAAGTTTCTTCATAAAAGAAAAATAATTTTAATAATTGTAATATTTTTTTTTATTATTTAAAGGAAAAGAACAAAGCATTGAAAGATGGTTCTGAAGTGCTTTACTGAAGATTTGAACTAGTCAAAAGACGAGTCTTATTTGTAGTAGCCAGTGACTTTTTATGGTTTCAGGACGCTATTAAAGAAATACTTGGAACGCCATGCCAGCCGTTCGTTACACATAATTGAGACTTTAAGTGACTAGAGGTCGGGTATAAAAAATTGACTACGAATGCAGAAGAGTTCTACAAATTGGCGTAAATAAATTTATTAAAAATGACATATAAACTGTTCTTGTCTTGAAAATAAATCTATTTGTAGTATATAATTTACACATAAATCAAACAGTCTCTTTTAAGTACATAATCTAATATATAAAATTCTCGTGTCACAGTTTTCGTTCCCATACTCCTCCGAAACGGCTTGACCGATTTTGATGAAATTTTTTGTGCTTATCCGGTATCTATGAGAATCGGCCAACATCTATTTTTCAAAAAAAAAAAAATTGCAAAACAACGTTTGCCGGGTCAGCTAGTATTATAAAAAAAAACCGCGCACCGTCAAAATGAAATTGAAATTTTCGTTCAGTTTTCGATTCTGCAGTACTACAGAAGTCTCAATTCGTTCTTCAACAACAAAATTGACTCTCTTACAAACTTTACCGTATCGCAAAGGTGGTTTTAAGTGTCGCACAGCCTGTGGCTTTTGGATTATCAACTTGACTTCAGGAATCACAGATGCCTTCTTCAGGACAAGTATTCTCTGCCTGTCAAGTATATTAATTGTGGCAAATGGTGTTCCGGCATATGACTTTATAATAATATTTTTGTGAGAAGGTCCCAGTCTTTTAGATTTATATAAGATTCCCTGATTTTTTATAGCCCTATTAAAATATTCCTAAATAGGATTATAAGAAGGTAGGTACAGTTAAGCGTAGAAGTCATCAATATGCATAGTCATATCTGTGCACAATATTTTTCTTATTTCGAGGTTGCTACATCATTGATAATTATAATAAAAGTGACCAATAACACTACTATAAAATGCCTTAAGATGCGCCGCTTGCTTACCACAATAGACTTTAAGAGCAACAAAATCAAAAAGTACAAACGTAATTATTAATCAAAACATATTTTCATCTTGACGTCATATTAAACACGGCGCAATGAAGTGTAGATCCAAAGCACTACAACTTTCTTTACACAACATTTGAACCATAACAACTGAGCCTGAAAAAAATAATTCGATTGTTGTATCGAACCCACAACATTCGACCCTGTGTCAAACGTTTTTTGAGAAAATGTATTATTATCACCTTTATTTCATATTTCTCTCATATCATATTAATACATTTTTAAATATAAAAAAGAAAACATTTAAAAATATAAAACTATGTTATGGAAACCCACCAGTATCGGGAACAGGCTCCAAGCTACTGGTGGTTAGGGCTCAAGAGAAAGGAACCTCCTCACTATGCGTGCCGTGTACAGCAGTACTGCCTTCTGTATCAGGCCCCTGACCCAAGGTTCCAACGCGAGCCTCCTAAGATGTTGGGTGAGGCTCTTGGGTATTAAACCGTTCACTGTAACGATAATTGGCACAATAATTGCTGAATCAACATCCCACATGTCAACAATCTCGTGAGCCAAGTCCAGATATTTTATCTGCTTGTCCTTCTCAGCCTTCACAAGATTGCAATCATGAGGGATGGCAACATCAACAATTATTGCGCGGCGCTCTGATCGATCTATCAAAACAATATCAGGTTTGTTGGCAACAACAGTCCTGTCTGTGATGATAGATCGATCCCAGTACAACGTGATATGACCATTATTCAGGACAGGCTCCGCCACATACCTGTAGTACGGCACCTCACCATCTACAAGCCTGTATTTCAGAGCAAGTTGCTGGTGAATGACCCTGGCTACTTGGTTATACCTGTGCAAGTACTCACTGTTATCAAGACGAGAACAACCGGAAATGATATGCCTGAGGGATTCACCAGGCTGCTGACACGCACGGCAAATATCAGTAGTGCCATCCCTCAGGATATATTTCCGGTAGTTATTCGTCTTGATCACTTCGTCAGCGATTGCACAGACAAACCCTTCGGTTTCCCCAAAGAGGTCACCGAGGCGTAGCTAGTTCACCGAGGCTACGCCTACTTCCGGCCCATGTAGAGTCCGGTAGAATCTGCCATGAAGCTCCTTACTCTGCCAAACAAGCTTGCGATCGTCAGTGCTAAGCACTACAGGTCTGCGCCAGTTGTCCTTCGATAAACTGAGCGGGGTTAATCCGGCGTCCACTGCGACAACGTCCCGATGCATATCCATGTTCGCGCTGAGAAAATATTCTCTGAGGTTGCATACTTCGCGGTTATGAAGAGATTTGACATTTAAAAAGCCACGACCTCCACACTTCCGCGGAATATACAACCTCATTACGGACGAGCGTGGATGATGCATCCGGTAAGCTGTCAGCATTGTACGCACCTTTCTGTCCAGGGCGTCTAACTCAGTCTGAGTCCACTTGAGTATGCCAAAGGAGTACATCAGAACCGGCATGACCCAACCGTTGCAAGCTAGAACCTTATTGCCACCTGACAGAAGACTTTTCAGTACTTTTGTCAGGCGGCCAAAGAAACGTTCTTGCAACGATTGCTTCATGTCTGTCTCGTTAATACATAAGGCCTGTCACATATCCAAGTATTTATAGGTATTAGTTCGCAGAAGTGATCTGAGGTTAATGGAATCTGAGCGTTGAATCCCTTCAGATTCCACCATCCTTCCTTGTTTCACATGTATCACTGCACATTTATCCACACCAAATTCCATTTTGATAGAATTACTAAATCCATCAACTGTGAATTGGTGTGAGCAAACAGCTTCAAGTCATCCATGAACAACAAGTGGGATATGACCTGACCACCTCTGCGTAGCCTATAACCTAACCCTGAACCCTCTAGTAATGTACTAAGAGGGTTCAGCGCTAAGCAAAACCACAACGGGCTCAGACTGTCGCCCTGGAAGATACCCCGCTCAATTTTAACAAGTTCGCCATTTCCCTGGATCCGTCGGCATCCTGGATAGCCAAGAACCGTTTTCCATTGCCCCATACATGACCTTAAGAAGGTGCGTAGAGTTGTATTTATTTTATACAACTCCAACACCCTCAAAAGCCATGTATGTGGCACAGAATCATACGCTTTCTTGTAGTCTATCCAACATGCCGCCAGATCCTTTCGATTACGACGAATTTATTGGCTAATGGCTATTATTATTATTATTATCACCCTTCAATACAATAACAGGCTCTGTATTTAAAAAGGTGGATGTCTATAGATTGCATACATATTGATTGCTGTAAATTGCGTCTGGATAGCTGTAACCGGGAGAACCAGTACTCTTTGGATAGAAATTTTATCTTACTAAAGATTACCAAACCAAATATCCTGGTTTCTTGTAATCCCGTCTAAATTTACTAATCCTTTAAAAGCTAGTATACGCTGCACCGAACGGCATCTAATCGAAATGTTGTCAAGATTATATTTCTAAAAAGTTTTAAGACGATCGTGTCTCGAAAGTTTTAGTCAGCACCACATTGCGAATATAAAACACAATTTATGTATTACATTTGTTTGTGTTGGACCCTTCCTTTTTATATCATAATGTAACTCGAGCGAGGCTTTTGTCTCACAAGTTCGTAATGAGTGCGAACAGGGTACTGCCTTGTTGAAAAGAGGAGCGAGTAGTGCGAGGGATAATATATGTATTTAGTAAAATTATGTTTACATTTAAAAGAAAAGAAGAAAGAAAAGAAAACTCATTTATTCTGCTCAGGTTTTACAGAAAGTAACACAAAAACTTAAACTAGCTTATCTTATAACCTAAACAGAATCGGACCCAACTCAGCATATTGCCATCTTGTGACACAAGATGGCGCTGGTTTTCAGTTGGGACCGTTTTTATAAATAAATTAATTATTAATAAATAAAATAAATATATGACGTTTATTATATTTGATATCAGTATGCTCGTGAGCTTCGAATAATTATGATAATTAGACTATATTGGAACACTAAGGATAAGTTTTGGATGACTTTCGTAACTTTTTGTCTGTTGTTGTGGTGACGGATCAAAACTATAAAGTGTCACTTACCTAATTCCGTGGCTGTCGTAACTGACTCCACCCGAAAGAATAGTGTCTCTAGGAAAAGACAAAAAGTCGACTTCAAACCCTATTACAACCCAAATGCTGACCAGAGTGATCTTAAAGGTCAAATCCTCCAATCGACTCACAATGGTATTGCGAGGCAAATTGAAACAGGAATAGCAGTGGATGCGATAGACTATAATTATGATTATGATCTTGCTGTTCCTAATGTAAACTGGAAAGCTTGTAAAGAACTTATTTATAACATTTTAGCACTGCAGCTTAGAATCATTTTTATAGCGCTTTGGTTTTGAACACCATAGAGCTAGTAGTGATATAATGAACAACTCATTTTATTTTTCATAATTCTATCTTAGTCTCAGTGAGTATAAAAACATAATGATTTTGGTCACAAGTCAACATGTGTTAAGACCCGTTAGCTACCAGACTGTTGTCACACACGCTCTCGCTATTGCTTACGCTGCTGCTTTTGACAAATCCTCTCTTTAATCACTCTTTGTAAAGTATACGCTACAGCACGTGCAGAGTTTTGTTACTTCTTAGTAAAACGTTTAGAACCCCCTTTCTTTGAATACGATTTAAACCTTGCGGGGCCTGAACAATACAATAGGGAAATTCTTTTAGTTGCACTACAATGTTTTTGAAAACGCTTTCCTTTGATGTGTAAGTATTGTCGTATTAAAATTGTTTAAAGAAATTTATTTGTATTAGTAAAATAGTTGGTATTTTGACGAGGTTATTTTAGTTTCAATCGCATTATAGTATTGTAATTGAATTATATGAAATAGTAAGTATGTATATACATTAACATATTATCTGAAAATAAATGATTACTTTGACTTTAATAATATGTAAATATTGTAGGTCTCGCGAGCCTACTTAAAAATAATACGTATCTATACTACGATCTATGCTACGATCGCAAGACGAAGCACACGACACAACAATGCCATTTTACTATAAATCTAATTTCCACTGCGAAATCCTACACGTATTTTCAGAGACCTCTTAGTGGCTAAGTGAGTTTGAAAACAGTGAGACGGGAATTGTTTTGTCTGCTCTGATTGGTTAAGATTTTATAATGATCATGGAGGCAATGAGGATCAACGTACTGCAAGTTCTTTTTAAGATTTTAGACTCACTACTACTCAGATTTACAAAGGACTAGACTTCACCCGCCGCTCCGGCTGCGCGAATGACATCTAAACCTTTCTCAGGCACCACACTATAATAATATAATAATAATATTCTACCACATTCACACAACACCATCTAGTCCCAAACTAAGCAGAGCTTGTACTATGGGTACTATACAATGGATAAACATACATATTTACTTTTTTTTGTAAATAGATACATATTATACATAATAACACCCAGACCAAGACAAACATCCATGTCCACGCACACAAATGTTTGACTTGAGCGGGAACCGAACCCGCGACCTTCGGCGTGGCAGTCGCTTACACTACCGCTGCGCCAACCGGTTGTCCAAACTATCCAAACTATCTTATGGTGAAAGCCGTACAAAAATTACTTCTGGAGTTTTGAGTTTATGGCGTGCATATAGACAAATCGAAAGGGATGTGTCGTTTGAATTTGATCTTCTGGATTTCCTTGGTGTAATATTTTCAGCAACGGCAAAATCTGTTGGTAGGTTAAATGTTTTTTTTTTCTTAATAACAGGCGTTACGAGAAAATTTCGTTTCTGTGTGTCATTTTACGTACCTAATTATTCTCATTAAAACTGTTATGCTCTGAATTTGTATATACACGCACCCTGGTGCGTTTCCTTATCATATGACGTTTGAACGAACGATACAATGCAGGCTAAAGCTTAGTTAAAAAGTACCAGTATGTATATGACGTTACATAACTTTTATCTTAATTTTTTTAAATGCTACCTTGACATTTTTTTTGCAAAATTTTCTGTCTTGGCTTTACTATTTGTTGAAATACCAGGTCACGTATGCCGTTTTTACTCGAAAACATTTTACACCTATGAACATAGTCTGTATAGTCAGGGTTCTACGACAAGTAGATTCAGGTTTTATGTTCAGGAAAATAAATAGAATAGTTCGTCACTGTTTAAATATGAATTTTAAAGTGTGTTTACTAACGAGGTGGTAGCTGAATAAAAAAATCTGGTCATGGTTTTCACGAATCTCGGATTACATAGGCAGTTAAAAGTCAAAATTATTTAGTCACTTAGTTCGCAACGTGACGTGTTGAACACCTTATTGCCCAATCAATGTCTTCTTTATTCCAATTAATTCTTCTTTAAATAATTCTAATTTCCATTTAGTGCCACGTTCACAATGTTAGTACGTAGAATCCTGAAAAACCCCGGCAATAAAACTCATGGATACTTTTTTCACCAATGGCCAAAGAGTCTAAGGAGTTGCAAGCCGATAACAAATGTGAAAATTGTTTTTTTTTATTCCTACTGCAACTGCAGCGTTATATACAGCTGTATCGAATTAAATTCACTATTGCCAAACCGTGCAATAGTCCACTATAAGCTTACGTTTTAGTTTTATCGTAAAGCCTTTTACTGCCGCTGTACTCGGTCGCGAGGGACTCTGTATCGCCACATATGATATGCAGATTAATCTTTTTGTTGGAACATGTTACATGGTAGTAAAATATTTGGATTTTACTACTAAAAAGCTTTTCGGTTATAGTTTTTTTTATAGTTTGTTTTTATATATTCCTTCAAATTGGTTTATTCCTACACTAGCGTTACAATTGCTTTGTGTATTGCATACGTAAAAAATGTTGACAAAAGGCAGGCGAAAGTAGAAGTATCTTTGAACGAAAATCAGACTTTGGTGTGCCAACTCCGCCACAAAGTCGTCAGCATTAAAGAAACAATTGTCATAATTTTTTTAGAAGTGACTCTATTGGATAGTTACGGTCAGTAAAGACCGCTGGGAGTCGCTTTTCAAAAATGGAAATTGTATATGCGTGTAATCTATGGAATTAGTTTTCTTTGTCAGATCTAAGGCTTTCACTTTGGAGTTTAGAGTTGGCTTTTTGGTCTAAAAATATTTCAAAGAATATTGCCTTATCCGCAAATTGACTGCTGTCTGATCTTACAACCCAAAGTGCTGGTAAGTACAGTGTTAGGTAATATTGAGGGGAACTTCTCGTAAAGGTATTCACGACATCACGCCAAGCATAGTTTGACGTTCTGTGGCACGAACATAATGATCCTTTATAAGTGAAGATAAAATATATAACTTCGAGAAGTCAGTATTGTTCTACAAATTGGAATCCTCCACAGGCCAATCACTACCAAAACCTTATTACTACACTAATATACCTTAATATAATTTCAACTAAACATATTAATAATTAGGTACTTAACAAGTAAAAAACTAGTTGACAGGTATATTAATTTGTGAAATAGTGTTTGCTGAGTTGATGAGCTTAATTGTGTTACAGGGTGCTAAAGGTTAGTGGTATTTCTTGTGCCTGCAGAGTATGTTACAATTGCTTTGTGTGTTGCATACGTAGAAAATGATGACAAAAGGCAGGCGAAAGTAGAAATACCTTTGAACGAAAACCAGACTGTGGTGTGCCAACTCCGCCATAAAGTCGTCAGCATTAAAGAAACAATTGTCATACATTTTTTAGAAGTGACTCTATTGGATAGTTACGGTCAGTAAAGACCGCTGGGAGTCGCTTTTCAAAAATGGAAATTGTATATGCGTGTAATCTATGGAATTAGGTTTTTTGTCAGATCTAAGGCTTTCACTTTGGAGTTTAGAGTTGGCTTTTTGGTCTAAGAATATTTCACAGAATATTGCCTTATCCGCAAATTGACTGCTGTCTGATCTTACAACCCAAAGTGCTTGTAATATTTCATCGTACAGTGTTAGGTAATATTGCGGGGAACTTCTCGTAAAGGTATTCACGACATCACGCCAAGCATAGTTTGACGTTCTGTGGCACGAATAGAATGATCCTTTATAAGTGAAGACAAAATATATAACTTCGAGAAGTCAGTATTGTTCTCCAAATTGGAATCCTCCACAGGCCAATCACTACCAAAACCTTATTACTACACTAATATACCTTAATATAATTTCAACTAAACATATTAATAATTAGGTACTTAACAAGTAAAAACTAGTTGACAGGTATATTAATTTGTGAAATAGTGTTTGCTGAGTTGATGAGCTTAATTGTGTAACAGGGTGCTAAAGGATAGTGGCATTTCTTGTGCCTGCAGAGTATGTAACACTCTTAGATTAGTTTATATCTCGGATAAGAGGTTGCGTTAGACAACAAGATTACGTTTTGCCGAGCTCCCTAGATTCTGAAATACTTGTTTCTAATACTTGTAACTTTATACTTCTACTTTCCTTATCTTGGCAACACAGTGTTATTTATGAATCCTCAATTATTTTTATTAGATTAATCATCATCAGCCCTTTATACTGTCCCACTGCTAGGCACAGGCCTCTTCTCACTATGAGAAGGGCTAGGCAATAGTCCACCACGCTGGCCAAGTGCGGGTTGGCAGACGTCACATGTATTTCGAGAATATTATGGAGAACTCTCAGACATGCAGGTTTCCTCGCGATGTTTTGCCTTCACTGATAAGCAAGCGAAATCAACAATTTAATACGCACTTAACTTCGAAAAGTCATTGGTGCGTGCCGCGGATTCGTACCCGAGACCCTCTGCGTAGCAGTCTGTCGGTCTTTCCACTTGGCTATCGCTGCTGTAAGGTATTTATAATTGAAAGATAAAGTAAACATATTCAAAATTATGTAACGGGTCTGAATCATGTTAATAAACGAAAAGAAAGATGAAATACCTTTCTATTTATCCCGACGTTTCAGACCCGTTACATAATTTTGAATATGTGTACAAATCGTGGTAGTATAAAAGTAGTTAAAGTAAACATGACTGTTGTGAATGCCAATCTAATCTCATTTCTTCTTTATTTGACAACTCCTGCACCATGAATAAATACTTTATTTAAATTAAGAATTAATTTTTATTTTGTTTTACAGTGCCCAGCTTTCACATTGCTAAATATAAAACCGTTTAAAATTAAATAATTTAAGCAAAGCCATCATCGTAAAATTTTCGCAAAGCCTTTGAAAATATACAAAACCCACGACTAAGCGTACATGTGACAAGAATAAAAGGATCATGATAACCCTTAGCTATTACTTTTATACACTTAATTATGCAAATACCTATTTTGCTTAGACAAACTCAGACTAAGCGTTTGTGCCTCGAATTAGATTTTATTTTATTCGTCTAGTCTCTAATGTGCACTTTGGTTTGTTGAGATTGACCCGCAGGTTGGCAACCACTGCGAGTGGCTGAATTAAATAAATTAAGCCTAAGGTATACATACAAACACGGTTTATAATCGTTTAATAGGCTTAACGATGTTGTTATTAATGCTTAAATAGTGCTTGGATATGATAATGTGTTTGTGTTTAAACATACGACAAATTGAAATGCTCTAAATGATATTTCATCTGTCAGTGTCTACAGAGGTCGTTAACCTAAGCTAATGAGCTGTTGGCTGATCTGCAGTTTTTGTGATTTAGTTCTGCTGAAACGAATTAAATATTGTTTATTTTTTGAAGAATACATTTCTAGCGAATACTTGAGAATGCCTAAATGTTTCAATAAATATTAGTTTATTACATATTATTATTTGCCCATGTAACATGGAATCCAACCAAACTATTTCAATATGTCATCGCACTATTGTGTACATTTTCTTTATTTTATATAACTCAGATTAACATTGTATATGTACCTAATCATAAAATATCAATAATAACTCAGACTCCAATTTGTAGCTCTCTAATATTATGTATAGAGCACTTAAAACCAGTGGTTTTGTAATGTGTATATTAATAACATAGGACGAATCTCATTAAAATAGGGTTTCACTTGAAAGCACTAAACCATCTATCAGTCCATAGCAGCTAATTATCCAAGTCATCTTAATAGTTTTACTGCCAGTATACCCTTGATTTTGTAGCTATGTTCTGTTTATGAATGGTAATGTATATATATTTATTTAGGTCCACCTAAAAGTAGCCTTAGCGATACGGCCACGAAATGCATGTTTTTTTACCCATTGTTTGAGTAATATATAATACACTAAATAACCGTACAATTTTATTCAGCGGATCTGTCTCGTGATAATCAATTACTTTATTGAATAAATGTTATAAGCAACCTTTGTTATTCTCTGACGTTTTAACCGCCTTACAAAGGTTGTGGTCGCGGCAAAACTGAAGTCAAAACAGTAATTAGAATTCCACCTTAATCTATATCACGTAATGTGCTGCAATAACAATGGCAGTAATAATTTCTCAGTTGCTGCTAAGTTTGGGACATGCTTATTATCTTGAATATGCCGTCATAGCTTGCCGAAATTAACGAATTAGGTTATAATTTCGACTACCTTTTCAATATATTTCTGAAATTATTTGCTTTATGCTTTTCTATGTACCTGTATAAATAAAATCGGTCAAGTGCGTGTGGGCCACGCACAATGTAGGGTTCCATAGTAGCCCTTAACTAGTGACCTAAGGATAAAAGGACTTAAGCCCGTTATTAATTTTTTTATTCATTTTATGTCTCGCAAGTAGAAGTTTAAGTAAATAGTCTACTACTTTGTTAATAGGTAAAGATTAATAAGTCGTTATAATTGTTATTGAAAGTTCGTTGTATATTTCACTATTTGGCATAGTTAACACATATCTAAAGACCTAAAGATGGCAAAGAAGGTTTATAATAGTACTCTATAAAATTAAGTAGGCTTACTATAAAATTAATGCTAGTAATGCCACCAAGGCACGACACTCGTGTTAAAACTCTAAAGTAAGAAAAAGAGGCCGATCACGACAAAAAATACATTGAGGCAATAACATAATTAGGTACATTGAGGATGCCTGTATATCCCTATTTGACTCATTATATTTCAACAGTTAATAAACAGAATATATTTCTATCGAAAACTCCAATTAGGTCTTATAAATACAACTACAACGAACAGTAGTCGTTCACTCCGTATCTTAAACAGTAAATATAGATTACAAAGTATCGAAGCGAAAAAGAGGATATACATCTCCCGGCAGTCTCGAAATAAATAAGTGGATGTTGCTTGCACAGATTTCCTCATAACACCCTGCACAGAAAACGATTGTCACGGCTCGATAGGCTAATTTGTAAATAAAGGGGAATGGAGAAAGCGTTTTCTCAATCTTTATTGCTAAATTACAGACGAAGCATGTGTCAATTCTGTTGTCAATCTCGATTAACTGCTTTAACTCACACGCATTTGTTCAGCTTTTAGTAATGCTTTATTCAGTTAATTCGATTCTTTGAAATGTATGTTGCATATTTGTGGAGCTGGTTTAAAAATGTAAGAGTTTAAATCTAATGTTAATGTTATTTGTTTTAATGTAGTAAATTAAATGAAAGCACAAGCTAAGGTTACTTTTAAAGTTGTGAATAAATGTTTAATTGAAGAGCACTAAGATAACTAGTGAAACCAATATAACGCGATAAAATCCGTTAACTGTAGTTTAATTAACATTAGACTAAAATTTCCCATCTTTTCCAATGCAACGCTTGCTAAACGATCGAGCTAAACGAAATTGATAAAAAATATGCCGCCATTTTCTCAGGTACTAACACAAACAAAATCAACATAATCAATATAGGAATTTAAACTTACGTGGTCATTTAAACTTATTTTAAATTGTCTTTCGGGATTTATACCACGTACCTTTGTTTGGAGTAACCGATATTTCGGCACTGTTGCAAGCGCCATGTTCACGGATGTCCTACATACACTACACATCCGTGAACATGGCGCTTGCAACAGTGCCGAAATATCGGTTACTCCAAACAAAGGTACGTGGTATAAATCCCGAAAGACAATTTAAAATAAACATAATCAATAGTAATTTATTCAGCTTACTTCGCACCGGTTTTGTCTCTGTCACACACAATACAATCCGTTCACCTCATTTGC
This sequence comes from Euclidia mi, assembly GCA_944739405.2. NCBI lineage: Eukaryota > Metazoa > Arthropoda > Insecta > Lepidoptera > Erebidae > Euclidia > Euclidia mi. The sequence goes on from OX123184.2 coordinate 27,235,618, forward strand.
TTGCCTAATCGACGAGAAAGTACGATATGAAACGATTATATACCCCTACAGACAATCTACCACTCGACCACAGCATGGCAAAAACCATTCACACTGTGTAAGGAAATTGACAGTATCACAATTATGTGTATAGAATTTTTCTATTCTGTACAACCAGGTGGTTGGATTCAGTACCGTGGGCAAAGATGAGGGTTCATTTAGCTGCAGAATTTCAGAATTTCGACAAAATTGTGCATTAAATTAAGGTTCCATACGGCGTTAATGCTTTCGTTTGTTAAAAAGATATAACTTTGAATGGGCATACATATTTTACTTTAGTCTTTTTCCTCATATGAAATTATATAAACAGTGAACACAATAACTTGGATAGGATAATTTATAATAAGATAAAGTTTCGTCTACTTCTTATTTAGTGTTTGTCTGCATATCTGAGCAAAACCATACCTGACAAAAAAAACTATATAACCAAGACGAAGGTTGTAGGAAAGATGAAGGAAAAGCGGTTGATCTAATGAAGAAAATAGTTAAGTGAAATAGTTACGTCGTATCGAGATCTTAAAGCGCTAGCTGAATGCATGTGATTGTGCAAGAGGTTCCATTATTAAAAGTATTTATTTTTCGCCTCTTGGCCTTTTAAAATCAAAACTTTACTAGAGAAGAAAATCCAGTCCCACAAAAAGTACATTACTTGACCTTTTCAACTCGGTTCAAATCCAGCCAATTTACTTCACGAAGCTCGTTTTGAACTATTCTCATCGCTTGAAACTTTCCTCGCGATTTATAAAGTATACATTGCGCGAAGCGCTCGGCGTATTTATGATGTGATTTGGCGTCGGCCCGTATAACCGTCAATGGAACCAATAAATAAATTGTATTTTATTCGACACTATACTTTTTGTGAACACGCGGTTGTGCCAAGCACTGCAGTTACATTTAGAATTTGGTTGGCTTGGTTTAAAACAGAGGCGATAGCAAATAGGGCAATGCAAAGTGCAATGCGTAATGATGTACCCAAAAATCACTAATTAATCACAACTTAGTGTTTTTGGAATTTCGAATGAAAATTGTTTAGTTTGTGTATCTTTTCTAGGTAGTCAAAGTAAATAATAGTGCGCATTGCAGTTACTTTTTTAAGAACATTTTAGAATGTTAGACCACAGCAATCTAAAACAAAACATTCAAGGTAACTTCATAGATCGTTGCTTAAAGTTACAGAATGGTGCAGTATTTCTAAATATTGCCCAGCAAAAAGTAATTGCAGTTTTGATGCACCATAAGCAAACGCGTTTGGCTCACCATCGTCGAATGAGCGAAATTGGCTCACAACTTTGGTATTAAAAATAAGCGGCCATGTCTTTTTTCGTGAACTTAAAACACAATGTAAAATATAGCCGTTACATCTTTCTATCAACATTTATCTGTGTTCAAACTATTTTTAATACCAGCATCCCAATTAATTGTTATGTAGGATCAATTACAAAAACTTCTATTTCTCATAACTTGCACCAAATGTTTTTTACCACTGCCCTCCCCTCACCGCAATACGCTTGTCTTTTTCTCGTACATTTGCTCGACTGCCAAACTCCATGCAATGTTTATACCGCCAGTTTTTTTGCCAGAACGAATGGAATATGGGCTGTTACAGTAAGCGGATTGGCAGAACCGACTGGCAAAGCTTCACGGGTTATTTAAAAGTTATTCACGAGTTAGTATGACGTTTTTATGTGTTAAACCTCGGTTATGCCATTTGAACTCAACTGTTAAGAGTTTGGATGTAATTTGTTTATTTATGGTTATTCTTTTATTTTATTTTTGATGTCGGTCCACATTTCTTGTAAGGGTTGGTCCTGTGGGCTTTTTATGTTGGGTCCGATACACGAACTCGGTCGAGCTTGTTTAAAATAATAAAAATTTCCTTGACAAATTATTTTAAAATCTTTTAGGACATTGGCTTCAACTTTTAATGGCATATCATGGCACATAATAAAAATTTAAAGCTTGGAGCAATCAAAAATATTGACGTAGCTTGAAGAAAAGTACCCTTTCTGATTTTTAGATACATTAAAACTATAGTTTCAGTTCAGTTTTCAGTTTATTTAATCAAATAACAATAACAAATTGTGTGTGAATATGGTAGTTTATATATAACATAAATAAATTAACATGAAGTACATGTGAACCTTTAACAATCATAGAAATTATTAACAATTACACACTAAATTAATTGATGGCAAACAACACAGCAAGAACTTCATCCATAAAAGAGCACCAAAACACAAAAATAAAACAATTCATACAAATTCACCATACACATTATAATAAAACATCCATGTAAAATAAATTATAATAAGCATAAAATTGTATAACTATTTAATCATAAACAAAGTAAATGCACGAAATTGAACAATTTATGTAATGTCAACGCAATTTGTGAATTAATTAAACTCATCTCATCCTCTTAGCGTTATCCCAGTTTCAATCTGGGGTCCGCTTTCTAGTCTAACCGGATTTGGCTGAATATTAGCTTTTCCACGGAGCGACTGCCTGTCTGACCTCCGCAACCCGAAGGGATAGCGATATTCCAAGGTTTAGACTAATGTCAGTATATTTAGAAGGTACTGACGCCCTGTAACGATTGTCAAAGATCTTCATGACAACCGGGACCGACGGCTTAACGTGCTCTCCGAGGCACGGGACAAGCGACAATTCACCATTCAATACGCACATAACTTCGAAAAGTCATTGGTGCGCGCCGTGGATTCGAACCCGATACCCTATGCATGGTAGTCTGTTGGTATATCCACTCGGCTATCGCCGCCTTTTTCATGAATTAATTAAACTATCCGTAAAAAATATTAGAAATGTCAGATTTTATACAAATAATGGAATCAATGTCAAAGAAATAAAAAACTAAATTGTAATAATGTGTACTGTCTACTAATAATACCAATAAATAAAATGTGAACAAGCTTAAAAATATTATTCATTGCAGTAAATTCTTCAATGGAGTCAAAACTGTTTTGTAATAAAAATACCTAATTTTATTTTTAAATATATGTGGCTTATAAATTTCTTTTTTAATTTCAATTGGCAAGCAGTTAAACTGTTTTACTGCTTGATATCTTGAACAATGTTTAACAATATTCAATTTCGGATACAATTTATTTTTAAAATGCAGTGTTCTTGTTCTTTCCCTTATTAGTCTCTCCTCTTCATTTTCAAAACTGGTTATATATTTAGCCATGTCAGCTAGAACAACAAGTATATATAGGCAAGGTACAGTAAGTATTGATAATGTTTTGAAATGTTCTCTGCAAGATTGCCATTGTGGGATTCGTACAAAAGTCCTGATAGCCCTCTTCTTTAGTATAAAAGCTCGGTCACAATTGTATTAATAGTTATTTCCCCACAGTTGCGTACTATAACGTAACCTATACAACAGCTCCTAAGCATAACTTATGGCTTCTTCAGCAGCCTGATGTTGGATGCCAGGCTTGTTCAAGTTACCAGTCTCATTTGTCACGTAATCTCTTGATTGGATTTGAGTTCTAGAGGTTTGAACTGTAAAATTTTACCTTTGATTCACGTGTACCATTCTTATATAATAGAGATTCTGACTTGTTAAACTATCTCATTCCAATTCATATAAAAATAAAATTATGATCATAGAAATTAATTTTGCGGGTCTTAATCGTGTTAACTTAACTTATTTAAGGTATAAATACCTATTTGTTAAGACCCGCTAAATTAATTTCTATGATGTATACAAATCGCGAAAGTTTAAAATTATGATGCCAGTTTCTCTATAAATATGTCGATAAAATGTTTCTCGCGATCCCACCTGTCAAAAAACTATGAATCAGAAAATACATCTGTATGATATTTATTCAATAAAAACAGCAATGCATCAGTAGAAACATTCAAACGTATTTTATAGTCCGACGGCAAAAAAAAAATCATAAATGCTTAATTTAATAGTTTCAAAGTGGCATTTGACTTCATTATGCTTGGATGAATGGTAACATTAGATTTAAAACACAAATGCGCTATAATTTCATTTAAATTATGAACAAACTGAAGAAGAAAGGATGTTTCAAATAGAAATTAATGTTGTCTATGATAAGTTAAATCGATTATATTAGTTGATATATTTTTTTTGTCTATTGTAAATTTTGACTCTGGTCACACTGTCAAATAATTCTCATTCTTGTTTCCTGAAAATTTCTTTTGTGCACGCCGTTTTGCTTATCGCGTGATTTGTAGAATTGAAGTAAATTTGTCTTGTAAATTCTTGTATCTGCCGCTTTTGACCAGTACCGGCAAGGGTTGTAATAAATTTGTGAAATATTGAACATTTGCAAAATTGTGTATCGACGTCCACGTGCCTCGTGTCCTGAAGACATCACTTTGGAGGAACAGCTAATTGGATAATTCATTTAGTCTAATATTGGCCAATTTTAGATCTATGTGTGTGTCTAATTTAGCTCCGAGCCTGACATCACCAAGATACCAGGTAATTAATTTGTTTAAATTCATCGCTGTGAATCACAGTAATATATGTTTAGAGTTTTTGTCTTGCCTAGAACAACTGGATGAATACAATCACGCTTCCACTGCAGTTTTCAAACTTTTTCCAGTCTTTCTAGGCAAATTCTGAACAAAGGAATTTTCTACAAAATGTACTCTCTTTCTAGTCGTTCCTTCAATGATGAGGATCGTGATTCTATCTGGATGGTGTCCGGGTTTTGTCATCTACAAGATGTCTCCATACACCACGGTCTCTTGCGTATCTTGCCGCCTCGTGGAAGGACAAATTCAAGGTGGTGAGAATGCGATCCGTCCAGCGACTAGGTCTACAGCCTCGCGGTCTAGTCCTGTTTATTTTTTCCGCTCAAAATAGTTCGCTCCAGATTACTGGAATGTTTTCTCATTATGTGTCCAAAGTAGCTTAGTGTTCTCTTTATGACAGTTGTAGCTAGGCGTTCTTTTATATCTAATTCCTCGATGATGGACTCATTTGTGCGGAATGCAGTCCAGGGTATGCGTAACAACCGGCGCCAACACCACATTTCAAAGGCGTTAATTCGGTCAATATCTGCAGCTTTTATGGTCCAGGTTACCGAGGCATATAAAAATATGGTGAAGACTAGGGTGCGTATAAGTGCTATTTTAGTTTGCCGTCTAATGTTACTGTCTTTCCATAGTTTTTGTAGCTGTGACATGGCGTTTTTCGACACAGCGATACGGCGACGGATTTCTGGTTCACAAGAAGTGTTTGCTGTAATTACTGACCCTAGGTAATTCAATTCCGAGACTTTATTGAAATCGGATAGCGTATCGAACCGATGAGTTTTGCCGAATCTGTCTATCAGCATTCTTTTCGTCTTGGTTCGGTTTATAGACAAACCTAGCTCCTTACTTACGGTCTCTACCTTATTTAAAAGTTCCTTCATCTCCTCTGTGGTTTCAGTGATCAGAATTGTATTGTCAGCATAACGGAGATTCGAGATCGTTACTCCGCTAATTGAAACGCCTCCCTTCCATCCTTCCAATGCTTTCCTAAGGATGTATTCACCATAGATGTTAAAAAGTATTGGTGATAATATGCATCCTTGCCGCACACCTTTTTCAAACTTAATATTTCCCGATATATCATTCTCAACACGTACAGCTCCTTTGCTATTGTTGTAGAGATTTTTAATAAGGGTAACTAAATGTGAGGGTACGCCCATTTCCAACAATACTTGCCAGAGTCTATGCCATATTACACAATCAAAAGCTTTTTTGGAGTCAACAAATCACAGTACTAGAGATGAGTCAAATTCATAGCTATGCTCGATAATTTGCCTTAAATTGAAGATCTGCTCTCGAGTTCCTTTGTCTTTGACAAACCCTGCTTGCTCTTGGGGTTTTTGTGCATCCAGATAATAGCGGATTCGCTTGTTAAGCACATGGAGTATGATTTTACTAATGTGTGGTATCAGTGCGATGGTACGATAGTTATCACAAACCTTTGTGGACCCTTTTTGTGTGACATCTCCAAAGGAAACAAAATGTACTAAACACAACAAAAATATACAATGCAAGTAAGAACTACCATAAACAATTGTGAGCCCCTCCATTAATTTCCTCATTCCCTTTTTATTTGAGAGCGTAAATAATTTATTAGTTACAGGGGCTGCACTTGACATCATGAGGGATGTTTTAAATCTCTTCATATTTATAAAGCAAGGATGATAATAAGTAGACAATTTATTTAAGGGCTCTTGTCGTTAAGAGAATTACTGTTTGCGTAGGAATTGGCAAATATATACATACAGTCAGAGTCCAAAGTACTCTGTTTCACTACAGGCATAAAGATGTCAAATGCGAATATTATTACAGTCAGTTGTGAATCAGATGATCAGAAGGTATGTACATCATACCAGCCTACTAATGATGCATTTGTAAATGTAGAATTGGACATCAATTTTACATTCAATAATAGCGATCTGGCTGCTTCTGATAATAAAAAGTGAAACTATTGCACCGATTTAATTGATTTTTGGTACAAGGCTTCAGAATATTGTACGCTATGCCTCTGTTCAAAAAGTGCCCCTATGGTAGCGCCACCCTGTATAAAAAATGGGAATCACCGAGCTTTATTAAATGCTTTGAATCAAGGCAGTAAATTTATGAATCTGTATCGAGTATCTGTAGACTGTAATATGCATCACCAAGAAGTCTAATGTAATACATACATATCACTCACGCCTGTTTCCCGTCGGGGTAGGCAGAGACAACAGAACGCCACTTGCTTCTATCTTTATTAACCTCACGCGCTTCCTCTTCACTCATTACTCTTTTCATGCTCGCCGGTTTCGGGTACTTCGGACCTTGCCGTTTTTAGGACGTCCCCAATTTGGGTGAGAAATGTCCGACGAGGTCTGTCGCGACCGAATTGCCCATACACATTTGCCTAATAGATCTGATTCGTCATTTTTTCTTCACTCATTCGCTCCACGTATCCAAACCACTTCAGCATTCCTTTCTCAATCCTAGTCACGACATCTTCTTTTAGACCACTGTTCTCTCGTATAGTTACATTTGGAATTCTATCAATCAGTCTCACCTCACACATACTACGCAGTGATCGCATCTCAACTGCGTTAATTCTACTTTAATGTTTTTTCTGCCATACCTAACTCTCACTTTCATGCATCAACGTGGGACAAGCACTCCATTATGAACCGCCAATAGCGCCTCTTTTGGCACAGTCTGACCGTTCATAAAGGCATACATTGCTCCATTTATACCATTGCCTGATTCCAGCATAGATTATAAAGGCGATGCAGCAGGTTAGCTATGAGTCCATAGCCAGCCTTCAACATCTTTTTTTTTTGGTGGCGGTTTGGAAAATTCTCATGGAGTCCCTCCGCCCTTAGGGAAGGGCGAAGAGGACTGTCAGACTCTTACTGACTAAAAACCAACCCGTGTTCTTATGTACCCGTATGTTGGAGGGTCGGGTATCGCCGAAGCATTTGCCAGATGGTCAGGCGGGCCCCGAACAAAACCCCCTTGGCGGCGGATGAAGGTGTTGGGCTCCGCCGCCAAAACACCCAGCGGCCGCAGAGGATAGGGAGGATGGCAACGCAACACTGCATCTCCTCTTCCTCTGCGGCCTCACCGCGACGCAACAATGGTGCGCCCCCATTTGGTCGCAACACCGACATGTGACGCAACACCGACATGCCTCTCCTCCCGTGACCGCGCCCGACTGCGAGGGACAGAAGAATTGTCCCTCGCACCTTTGGAACGCCGCACCATTGGACGCATCCTGCGCAGGCCTCCGTCAAGACCACGCGGAGCGTCCACTCCCGGGATCTCACTTAGCTTCACTGTGGGTGACCTAACCACGGTTACTGAGCACCCTCACTACGATGAGGTGGAGATCCCACGGGGAGGACCCTTCAACATCTCACCACACTATCACACCCAACTATCACATCCAGCAGACTTGCCTGACCTCATACCTTTTAACGCTTTCATAATTTCATCCATTCTAATTTCATCACTAGGGTTCACAAACATATCTGGCATCTCGTCTTGTTCTATTTCACGCACAAATTTCTCAAATAAGCTATCAAAATAATTCTTTCAGCACTCTAGTATCTTTTTTTCTTCATTCATGGCTTCACCTATTTCATTCCTAATCACTTTCATCGATGAATTCATATTTTTACCCCGCGCTTCTTTCACGAGTTTCTAAAAGAGTTTTATATTCTCTCGGAAACTTGCTCCAAATTGTTCCTCATATTTTTCCTTTTTACCATTCTTCTTTCTCACTATACATGTTTTAAATTTAGCTTTCACACATGTATATTTCATCTTCATTTCTTTGACATTATCTTCATTTATACCACTGCTCGCTCTATTCGTGGCTTCTATAGCTAGAGTATCCAGCCGTGTTATTTCTTTTCATCAACCATTCTTCTAGTTTCATCATCCCACCAGTCAGATTTCTCGCAATTCTTCCTTCTTCTTTTACTCATACATAGACTCACGCCTGTTTCCCCGAAGGGGTAGGCAGAGGCATATTAAACGCCCACTTTTCACCAGTGTTTTGATCCCACGTAATAGGTGGCGAGCCTATTGCCGCTTATCGGGATATTTTGTTTGCCAGGGCCTCGTCCGTAGATCGGCAGGTGCACCACTTACAGGTGAGGTTGGCTTGGGACCCTAAGTTCTTCGTAGAAACGCTATGCACTCTTGATTTAAATTGTCGTTCGGGATATATACCACGTACCTTTGTTTGGAGTAACCGATATTTCGGCACTGTTGCAAGCGCCATGTTCACGGATGTACTGAGGGTATTGCGGGTGGATGAATGTTACGAGCAGAAACTGCGCGTCAATGATCTGGCAGTACGGTACCAGGCTGAGATAAGAATAGTCCAAGCCCAAACATCTGTGCAGTCACTTCAAGATCAGCTAGACCTATCAGAGCAGCTACAGAATCTCACAAAGACCATTGAAGAAACTGCAAAACCTACCGCGATCACCTCAGTTGCGACATGTTAAAAAAAGGGTCCATATATACATCCAATGAAATTGAACACAGTGGCCATTTATCCAGATAATAAATTGAAGTCAAGCGAGGACACAAAATCCCTTGTCCAAAAGATTATCAGTCCTGAGCAGATGAAACTGCACGTACGGGGCCTAATTGTTCACTTCGGTTCATTTTCAAGACTTTACCCTAGTCACGCAGTGTTTCAAGTGTCAGCAATGTGGCCATGCAGCTAAGACTTTCCGGGAGACATCATACACCTGTGGACATTTTTGTGATCATGGACATTCTATAAATGAATGCACGAAAAAGGCAGACGAACCAACGTGCGCTACTTGCTTGCACTACAAAAAGCCAAGCAAACACAACACATGCTCTATTTACTATCCGGCGAAAATCATGACAGAGAGGAGATATATCAACACCGTTGATTATGGAGATACTTAGGCTTCACTCCGCTTGCTACATACTAAATCTTATTAATTGACAACAACATTATAGAGTATAGACACACCAGCTCATATACCTATGAAAAATTCAATGTAGTTACTAAGTTTTTAAATTGTATAGAATCAAGACGAAGAAAATAGTGGCCCGGAGTTTCTTGCCTGATTCTTCTCACGAGGCTCTACTTTCTGAACAGGCATATTTTTTTCAATGCTCAATTATGTAAATATGCATTTAAAGTTACTTTTATTTTAGTTTGTATGACTTTCTGACGTGTCTAAAAATTATGTTTAAATTTTTATGGAAATAAACATATTTGAGTTTGAGTGAGTTTGAGTTTGCTCTAACTAAACTTTCATGTAATTTGGTTGTCATAATTAGATCACTCAATATTAGTTATTAACTTAACAGAACCTCATTAGAATTGTTTGAAATAGAAATGTTGTCTATCATAAGTCAAATCGATTATATCGGTTTAGTAACGTTTTATTTTGTCTATTGTAATTTTTAACTATGGTCACACTATGAACTGTCAGATCATTCTAACTTCATGCTTCCGGAAAATTCGCTTTGACGACAGGTTTTGTCTTGTGTGTGATTTGTAGAATTGATTTAAATTGGTTAATAACCTTGCCATTGTCTATTGGAATTGCCCGGCAAAAGTTGTGAGCGATTGATAAAGTTAGTGACATATATTCATATATGATATTTCATCATTATTTTATTCATTCACAAATGATATACATCTCTTTTGCTTCTTGACTTGAAAAGTTAACACGTTTTTGTCGTCTCGTGAAATATCGCCTTTTGAAAAGCACATGGTTGAATAATCGAGTTTAAACTTCCGCGATTTGTATACATCATACAATTTAATTTAAACGGGTCTTATTCGCGATATTTAATTAATTTAAGCTATAAATACCTATGTTTACCGACGTTTAGGTAGGTTTAGGTTTTCCAAGGTAGCACACAATCTGCGCACCCCGAAGGATGTCATTCCTCTACAAACACCTGGCGTCTACAAGGTCGACTGCAGTTGTGGTAGTTCCTATATCAATATAGGGTCAAGGAACATATCGCAGCTGTAAAAAACCGACAAATTAACAAGTCTGCCATAGCTGAGCATTTGTTGGAGTCTGGAACAAACCACTGGATTGAATTACATCAACCAAAGGTCTTATCTACCGATCGTCACTATTACTCCAGGATAGTACGTGAAGCGGTTGAAATCAAAAAACATAAAAATTTCAACCGGGAAGATGGATACAGACTGTCTACAACTTGGAATCCAGTAATCAACAAATGTAAACCCCGCCGCAGTAACACAGCTCATCAGTGTGTAGACGTCATAAGTGTTGTGTGTCGACGTACCGACAGTTCGGATAAAAATAAAAATAAAGTGCTGAGATGACATCAGTCCTGCCGCGACCAAGGCTGTTGTAAGACGGCCGAAACGTCGGTAAAACATAGGTATTTATACCTTAAATTAATTAAATATCGCGAATAAGAACCGTTTAAATTAAATTGTATGACACATGGTTGAAGCTTCGCGGATTGTATTGTGTAATAGAATTGAAGTAAATTTGGAACCCTTGGGCCGCTTTTGACCTACAACCGGCATCGGTTTAATTGTGTTAGAATTCGTAACATATTGAAGATTTGCAAAAATTGTGTAAATCCGCACCTGGTGCATCGTGTCCTGAGGACATCAGTTTGGAGGAACAGCTAATTGGATGGAACTGGATACTTCATTCAGTCCATTTTGGCCAATAGAGTTGTATGATTTGTCTAATTTAGCTCCAAGCCTGACTTCAGTGAAATATCAGGTAATTGATTTGTTTAATTTCATTGCTGTGAAACACAGTAGATATATGTTAGACTCCTTGCTTGCCATAGTCAGGTGGATGTAATACAAACTTCCACTGCCACCTGCAACAATTTCCTACCTGCCTACGGCAAACTCTAAACAAGAATATTGACCTACTAACATTATATTGTAAATTCATCTAGTTTGTATAAAATGCACACGCAAATTATGTAATTGTCATAAATAAATGCTAAACATAACCATTACTAACACACTGACACTGTTCACGATTCTGCTGACTCGTACTTTTATATTATTATGTTACACTAAGTTATCTACAAAATGCACAACAAGCAATTTCAATAATAAATGCTTAAATGTTATATGTGCCTATTAATTAGAAACTGATTTTATTGCATTACCTTTATAATTTTGTTTACGAATATTATAATAAATTTGTGGTATTTTTAAAATACCATACAAGAATTTGTAAAGGGAGAACCCACTTACTGTGATACAGTTTTTTGACTAGTACAGGAGTGGTGTTCTTTCTAATTTATTAATAAACTGCTTAGCCTTAAGTTTGATTTTATACAAAAAGAATATTTTAATGTATCTGTTTTTTTATAAAAAGAATAAAAAAAATATTTATATATATTCCTCTAACTCTCCGTGTGGTGACGGATTTAGAATACGGAAAGTTACCATCCCATCCCATGGGTGTCGTAAGAGCCGACAGCGTATTATGCAGAGAACAGCACTGTTAGAGAAGGAAAACTTGGTACAAATCTTATACCAACCCGTTTGGCCAGCGTGGTATAGTAGGCCAATTCTTCCTTTCAAAGGAAAGGCCTAGTCCAGCAGTGGACTGTTAAAGGCTGATGATGATGATGATGATTCCTCTAACATTCAACGTTGCAAATCGGCATCCCGCTGACCACTTGTGAACAATTTCGCCACAGGTTTTGTTGGTATTGGCGTGACGTATGGCGAATATCGTCGCCGCCTCTAGCTGCCAGTTTGCTCCCACCAGAATACGAGGAGCAGCCTCGTTCTGCAGATATAGGACGAGAAGGGGATTCTCCGGCTCCGCTGGTAACTCCCTGGGGTACACTTACAGTAATATTACCTACAGCCATGAACACGTCGGTTTTTTGTTGGACTGTATGTTTACTTTGGGATTTGACAGTCAATCCTTAGCAGCAGGATAGATTGCCGGGTTTATCTCGAGTTTTCCTTACAACTATTTAACACATCATTTTGAACAGCAGGAATCTCAGGAACGAGATTTTTTCGCGCGTCGGTTACTTTTCAAGTACAATTTATGGACATTAAATGTAAGTACTTTATTATCATTTATAAATTATTCTAAGCAATAATTTTTATAGTTAAAAGTTTAGGTTAATGTATGTCGCTTTCATTGATGATTTTTTTTTAAATAAATTGAAAGTTGGAACGACTCAGTCGGGTAAAACCGGACACCATTTTGTCGGGTACCCTCGGACACATTGTAAATGGAGAGAAAATCTTTATTTAAATACTTCTATCGCGTTTTTGTATAACATAGGATTTTTATGATAAGGAAAGTAATAATAATCTTTTTGCAGACACACATTATAATTTGATTTTTGCAGACACACTGAAAATGCCAAAATTTAAGGAAAGAGTGACTGAACGAGGGATTCGGGATGCAGATAGAATGATTTAGGCTAAACAAAGTGTTAAAGGAAAGAAGTTTTCGCTTAGAGAAGCAACTGACCGGTATGAAGTGCCGAGCAGTACTCTTTAAGATCGAATAAAAGCTCTTAATAGTGGACAAGAGGTTAGCTTAGCTTAGTACCAAAACTGGGGAGATTTTGAGCTTCAGATTTAGATTTGGAGCTTTGGTGGAGAAAAATACTTTTAATTCTTTACTAACAAAGCTTAAGCGTAAGAGACTAAATAGAAGAGTGCAACAGCCACCAAGTAATAATAAAAAGAAAACCAAACAGAATATCCGAAAATTGTCAGGAGATTGTCAGAAAACATAGTGCATCATTTGGGGAGAAGCATTTGAAGAAGATTGGATACAATGCTATAAATGTAAAGACTGGGCGCATGAAGCATGCGTAGATATTGATCATTGCTATTTTTGCGACGTTTGAAAAGCCAAAGAACGACTTTGTCATCGCTAATATATCTGTCCGGAGCTACCCGCCAAAAATAACTGTCCAAAATTGAGGACTGTTTGTTAGACTTCATTAGAGCTAAGATAAAGAAATTATCTTATTGTTACTTGTACTAAAATACTTTATATATATTTTATTTAAAGTTTTGATACTAAATAAATGTCTAATCATGGCCATTTAAAACATAAATTGAGTTTTGCTTATGTGTCAGTGGCTACCCGACTCTCCCCTAATGGTAGAAAACATTCACACAAAACACGCTGAACAATAAGCATTATCTGGCGGCAGCATTCCGTCGCGTAGTGCTTCACGCGATGAGATGCTCGACGGAAGGTAGTGATGTATCATAGAAGATTTGTAAAACACTGCAGGCGTATTCAACCGAACATTCCGCACGGTAGATGACGCAGATGTGACACAATACTAAGGTACAAACCAGTCTATATCATCATCATCAGCCCTGTATATAATTTGTCAAACTGCTGGGCACGGGCCTCTTCTCACTATGAGAAGGGTAAGGCCATTGTCAACCTCGCTGGCCAAGTGCGGGTTGGCAGACTTCACATGTCTTTCGAGAACATTATGGAGAACTCTCAGACATGCAGGTTTCCTCACGATGTTTTCCTTCACCGATTAGCAAGCGATAATTAACAATTTAATACGCACTTAACTATGAAAAGTCATTGGTGCGCGCCGTGGATTCGAACTCGAGACCCTCTGCGTAGCAGTCTATCGGTCTCTCCACTCAGCTATCGCTGCTATCACCACTCTATAAACCACACTTAAAAAGTGTTAAGAATTCGTATTACGATTAGGTTATATATTAGGCCTGTTTCAAGAACTGAAAATAAACACTTTTTATTAATTATATCACTGAGTTAATATCAATGGCATATTACACTTCTTATTTTCGTAAGTAATTTCACGTTTACTACTAAGAGTTTGGAATGCCTCCTCCAGGTATTTGTCAAGTATTACCCAGCTCCAATTTACTTTTGATTTAATCCATTGCTGGTTTCAAGAAATTTGTAGTTGCTGTGTGTTATTTATAGTTGATTTTCAAATATTGAAGACAACTAAAACTTTGCCAATATCGTGTTTAAAGAACCACTGATATGTGGTCAAATTGAAATGAAACTAAAGCAGAACGTGGAAGTATGTGAGTAATCACCTTTTACACCCGTTCTTTGTAAAAGATAATTAATCTCATGTTCGAGTCACTTAGTTTTTTGAAAGCGAAATGTTATAAGCAACCATTGATATAATGCGAATGTAACGTTGCAAAAATAATAGAACTTATCTCAAATTTTCTTTTTCAGTACAACGGCATAATAATATGATGCTTTTACTGACACGATAGTATTAGATGATACACGATGGAATATGATAGACGTCTAGAATCCGTGATGTAATATTAGTATAGTGATACATTTAAATTTGTTCAAATGCCTCATTTATATTGAAACCGTTATCATCATCAGCCTCTTGTAGTCCATAATTTCAGTGAGCCTATATCCATTTAGGTCCTTCAAATAGCACACCACTGAGTTCTACCTTCGGCTAGCCGCTGACGTTCAAACTATGCATTAGTTACTATTTTTCTACTTCTCATGCAATTAAACGAAATCGCATAAAAATTATAAAAATCCACTGCCTGTTAACATGTATTCGTTTACAATCACACTTGTCACTACAAATTCAAAGCAAACGGTAAAAACTAGATACACAATGTACTTAAATAAATTTGTTCACTCGGCTAGAAGCTATTTCTTACTAGAAACAATAGTTGGGTGAACCACACAGTTGTAGGAAACCCGACAGCACAGCAAACACAGCTGCTTCGCCGCAACTCGGAAACTAATATATGTAAAGGATTAGATCGTTCTCTTAATGTAAATAGAGTTGGACGTCTAGTTTGTGGAAGAATACGAATACTTTATTTTCTTTTACCGAAGGGCCTTGTACAGGTTGTTTCTATTTTTTGCCACCGAACTTGATTTGGTAGACTGATTTCCGTCTTGGATGTTTACTTAAGGGGTGTTTTTCTTTTTATTTATTTATAAATTTTCACTTACAACTATTTTCACAGGTTAAAACCAAATACAATAGTGTAGTTACTTTCTAAATATTGACTGAATAACTATACTATATAATAATATCTACACATTCATAAGAAAAAACACAGTAAGCTGCCCATGTGAATTAATTCAAGGTACAATGAAATAAGTCAATGCGTTGAGACAAAGTGCTGAGCGCACGCAGCGCGTGCGTCAGCGGCGCGTATTGCAACAAGTTGGTGCGCGCGCGCGGCACATACATCAGCGATGGCCGCCGCCGCCGGCACAAGTATGTATCCGGGACACACAAACTCATCGAGCGCAGTACGTCCGGGTTGTGAATTTTACCACGGAATACTTTGAACAAGAACGTTGCGAGCGCCACTTCTCGTCTCACTTCCAGCTTGAAATATCCACTATACCGATTAAAAATAATGTCTGATATAACAATGGATATCCTGGGTATATACCATATAGTTTAAAATTAAAAAATATTGTAAAAATTAATGACAATTTACGCCTCTATCATGTTTTTTTAAATCCTTCTCATGACTCTGTTATGTTTTATTTTTGTCTACTTGCTAAACAAATTATAAATATGGGTACTTTATGCTATTCTGCAAATCATATTCAGAGATATATATTTTTTTAATTATTGCATATTCAAATCACAGAATTAACAAAAGCATAATACTGCCGTCCTTACGAAAAGTGCAATAACTAGGTCAAACTTGATTTCGAGAAAAACGTGGGTAAAGATTTTATTTTTGTTTTGTTTGTATCTCCATCACTATACAAGGTATCGGATTGAAACTTTTACTACATGATGTATAACAATGAAGAGAATATTATGTGATACTTAATGTTTGTTCCAGCATTTATACCCGATATAAAAATCAATAAATACAATAATGTTAAGTATTATTTCTATGTAGAAAGAATGTTTACTAGTAATAACCGCAATAAGTAACCTATTTATTGCACTAATGGTTAGGAAACCAACATGATGCATATTTAAGTAGCAATAATTTTTTTTAACTGCTTCCTAACCAAATGTGCATTATGTTTCTTATTTATTACGGTTTTCATTAGCAAGAGACAAGTTTACAACGCCAAAGTTTTAACTTGTTACTATTAGAAAAATAGAGATGTTACATTTATGTTAAATACCTATGAATAAACAGAAGTTTGCAAAACATTATTTTTCCTCTCAC
Source organism: Euclidia mi (assembly GCA_944739405.2). NCBI lineage: Eukaryota > Metazoa > Arthropoda > Insecta > Lepidoptera > Erebidae > Euclidia > Euclidia mi. The sequence goes on from OX123184.2 coordinate 27,252,359, forward strand.
CGATTTAGTATGAAACTGTTTTCGGTAAAGCCAAGTCTACTCATCATATCTGCGTTCCGATGTGTTTTTAAAATAACGTGAAATCAGTTATAATTTTATGAATAAAAAAATTAACATTAAATATTTTTATTGCAAACTAAAAAAGTACAATTACAATGGAAATTACTTCGCTATCTTACTTATTAATTCTGGTCTATTATTCAGCATTTAAAGTTCAACGGTTACTAATATTCTGTCAAGAAAGTACCAGGATAAGATCAGTAATACACAAAATGTTTGTTATTCATCCAAATTTATTTTATCACCATCAAAGTATGCTCCTTCAAAACTTTTTGAAACGCTACCTGTTTTCGGAATGGAGTTCAGTTCTCGCCGCAACTTCTCCTTTACGTCTTCTACCGATTAAACATGGGTGCCACGAAGTGGTAATTTGAGTTTAGAAAAAGAAAGAAGTTGGCTGGGGCCATATCTGGTGAATGTGGTTGCATGATGGTATTTGTTGAGAGTTTGGTCAAAAATTCGTTCCGAATGATGACCTTGTGCGACAGCGCATTATCGTGGTGCAAAATACAAGATTTTTTTCCACAAATCTGGACTTTTACGTCGAATTTTCTATCTTCAACGCCGCATAACGCTCAAATAATATTCCTTATTTACCGTTTGACCTTCCGGCAAGAATTGACGACTGGTTGGCGCAGCGGGAGTGTAAGCGACTGCTACGCCGAAGGTCGCGGGTTCGATTCCCGCTCAAGTCAAACATTTGTGTGCATGAACATGGACGTTTGTCTTGGTTTGGGTGTTTCTATGTATAATATGTATGTATTTACAAAAAAAAAGTATATATGTATGTTTATCCATTATCTAGTACTCATAACACAAGCTCTGCTTAGCTTGGGACTAGATGGTGATGTGTGTATGTGGTAGAATATTATTATTATATTATTATTATTCCAAGTGTACAACATCGCGATGGTCAAAGAAAAGACTTTGGCGTGGTTTTTTCGGTTCATTTGGAAGGCGCCACTCCAAAGCTTGTTGACTAGTTTGCATGTCAAACTCGTAAATCCACGTCTCGTCACCAGTAACAATGCGTTTCATGAATGTTAGGTCGAAATTGACTCATTCTAGCATATCCTCAGCGACTCTCATGCGATTGAGTTTTTGGAGAAAATCCAGGTCTTTTGGATCTAGCCGAGCGGCAGTATGTTTCATACCCAAATGATTAGTTAAAATGATACGGATTGACTCGTACTCGGACAGAAAGTTTGGCGGCTATCTCTCTCAAAGTTGAATGAGGATTTTCAGTCACTGTTTTCTTCGCTTTTGCGATGTTAACTTCAGTTGACGTTGATGGACTACCAGAGCGAGGCAAATCTTCCATCACATCTCGACCGCATTTGAACGCTTTGTACCAATCATAGTGCACGAGTTTTTGATAAAATCGATTCACCGTAAGCCTTCTGCAACATTTTTATTGACTCCAAACAGGAAATTTCATTGGTACCTAATGCAAAATTTTAGACAAACTCTTTCTTTGATGTTTTTGTCCATTATGAAATTCGCAATATACACAAGATATGATATAACTAAAAACAGCACTGTATTTAATATAACTAACAGATGCAACTCAAACTCCGCCCAAAAATGGACAACAGTTATGCCAATCTAACAAAAAAAAAAAACAAAAATTGAATTTGGAACCATAACCAAATAATCCATTCCCGATACTTATTTGACTGAATGTATAGTAATAAAGTAGTTTTAAGGTTGTTTTATTTTTTGCACGACATATTATACTCCCCTCGTACTAACCTCCTGGTGCTAGTTATAATCGCAATAAATGTCAAATTTATTGCAATTGATATCGCGTAGGTATACTGTATTCATTTAATCTTCCTAGAAATAAATGCAATATATATCTACTTACTAAATCAGTTTTAGTATCCTTCTCATAATTATTAATAAGGTCCCTTAAGATAACTGCAATAACTCAAGCTTATGGTACTTATAACTAGTAAATGAGAATCTTAAGTAACGAAATATGGTAATAATAAATACAGTAACTCTTTTTATTGCAAAAATAATTAGTACATTATATAATACCGTAAATAAGGATCCGTATCATATCTGCAAAAACTCAAACATATTGCACTTATAACTACTAGTAAATGAATATTACAAATGATGAACTATGCTAATTATAAATATAGTAACTAAACTTATTGCAGATATAGTTAGTAAAATTTCTTAATAGCGTAAGTAAATTATTCCTATCTATAGTTATGTCGGTCTTGATAATCATCTAAAACATAAAGCATCGACCTGGACATTGCAATTAGGCTTAGTATTAAAACCGGCTTTGTCATAGATACGTAAAAAGTGTCTCAAATTAATATATAGAACTCATTCTGCTAATTCCAAATATGTACTTATTTCAATTTGGTGTAAAACTCGAGTTATTGCACTTTTCGTAAGGACGGCAGAATATTTGTTTATTGTTCTAAAACCCATAATATTTATCTGACACTTTATCTTACTAATGCCGTCTATAACAGCAAATAATAAAATCCATTCAATAAAAACGAAGACGACCGTAAGCGGGAAAAAATCTGCGAGTCCAATCTCCACTTCAGAGCGGCAACCGGCTGAAACGCCTTAGATCTCAGTTATTTCTTATTTACTTTTCTAAATAACGTTTTTCCCGCTTTATGCAAAAGTAATCTATCTAAAATGGAAAAAATATGAACACCATTTTCGAATTGATTAAATGTCATGGGGATTATTTGATAGACAAATATCCTGTTTCTTCCCACCACCCCGGATAGAGACGGATGTTAATGTTATAAAATTTCAGTGACTAACAAATTTGTTCCATATTTTGCTTCCTGATTTTTTCTCTGGCGTTTAGCCATGAAAATGGCTTCAGTGAGCCCTCTTCTGGGTCGATCCATTTTTGTAATAAAAGCACAGCTATTTTTACCCGTGATAATTTGACATTTCTTTGGGTGATTTCTTTTGGTTCTGTATATATTTTTTAATATAACATGTGTATTCTTTGAATAATCAATTTATAATATGTATCTGTGGGAACGCCCTATAAAAATATAAAACTGCCTAATTCGCTGATTGAGATTGAGTGTGCTTTAGACTTTGGACGTATAACTTTTTATTTAGTTATGTAGTTTTGAAATTAAACTGCATGTAGAATGTACATCGTAAAGTGTGTCACTGTTGGACACATCTCTTCTCACTATGAGAAGGGTAAGGTACCACGTCCATAGTCCACCACGCTTTCCTTAGGACGTTCACCTTTGCCTTTTCACAACCAGTTATTGACAGTGTGATACGCACTTTTAAAAGTTGTGCGCGTCGTCGGTTTTAAAAATGACACCCTAGGATAGGCTCATATTATTTTAATGCTTATTGTTTTCCCTTCACTGAAATAGATAAAATGCTATTTTAAAGATCATCGTAAAGTCATTATTACGGGTTATGGGTTAACATTTTACGCGTTTAAGACGATAGGCGCGTAAAAACCAAAATGGCGCCGCAGTCGCCGCCGAAAATTAACACATCGCGTAATTTTTCATCCCGACAGACTTCGATGGATAATGAATGGTTGATTTGAATTTGTATCGTTCCCCCACCTTAAGGGAGTACTTCGAATTCAATTAATTAAATGACGGGTGTTATTGAGAGAATTTTATAGCACTTTCGTTTTTAAGACTCTTTTGTTCTGTTGATATTGGCGAAGGGAATGAGTCATTAAAAGTTAAAATATGCTTTATTTACTTAAGGTATAAAACACAAAATCTATGCGAAGACATTAAAGTATACAGTGACAAAAGACTCTTATACGTAAGACGCATAATAATCCGGGGTCATACATGACGTGTGAGATGTCATCGTCGCCATTATTACGTCATAAGTCACACGGCGGCCATTTTAATTCGCTCATAAAGTGGGCATACATCATGGAGAAAGGTGCAGTGCACCGCTCTAATCGAATTCTTGGCTGCTAGTGTTTGCCACAGATGAGCACGTTTACTGCAGTAGGTCAAGTAAATAATTTAGTATGAAATACGATCTTGAAAGGTAGATGGTTGGTAAAGCAATTAAAATTAGTTGACTGCGTTAAAGTTTGTGGGTGATTGGTTCTTGGTAAAGAAACTGTTCTAGGTTTTAGTATAATTTTATACATTACAGCAAACTGTAGAAATGTTAAGTTTGAAATGTGACGTTAATATCTCTAAATATCTATAACTCAATCTACTTTTTTATTTTTATTTTAAAGTTACAGATTATTATTGTTTAAATTTCTCGATTGTTCGGTTTTCTATTCGGTTAATCCAATAGTAGGTCTTGTGATCGAATCGAATAACCAACATGGGAATAGATTATATTCAAAAGCTTATCTATACATACCACTCCTTAATGTGTACTCCACTAAAAACACTGCGGTGTTTGTCGAAGTCACGTCAAGTGAAAAATACAAATATCAAAGACAGCTAGCGAAATAAAACGGAAAATAACTTTAACGTTTACTATATACAACATTTTATTTAAAAATCTGTGACATAGAACTAATTTTGTTTTAAACTCGTATGTATTTTGAATCAGATAAATATTATAGGTTTCGGGGGGATGGGCCTCGTTAGCCTTGGTTAGCAATCTGTCTAGGAGAAGGAAAACTCTGAAAGTAAACCAACTTTTCAGGGAGCATACCCGACACAAAACCGCGATCTAAGGTGTGAACCGACACGTGCCGAGGGATTCGTGGCCAGAGGGCAAGCTGATCTTAAACGGAGGGTGCCTGTGTTGGTGGTCACAGGACACAGCTAGGATTCCACCTTACCCTCGTACGGGGCTCTACGGGGATGGACATTTTAAATCCCTATTACTCGTGGGAACGCTATGAGAACAGACTTTAATAATTCTTTAAATGGCGGTGACGCGGTTCGCAACCCGTCACGTCTCGTTTCCCGCGCGGGCGAAAAGCGGCCTACGGAAAGCCGATTTGTAACATTGAATATTGGTGGTGGAATGGACGGAAAATTGGATGAAGTATGCCAAATGATGGATGATAGAAAGATTGATGTTCGGTGTGTGAATGAAACGAAAAAGAAAGGATGTGATACTACCAAGCATAGCAGCTACACGGCGTATTGGTCCGGAGTAGATATTACCACCAGAGCCTGCAAAGTAGTTGGTTTAATACTGTCTGCGCGAATGAATGAGTGCGTACTATAGATGAGAATGAAAGTAGACTTACTCGTCTTCTTATTGTAGGGGTTTACGCCCCGGTCAATATAGTAACGGGTATGTCAAAACAAGAAAAAGACGAAAGGCAGGAGTTTTGGGCGAGTTTAAGAGATATTTTGAGGACCTGTAAGGATAACGAAAGATTGATTTTGTTAGGTGATTTCAACGGATGGGTGGGAGTAAAGCGAGATGGGTTTGAAAGGGTTTTAGGTGGATTCGGTGATAAGAGTGTGAACGAAAATGGAAAGGTGCGGTAGGTGCAAATAAAGTTACTACGCTTTTGAAAATCGGAAATATGTTTTAAATAGTTTTACCACATATACAGCATAGATTTTGTAGTAATTATAACTTACATACATACAGTTATATGCCCAAATGTTAGTAGTCCTGTATGTGACACTTGAGAACACTGCATAAACACCACCTGCCAACTGATCAACAGTTTCATCACATCTTACACTTGAAATTCTGTAAGTTACACTCAAATATGTCACAATACGCAGATATAGTGGAGGCACAGAGGAGCCTTGAAGAAAGCGTAACAAAGAAAATGGACGAGCTTCAGGCACAGCTACAATGTGGATCGGCCAAGGATGCTGTAGCTAAGGTCGCCGAGGAGTTCCGTACGTTTCGAGAGCTGACCTTCTCTATGCTCGGATTGTTGCGGAAGCAGATTGCTGCATGTGCACAAGTTATTGATAACATGGATGCAAGACATCGGAGGAAAAACTGGATATTTTCCGGCATTCCTGAACACAACAAGGAAGATTGTGCAGCCATTATTCTTGATGTTCTTCGTTCTAAATTGGCCATAAAGGATGTCTCTAATACATCTATAGAGACATGCCATCGACTGGGGAGCAATGGCAAGGAACATCACCGGCCCATCGTGGTGAAGTTTACCAGCTTGGTGGTGAAGGCCGCAGCTTGGAGAGCAAAGACCAAGTTATAAGGCTCATCTATCTCTGTCAGGGAGTTCTTGACCAAGGCACGGCAGGCTGTTTTTAGTAAGGCAAGGCTGCATTTCGGCATGCGGGGATGCTGGACTCAAGACGACATTGTGAACATCAAGTGCCCTGATGGAAGTCGTGTCAAAGTAACATCCTTAAACGAGTTGACGCCATTACTTCAGAAGTATCCAAAGGTATCTTCATCGGGTTCTTCCAACTGATCTTCTTCATGTCTTTGCGCATCCGGGAGCGTCTTGCGTTTTCTATTTACAATGTCATGTTACATATTCAGTATGTTTACTGTGGTATTTGTTATTCTATTTATTGAGCCACCATTATGTTTTCATAACATTACGCATTGCATGTATTTGATCACCCACTTTTTGCTATCACAATTACTTAATCAGTGTAAATGTTTATATAAAATGTAGGTGTTTTGCTGTAGTTTTAACAATTTCAATATTTACAATGTTGCTGTTAAACTTCAAAGTGACATATGATGCTTGACACTTGCGGTGCGTTCAAAAACTATCTACAGATTATTTTGAAAAAATATTATGTAAACTATCTTGTGAGTTATTAGTTTTTATTTTGTGATGTTATATTTGAATCTTAATTTTTGTGTACTTGCTTATTGTGTAACTGTTATATTGAAATAACACATATTATTGTTTAGTGCTGTCAGTTGGCGGGTGGTGCAGAGGTAAGCATTTAATTGACACGCTGTGCATAATTATATTATTTTTATTTATTTATTATTAGTACGTTTAATTTTGTATATTTTATTTATTTATTATTATTTATGTCTATTTCTGATGACAATTCTTTTCTTTCTGCAATTGATACAGTTATTTTGTCTGCCAACGACAGTTTTTGCTCAATTGATGACAGTCAATCTCTAAATAATATACTACATGAGCAGTTTAATTTAAGAACAAATAATTTTCAAAACGTGTGTCATATAAATGCACAAAGCGTGCCAAGCCATTATTACGAACTTGTAGAAACATTTACCGACACCAACGTTCATGCCATCCTGATCTCTGAGAGCTGGCTCAAACCTCACCTGCTTTCTACCTCATACCCTCTTTCTGACTTCGTCTTAATCCGGAACGACCGGCTTGACAGACGCGGCGGAGGCGTTGCTATTTATCTCCGTAGCAATTTACCTTATAAAATGTTATCTTCCTCTTCCCAACAGTCTATTTCTGCGGAGTATCTTTTCCTTGAGGTTTGGGTCAGGGGAACCAAATTGGTTCTTGGAGTGGTATACTGTCCTCCTTCGGTCAACTACTTCACTGATTTGGAATCGGTTTTAGAATCGTTGGGTTCTGAGTATGCACACCATATCATCATGGGCGATTTTAACACCGACCTTTTATACCATCATTCACCTCGCTCCCTTAAACTTATCCACATCATCGAGTCTGCCAGCCTCCACGTTTTGCTTCTTAATGCCACTCACCACAACCTTAACGGAGAGGATAGCTGCTCCTGGGTTCTCCCGTCATGACCTTGTCTTCCTCTCGTATTTCCTAAAGCCTCCTAAGCCGTGTCCTAAAGTACTGTACTTGCGTTGTTATGGGCGAACAGACTTTGAAAAGTTGAGGACGGATGCTGCAAATATCGAGTGGAAACCGCTGATGTCAGCTAACACTATCGATGACAAAGTGGATATTTTTAACAAGACGGTTACGAGGTTGTTCGATGTACACGCTCCCATTAGAAAAATCAAATTAAGACGTCCACCTGCACCTTGGATGACCGAGGGCATTCGGATGGCGATGCGACGTAGGGACCGAACTTTCCGAAAATATAAAAACGATCGGTGCGACGACAATTGGTCTCTTTTTAAGACAGCTAGGAACAGGTGCAACCAGATGGTACGCAACGCTAAACGCCGACACATCTCTGAAAATGTTACTAACTCATCCCCTGCTAATATATGGAAGTTTTTAAGGACACTAGGCATTGGGAAACCTCAAGGCCAAGTAGTTCTACCGGCGACTATTAGTTTGGATGACATTAATCGTCATTTTTCTACTACTCCCACTATAGACGACCAAACTAAAAGTCAAACCATAGCCTACTTGTCTAGCTTACCTCGTCTGAACATTAATTCCTTTTTTTTTCTCCTTTATCATCAGGTGAGATTAAAAAGATTATCCTATCAATTAAGTCCAAAGCCGTGGGATGCGATGACATTAGTCGTCGCATGATCATGGCTATCCTTGAACAAATTTTACCTGTAATTACCCACATCCTAACATTTTCCCTTGACTCTGGTCAATTTCCCGATATATGGCGTAAAGCCTATGTGCGTCCTCTGCCCAAAATAGCGAATCCCACTCTCCTGACACATTACCGTCCCATATCCATTCTTCCCTTTCTATCCAAGGTACTTGAGTCATGCGTTCAGAGGCAGATGTCCAGGTTTGTTTACCAAAACAACATCCTGTCACCTTTTCAATCTGGATTCAGACCTGGACATAGTACTGTCACCGCATTGCTCAAGGTGACTGGCGATGTGAGGGTGGGGGTGGAGGACACCAGACTTACACTTTTGGTCTTGGTGGACTTCTCAAACGAATTTAACAATGTCAGTCACGACCTTCTCCTTTCAGTCATATCCTATCTAATGATCTCACCTATGGCACTAGAATGGTTCTCCTCTTATCTTCGAGGGCGCCAGCAGTCGGTACGTGTTGATGAATCTTCATCGACATGGCGTAATTTGAACTCTGGTGTTCCTCAAGGCGGAATACTTTCTCCTCTTCTGTTTGCATTATTTATTAATCTCCTTACTCTCAAACTTTATAGTGCGTATCATTTGTATGCTGATGATCTACAGCTTTATACACAGTCCAACTTAGAAAATCTAGATTCAGCCATAGCAGCGATAAACCAAGATCTGAACGCAATCAGGGTCTGGTCTGAGCGGTTTGGACTGGCAGTGAACCCTGCTAAATGTCAGGCCATACTCGTTGGCAGTTCCCGTATTTTAAACAGGGTTGACTTGCAATCTCTACCAGCTGTCATTTTTGATGGATCTATTATTCCGATCAGTTCAAGTGTTAAGGATCTTGGCTTATATATTGATGCGAACCTTAATTGGCGGACCCAGGTTGTGAATGTAAGTCGTAAAGTCACTGGTGCCTTGCGTTCGCTTTATCGCCTGAAGAACTTTTTGCCATTTAGGACTAAAACAATGTTAGTACAGACTTAAATATTTCCCATCATCGACCATGGTGACGTGTGCTATCTTGCTGACCTTAATGCAGATCTTCTCAATAAGCTCGATCACCTTCTCAATAATTGCTTTATCGTTTTTAATCTCCGCAAATTTGACCAAATTTCTGAGTACCGGTTAAAGTTACGGTGGATACCTATTCGTCAACGGCGTAGCTTGCATACTTTGAGTACTCTTCATTCTTTACTACACTCTCCATGTGCGCCCACCTATTTAACTTCCCATTTCTCTGTAATACTCATGAGAAAAATCTTTGTTCCTCTAATAATCTTCTGCTTCTTTGTCCTTCTCACAGTTCTAGCCTAGTCCATTCATCCTTTAATATACAATTTATCCTTCTCTGGAATGCCCTCCCTCTTGATATCAGGATGTCCACTAACCGTTTCACGTTTAAAACCAGAGTCCGGCAGAATTATTTAGATGCACTAACTGAATCGTCATAGGTATTTTATAGTTTATTTATTTTATATTATATGTATATGTCGCCGCGAACATTATAAGACTAGTTTTTAAGCTAACTTTAGAAACTTTAAATTAACATTCATTGATTGATTTAAATATCATTGAAAATCAGTTTATTCAATATAGTAATTCAGAGATGTCTAATTAATGTAATTCAATAATATTTTGATTTTATTAGTCTTTATTTTGAGTGTCAACTTTATGTTGAGGGTGTTTGTAGAATTTTATTGAAATAAATCTAAAGTAATTCCAATCAATTGAATCAATATTTAATAAATTTAGGACACTGAAATATAAAAAGTAAGGTTTAAAAATATTAAAATTAATTATCAAGATTTGTGACGTTGTCAATTTGTTGTTATAATACTTTGCTAATTTTGCTGATGACGTTCGCCGATGGAGGGGCGACTGAACCTTTATAAAGGCGAGTGTTGAGCGTGGAGCCCTCTCTCGCCGCTGGTATTACTAAGGAAACATTGTAAGTAGAATTACTGTTGGTTGTAATAAAATTATCTGTCGTTTATAGTTGTTTGCTTATTTTGCTTCGAGTAGTTTTTTAGTAGTTTAGTTTAATTCCCATACTTTGCAATAAATTTAATTACAAATAGCGATCATAGTTACAAGCTAATATTGCCGTATAATAAGTGATAGGCGTAAGGTAGTAAAGCAGAGCCGATGACCAAACAAAGGTCAACGGTTCTGCGTTTTTTTAAAAATCACTGCCCTGACATATATCTGACATCAGAAGTGGTATAACCTAGCCTCTTTCTGCCCTTTTGTTTCTATTTTTTCAGATTTGGTGTGCCTGCAACGGACGTTTGCTGTTACGTGCCACAATGAATACCCAAGATCGATCAGAGTCAATGGCGCAGAGTGAGCCGGTGTGCACCATGCCCGGGTCGGATGCTGAAGACCCCGGACCGTCTACATCAGCAGCTAACGTGCCACTACAATATCAGGGCGGTAATGTACCTCCTGAATTTTACTTACACATGATTACAATGATGCAGAATATGAGTGAAAGACTGTCGAAACAACGTGACAAGGTCAAAATCACCGACGTGTTCTTGCCTTCCTATGACCCAGATGGTAACGTTGGGGTCCGTGAGTGGTGTAATCATATTTCCTCTGCAAAGACTAATTATGAACTCAGTGACTACGATATTCGTATGAAAGTAACTAGCTTGCTCAAAGGTCCGGCCAAAATGTGGGCTGATAACTGGCTTGTTACAACGTCCACGTGGGATGAGCTGCGTCAAAACATTATCACCACATTTGAACCAGAAAGCCGCTATTCTAGGGATGTGTTAAGGTTCAGGGAACATAATTACGATCCTAGTAAAGACATTGCCGAGTTCTTGTCTCAGTCTTGGATTTTGTAGAGACGGGTCACTAAGGATAAGCTTGACGATAATGATGCGGTAGAAGCAGTAATAGGAACTGTTTGTGACGAGCGCCTTCGGATTGAATTAATGAATGCCAGAGCCACCTCCGTGCCAGAGTTAATTTCTGTAGCCTCCTCTATTCGTGTGAAACGTTCTCACCAACAAAACTCTAACCAACCGCCTTCCAAACGTTCAAGATTTTCTATTGATCATCGAAACTCTTCTTATTGTAACTTTTGTAGGAAACCAGGTCACACTTCCCGTGATTGTCGTGATAAAACCAATGTACAAGTAAATGATGATAAAGTACGTGGTAGTAACACGGTAACGTCATTACCTAAGCAGAATGACACTAGGATTTGTTCGTTTTGTTCCAAAACCGGTCATACATTTGAAACTTGTTTCCGTCGGGAGAAACAAATTACCTCTCATATTAATTCTATTGTAAAAAGTAAACATTCTTTGAACACTATGCGTATGAGGGTAGGTGATGTAATTATTGACACGGTGTTTGATAGTGGCGCTGAATGTTCTGTCATGCGTGAGTCCATCGCAAATAAGTTACCGGGTAAAAGACAACAAGTAATTAACTATTTACGTGGAATAGGTCCGTTCCCTGTAGTATCGACAGCTATGTTGTCAACTGTATGTGTGATTGATAATATCAATGTTGAGATCGAATTTTACATTTTACCTGATTATGAAATGACGTCAGATGTACTCATAGGCGTGAACCTCTTGAGTGGAACAGGATTAACCGTGATTGTAACCCAAGATAGTGCGACTTTACGTTCCCAACCACGCGTCATGCATGTGCGGTCAACAGCCGGTCTGTTCGAAAACCTTAACCACGATCTAAGTCATAAATTAGAAATCGACCAATTATTATCTTTACTTAATAAATATTCCATGATTTTCACCCGCGGATTTTCACAAACGCGTGTCAATACAGGTCAATTAGAGATTCGTTTGAAGAACCCTGAAAAATTCGTGGAGCGAAGACCCTATAGGTTAAGCCCTGTCGAGCGAGAGAAAGTTAAGCAAATTGTTAAGGAACTAATAGATAATGACATAGTGCAAGAAAGCAAATCACCTTATTCTAGTCCAATTATTTTAGTTAAAAAGAAGAACGGCGACGACCGCATGTGCGTCGATTAAAGGGAGTCAAATTCGAACACAATTCGCGACCACTATCCACTCCCGTTAATCGGAGATCAAATTGATCAACTTGCGGGTGGTCTATACTACACAACTTTAGATATGGCCTCTGGGTTCCACCAGATCCCTGTTGCCCCTGACTCCATAGAAAAAACTGCATTTGTTACTCCGGACGGATTATTCGAGTATAAAACTATGCCTTTCGGACTATGTAACGCGCCGTCTGTATATCAGAGATGCATTAATCGTGCATTAGGTCCCCTCTTGAATCCAGGCAGCGCAAATAAAGTAAATAATGACAGCGTAGCCCAGGTATACATAGATGACGTTATAAGTAAATGTCGGGATTTTCTATCGGGTCTCGAATATCTCGAGCGGATTTTTATAGCATTACAAAAATCTGGGTTTTCAATTAACATTGATAAGTGTATGTTCTTTAAGAAGTCTATAGAATACCTGGGTAACGTAGTGCAAAACGGTCAAGTACGCCCCAGTCCTAAAAAGGTTGAAGCCTTAGTAAAAGCTCCAGTACCCACTAATGTTAAGCAAGTACGTCAGTTTAACGGTCTCGCGGGATACTTTCGCCGATTCATACCAGACTTCGCGCGTACCATGTCTCCTCTCTATGAATTGACTAAGCAGGGCGTTAGGTGGCAATGGACTCATATTCATGAAGAGGCACTTCAAAAGATCATTAGTCATCTAACATCCACGCCTGTCCTAACAATATTCCAAGAAGGAAAACCTATTGAACTGTTTACTGACGCTAGCAGTCTTGGTTTTGGTGCGATACTCATTCAAATAATCAATGGGCGACAGCACGTGGTGGCCTACTTTAGTATGCGTACAACTGATATAGAAAGTAGGTACCACTCCTACGAACTCGAGACGCTGGCCGTGGTTCGCGCAGTGAAGCATTTTCGCCATTTCCTGTATGGCCGCCAGTTCAAGGTAATTACTGACTGCAATGCGTTGAAAGCTTCTAAGCATAAAAAGGACCTGTTGCCCCGTATTCATAGATGGTGGGCATATCTCCAAAATTTTGAATTTGAAATAGAATACAGGAAGGGCGAGCGGATGCAACATGCAGACTATCTAAGCAGGAATCCGGATCCTCTGACCGTCAACGTGTTAACCAGAAACCTTGATTGGATCAATATTGAGCAGAGACGTGATAGTCAACTACGGTCTATCATAGACGCTTTGAATAATGGTGAAGGGATCCCTGGATATCATCTCGAAAACGGCGTGCTTAAATTCGAGAGGCAAGACGCTGTCCTAGGTTCACAAAAACTCATAATTGTGCCGAAATCTTTCCAATGGAGTCTAATCAATACCTTCCATAACGCTCTGAAGCACCCGGGTTGGGAGAAGACTCTTCAAAAAATAAGGGAAACTTATCATTTTGACAAAATGAGCACCATCGTACGAGACTTCGTAAACAATTGTGTTGTGTGCCGAACTTCCAAACAGACATCTGGAGCTACGCAGGTACAGTTACATCCTATCCCTAAACCAGTCGTTCCATTTGAAGTCATACACATGGACATCACGGGGAAGCTGGGATCTCCCAACGAGCAGGAGTACGTCGTGGTTACAGTGGATGCCTTTACCAAGTATGTATTGCTGCGTTATACTAACGACAAAAGCCAACACAGCACTCTGGCAAGCTTGAAGCAAGTCATTCACCTATTTGGAACTCCGAGGCAAGTTATTGTTGATGGCGGCCACGAATTCCTGGGAGAATTCAAAACTTACTGTGACATATTCAACATAGAAATACATTCCATAGCACCAGGTGTTAGCAGAGCTAACGGGCAAGTGGAGCGTGTGATGGCAACATTAAAAAATGGGCTCGTGATGATCAAAAATTACGAAACACCTGAATGGCACACTGCACTAGAAAGTCTTCAACTTGCCCTCAATAGTACTGTCCATAGTACTACTGGTGTAGCCCCGCTTACACTATTAACTCGACGTCAAAATTGCGTCCCGCCGGAGTTGTTAGATCTAGTCAATTTGGACAACGCCCTGATTAACATCGAAGCTTTGGAGCGACACGTTCAACAAAAAATTACACAAACATCTGCTAAAGATAAAGCTAGATTTGACAAAGGCAGAGCTAAAATTGACCATTTTCAAAGAGGTGACTTTGTTATGATAAAAAATAACCCTAGAAATCAGACGTCTCTTGACCTTAAATTTAGTGTTCCTTACGAAGTGCACAGGGTCCTCGACAACGACCGTTACCTTGTGAAGAAGGTAATAGGACATCATGGGCGGCCACGCAAGGCACGCACGATCAGCTGCGACGGGCCCCACAACCTGGAGAAAACACGCAGGCAGCCGTGTCGCCTCCTGATGACCAGCAAGCTGGACCTTCTGGCAGCTCTGGCGCTGCAGCAACCCTGCAACAGCTGACTACATCGGAAGTAGATCGACTGTCCGCTGTTGATGAACAACAGTGATTATTTAACGGTGAGCACCTTCCTTAATGACCTTGTGTCGTCCCTGTAATTGTTGTCTATATCACAAATTGAAAGATGCTATTGGCGTGTGGAGCCGTCCAATAAGCCACTGAGAGCCTATCCTGAAAGAATTATAGTCCTCTGTGTACCACGGCGTACGAGACCGCCTAGAGCACAGCATCGACCTGTCCTATTATCCCTAGGGCCTCTGTTGCAACACAGCATCGACCTTTTACTCGCCTATCCATTCTCCCTTTGCATTTATTTTTAAATTACTGTTATCATGTGGAATGAGCAGTAAAACTGAATGTGATAAATAATCTGTAATCACGTGGAGTGAGCAGAATCTACATACAAAATTACAAAGGTATAAACTGGGTTATGTGTACTGTTGAAGTACTTAACCTCACAATATTTATCTATTAGATAGGGCGATATGTACTGTGGATGTACATAGCCTCACAATATTATATTTATCTATTTCAGGAGAAGCCAGGAGCGATGCAGAGCACGCATCGCGCATCAGTATGGCCGTGTCGCCGCGAACATTATAAGACTAGTTTTTAAGCTAACTTTAGAAACTTTAAATTAACATTCATTGATTGATTTAAATATCATTGAAAATCAGTTTATTCAATATAGTAATTCAGAGATGTCTAATTAATGTAATTCAATAATATTTTGATTTTATTAGTCTTTATTTTGAGTGTCAACTTTATGTTGAGGGTGTTTGTAGAATTTTATTGAAATAAATCTAAAGTAATTCCAATCAATTGAATCAATATTTAATAAATTTAGGACACTGAAATATAAAAAGTAAGGTTTAAAAATATTAAAATTAATTATCAAGATTTGTGACGTTGTCAATTTGTTGTTATAATACTTCGCTAATTTTGCTGATGACGTTCGCCGATGGAGGGGCGACTGAACCTTTATAAAGGCGAGTGTTGAGCGTGGAGCCCTCTCTCGCCGCTGGTATTACTAAGGAAACATTGTAAGTAGAATTACTGTTGGTTGTAATAAAATTATCTGTCGTTTATAGTTGTTTGCTTATTTTGCTTCGAGTAGAATTCCCATACTTTGCAATAAATTTAAGTACAAATAGCGATCATAGTTACAAGCTAATATTGCCGTATAATAAGTGATAGGCGTAAGGTAGTAAAGCAGAGCCGATGACCAAACGAAGGTCAACGGTTCTGCGTTTTTTTAAAAATCACTGCCCTGACATATATCTGACATATATATTTATTAGAATTATAAAATATATATTATTGTGTTTATTAATATATATATATATATATATATATATATATATATATATATATATATATATATATATATATATATATATATATATATATATAGTATATATTTTTGGTATGTATAAGTATGTATATTAGGTATATATTATTTCATTATAATAAGTAGGTTTTTGTTTTCATTCTTGCTTTTTAAGAAATGCACCTATTACATGTTTCTCTGCATCATCCAAAGGTTGACTGGGAGAAATAAGTCCGCCTCTGTACAAATTTTGTGCATAAAGTTATAAAATAAATAAATAAAAAGAACTGCTTGAGGTTTGTTTGGAGTGGAGCCTTTGAATGAAAAACACCATATTTGATCACAAAAGGATACATTTGTATACACGTGAGACGAAAAATGTTAGAAGAAGTATGATTGATTTTGTAACAGTAGATGAACGACAGAGAAAAAATGTGTTGGATACGAGAGTGTATCGAGGGATCGACATCCATAAAGACCACTTTTTGCTGTAAAGCTAGGTAAGTGGGCTCCTTAGAGGATGGTGACACCGAGAATATAATCAAGAGAGGGCTTAGAAAGAATAAAAGTTGAAAACCTACAAGAGAAATACGTGAAAGATGAGTGTAAACGAAGATTGATAGCAAGATTTAAGAGGTTCGAAGGCATAAATGATATGGAAGAATTGTGGCAGTTCAGTCCCCAAGGTGGTATGTGTAGCGTCTGAAGTATGTGGTGTGATCAAGAGAAGGTAAATACAAAAGATTAAGAATACATGGTGGGACAAGGATGTACAAACAGCAGTGTTAGAGAAGAAGAAAGCTTGGTTAGATTAGTTGGCTGTCAGATCAAATGAAAGAATGGGAAAAGCAACGATTGAGGACATAGATGAAGCTAGAAAAGAGTTTGTATGTTCAAAATGAATAGTGAAAGAAATGGTTAAAAGGAAAAAAGAGGAAAAGAAAGATGAGTTTGATAGTAGACTATCTGACGACTTTCGGAGAAACATTAAGTTTTTCTGGAAATCCGTTCGTGCAGTTCGAGGAAATACTCAATCCTGAGAATACACAGCAATCAGAGACAAGAATGGAACAATACTGAACGGTGAATCGTGCTTGCTGAAGAGACGGAAAGAGTATTTTGAAGGATTATTTGAAAGAATGACGACAGAGATATCAATAGGTGAAATGAATGGTAAAGATAGCAATGATGAAAGCAATATTGGCGTGTATGAGATTTTGAAGGCACTGGCCAGTATGAAATTAGGTAAGGCTGCAGGGTATGATAGGATGTAACGTTTGTTCTTGTGTGTAGAGAAATAAATTAAAGAAGCATAGCGTTCGTTACAAAATATAATTGCTAAGAAGCGTTACACAATATAAACCCGGTAGCTAGTAGCAAGAGTTAAGACTCAGGGCAGGGTAGGCAGGCAGGCTGACGAGGCTTCGGTCCTCCAGAAGAGAAGGCAGCACTTAACTGAGGCAGCGTCCAGGGTTCAAAAGGGAAGATTCGCTGTCGCGCCGCGATATTTATTTGCCGCTCGGAGGGGAGCGGCCGGCAGGAGAAGTGGTAGGGGCCAGCGCTGTAGTGTGCATCGTTCGATGCGACGTCACATACTCCCCCCTTTAGGCTGGAATTTTTCCTTGGGGAAAAATTCCTTGGCCCCCTGCCGCCGACAGCGCCTGGAACAGAGAAGGCGAAGTGGTGTCAGTCTTTTAAGTTGCAAACACCACCTAAAAGAAATTTGGTTATGTATAACCCCCCAACCATTCATACATCACGCATTCAATGGACCCCTTTAACAACAAAAAAAATCCTTCATATCTCGCACACATGCCAGAAACACTCACAACCAGTGCACTAGCTATCATTCAAACCAATCCGGTTCCTGTTTGAATGCAAAACACGTCGAGGATTACACATAAGCATAACCGAGATAGTCTTGAATAAATAGTTAATGTTTATTAGTGACACTTCAAAACAATAGTTTAGAATTCTTATATATAAGTTAAGTTAAATAAAATACAAAAGAGCTGCTCAGTTTATGGATAATCTGTTATAATATTACTGCATAAAACAATTAAAACAAAAAGGTCAACGCGACAACAAAAGAGTGAGTGACAGGTCATAAAACTCAACGCAGGTAGTAGAGACGAATGTAGACGAGAGTAAGCCTTAAGTGCGGTATTATTACATATAAGGTATTATTTAGAAAGCGCGCTAGCGGCTCGCTAAATAGAGTGGGTTAATATTAATATCTCCGAGCATACTTTATAACGTAAACAAGGTGATTAGCACAACAAATAGATTCAAGAAACTTCGAACCCGTGAGACGCAGTTGATTACAGTTTTAACCACTGAGTTAAAACAAAAAGGATTTTAAAGATAAAAGAATTCGGTATTACTATAACGACCATTATGGACTGTGGGTGAGCAGAAGTAATTATAACAACAAATTTGACGAGATTTTTGTATGAGATTACTAATTATTGTTTGTAATTAATTAATTTTAAATCTTGAATATGCCATTCGCCAACTGGCTTGTCAGTCATATCAGACAATTTGTAAACTTAAGGAGACTTTTTAGCTACAACTTTGCATTTAATAAATTTAGGAGCGAGTTTTTTATTGAAATATTTATCTTTATCGCTTAAATAGTAAGTACGCCGCCACACAATATCGCCGACATTGAATTCGGCCGGTTTACGACGAAGATTATAAGAATTACAATTACGTTGGTGAGCGGCTATCAAAGCGGCCTGTACCTTTTCGAATGCATGGAGCATAGGGTTCCCACCAAGAACTTAGGGTCCCAAGCCAACCTCACCTGCAAGTGGTGCACCTGCCGAACAACGGACGAGGCTCTGGCAAACAAAATATCCCGATAAGCGGCAATAGGCTCGCCACCTATTACGTGGGATCAAAACACTGGCGAAAAGTGGGCGTCTAATATGCCTCTGCCTACCCCTTCGGGGAAACAGGCGTGAGACTATGTATGTATGTATGTACCTTTTCGAAGATAGGAGACAAATGGCCGAGGGCCTCCGCATATGTATCACGCGGTTCGAAGACAATATTAGGGTCAGATTTGTTGACCACATAGTGTGACCCACAAGTAACCAATTCACGACCAAAGACCAGAAAAGATGGAGAATAGCCAGTTACCTCGTTTATTGCACAATTTATTGCAAACTGAATCTTAGGAACGACTAGATCCCAAATGCGCTGATCTCGTTCGATAAAAGTAGAAATAGCCGTCATAATAGTTTTATTATAACGCTCGACTGAGTTTACATGGGGTGTATACAGCGGCGTATAATGCAAATTAGGAATTTTGTATTCAGTTATCAAATTTTTAAATGTGGAACTAATGAACTGCTTACCATTATCGAGAACAATAGTCGACGGAATACCATGGACCAAAAACACATTTTCTTCTAAAATTTTAGTAATTATTTCGGCAGTAGCTCGTTTAATGGGAAAAAGCATACAATATTTGGAAAAACAACAAGAAACAACAAAAATAAAATTGTTTAGCCTTCTAGAAGTAGGTAGTGGACCAATTAGATCAATGCTTAACATCTGGAATGGTTTATAACAAGACTTAGATCTACCCATATGACCTAAGGTTGAATGGTTTTGATGTTTGTGAGCTATACAAACATCACACGAATTCACAGCCTTAACAACGTCGGAATACATATTCGGCCAGTAATAATTTAATGCCAAGCGCTTGTAGGTTTTAAAAATACCTAGGTGACCAGCCGTGGGCAGTGAATGGTTCTCAGCAATAATATTAGATCTTTGTTCCGACGGAATAACCTCCTTCTATTGAAAATCTCGAGTTAAAGGATTTAGACACTGTTTAAAACGATATAATTTATTATTAATAATTTCCTAGTCCACGAAAGATGTGGGATTGTTTAGACAACCTTTATAAATGTTTAGATACCACGAGTCATTAGTAGACATTGGGAGTGTTAGGTTTAAATTAAGAGTAATGTCATTATCATTGATAATGGCTGCAACGGGAACAGAACGAGACAGGAGGTCGGGCAATATGTTGTCTGAACCACGACGATGTCGAATCTCGAAATTGTACGACGAAAGACGAACACCCCATCTGGCAAAACGACCAGTAGGATTATTAAGTTTTAGAAACCATTTGAGCGCAGCGTGGTCAGTGTAAACAATAAACTTTTTACCGTTATCGACATAACAACGCCAGTGCTCGATGGCAGATAACACAGCGAGTGCCTCGCGCTCAGTAGCGCTGTAATTCTTTTCAGCATCAGACAAAGACTTACTGAATTAGGCTATGATTTTTTCTTCGCCTTTCATAACCTGGCAGAGGACAGTGCCTACGCCGTAGTCGCTGGCGTCCGTGTGTATCTCAAAAGGTTCGGAGTAGTCCGGACAAGATAAAATAGAAGGAGAGGACAAGCAGTCTTTCAACTTGATAAAAGCCTGGTCCGCCTCTTTAGACCAACAAAAAGGGGGAGCCTTTTTACCTTGAGAGGTTAATTTGTTTAGAGGTGACGATATACGACTAAAATTTGGAATAAATCGCCTATACCATGAAGCCACGCCCAGAAAACGACGTAGTTCCTTTTTATTAGAAGGGGGAGGGTAATTAATTATGGCATCAATTTTATCAGGATCCGCATGGCGACCTTGCGAATCGACAACGTAACCTAAATATTTTATTTTATCCCGAAAGAAATTACACTTATCTAAGTTTATAGTGAGATTTGCCATTTTCAATTTTTCGAAAATACGTAATAAAAGCG
The DNA here is from genome assembly GCA_944739405.2 of Euclidia mi. Taxonomy (NCBI): domain Eukaryota; kingdom Metazoa; phylum Arthropoda; class Insecta; order Lepidoptera; family Erebidae; genus Euclidia; species Euclidia mi. The sequence continues at coordinate 27,273,344 of OX123184.2, forward strand.
TAATATGCTCTTCAAACGTTGACGATATACATACAATGTTGTCGATAAAACAGAAGACCTTGTTTTCAAATTCAGGACCGTAAAACAGAGTATCGACTAAACGTTGCTGAGTTGCGGGTGCGTTTGTTAGACCAAACGCCATTCTTTTAAAATGAAACGTGCCACGAGTAGGTACATAGAAAGCGGTCTTAAAACGATCCTCCTCTTTAATTAACGTCTGCCAGAAACATTTAGAAATATCTAAACTAGATAGGTATTTAGCATCTCTCAAGTTATCTAGAATTTCCGAAATGTAGGGCAAATTATAAGCATCTTTTCTAGTAACAGAATTCAATTTACGACTATCTAAGCAAAATCTTAGTTCGCCGTTCTTTTTAGGGGTTAGAATAACCGGGTTAGACCACGGACTTTCAGAGAGTTCTACGACATCTTCCTTCAACATTTCGTCTAGTTGTTGTATCAAAATGCGTTGTTTATCGGGAGACATACGATAATAACGCTGACGAATAGGTGGGCTATCGCCTGTGTCAATAGAGTGAGTAATGAGAGTTGTACAACCGAGACCCCACTTTTTATAAGAAATATCGGAAAATTTAGAAATAATGTTATCAGCGGCAGCTCTCTGTTCAATAGATAAATTATTATAAGACACAAGGTGCGGTGAGTCATCGGTCCGCAGCTCAGTAACTTGTAAATCAGTTTCATTCAATAACAACACCGACTCTAAATGGTTAGGAAATAAATTAAAAATTCGCCAGAAATCCATACCGAGAATTAAACTATTTTTAATCCCTGGCACTACGTGAAAATTTAGAGAAACTGTTTTGTTTTGAAATTCAATAGGAAGAGAGATAGACCCTAAAGAACACAATTTTTCACCACCAGCGGTTACCAAACTCAAAGGCTGAGAACAATCCAACTGATACTCATTATTTAAAAATAAATTATGAGAATTGTTACCCAAGATTGTAACACATGAGCCAGAATCCAACAGGCCGACTACAGGTTTACCATTTACAATAACAGAAACATAAGGCGAGTATTCTATATTAGAATTGCGGATTGAGGATAGACTATAACAATGAAAAATTTTTTTTAGATAATTTAACCAATTATTCCACTCATTTTTATCGAAATTATTTGATTTATTTACTCCCCAATCCTCGTTTATTAGTTTTTTGGATTATAAGCTTTAGGATTACATTTAGGACAATCAGAGACACGAAAACCTTTTAGACCGCATTTAAAACAAATTAAAAAGTGTGGTTGGCGACAATTATACAAACTATGAGAATTGGATCGACACCTGGGACAGAACCGGTTGTCGTTTTTATTAGTGGTGGGTAAGTTGATAGCGTTTATCTGTGGTGGAGCGTTAAAGTTTTTATTAGAGTTATTATAATAATTTTTTGGTTTGTAATTAGAAAAATTAGGTTTTTGAGGTTGGTGGGCAAACTCGGGCAACAAGATATTGGGTGTGGCTTTGGAAGATTCCCGATGGTCTTTAGTTCGTTTATGAAAGGTCTCAAATTCACGACAGACACTAACGAGACTAGGGATATCGGCCACCTTAGCCGTTAAAATAGTTTGATTGTAACATGGCAGGACATTACTCACTAATAAGCACATCAAGACGAGAAAACATACCCTGCATTTTAGCAACAAAAAGTGTTATATTTTCGTCCTCAGCTTGAAGGCGAAACCTAATTTCGTTTAAAATTTTAAAATCATAGTCAGTCGGGCTAAAATCACGCTTTAAAAGACAACACAATTCACTCAAACTAGAAACCTGTTCTTTGAGCGAACGATACCAGAACAATGCATCGCCCGTAAATATCTCAAAAGCAAATAGTAACATTTTATTTTCGGGAATACACCTAGCCTGCATAAACTCATTAATTTTTTCAATGAACCCGCGAACACAAGACTTGCCATTATATTTAAATTTAGCGAGTTTGGAAAACAATTTACGTTCATACTTAAAGTCGTCAGAAACGACGGGGGTAGATGCAGAGCAGTCCTTTTGTACTACGTGCGAAGTTGGTTCAGATGTACCCGAAATCAAAGATTTAAAAATAGCTAACTGATTGCGGTAATTGCTCGAAACTATCTCAGCCGAGTCGGTATCAGAAAGGCGGTTCAGATCCAGTCTATTCAATCTAAAGTAAATATGGTTGAGAATAGATTCTGTGCGCGAATAGAGATTTTGGTCAAATTGTGATCTAAGCAGAGAAATATTATTTGTAGCCCTAATTAAGGAGTTCCGGATAGCCGAAATTTCCTCTTCGGGGTCTAAATCCGAATCCAAAATAGTTTCAGAGGGAAACTGAGACGCTAGTGTCGCTATCTGCTGGCGCAGCTCGGCTACGGAACCAGACTTGTCACGCCCCCGAATAATCAGTTCATAAACCAGCTCCGATTTTACTAAATGATTGAAGTTAATTTTAAAAGACATTGCTAAGTTACTTAGAAAAGATTAAACAGATAAAAGATTAACCTAACAGCACCAAAAGTCACTCACACAGGAGTTATACTAATAATATAACAATAAAATAAAAGTTAATGTAAATATGTTCACAGTGGGTCGTTTAGAAAGAAAGATATTTATTATGTAGCAAGTAAACAAGTTACGTTCGCAATGCGTAAGAATGATGCGAAGCGGAATCTACCCTCACATAAAAAATGTAATTGTACAATTAAAATAATTCCCAAAACCGTTACTTAGTCTAACGAATTTGGGTTAGAAAAGAAGTTATAAAAGTATATAAGATGTGGCGCAAGCCTTTAGTCGACTATCTTGCCTGAATAATGCGTTATAATTTAGCTAACACAATCAGAAAAAAAAATCAACGATTTACCGACTGTGAACACACTTACACACAGAAACACAGAAAAAGGAAGCGACCAGAAGCCGAGTCAGATGCCTGAGCCCTTAAAATTGTTCGAGCGCCAGTGTAACGTTTGTTCGTGTGTGTAGAGAGATAAATTAAAGAAGCATAGCGTTCGTTACAAAATATAATTGCTAAGAAGCGTTACACAATATAAACCCGGTAGCTAGTAGCAAGAGTTAAGACTCAGGGCAGGGTAGGCAGGCAGGCTGACGAGGCTTCGGTCCTCCAGAAGAGAAGGCAGCACTTAACTGAGGCAGCATCCAGGGTTCAAAAGGGAAGATTCACTGTCGCGCCGCGATATTTATTTGCCGCTCGGAGGGGAGCGGCCGGCAGGAGAAGTGGTAGGGGCCAGCGCTGTAGTGTGCATCGCTCGATGCGACGTCACAAGGATTACAGTCAAAATGCTGAAGGCTAGACCGGGCATCATAGTTAGTCAGCTGTAACGTTTATTTAACTTGTGCTGGAGCACCGGCCGAGTACCTGATGACTGGGCCACAGCAGTAGTTGTGCCTCTTTATAGTGGAAAAGGCTCGCAACAAGTTTGCGAAAACTATAGAGGCATTAGCCTTCTCAGCATTGTTGGCAAATTGTATGCGAAGGTACTAACTGAAAGAGTTATGAAAATAACCGACAAGAAAATATGGGATGTACAAGCGGGATTCCGAAAGGGTATGGGGCGTACGGATCAAGTCTTTTTCTTGCGATGCATATCCGAGAAATTTTTGGCCAAGGGTCAAAAGGTCTACTGCGCATTCGTGGATTTGGAAAATGCTTACGATTAAGTGGTGAGGAATGAAATGTGGTCGGTATCGTCGATGTATGGGTGAACAGCAGCCTAATTCGAGCTCTGAAATCCATTTATGAGGATTCTAGAGCTCGTGTGAGGATATACGGGGCATACACTGACTGGTTTACCACCAACACAGGTGTTAGACAAGGATGTGTAGCGTCGGCGTGGCTATTTAAACTCTTCATGGGTAGTTGTTTGCAAGATTTGAAATATAGTGATTGTGGATTAAGGATGAATGAGTTACTTGTAAATGCCTCCTGTTTGCTGATGATCGGGTTATACTTGCGTCTTTAGCGGAGAAGTTGCAGAAGATGGTAACAATCATGCATGGTGCGTTAGAGAGGAAAGGAATTAAAGTGAATGTAAGTAAAACGAAAGTTATGGTTTTTGAAAAGGAGGAATGCGTTACGGCTTGTAATGCTATGATGGATGGACAACGAGTGGAGAAAGTGAATAAGTTTGTATATTTAGGTACGCTGTTGACAAGAGATGGTAAGAATATAGAAGATATTGAAAGAAGATTTAATGCAGGTAATAGAGTAAATGGAGCTCTGAATGCGTTTATGAACAGTCAAAACGTGTCCAAAAAGGCACGTTTGGTTGTGCATAGAGGGGTGTTAGTACCTTCTCTTATGTATGGTAGTGATAGTTGGGTATGGATAGAAGAGTCATGAAAGTAGAATATATGCTGTAGAAATGAGAGCACTGAGAAGTATGTGTGGTGTTTCTTTGACTGACCGAGTAAAGACATGTGTGATAAGAGAGTGTTGAGGGGTAAAAGAAGATGTAGTGACAAGCATCGAGAAAGGTATGCTAAGATGGTTTGGGCACGTGGAGAGGATGGATGACGAAAGATTGACCAAGCAGAAATACAAGGCAAGTGTGAATGGGACAGGACGAAGGGGAAGACTTAGGCGGACGTTCTCTGACCAGATTGGAGACATCCTGAAAAAAGGACAAGTCAGAAGTACCCTTAACAGAAGAGTATGCATGAGAAACTTGATGGGAGTGAGTGAAGCAAGTGAGGTATGTCAGGATCGTTGCAAATGGCGTTCCGTAGTCTCTGCCTACCCCTGCGGGAAACAGGCGTGTGTCTATGTATGTATGTATGTCTGTATTTTGAACTACTGTTACCATTATGCTACATACAAAGAAGCAAGAAGAGAACATTTTCTCGAATATTTTTAATATGGCGTGCAGTCACACACATAAATTATTTCAGTGTAACATTTTGCACTCAACTCTCTCAAGCTTCCAATGCTTTTATTGGGCAAAAAGTAGGAATTGAACTGTGCCAAAGATGCTCAACTTTGATTATACTAAATGAAATTCTTTGTGTCCTATGTTTTGTCATACTTTTCTGTGCCAGAAAATCTAGCTTGTTGTAATAAAACAAGCCACTATATTCTGTTTTCAACAATCGTTGCTCAAGTTAAATTATTTCAAGCAAATGTGCAATTATTACAGTGTGCGGAAAGCTAAAGTAAAGTACTGTTGACAGATATTACATCAATTTATTTTATAGTTATTGTTTGACATATTAATATATTTATTTGCAGAGACAAAGATGGAGACTTTTGTCAAACTTGCGAAATATCAGCTTACTTAGTTAATACAGTGTTACATGTTATCTATCTATGTACGTCACCGTGTCCACTGAACACTGAAGACTCTGACAAGTGATTCACCTGCAGTGTGCATATCCTTCACGTCCAAAGTCACTAACTCAGTGAAAGGTTCATCATGTTTATCAAAACCTGAAATGAAACAAATTCCGATGGGCGGATCCTTGGGTTTACGCGAATATTACACATTGAAATCTTACAAAAGTAAAGTAGTCCAAAATTTGGATTATTATTAATAACGTAGTTCTTGCTAACATGTTCGTGTATCATCGGTTGAGTACAGACTTATGGTGTGAAAATGCAATAAATAGGTTCCCATTGGAAATGGTAAAGTGGTTAATAAATATTATTTGCAAAGTTACCGTCAGTTCTGCTTAATTCATACAAAACTTTCTTGTTATATGTTTTAACTTTACGCAACAAAGTAAACTACACACTGCCAAATCCGTCAAAATAAATTATTATGCCAGGTAAAAACGAGGGACACAATGTTGTAAATTCTCCGTAGAAGTTCTCATAGCTTTGTATTTTGCTTTCATTAAATTTTGTTTAAATATATAGTATAAAAAATGTGTGGAATAAATATGTTATTATTTATCATAATTTTAGATGTTGTAAAGTATGTAGCTCTTTATAGGTAGCTATGGTCTCTGCTTCACAGCTTTGAGCTTTTCATTGTTTATCTTTTTTGTTTTTGTTTCTTGCCAAGCAAGTTTGGGGGTGACAGCAAATACGTACATCTCATTATGACCTGTAAGCTCATACCTTACAAGCAATTGTTTACCAATTGTTTGTAAAGTTTGAGCTTTGAGAGAAGTAATTCTGTGCGTATAACGAATTAGGTAGACTAGACCAGATTACACGAAAATCAATATCATAACGAGCGTGGTTTTGCTGCGATACTATTAATAGTGCCTACTGAATAATTATCTCGCCAGGCTGCTACCTTTTGTTATTTACATCTAAACAAGAAAATGCTTTCTTGACTTGACTTATAAGTATTTGTTTTGTTTTACGTTATAAATAAAAAGAACCATAATTATTATTATAAAAATAACTTACGAACATCCCAATTTCAGTAGGTATATAATACTGTGAAAGAAAAATAACATATATGATGATGATGTGACTTTGCCTGTCAGTATGTGTTAAACTCAGCAACAATATTTCACTTATTGACGTAGTGAACCACAAGACTTAGTTTGGGCAAAGAGCTCAGATATTTTCATAGAGGCGCATTTCCTGTGGACGCTCTGAAGACAATCTTTCTGTGACCCAAATTGCCGCTTGGCGGCGTGAAAGTCGCGCTGTGACAGCTACCTCTACAAGAGAGACGAACGTTCCTCCTGTGTATCTGAACTACGAGAGCAAGAGAAACGGAGAACTATGCCAGTGCTGCCAACGGCGCCAACTTCGAAGTAAACTGGAGAATCGGCACACGAAATCCTTAAGAACTGCGCTTCTATGTAAATCTGTATTCATTCGTTTGGGTGTCGGAAATGTCATGCAAATTATACGTTTTACATCTGTGCGTCGCGTCAACTTAATTGATTTATATAATGAAAGCATGAAAAAAATTGATTACGGAATCAATTTGCTAACTAACGGCCAATTTCAATATTCGATCCACACATGGATTTTGAGATTCGAAATTCGTGTTTGACATATTTTGTATGGAGCTTATGTCAAAAACGAATCTAAGATCTACAGATCTATCTATAGTTCGAATATTGAATTTCGTAGTAAGAAGTTTCTTCGTTTAATATCTGTCCTAAACACGGTAGCTTAACAATCATAGGTTAGTTGTAGGAAATAATGTTGCTAGAATGCTTGAAAATTGCTAAGAACTTGTGTATACTGAACGTTTCAATAATAATCTAGAACTAAATATTTCAGATAAACAAACCTATTATTAAATTTGTTCGATATCCGTTTATATCTGAACAAGCTGACTCTTCCTATAAAGTAATTTGAATGGAAATGAATTCGTCCTCAGTACAGATATTTTGGTTCATTTAATTCTAAAGTCCCCGGATGGCACTGACCGAGGGCCTTTTTTTCAGAATTGTGTAAATGCAAGATTTACGGCAGCTTTTTTAATTTATGTTCTTTTTTGTTAAGGTTATAATTACTGCTTGAAATACCTAACAACGATGACTGCGCGTATGGCGTAAGGGTTTAAGCAGCCATCTCTTGTGGTTGCAAAGGTCAGGTACCCTCCCGAGTCTCATTTACGTATTCTTTGATTTGAAAGTACCCTGCTCTGCACCATACGCATGTCATATATTCAAAGCAGCCTCTTTAAAAAAATATATAAACCATACTGTACTTAACCGTTTTGTTGCTAAATCATTGTAGAAAGTAAGAAGTCAGAAGTGATAAAAACGAAATAGAGAAAACATGATAATTATTTTTATAACTTATTATACTATTTTTGACACCTTCACCGTAATTTATTTTAGCTATTTATATTCACCGTAACAAAAGCGAAGCAAGAATAAATAACTTGGAATTTTCCTAATTTCCAAAGTAGTTAACAGTTTCATTAAATAAAATACATTAATAAAAATTCTCAGCACAAGTGATATTTAAATAGGAACCCTTCTACCAAGGGTTGGACTTTAAAATAGGCAACATTAAGTCTCACAAAGGTTGCCATTGAACCTAATTTAAATATTAGAATTGAATCGATTTCAATTTATGAATTGTAAATGATTTTTTGATTCCATTTCCTTGTTGAATGAAATTAGTTGGGATTTGTTTAGATAACGTAATTCATAATTCATAATACTTTATTTGTGGAAAGTAGGTTAGTTACAGATCTTAACGTTATGTTATAGTACCACTACATCCTACCACATTTGCGGTGTACAAATAATATGAGATATAAAGAAAATAGTTACAATTAAATTAATATTAAGAACCAATTCAAATAATAATTCAAAGTGATAATACAATATAATGTCATCAATTTAAATAATACTTAATTAAAATAATTTTTCAAAATTTCAAATAATAATAGGAATGTCACAAGTAATAATTGAATGTGAATAGGAATTAATTATGTCATATTACAATTACAATTTTATTACATTATTTTGTCATTAAAATATTCATCAATAGAATAATAGGCTTTATTTATAAGAAACTCTTTCAATTTGTTTTTGAATAATTTTAAACTTTCAGCAGTTTGTATACATTTAGGTAACTTATTGTATATCTTGGGGGCCATCACAAATATGCTGTTGTGATATAAGGTAGTTTTAGCTTGAACTAGATGTAGTTTACCAAGTCTACGGTTCCTAGTTATCTGTGAGAATTTGGACCAGTTTTTCTTAACAAATAACGCCGTTTCAAAGATATACATGGATGGCATTGTCAATATTTTTAACTGGATGAAGTGCGGTTTACATGAGTCAGTAGAACAGATATTACATATTGCTCTTATGCAGCGCTTTTGAGACTTAAAAACTAGTTCTTTACCAGTTGCATTGCCCCAAAATATAATTCCATATTTCATTGTTGATGCAACCAATCCGTGATAAGCAGCAACAATTGTGTCTTGGTTAACAGTTTTACTCAGCATGTGTAGCGCATATGCATATTGATTTAATTTGCCACACACCTGTTCTATTTGTTTATTCCATTTCAGTGTACTTTCAATTTGCAAGCCTAAGAATTTTGTTACTTTAATGTCACTAATACGGTTATTGTTGTATTTGATATCTATATCCTTTGTTTTGTCCTCTTTTTGACCAAAATTCATAACAGTAGTTTTACTTAGATTAATTTTCAGATTTTGCGATTCCAACCAATCAACCAATGACACAATATTGCTTTCAATAATTGAGTTAGTGGTAAGAGGATTATCATGATTAAATACGACGGTGCTGTCGTCAGCAAACATTACCATCGGAAATTTTGTAGCGGATGGAAAGTCATTAATATAGATAATGAATAGCAAAGGGCCGAGTGTACTTCCCTGTGGAACTCCGTATTTTATAGTTCTAGCATTTGACTTGTAAGAAGTTTTTGTTTTGGTTTTTAGGCATATTTTATCAATAACTGTAATCTGCTGGCGATTGCTAAGGTATGACTCTATTAGTGTAGATACATTGCCTCGGACACCATAGGCATTTAATTTATCAATTAATATTTTGTGGTTCACATAATCGAATGCCTTTGTCATGTCCATGTATAGTGCTTGTACTGGCATTCTTTTGTCCATTCTAGAAATAATAATATTTAAAAACTCATAAATAGCTACATCAATGGATTTATTTTTTCTAAATCCTTTCTGGTTTTCTGTGAACAGATTATTTTGACGTTTGCGTTATGAAGTTAAAATCGATATAACAAACATTTTAAAACACAGAAACGATTTTTCATTTTACGGTTGCAATCTGGAATCCCTTTTCTAGCAAATGTATTTCAATGTGTTATCTATTCGGCAAACTGGATCAAAAATGAAATGTAAACTCATGCCAGTGTATCTCTATAAATACACTCATACTTCTAAAACAATATTTGAGTGGAAATAAAAAGCTAGCAAAAATATAGGTATCAGCAATCGGCTACCATGCAAGTAGTACTCGTATATGTCCAAACAAAGATATTCACAGCTAGATATTAAAGGTAGGGATAATCATACAGGCAACCACTGACACGCGATCACATATAACTGAAAGAGACAACGTTGCACTGATAAATACTACTTTTATGTAGGTACCTACTTTTGCGACGCTCACGTTTAGAGGCTAGCTTTGTTTGTCAGATTGGTTGAAATAACATCTATATTGTACACTAAAAGTCACAGTAGCGATTTATTACTATGGGTATAATGGTTTTGCCCTAAATGAAATAAACAAAAACTTTATGGTTGAGTAACATAGTAATATAAATTATTTGCGTTGAAACAAAAAAAATTAATGAAAATATTTATTCGTTTGGGGCCAGACAGTGGTATAAAAATGTCCACATACTGCACGCGCCGTCGTTTCAATTTTTTTATTGTTTTATTCGTGGAATGATTCAACGCATCGCAAATAGAGCAACGAGTTGTGAAGCAGTAAATTAATCTGCATGTTCCGGTACGCGTTATTTATATGAATAAAGGCAGTGGCGTATCTCCAGCGATAAATCATAGCTAGTTGGTCTACGCGGAAGCGAGACTTTATTGCGATCGTCTGACATTCGTACTACTCGTACTTGTAGACATTCCGTTGCTCAGTCAAATGTATTCACATAGGGATAGGTAGTAAGCAGGCAGAGTTTTTGCATCCACACTAGCAAACATTTATCTAGTGAAGGACTATTTCACTTCTTCTGTGGAGTACACACTGCATTTGCAGAAGAATTGAACGTGTGAAAATTATACTGTATGTGATAAGCTTGAGAGAATAAGTATCACTGTTTCACTCCGTCGTCAAAATTCTTAAAGGTGGCAGCATAAATGATTCGGTCAAGGCGTGTACTAATGTTAGAAGGTAGAAGACATAATGAGTCAAAGATCAAAATTGTAGGAGGCGGCTATATAAACGGTTGTCAACTTTTTGAAATTTAAGTGAAATATCTGTCGATAGCCTATAGTTTGTCGCTGACAGTGTGTCATAAGCCTTAGTTATACAATTATTCTCTTGTAAAAATGTCATAACATATCACGAGGGGCATACGAATATTCTGAATATTTATTGTTTCAGATATTCAATATGTTATGTTAAAAATAACTGCAGGGAACAGTCTTGGCGAAGTGACGCGAGAATTTAAATGATAAAGGTATTGTTTGTGTGTTGTCATGCACAAATATTTTGTTAAAAAATACATGTGACTTTTTTGTTCCATGAGATTATAGTTAACTTTTTCGACTATTTGATTGTAATACTGAGAATTTCACTGACGGACATGATAAGCCGAAATATTTATCATAAGATCATAATTATATTATTATATTTTCCAGGAATACTACAATCAAAACAATAACATAGCTACTTAAACTAGTGGTTAGTATAATATAATAACATATTTGGGGTTTTTGCAATTTTAGAACTTGCCCAGTTTTAGAATAATAGCACACAAAACTAAAGGTACGTGACCCAGATATACCTCTTTTTTGACGTTGTTATTGCCGTGGAGTGACATCTCCATGGTACCCTCGGGCGCAGAGGCACTTGTGGCCCCCAGCGCCCCGGGCCCTGCAGGACCCGCCGTTGCGACAAGGGTTGCTGTAGCAGCTGTCGCATTTTGAGATTATTTCGGCTGGGGCACCACCAATAGAAGCCCTCAGCTTACACTGAGGTCCAGCGGTGCCTGTTCGGCACCAATGCACCACACCTGGTGTATTTGATCATCTCACCATGCTGTCAACGTTAAACCTGCAGTCCAGACGTGCTGGAATATTTCTTCGGATATCCGGATCTTGGGGTAATTTGGGCCGGAGTATGCGGTTTTACTATTAAACACCACCTCGACTGCCGATCAAAGACGGAAGCACGGACTCTACAGAAGGAAGACTGGGTAGGCCCAGATATATGTATGTACATTGTACATAGGCAACTTAGTAAGATGTAATTATGGCTTTTAAAATTAACTAGGTATATTATCATTCTCAATTTTATCAAATATATTTAACGGTGGATTTACAAAAGGAAATAAGGTATATATACAAAATTTCATCGACTTATTACGTAAGCGTCCAAAATCTAGCCGAATACGACACGATTTCAAAATTAAATTAATTCAGAGCAGCACATAGTGCTATCATTGATAATTACACTGAAACAGATTTGCGCCAGTTCGATACTTCGATCAGAATTGCTAGATACGAGCGAAAATCACGTTACGGCTTATTATAGTGATGCGCCACTGGCAATCGAGATTCCAGCTGGAATAAATTATCGAAAGTATGCACGTTGTATGTCGCCATTTTTTTACTATACCTCTGTATTATATAGTAGATAACACTAGCTACTTAGCTTTTACTGCGTGAAGCATAAACACTTAAAATAATAGGATTGTCGTGGGATTCCTTACGATGCTAATAGACCTTAACTAAATAATAAGTTGCTGCGGCTTTGAACTCTCTGCACACATCGTAGATGTGACGTGACTGGTTTTACCCTGTAGTCATTTCTGAATCCTTTAAATTATTATGTCAAGTTCAATTTAGAGCGCGTGTAAATAAACACGCGCTCGAAATTGGACTCGACATAAAAAAAAATTTCAAAGAAAGCTGTTTATCCGGTTTGTAGAGCAATTATTTCATACGCTTCTATAAACTTTTTCCCATAGATAGGTTATTTATGTATCTCTCTCAAATTATATACTAGTTTAAATATTCATTCATATTTTATTTTTATAAATACGAGATCTTTATTTTACAATGAATTGGGCCTTTTTATTTCGGGGTCCGCTATATTAAATATTTTCTTCTAGAGCTTGAAAATATTATAATAATATTTTACACACGGGCACAACTCGTCATAAATAATAGAAGAATATAACAAACGCACTGTATCAAAATATCTCATATTCGAAACAAAGGTATTTATTGTGCTTTATGTGAAACTTGAAGAGAGTGAATGAAGCAAGTGAAGTATGTCAGGATCGTTGCAAATGGCGTTACGTAGCCTTTGCCTAACCCTTTGGGTAACAGGCGTAAGTCTATGTATATATGTATGTATATCACGAAAAACAATATAAAAGCCAATAATTTATCGAGTAAAGTACCCATTGCGTTGTCCATCCCTATATTTTAATAACGTAGGCCGAGCTTTGACGCGATATACCTGCGATATGCCGCATCGCAATCCAATCCATCTGCCACTTATTATCTCTAGGACTGATGCACGGTCATGTGCCGTGTGTGCTGTGTGTCCGGATATTAATTAGTGTAAATTTGACCCGGAGCCGTTATTCATACTGCAAATTAAGCGTTTCAAGTATGAAAACAATGGTTAACCTATTTTGGTATTAGGTTATTGTATTTTGTGAGGTGTTTGAATATATTTGAATATATTTCACGTCGAGTTTGCTGTCATCAATAATTTCCTTCCCTACAAACAATTAATGTCGAAGTGAGCAAAGTGAGCAAGCTGGTTATGATCGCGGGATGCAGTTAGCTGTTGGCTCAAGATAGGTCTGTGTTGAAGGCCTTAGTGTTAGCCAATGTCCTGAAGTGGACGTCTCTAAGCTGAGGTGATAATGAAGCAAATCTCTATCACTGCGGTAATTGAGAATTCTAGCAGCGGTGAGGTTCAAGTGTTAACTACCTACGTAAGCAAAAAGAAAATAAATAAGTCAGTTGTCTGCTCAATAGCCTTAGTCGCTTCTAGTTCTCGAGCTTATAAGGAAATCCGTGCGACAGTAGTGGCATAATAAAGTATTTCCAAAAATATATTTATTTAAAACGTCTATTAACTGCCAAATACATGACTTCATTACAAAAGAATAAAACAAACAATACTGTAACACATTTATTAGTCAGCCAATTTGCGAGCGTGCTCCAAAAACTTCTCAAAATATCCCGTTTGAAATTAAACAAGTACAAGTATAAAGTAATTACTTTTTTCCATATCGTCGCTTATAAAAATGTATTACATTACCATTAAAATTCTAATGGACCCCAATTAATTTTTAATTACAATAAAAAATCAGGACCTCTACGTAATGACCGTTAAAAAATACTTCGGAGTAAGTTGCTTTTAACCTTACTTAAGTAAGTTTGCCAAGTTCATAACAATTTGGTAGAAGGAGTTTCTTCTCGTTAACGTAAGTATCTCTTAAAACCTTAAACCTGTCAGCTCGTGTACGTGAAAATTGTTCTAGAATATATTGAAGCTAAATGTTTTTATTGTAAAGTATAAGGCAATGAAGAGAAATTTCCGTTTTGAATGCATGGAAAATTGGTGTATAATACCAACAGGGGTATTTGAACTGTTTGTTGAACTCAACACTTGAACACTCAACTATTTGTGAATACTAGATGTAAATAAAATAACTGTATTCTGATCTGTTTGAACTGCTGGTTCATTTATTGCAAAAATATTTCTGGCTTTTATAGTTCGCTCGGTAACACAACCATACCGCGATTCAGCCGACCAGTACAACGCCATCTATCGAGGCTGACCTCAAACTTTTTAACAATATTAAATTATTCGATACTTAACATACCGCCCGCCAAGGACATTATTGACGGTATGTCCTTCACAATTACACATTAGTCTTATTTGATCTAAAGTACAGAACGATAGCTATTCTGTTGGTAGTTAAGTATACAAAAAGGGCATAAAGCTTACTACATAATTTTACACAATAACGTGACACAAAATTGGTGATGTAAAAACATCCTTAAAACAAGTTGTAAACAAAAATAACACATGTATATAATAAAACTGGTAAAATTTGATCTATATTAAAAAACATGAAATATTGAAACATCAATCCAAGATGGAAAAGGTTTATAATTTGATTTTAGTTGTATAATTTGATCACAGCTTTACAATACAATTAAAATAAGAGTAGGCACCTACATAATAAAGCATAAGTAAAAGTTTACAATAACATTGCACAAAAAAAATCATTTTTCAGTTACTGGCAACACACACAATTTGGATGTTGGGCGCTTAATTACTGAAGACCTGGTGCGCACTGCAACTACCCGAGTAATATTATCATCCCCAGGGTGTTTTTCAATTATACGACCCAATAGCCAGCGACAAGGTGGTAAATCGTCTTCTTTTATAAGTACGATATCACCTATGTTAGGTTCAGGCACTTGAAACGACCATTTGTAACGGTTCATTAGGTTAGATAAGTACTCGCGTGACCAACGACTCCAAAACGACTGTAGCATTCTTTGAACCAATTGCCAACGTGATATATAACTAATATTTGTACTCTCATAATTATTGTCTGGCACACTCACTATTGGTTCCCCAATCAGGAAGTGTCCAGGGGTTAATGGAAGCGGTTCACCTGGATCCATTACGTTTATAATGCTCATTGGCCTAGAATTTAAGCAAGCTTCGACTTGACTTAATAATGTACTTATTTCTTCGTAAGTCAACGTCGCATTGCCAATTACCCGCTTAAGATGAAATTTGGTTGATTTTACGCCTGCTTCCCAAAGTCCGCCAAAGTTGGGACTGTGGGGAGGAATAAAATGCCATTCTGTGCCCTGCGCTTCTAAATGTTCTGCGATTGAACTTTGTATGCTAGCCAATTTTCTTAATTCCCTAGCTGCGCCTACAAATGTCGTGCCATTATCGCTCCAAATCTTGGCGCAATGACCACGTCTAGATACAAAGCGTCGGAATGCTGCCAAGAACGCTTGAGTGCTCATATCGCTTACTACCTCTAGGTGGAGAGCACGAGTAGCCATACACACGAACAAGCAAATGTAGCCCTTATAAGAGCGATGGCCGCGTCCTTTTGTTGTCCTGATATTTATGGGACCAGCATAATCAACACCGCTATTTGAAAACGGTCTGGCTGGCGTACACCGTACAGACGGAAGAGAACCCATGAGCTGATTTCTGGTAAGAGCCTTTTGTTTAGCGCATATAACACACTTATTAATATGCTGTTTTACCAGACGCCTAACCCCTAGTATCCAATAGGCTGACCTGAGATAATTAGTCATCAGCTGAAGTCCTCCATGGAGAGTTTTGAGATGGGCATCAGCAACAATAAGATCTGTGAGATGACTAGAATATGGAAGAACTATAGGGTGTTTAGCATCGTCGTGTAGTTGTGATTTTTCCAGTCTACCTCGAGCTCTTATTATGTCTTTGTCGTCTAGGTAAACACAAAGTGATTTTAATTTGCTGTTCTTCGTTTGTATATAACCTTTGTCCTTTAGCTGTTTGTATTCTATTGTAAATATTTCCTGTTGAGTTTTCTTAATGTAAATGTACAGTACTTCGTCGATTTCTTGCTTTTTTAAGTAACCTTTATCTTTTCCTTTCTTAAGAAACCGTCGACAGTATGCAATCACTCTTAATAATCTTTGGAGATTCGAAAATCTATCGAAAAGCGATTGTTCTGGAGCTACTGTCATGTGAGTTTTCACGAATTGTTCTAAATTTGTACTGAGATTATTTGACCTATTATATGCTATTACCCTTTCCTTTAGGAACGTGGGTCCGGAAAACCATAATGTGTGCTCTACAAATAAACTAGGCAATATACCTCTAGAGGCACAATCTGCTGGATTGTCCTTCGTCGATACATGGTACCACTGAGAAACATTCATCGTTGTCAGTATTTCGGCAGAGCGATTCGCCACAAAAGTCTTCCAACGACTTGGATGACTGCTCAACCAAGCTAGAACTATGGTCGAATCGGTCCATGCTGTGATTTTATCGTTGCTAATGTTTAATACTTGTGCTGTTTCAGTGAGAAGTTTGGACAACAAGACTGCGCCACACAATTCCAAACGCGGTATGCTTATTTGTTTGATTGGAGCTACTCGAGTATTGGCAACTAATAAACAAACATGTACACCTTTAGAGTCTATTATGCGTAAATATACTACGGCAGAATAAGCAGCTTTAGAGGCGTCACAAAACCCGTGTAGTTCCAACTCGCTATCCAAATTAGTACCGAGCCATCGTGGGATTCGAACTAAGGTAAGAAGGCTCAGTTCTCTACGGTAAGTGCTCCATTCTTCAATTAAATCTGAGCTTAAATCGTCATCCCAGCCAACACCTGCGAGCCATAACTTTTGGATGAAGATTTTGGCTAATATAATACTGGGAGCCAACCAACCTAACGGATCGAACAATCTTGAGATGTCTGATATTATGGATCTTTTGGTAACAGGTGCTGCGGTGAGAGGGGGGAGATTAACCGAATATTGGAACGTGTCCTCGTTCCGGTTCCAGGTAAGTCCTAGAATCTTTATTGTACTGTCCAGTTTAATATTTACTTCCTTATCTACTGTTTGAACTATATTTTTTGTCCTATTGTCCTTTATTTTTGTGTCCTCATGTTTTGTGTCCTTTTCCTTTGTCCTTATTTCCGTTGATTGTCCTTGTATACCTTCCATTAAATTGATCTGTTGTAATAATTCTTCATTATTTGTATTCCACTTTTGTAGAGTAAAACCAGCCCTATTTAGTAAACTCGTTAATTCTTTATAGATTTCAATTCCCTTTTGAACGTTGCTACAAGATGTCAGCAAATCGTCCATGTAGAAACAATTTAATGCTTTATCCGCACCAATAGGATACTGAACTCCTTCATCAAGAGCAACCTGATGTAACGTTCTTACAGCTAGGAAGGGTGCACAAGCTGTCCCGAAAGTCACAGTTTCAAGTTCATAATCTTTAATTTCGCCATGCGGGTTGTCCCTCCAAAGGATTCTTTGATACATTGCATCTTCTGATGCAACTCTCACCTGCCTATACATTTTAACTAGATCTGCTACTAGTGCAATAGAGTGAACTCTCCATCTCATAACCGTATGCCTTAAGTCGGCTTGTAGTGTTGGTCCGATCATTAAGGTATCGTTGAGTGACACACCGTTGCTGTTTTTCTCCGATGCGTTAAAAACAACACGTACTTTTGTCGTGGATTTGTCCTCTCTCACGACTGCATGATGAGGTAGATACACTGCTGTATTCTTCTTATCATCATTTACTGGTACCATCCTCATATGTCCTAAACATAAATATTCCTTTATAACTTCTGTGTACTTAGTCTTTAAATCTGGATTTCTTTCTAGTTTCTTCTCTAATGCTTTATCTATTTCCCAAAATTTCTTTAGAGTGTCCTCTTCTTCTACATGTGTATGCATTACATTAATATTTACTCTACAATTGTTTTCTTTATTTGTACAATCATATGAGCTAAGCACACCTGACAGAACCCATCCCAATGAAGTGTTCTGGGCAACAAGTGTTCCAGAGGGGCTCTTCATTACACCATCCTTTAAAATATAAGTATAGGCATCTGCGCCTAGCAATAAATCTATTTTATTAGATAGATTGAAATTTGGATCTGCTAAATGTAATTGTTTACGATCTATCCAATTGAAAGCTTCTAAACTTATGCTACGTTCTGGTAAATAAGAAGTTATTTTGCGCAAGACGTAAGCATTTATTACTAATTTAAAATCTGGATCAGCTCGTGACTTTATTGTTAGCTGTACCATGTGCTTGGCAAGCGTTGACTTATTGTCACCTACGCATGAAATCAGACCGCATACGGGAATCTTTTTTAAATTTAGTAATTGCACTGTTGATTCAGTAATGAAGCATGCCTGTGAGCCTTGGTCGAGCAAGGCTCGAATGACTTGGGTGCTTCCATTCCTAGACTTGGCTTTTATTAGTGCAGTTGCTAATAAAACCTGTCCCGGTTTGACAACATTATCAGTCGATAAACAAGATACTATCGGATCAACACTAGCAGAAGTACCAGTAGTGTCGATAGTAGATGTCGCTACCGTATGCTCCGATTTGTTCTCAAGATCTCCACCAGAGTGCAGTAAGGAGTGATGGCGCTTATGACAGACTCGACAAGTTGTATGCTTTTTGCAGTCATGAACAGTATGATTGCTACCAAGGCAGTTGAAGCATATTTTATTTTTGCTTACAAAATCGCGTCTGAGCTGGATAGCCTGATTTGCAAATTTCTTGCAAAAACACAACTTATGTTGTTCCGAACAGAACTCACAACGAACTGTAAAAGGTGGACTAGTGGCCAGTAATGCCTTTGGTTGTGGACTTTGGAAAGCTTTAGCGCCTGGGTAACGAGTTCCTTTAGATGGTATACATTCCAAGGCGCGGAAACGATTCTCAATAAAAGTCTTAAATTGGTTCAAAGTAGGCAATTCGTTATTGGAATCATTATTATTATTTAACTCCCATTGTTTTCGAGTCTCTGCGTCTAATGTAAATGTTATTATGTGGATAACAATAATATCCCAGGTAGACACGTCTATATTTAAGTTTGACAGCGCATTCAAACAGTCGATCGTTGTGTCCAACATAGCCTTCAAAGCAGTTGCCGATTCAACTTGCATGTGTCTTTGAGCAAATAAGCGATTTAAAATACAATTAGCCAGATACTTTTTGTTGTTATACCTTTTAACTAAGAGATCCCAACATTGTTTATAATTGGCGTCAGTGATAGGTGTGTGCCTTACAAGTTGTTCGGCTTCGCCAGTCAAGTGACTTTTAAGGTAATGTAATCTTTGTACATTATCTAACGTATTGTTATTATGGACTAAAGAAACAAACAAATCATGAAATGTTGTCCATTCATCATATTTACCGGAAAACATAGGTATAGATATTTTTGGCAATTTAACATAACTGTTAGATTTACTGCTATTACCACCTATCTGTTTTGCAGTTTCGCGGCTACCTTGCAATTGTTCTAACATAGTTTTCAAGCTACATTTGTATGTTATATAGGTGTCTTCTGTGCTGTCATATATGTCTTCCACCTTTTTGTCTATATCTTTTAATTGAAACTGTTCATATAATTTAGTGTTTGTATCTTTAAAAGTAATCCAATCCTTTTCTAACAACTCTAATCTAGTTTCTATATATACTACAGAGAGCCTGTCCTTTGGACTCTTTTTAAAATTAGTTAAGCCTTTGCTAATTACTTTTTGTAAATCTTTTAAAACGTTAATTAATCCTTCCATCTTTTATTTAAACTAACAAATGTACTGATAAAAAACTTGTAAATAAAAAATTATATCTAAATAATTTACTTTAAAATAGCTAAAATAGATAACTATGTTACCAAACAAGAACTTCTAAATTTAATAACAAAATAAATAACTTTACTGTCAAACTAAGTATCGCACTTGAGATTGTAAAAACGACTAAGTGTTTGAGAAATACAAAAAAAAATGAAAAATCGGGCATAGGTTCCCCGTTCCCCCGTTTTTTCTCAAACTATTCTAAGTTAAAACTAACATGCACACATTTACTAACTAAATTAACAATACTTAAGACTAAAGACATGCAATATTTTTCTAAGTCTAAAAGCACAAGGTAAAACTATCACTAAAATAATCAAAGTCCAATATTCTTCGCAAAAACGTAAAGTTAAAATCTTCTTGAAAATAAAGTTCTAAATTGCTTGGCACTAATTTACTGTAATGTTTCTTCTACTATATAAACACAATAAAATGTACTCACAAATTCACTGGTTTCACCTTTACTTCAATGTATCATCCAACTGGTAGCGCCATCTATGTCGTGACGTTGAACTAATATTTCGTCCGCTCGCCGCTGTCCGTACTGGCGCTAATGTCGCTACGCTAGCGCCGTGTTCGTGACGTTGAACTAATGTTGCGGCCGACCGCCGTTGTCCGTCCTGGCGCTAATATCGCTGCGCCTGTACTCGTCGCAGACAACCCAATCCACCGTGGGTTTTTAAGCCTCGTACTTTACCTGCAGCGATCCACTGCGTACGAGGATTAGCCACTAGGGGGCTCCGATGCTCAAAAAGGACTGTTCCGGTAGTCCAATCCGGGTCGCTAAGGACCAATGTATAATACCAACAGGGGTATTTGAACTGTTTGTTGAACTCAACACTTGAACACTCAACTATTTGTGAATACTAGATGTAAATAAAATAACTGTATTCTGATCTGTTTGAACTGCTGGTTCATTTATTGCAAAAATATTTCTGGCTTTTATAGTTCGCTCGGTAACACAACCATACCGCGATTCAGCCGACCAGTACAACGCCATCTATCGAGGCTGACCTCAAACTTTTTAACAATATTAAATTATTCGATACTTAACAATTGGATAGGAATAGTACAGAGTGAAATTGTACGCTCAAAAGAATACTCGTATACTTTTCATGTTAAGATTACTTTTTAATGTTTCGTCGAGTATTTTATCTTCAACTAGCTTTTGCCCGCTGCTTTGTATGCGTAAATTTCGTTTGTATAAAATGTTTGTACAAACTCCCCTACACACCTCAAGGAACATACATGCAAAATTTTACCTACTTGCGCTCAGTAGTTTCGGCTATAGCGTGTCTGTTAATCAGTCAGTAACGCAAGGATTTTATATATTATTGTGCAGATTGAAGTGATTCCATTGAAAACTAGAGGTTTTACACAAACTCTGACTCCCTTTTCTACTTTCTTAGGGAAATTTCTAAAATAAATATCTTTGGGTTCACTAACTTAATTTGCGGATCCAATGTACAAGGTATTACGTTAATCCCTTGAAGTATTAAAAGGGTTTCATACAAATTCTGACTTCCTTTTTTATGTACTTATGGTAAGAATTTCCAAAAACACTTTCTTAGTGTTCATTCACTCCATTAGAGGAACCAATATACAAAGTTTGAAGTTAATCCATTGAAGGGATAAAAAGATTTATACAAACTTTGACAACCTGTTAATCCCCTTACTGAAATTCCCAGTAAAACTTCTAAAGTATCTGATATATAGGTAGTGTAAATAAACCTCCCTTTTATTAATTGAAAAGCGACTTTGATGGTAGATAAAAATAGAGTTTCTTTTTGATTTCGGAATAACAAACTGAAAATATAATGGATGGTCGTAGAAAAAAACTGAGAGAATAAATATCCAATGTTAATTCAATAACCACTTACGTAATTCATCAAAAAGCCTAAAAGCGAAAAATATAAAACTCTTTTACCAATGGATTGGATGCATGCGATTGTAAATTGGAGCTAAAGAGGTAATAACAGCGTGCAGTTAACAATTACCGATACATACCGGTAAATATCAGTATACACCGGTACAATTTAACGTTAAAATTCAACAAGTATGCTATTAAGATATATTTTTGAGTGAACTGTTTTAGATGGTAAAGGTTGGTTTGCAAATTGACTGTAGGGTATTTTCGGGATATAATAATATTTTATTTTGATGTATGTTTGCATATGAAAGTACCTCTCTGGGGCAAACATTGTACATAGATATAACATTTATTTTGCTAAAACATGGTAGTGGGTTGCGTTACATATTGCTCGTGTTGAAGTTTGTTTTATAAAAACAAATGTTATTTTCTGTTACTGATTGATTTCCACAAAAAATAAATTACATATTGATACTTTTTTGCTGACTTGTACCTATTAGTCATGTAGTTTTTAGTACTTTCATAATTGATCATTAATGTTAAATACATACATACATAGACTGACGCCTGTTTTCCGACGGGACAACGTAACGCCATTTGCAACGATCCTGACATGATATTTCACTTGCTTCATTCACTCTCATCAAATTTCTCATGCATCAGTTAAGTATTGAACAATATTTCAGGTTTTTATATCAGGTACCCTTAAGGTAGTTTGATTTATACTATCATAATTGTGCATACTATTTTGTTGCTGTTCATGTTAAATACTAAATACTAAATCATTTACTATTATCGTTTCAGATACGTTGATGGTTGATGTTCACAGTTTAAGTTTAGCAATTAACGCCTGAAGCAAAGTGTGTTGGAGTGGTTAAGAAAGATGTTAAATAAAGAGTTGTTATTATTATTATAAAATTTGGCAGATATTGCAAGCGAAGTTCTAAATTGAGATTTAAAGTGCAAGAATGTGTCTAGCATTGCTAACATAGCTGATATTCGTATAATTGAAGTGCCCTAAATTACAATGTAATAAAAATTAATGACTTGAAAACAATTACCAAAATTGTAATAGTTACAACACTTCATAATACGCATACCACTTTGTTCATCTGCTATGCACTAAAAAGTAAACCACTTCGCGTAGATCTTACGTGTGTGTTAATGCGTTTAAAGTTTTAGTTTATTGGCACTTATGATTATGATTAGTATATAATGCTAACAGGGTGCCATCTTCGTGGAAGATAGCCCATGTTCATTTGGACATCGGACCCGTCAAACTACAGGCCAATAGCGGTAACGTCGATACTCTCCAAGGTAATAGAGTGAGTCATCAACAACAAGCTCCTTCAGTACCTAGAGGATCGCCAGCTGATCAGCGACCATCAGTACGGTTTCCGTCATGGTCGTTCGGCTGGCGATCTTCTAGTGTACCTTACACACCGCTGGGCAGAAGCCTTGGAGAGTGGGGGTGAAGTTCTAGCCGTTAGCCTTGATATTGCCAAGGCGTTTGACCGGGTCTGGCACAGGGCACTTCTATCAAAGTTACCATCTTATGGAATCCCCGAGGGACTCTGCAAATGGATTGCCAGCTTTCTGGCTGATCGGAGCATTAAAGTCGTTGCAGACGGCAGCTGCTCCGAAATGAAGGCGATCAACGCTGGGCGTCCCACAAGGCTCGGTGCTCTCCCCAACGCTGTTCACCTTGCATATCAATGACTTGTTGTCAATTGATAACATGCATTGCTATGCAGATGACAGTACGGTTGATTCGCGGTACACCAGCCAGCAGAATGTCCCTCGGAACCCTGGCTCCGAGGGACATTGCAATCGTCTTTCCTGTACCTGTACAG
The DNA here is from genome assembly GCA_944739405.2 of Euclidia mi. Taxonomy (NCBI): domain Eukaryota; kingdom Metazoa; phylum Arthropoda; class Insecta; order Lepidoptera; family Erebidae; genus Euclidia; species Euclidia mi. The sequence continues at coordinate 27,297,086 of OX123184.2, forward strand.
GAAAGACGATTGCAACTTGTGTCTGAAGTCGAGGAGTCTCTAGGGCGCGCCTCCAAATGGGGTGAAAAGAACCTTGTTCAATTTAACCCCACTAAGACACAAGTATGCGCGTTCACTGCGAAGAAGGACCCTTTCGTTATAGCGCCTCGGTTTCAAGGAGTACTCCTGCATATTGCCAAGAATATTGGGATCCTCGGCGTCGAAATATCGAACAAAGTCTAATTTGGGAGTCATTTGGACGATAAAACCAAATTGGCAAGTAAGAAGCTGGGAGTGCTGAACCGGGCTAAGCGGTACTTCACACCAAGCCAACGGCTTATGCTTTATAAAGCGCAAGTCCGGCCGTACAAGTGGAGTACTGCTCACATCTCTGGGCCGGAGTGCCAAAATATCAGTTTGATCCACTTGACTCCCTACAGAGACGAGCTGTTCAAATCGTCGATGATCCCGATCTCACTGCTAGAGTCGCTGAAGCAGCGGAGAGATTTTGGTTCTCTATGCGTATTTTACCTACTCTTTCACGGGGAGTGCTCCGAAGAATTGTTTAATTTGGTATACTTTTCGCCAAACTTCTTGTGCTCTCTGAATGTGAACTATGCAGGTGTTGCCGCAGGTACAGTCAAACAGAATTTTTTTACAAAAAAGTATACATATTTTTGTTACCATGACAAATGAATTAACTTTTAGTTTATAGTGACAACAAAGAAATCAACCAAATGTAAATCAAGGTCTAATATTTAGGCAAAAAGATGTTGAAAACTGTAAACATATAATATCTACGTACATTCATCCCCATTTTCTTTATCGATTTACGGTACAGGTGAGGAATATTCTTGGACAAACAATTAAACAAAATAGTAAGTGAATATCACAGACGTATAACAGTATATAGGTAAGTATAAAATAACGATCAACAAATGTAACTAAAACAACAACAAGTGAATAAAAACACAACATATATCAAATAGATAATTCAAATATGCGTGGCTTTTATATCAGGTACCCTTCAAACGAGGTTTAAAAAGAGCATTACTTTCACCGTAGGCAGTGGCTTTGCTGTGTATACCCTGACATTAGCGAAGTCCATGAGCAGCGGTTACCGTTTACCATCAGATGGGCCGTTCGCTGGGCTGCCACTAGCAGCAAAAAAAAAAAACAATGCATTATATAAAACGCATAAAGGGTAATTTTAAAGGATGGTCGGACCCAAGACTGACAGCCGTAAAAATCAACTTTAGGTATGCTATCAAACTATCAACATTTTAAAACAACGAGTATATACTAATTTTACCCATAATACAAGATTTATAAAACTGATTTTAAATATACTACAAATTTACTAAAGCAAAGTCTTATACATAAATATAGAGATGGAACAGAAATGACGTTAGTAGGCCCTGAATGGTGCGCGTAAAATCCTAATTTATATCACTTAGAGTAAATTACCACATGAGAAAAGCTCAAAGGGGCCGTTTGCGCCCCCATTGTCATAAATTATTAAGCAGGTACATTTAAAGTACAATTTGCCTCAAAATATCAAACAACAATCTGAGGGTAACAAGGCTAATATTTCAAATGAGAAAATCGATTTATAATTGTGATTTGTTATGCCAATTTGTATGCAGATCTGAGGAAACAAACGTATCATTGACGCAATGTAGCTTATTTGAAAGGTCATTGAACTTATTCTAGAAAGTTTTTTGTGCTGCATAATAGACTTTTTCGCGTTAAGCTCAAGCTCGACTAATTTTAAACAAGGTACATTAGTTAAGAGTAAGAAATCAGTAATAATGTTACTGTTCTATGGAGAAATTATTTTTGTGTGTAGTTAAGTTGGTTAAAGTATTTAAATAATTATTTTCGTGTAATGTACATACAAGTTACATAATATAATATAGAATAATACGATCTATCCGTAGAATAAAGTGCAATGTGATCATAGATCAAAAACTCGTTAAATAGCTAAATTAAATAAGGGACACAAACTCTATAAAAATGTGTTTTTAGAATGTTCGTATCTCATTTACTTTCGAAGATATAGAATCGAATAACGTTTCATCTGATATTATTTTTTTCCGCGCAGAAACGCACGACGTATATGTCGGCGTGGCTTCACGGAACGGGTATTCGGAATCCATATCCATAGAGTAATAACTTCACAACACTTTTTGGAAATACTGTATTATATTATAGCGTATACACAAGAGATGTTGACAATTTCAAATACTCCAAACGACTGCGCTCTCGTTAACAATATTTGCCTTTTTTATATAAAACAAGGTACTTCCATAAACAAACATATTTTAAAATAAGTTAAACAGAATTACATGTTATATCACACATGACTTTTAAAATGATATGACAATTTATTTATACAGAATAATTTATTAATAAAGAGGAATGATTCATAAACAAATGATTTAGATGACAGTTCATATTAACGTTTGATATTACAAAATAGTCTATTTAAAAATATATTAATGAAATAAATACAGATGTTTCTAAATAAAATATTAAATGAATTTTAATTGATTTGTTTATTTAATCTTTATAACTTGATGCAAATACCATCTTTGCGTAGAGACGGAAAACTCGACATCAAACCCAATACGACTGCCTCGTTGGTCTCGCGGCATAAATGTGCGCGTGGGATCGGTAGGTCCCAGGTTCGATTCCTGGGTCGGACAGTGTTATTGGGTTTTTCTGTCGAAATTCTCAGTAGCAGCACGGAGTCTGGAAATGTGCCCGGTACGGCAATAGGCTCGCCCCTTATTACGTGGGACTAGAGTATATCTGGCGAAAAGTGGGTGTAGAAATACATCTCTGCCCACCCCTTCGGGGATAAAAGGCGTGACGATATGTATGTATGTATGTTATATTAATATAGATATTTATTATTTCAACATTCATTCACTAAAATCAATACAGCGCCCATATATACAAAGGCCGGGTGATGTCCATTGGAAGAAGACGAAAAGTGGAGCGTTTTCGTGTTATGTGCTTATACTAGAGGACGCCAGCAGCTACGCCTGCATTTTTTTTTATCTTTACCCGTTTTGGCGGATCCCGTGGGCATTTCGGGAAATCCCTTCTTAGTGCACCCCTACGGTCCCCAAGGAACATACATGCCAAATTTCGGCTTCCTGCGCCCAATAGTTTCGGCTGTAGCGTGTCTGTCAGTCAGTCAGTAACGCAAGGATTTTATACAACATGTAACAAATTTAAATGCACTTCCTGAAAGTAATTTGTTCAGAATCGGCTACTGAATCCATTACTGTTATTTTTAATATTGTTTATTTTTTGTTCTAAAATAATAAAATAACGTAAATTATAGTCACTCATTTATTTCAAAAGTTGAAATATACGAAAATAAACCTTAAGTCAAAGCAGAACGCCTTCTTTTAAAATGCATTTGTTTAATGGTTCGACGTTCGGTCACACGAACGCACACATTAGTACAACACAATAGCGGCAAAAGACAATACACACAATTTACCACGAAAATATCTATCATCTATCTTCACCCCGGACTTTTTCACTGTGAGAAAATGTTAAATCACTAATTTATTGTGAGGAGACAACAAGTGCCTAGAAGTTAAGTTGATACATATTAGCTGCTTTTGAAACAGTGAAAAGATGTGATGCGTGAACAGTGAAGTGTTAAGTGGACTAAAATAATGTGATTTTATCCTGTAAGTTATTTGATTACTTATTCTATTAATGTAACTATTAATTTACAACTTTAAACACGTCGATCTTGCTTTATCCTCTCATTGATATTCTTTTACTTTACCTATCAATAATGCTAGGTAACTAAATAGTCATTTACAATATTATGAAACAATGGATCGTGTGCATGTTATTAACAAACAATAAATAATTTTATACAAAGTCGACTGTCCACTCCAAAGCCGAAAAGTGTGATGGAAAGAAATAGGTAGTCATATCTTTGGAAATATCAACAGTAGCTGACAAATTACTCAAACATCATTCTTGTAAACCCCACTCTATCAGAGTGTTGTATAAAGACTAAATTTTAAACATTTTGTTTATATCGTATCGTATTTCGTTCCTATCAGATCGCTGTCGTCTGTTTACCATAGCAACCGTTTCGTGTTTGTGTGCGTGCGCAAATTTATAGTGACCACGCTTTTTACTTTTAATCGAGTTTATACTTTCTTCAAAAACAATATTTACGCAAATAAAAACCAAAATTCAATGCATGCATTATGATTGTAACAAGTTATTCTAATTGGGGTGTCTGAATATACAACGTGTAAATGAAATAACGCACATGCGTTATTTCATTTACACGTTGTATGTTAAGATTTGCATGATATTTAATAAAATTTAATTTATTCAGTATTTTGTTTAAAAGGGATACTTTTAAAAATGTCAGGATCACGTAATATACTCGTACTTTATATGATTCAAGAAGATTCATAAGAGCCTGACCTTAAGACGGCGTTTTCAAATTTACATACTGCGTTTGTCAATCAGATGGAAATTCTGGTAAGTGACGATGTTTTACAAATATTAATTCACTATATACAATTTAAAGTTTCTAAATTAAGACAGATTATGGTATTAATTACTTTTCATCTTAGTACATAGTTAAAAGCGATCGATAATTATGTAGGACGATTTTCGATGGAGTTGTTCAGAAACGCAACTCTGGCGCAAAAAAGACGTTTACCGGAATATTTTTTGTGCAATATTGAGCAACAAACATTTGAGGTATTATGGAACATTAAGACGATTTTATCCGAACATTATTGAAGTTCTAAGCGTCTAAGGTTCAAATAGGACGGTTTTCGCCGGAGTCTGTGAAACAAATTGTGGGTTCAATGTTAAGTTGGGACGTTGTTACTCAAAATGCTGAATCAATTAGGACGTTGTTCGATTTAAAAAATCTTTGATTAAAAAGATATTTTATTAGAAATAAGTTTTGTTTATTATTTTAAAGAATGCTTAAAAATATTATGTAACAAATATTTATGCAAAGCAATTTTTAACACGCTTTTATGAGGTCGTCGTGTATGTAACTAACTATGTAATGGAATCTAAGGTAACTAATTTAACCATCTTCCAAGGGTCGTAGCGTAATGAAAATTGGCAGTTGTATGTAGTTCTGATGACAATACAATAATATGGTACTGTCAAACTGATCTGATGATGGAGCTGGAAGACATGAACTGGAACTTTATGATGGAAAATCGTATCATTGCTGTTTTGGATTTCTTAGAAAAGTCTTGTAATGAACTTTGGTCACGATTAGATTTCAAGATCTGATGATAAAGCTAGAAGATAGGCACTTGCATTCCATGATGGAATATCGTATCAAAGTCGTATTAATTTATTTATTTATGCACTGAACTGTGTACAGGTTGACTTAATGCCTTGGGCATTATCCGCCACTCTACCTTTGAGCGGTGCTGAGAAACGTAGTAGGTGTATTAAATACTTACTTTAATTATAATATAGGTATAATAATATAATATAATTCTTAAATAAATATACATGCATACATTATACATACATATGTATATACTTACATAAATATATAATTATACTACCTAAATATGATTTATATGAAATAAATAATATATACATATAAGAACTAAAGGAAGAATACTAATACATAATAAGCCATACACAAATACAAAACAATATATACAATAGCAAAGTAGTAATTCGAATTGAAATGAAGATACAGATCCTATGACACATCCGCTGGTCTTGCCAACAAAAGCTCCTTTACCTTCGCCTTAAATTTATACTTCGTTTTGCACGTCCTGATGTCTAGAGGGAGGGCATTCCAGAGGAGAATGGACTGATAGAGAAAGGAAGAGTGAATTAGAGATGTCTTATGAGAAGGGACAGTAAGAAGATTATTAGACAATCGCAAACTGCGGTCATGGTTGGAACACAGATATTGAAAATGACAACTTAAATAATTTGGGGATGTAGCAAACATAAGAATGGAAAAAAAGGGTAGTGAGAGCACGCAAACTGCGACGATGACGGATAGGAAGCCATTTCAATTGGGAACGGTAAGCAGACACATGGTCATACTTGCGAAGATTGAAAACGAATTGAATGCAGTTATTGAGAAGACGGTCGAGTTTGTTGAGAAGATCTGCATTCAGGTCATAGTAGCATACATCACCATAGTCGATTAACGGGAAAATCAAAGTCTGCACAAGCATTGTCTTGGTCTTGGATGTGAGCAAGTTCTTGAGGCGGTAAAGAGTCCGTAGGGTGCCGGTGACCTTTTGACTCACCTGGGTCACTTGAGTTCGCCAATTAAGTGTGGCATCCATATGCAGCCCCAGATTCTTAACAACAGGATACCAATCTATGCCCGTGCCGTTGTATGTTATGGTTGGAACACAGGTTGTGTCTAATTTTCTTAATAAGCCTTGGCTACCCAAGACAATGGCCTGACTTTTATTTGGGTTTACAGTCAGCCCAAACCTTTGAGTCCAATTTTGTATCTCAGCCAGATCCCTGTTAACCATGTCAATTGCCGAAGACAGCAACTCTACATTAACCTGGGTATATATCCGCAAGTCGTCGGCATACAAATGGTGAGAACACTGAAGATTTTTAGTTATGAGATTTATAAAAATGGAAAATAACAAGGGAGAGAGAATACCGCCTTGAGGGACACCAGCTTTGATATCAGCCCATCTTAAGTATGACTCGCCATGGTGTACCGACTGCTGACACCCTCGAAGATATAGTCGTATTTGCACTTGTGAGAAAGGCCATGTAATGAACTTTGAACCCGATCATGTTTCAAGGTTATAACAAACCAATTATATATTGTAGACCACGCAGTAGTGTCGTTAGGGTCCCGGACTTTTGCGGCTGGACAGGCGTATGTGGCCTTGAGTAGAGTAAAATCACCTGATTGAAGAGCTAGATTGTTATAAGCTGACAGATAAAACACAATGTAATACAGACGCGCAGGCAGAGATGGAGAGGATGCGGCCTCATTCGCCTACTTAAAATAAATGTATAAATGTTAAAAATATTTCGTTATCAAAGACCAAAAAGTATAAAATAAATCAAAAGTTTAAAAACACTAGAAAAACACGCTTTTATATATATATATATATAAATGCACATAAAAACAAATAAATAATTATGGATCGTTCAAGTTGTCTCTATTTCTGGGCTGAAGTGTAAGCTATGTACATACATACATATACTCACGCCTTTTTTCCGTCGGGGTAGGCAGAGACAACAGAACGCCACTTGTTTCTATCCTTACAAACCTCACGCGCTTCCTCTACACTCATTAATCTTTTTATACATGCTCGCCGGTTTCGGGTACTTCGGACCTTGCCGTTTTTTAGGACGTCCCCAATTTGATCGAGGAATGTCCGACGAGGTCTGCCGCGACCGACTTGCCCACACACATTTTCTTTCAGACCACTGTTCTCTCGTATAGTTACATTCGGAATTCTGTCGATCAGTCTCACACCACACATACTACGCAGTGATCGCATCTCAACTGCGTTAATTCTACTTTCATGCCTTTTCTGCCACACCCAACTCTCACTTCCATACATCAACGTAGGGACAAGCACTCCATTATGAACCGCCAATCGCGCCGCTTTTGGCACAATCTGGCCATTCATAAAGGCATACAGTGCTCCATTTACACAATTGCCCGCAGTCACTCTCCTTGCAATATCTTCTTCACATCTTCCGTCTCTTGTAAACACGCTACCCAAATATACAAATTCTTTTACTTTCTTGTACTTACTTTTAATTATAATATTTGATTGTAAAAGCGTGGGGCGCTGGAACAGGAAAGTGGCGGAACTGCATGAAGTCGCACAAGAGCATAGCATTTATGCCGCCAAAGGGTTACCAAAGGGAACGAAAGATCTCGTCCACGAACAAGAACTCTACATTTTGCCTCTGTAGAGGCATTGCTCTTATGTACTTAATTTCCTGAAAGAAGAGTTGTTAAAAATGTCGGTGAATGTCGTCTTCCTCGCTGGTGGTACATGTTTTGTCTGAGTTCGACAAACTGGTATTTTGAACACACTGTTTAATGTAGAGCCACTTACTACTCGTGCTTTAAATCCAGTTAGAGCGCCAATCTGTGTAACCTGCTTCCCGTAACATCTGTTCACTTGATTTTTGAACAAGTTAAACAAGAACGTCTTGTTTTACTTGTTCAAAAATCAAGTGAACATAACAGGCATGAACAGTGTGATAGTGACCATTACGTCACAATACGTTTGTGACCTAATGGTCACTATCACACTGTTCATGTCTGTTATGATTACCCCTACTAAACATTTTTCTTTGCAGTTAGAGTATCACACATCCTTTATCTCTTTGCCAGATCAAATCACAGTTAATGTTGCCGAAGAGTCGGATGACAACCTGTCAGAATAAGTAATCGTACATAACTTGTTAGATAATTTTATTTAGTACTAAAATGTAACATTATTATTGTCTCAACGTTATCAAGGTTGCATCCATGACTTTTAGTCTCAGAAACTGGGCTCTGCTTACTATTCTAATCAGATTTGACACACTTGCTTAGCTAAGCACTAAAATATTTATGAGTACTCAATTTTTAATGTTGTTTATGATTAGTTGTATTTTACTACTGTTTAATAAATATTGTGCACCCATGTCTAGGTAATAACGATGTTAGATTCAATGTTATTCTTATATAATAAAAAAGATAGAAAGAAGCGTCTAAGAAATGGAAAGGTTCGAAGAACCCGAAACCGGCGAGCATGTAGGAAAAGAGTAATGAGTGTAAAGGTAGCGCGTGAGGTTTGTAAGAATAGGAGCAAGTGGCGTTCTGTTGTCTCTGCCTACCCCGACGGGAAAAAGGCGTGTGTATATGTATATGAGTGTGTGTGTATAAATAAGAAGAAGAAGACATTTGATTAAGATCGCAGGAAGCGAATGCCTAGGTCCAGCAGTAGATGTCTTAAGGTTTAGGTGATGATAAAGATGTTTGTAGTAATACCTAACATTTATTTTTTATTTGGTACCTAGGTCATTATAAAATACGTTTATGAATGCTTATTTAAGTCTGAGTCCATGTTTTGTAGATAGGAACTTAGTTGCTGTTTTATGATTCAATGCCTCATTCATTGACTATTAGCTTTTTATATATACGTACAATTTTATTGCTTTTAAATAATTAAATACGAATATACACGACGCACAGTTTAATAGATATAAGTACATAGATACGTACACAGTTTGATTGTTTTTAAATATGTAAATATAATTACTCCGTGAAGTACACGACGTGTCTAGTTAGTAAAATTATAATGACTGATGCATGTAAGACGTCTAATCTGGGCTACTTTAGGTTATGTCAAATATTATAAGACATTTTAATAATAAATATATACCATTTGATCAATAATTTTAATGTTGCATTTAATTTTATATTCTATATTATTCACAAAGGACTTTTAAGGGCTATACAATTCCATTAAAAATCAACCTATGTTAATATAGAACGTCTCATAAATGGAATGTTTACGTAAAACAACGCACGATGTTTACCACGGACGCTCGCTTTTCTTCCATAAAACGTCCTAGGTCAATATGTAATCCACTATCTCGTACAATAAAAGGACTAGAAATATACAATATAAAGCATTTAATTATGCTAGGCTGTTATAATTACATATAAAAAAAATCTTAATTTTAAGTCTCTCGTCTTAATCGTTATAAAGAGTTACAAAAGTCAAAAACTCCTACAGTCTCTACTGAAAACTGCGAACTCTGCAGATCGGACTTTGTTCTGCGGACGAGTCGAATATTTAAAATTGACAGAGTTTGTTAAGTGAGCTTTATTACAGTGAGTGTATGTTTTTGTTGCGATCACGGTAAAGCGGGAAAACCAATCTCTACGTTTTAGGACAGCCAGAAGGTTGTGTGGAGGAACTCCTCTACAAACGATTTGGGACCTATTTAGTAAAACCATCGTAATTTCCTAGATGTTTCTTGGTGGCGGTGTCGAATAAATCGTGGTTAACATATTTTGGCAGGACTGAAATATAATTTCAAAACGTGTTGAAAAAATATATAGTAACTGAAAATCATTATTTTACGAAACTTCTAATCAACTGTTAAACAAAATTAATAACGGAAACCAGGCTCTACAACTGTGGTATTGTAATCAAATAACATATTATCTACACTTATAATATTATAAGGAGGAAAAATTTATATTTTTGTTTGTTTGTAATGGATAAACTTAAAAACGACTGGACCGATTTTAAAAATTCTTTCACCATTAGAAAGCTACATTATCTGCGAGTAACATAGGCTATATTTTATTTTAGATAAAATAGGGGTCCGTAAGATATTTGGGATTTTCGGGTACGCGAAGTAGTTCTCTCAGGACGCGGGTGAAACCGCGGGAAACGGCTATACTACTACATATATCCCTATTAAAACATAATTATAATTAACTTTTTGTGTACCTTAATTAAATCGTTTTTGTTCAATAAGTAACAGACATCTTCAAATCATATAAAACTAGGAGATTTATAATAGTAGAAGGTTGTACATTTATATGTCTGCACAGAATTAATATCTTTCAGGCCTCATTACATTAATTATGATTTTTCAGGTTTGACCTCAAGATCATCAGCATAGCCAGTATATTGGTCTCTCTTTTAGGCTATCGCGGTCTGTATAACTCTTTAATTAGAGTTGAATAAGAATTTATTATTAAGTATCATTACGAGCTTAATAAATAAACAACTTTCATTTGACCTCTCTTCATCGAGTTTCAAATTCACAAAAACAGTAATCAAAGAGCAACTGCATTACTTTACAGCAAACAAATACAATTTAATCAAATGAACCCCAAGTGTAATCAATGTACAATTTGTAAAGTGATTGCTATCAAACATTTTGCGAGTTATTTATCTTGTTTTAATGAAAATAATTGTGAAGATATTATAAAAATTAGTAACTATATATTTCAAAGTGACTTAAGACTGTTATTTATTACCTAGTTACTTTGTCTTTTCAGCTTAAATTACTTTTGTGGCATCAGCCATTTTAAGGTTTCATCTGGGGGCACGGCAGTGCCCCCACCAAGTCAAGCAAAAAAGCGGCACGGCCGTACCATCCTTTTCTCGAAGCAATTCAGGCCATTTTCGACCCCCTATAACTTCGTTGTGGATAAAACTAGAAGTCTGATTTTATAGTAACCATGCAGGCATTGTATAGACATGGTGTATTTCAAATTTCATTCAATTTAAACTAGTAGTTTAAGAATTATAACGAGTCAAATTTCTTAATTTTGTCACTCACAGACCGATCATCAAAAGTCTAAGGCAATTCTAGCAGACATAGAAGCTTCAAATTTAGAATACGATCAGTGATTACCTTCCGGCATAATGAGGCGAATCGTCACTTATTCTCCTTTACCCATTTTAGTTATTCTACAGACATGTGACTTATGCCATATTACCTTTTGGTATGAGGAGATGAAATGTAGCTAAGTCTTCTATTTTCTTTGTTTTTTTCTGCGTTTATGTAATTTATGCCGAATTACCGCATGTTGCAAATAAGGTCAATTGATCTAAGCGACATAAAATCAAATAAATCAATGTCTAATCAAATAAATAAAAGTGCCAATAAATGCTCTATTTTTTCTTGATTCCAGCGGTGTTGCCATTTTCTCGATATGAAAATAAATAAAAAGTTATGTCCATTTTTCTTCAATTTCAAACTTTAAATTGCTCTCCTGGACAATTTAGTTTTGGTTGCTTATACCCTATTACCTTTCAACCGTCGATATTAACTTTCCTTTCCAAAGTTCTTGAACGCCTTATCCACAACCAACTCAACACATTCTTTTCAAAAATAATATCCTTAATCCCTTCCCATCCGGCTTCCGTCCTGGTCATAGTACCACTACCACCCTTGTCAATATTACGGATGATATCAGATCGGGCATGGAAGATGGCAAACTCACAGTGCTCTGTTTATTAGACTTCAGTAATGCTTTCAACACCGTAGACTTTGATGTTCTCCTTGCCCGATTAGGCTCTCTTAACATATCTCCATCGGTGATCGACTGTGATTTAAGAAATTTCCATACCTTGGATGGATCACCGTTTTGTACGGAGCTGTGAATGTGCTGGCGTTGTGCATCCCTACACACTCTATTGCAGTGATTTCGCGCTTTAATATATTTTTCTTTATTACAGTCAGTTGGTTTTGCCTTGAATTTTGATTTCGCCGCTGCTTTCTTTTGAATAAGTATCCTTATTTCATTGGTAAGCCAGGGCGAAGGACGATGTTTCAATTTAATCGCATGTATAGAAGCATGTACATTATAAAGTGCAGTAATTTGCCTCTCAAATATTTCAACTTTATCATCAACTGTTACAGCGGAAAACAGTGGCATCCAGTCAATTGCCCCTGCGTCACCACGAAGACGTTCAGTATCCATACCAGCAAAGTTGCGCTGTAAAAGTATTCTTGACTTTGCCTTAGGATGACGAATTTTGTAAGAGAGAAAAATAAGGTTGTGATAGGAAAATTTGTCGGCACAGCATTGTCCGTGTTTCGCGACGTGGTGTAGTGAAGAAACGAAAATGAGATCTAAAAGTGAGGGTGTAGAATTAGGAAAGTTATGGGTGGCATCTGGATGCCACCCATAACTTTCCTAATTCCCTTCTTTCCTACCTCTGGAGGTAGAACATGAAGATTGCACGAGACTTAAATAGAATAAAGAGAGAAAGAACGCGAATTTGTTTTTAAGAAGACAAGTGTTGAAGTCACCCATAATGATAGTTTGACTGTAATAAGGAGATAGGTTAAGTAAGAGATTTCCAAAAGAGGAAAAGAAGTCAATACGCATGGAAGGACAGTAGTAAACACCGAGGAGGAGTTTAGTATGATGTAGCTCGACTTCCAGAAACAGGTGCTCACCAGCGTTGGAGGGAGGCGGTTGTGAAGACTAGCTTATCACAGTATAAGCTATATAGGATCGAAGACAAATGGCGACACCACCGCCACTAATTCCAGTCCGGTCGTTTCTGATAAGCTGGAAGCCGGGCAAAGAATAAGAAGTAGAAGGAAGGCTTAGCTTAAGCCATGATTCAGAGACAAGAATAGCGTGTATGTTCTTACAGTCTAAATTTGCCAGCATATCTGGGAAATGAGCGGGAATACTCTGTGCATTGATATGCACAACATTAAAGTTACTTGGAACATCGGAAAATACAGATCGGATGTTATCTGCTAATGAAGGAACACTAACAAAACTGTCATCATCACTATCTGCAGAAAAATAATCATCGCTGTCACTGTTAGAATCCATAATATTATGTATAATAAGTAAGATATAATAAAATATAATAGATAATTAACATATAAATATAACGTAAAAAATATATAACTTACATACATACATAACGTCACGCCTTTTATCCCCGAAGGGGTAGGCAGAGGTGTATTTCTACACCCACTTTTCGCCAGATATACTATAGTCCCACGTAATAAGGGGCGAGCCTATTGCCGTACCGGGCACATTTCCAGACTCCGTGCTGCTACTGAGAATTTCGTGACAGAAAAACCCAATAACACTGCCCGACCCAGGAATCGAACCCGGGACCTCCCGATCCCACGCGCACATTTATGCCGCGAGACCAACGAGGCAGTCGTATAGGGTTTGATGTCAAGTTTTCCGTCTGATGCAAAGATGGTATTTGCATCGTGTTATCCCTTAGTCGCCTCTTACGACACCCACGGGAAGATAGGGGGTGGTGACACTTGTATTCTATGCCGTCAACCACACGGCAATATATAACTTATGTGTATTAAATAAGATATAAACAAATATCTTAACTTTACAAAAACAAACTGTGTACAATATTCAATACTGTCCACCTGCCAGTTAGTTATCAATATTAAAAATATATCATAAAAATACAAGAATCAACCCACTTGTAAAAACAATTAAAATGTCTAAGATCCCAGGTAGGATGGCTTCTAACTTAAATTATAGTATTACTATAAATTCTTAAAAATAAACAACGGTATTATTTTAGCTCAAACAATAAATTTAAATACTAATCTGTACGTATAAATTATTCGATACAATTTCAAAAGTGTACAATTGCGTGTAACAATAGCCCAGGTAACAGCAATAACGAAACGTGAGTACACATAGTGACGTGAAGCATAGACTAAACGTGAGTATCAAAAGTGACAACTCACTACTCAGTTAAAAGTCAAAACAAATCTAACAACTTGATACTTGACATTGGCAGAAATTGCTGAAAATATCGGCAGATTGCCACAAAAAAAAGAAGAAGAAGAAGAAGTAAAACTTTTTATATTCCAGCAAATAATTAATAGCACCGTCATTATTAGTTAATAGATACCATCGTTTTGCAATTTTACAACCGTACCGTCAAAACAGATTGTAAACAAACACAAGTGTACAAGTATAAAATTAAACCACCCACCTGGGGATACAACAAAAGAGGAAAGATGAATAATTTAAGATTATTTCCAAATAGCTGCAGCTCTTCTGGCTTTCACCGTCTCATCGGTTTTCTTTGCAGCAAGGGGCTGCTTCGACTAGTCAACAACGACGAATTCGGATAGATTTTGTAAATCCACAGAAGAGTTTATCCGATGACGCTCGCCGTTTATCCCGAGGACGTGTACCACTCCTTCCTTCGTTTAGCATTTTGAGACGCCGAACTTCTCCCGGGCTGCCATAAAGAGGTCATGGCGGGCTTTTGTTAAAAACTCTGACGTTGTGATACCAGAGCCCTTAAGTTTAGTTTTGGCAAACCAAACTTTATTTCGGACTGCAGTTTTACAAGGATTGGCCGGTGTTTGTGTGGTGAAGAAGCTGCAAGTCGCCCCATACGATGGCAACGCTTCATGTGGTCAGGAGTAAAATCATCAAGTTTCAAGAGTGTTTTTACTACACTCACTATTGTTTGAACCAGGTCCTCTTTCGTATTTTCTTGAACGCCATGGAAGAGAAGAATCTTGCGTCGGCCTTGCATTTCCAAATGATCGACACTGCGCGCTAGTAGTTGGAGTTGTTGCTGCAAACCCTTCAGAGCTTCAGTTACGAATTCACGGAAGGTGGCAAATTCAGCAGCCAGGCCGGCAATGTTGGAAGGAACGCTGATACTACTCTGTAGTTTATCTTCAAATTGTGTCATTTTATGGTGCAACATTTTGTTCAAGTTTTCAACTGTGCTGTGGATGGTTTCCATACTGTAGTCAATAGTGAGTTTTCCAAGGAGATAACACTTTCTGGCAGGTAGTGTGTTATAATTAATAGTTTTAAATCATTAAACCAGGTAAACTATGATTTAAACAAATAATTAAAAATTAAAAATCAAGAGTAATTTTTTTTTTATGTTGTCACCACAACTACCCACGTGTGTGTTTTTTATAATTCTATAGTCATTAAAATATCACTCTAACGGCAATATATTTTTATGCCAACGGTTTATTGTTAAATCTTCTTAGGTGAGTGCTGGTGATCACTTAACAATTTATCACAAAAACTAATTATTTTGGTTGTTTAAGTTTTATATATCAATTTTAATATTCTGAACAGTTTATAGTTATTTTTAAGAAAGGATTTAAGAAATAAATACATATATACATAGACTCACGCCTGTTTCCCCGTAGGGGTAGGCAGAGGCATATTAAACGCCCACTTTTCGCCAGTGTTTTGATCCCACGTAATAGGTGGCGAGCCTATTGCCGCTTATCGGGATATTTTGTTTGCCAGAGCGTCGTCCGTTGATCGGCAGGTGCACCACTTGCAGGTGAGGTTGGCTTGGGACCCTAAGTCCTTGGTGGGAACCCTATGCACACTATATAAGAAATAAATAATGTGTAATATTAAATATGCATTTAAGCCTTGATAGCCGATTAGAAAATAAAATATGATTTTAAAACTCTTTAGCAAAATAATTACTTACTTTACACTGTGATTTACAAAATTCAGTCTATCAAGGCATTTTACATTAAAATAAAAGCGTAAATTATGCTGAATAAAAAAATTTGTTGAACTTATGCCTAATTCTTCTACAGTATTTGTGTAATACGAAGCTTTTCCGTCGAGCTTAGGTCTTCCACAAAATTCCAAAAATACATTTTGGAATTAATTGATAACTGATAACTAAACACAATTTTACTAAGAAATCCTGAACCTTCTAACGAGAAATTCCTCCAACTACCGTATTATTGAGTTCATAAATTTCATTACACATAGTATCTTTCGACTCGGATTCCCCTAAATTTATAAATAAATAAACTAACAATATCAATCCAAGTATGAATTGTCGATACACAGAGATAATAATAATATGTTAAGACAATGTTTCGTTCTGTTAACTCTGTGATACTTACGGCACTTTAACCCCGCGTTATCGCGCGTTGGATCCTAGTGGACATAATACAAGGAAACATATGGATATTTATCGTGTAATTAGTCGCTTGCGGGTTACATAGCACAGCTGCGTTTCTTATTTTAAATCCTTAAAATTTTTAACATTACCATCACTATATATATTGGCAACAGCACTATTTGTAAAATGCAATCCACACATATTTACAAGATTGTCTGATGTCAGAAAGGGTCCAATACGTGCTCAATATCTAAACCAGTTAAGTAACAGCGAATTTATAATAAAGTACCCGAATCAATCAAGAATATGCCGCTAAAACTGTTCAAAAAGAGAGTTAATTAATTATTAATAGAAAAATGTTATTATAATATTGACGAATTCCTGAAAGATAAACTGTAACTATTTTTAAATGAAAAAATGTAATTTTATTCTACACTACTGCATAGGGTTCCCACCAAGGACTTAGGGTCCCAAGCCAACCTCACCTGCAAGTGGTGCACCTGCCGATCAACGGACGAGGCTCTGGCAAACAAAATATCCCGATAAGCGGCAATAGGCTCGCCACCTATTACGTGGGATCAAAACACTGGCGAAAAGTGGGCGTTTAATATGCCTCTGCCTACCCCTTCGGGGAAACAGGCGTGAGTCTATGTATGTATGTATGTATTCTACACTGTTTGACATATAAATTATTTCTATATTATCTATATCGCAAATTATTTCTTTATTAAAATTATTAAATTTCTATTTTAAACTTGATTTTAACATTGATTATTTACTATTACTTCCTACTAATCGATGCGATGGTGAGAATATTATTAGCACAGTACAAATTAGTAGTAGTAGTATTAGTTCTAATTTCACCTGTTTGAGAAAATCTATCATTTTTATTTTTACCGAAACACATCCAGCAGTGACGTGTTTGGGTAAAATGACAATTACCATCAAAAGGTTGGTGAGATGAAACTATAAGATTGATAATCGATGACAAAAAAACAAGGATAAACATTTAGGTTGTAAGTAGTATATTTCTGCTGACCTTTACCTATAAAGCTTAAAAAATTCCGTATAAATCCTGTTGATTTCATAATGATTAATGAGATCAACAGGATTTATACGCAGAGTGCTACAAATTAAAGGGATAGTGATATCATAAGCCAAAAGCAACTGTCAGCAAACGTTCACTCTGAATCATGGCGAAATGCGGACAACAGGGTTCCACAGACGGTTTGTAAAGCCATTGGTCTGAATGTATAAGCCGGTTGGCTTTAAGGGAATCATTTTAGAAATCCGTTTTAGTTAATTATTAACACTGAATTACAAATTCTCGCTTCAGTTTTATTTGAAACATAGCTAAGAATAATAATCACAATGTTGCTATGAAGAAATATACAGATTTGTCTCGTTTATGCTGATTTTAAATAACTTGGGGTAAACCAAAATTGTCTAGAACTCAAGGTTGTAGGTATGTTTACAGTATTCATTTGTCAAAAAAGGAATATTTCAGTCACACGAATTACATACGAGATATCACGATCAAGACAACCGATTTAGTATAAAAAAAAAACTAGAAGGGTAGTTATCGTTGTTAAAGTCAGGGTACAAATTGCATAAATCCAACATTGTAACGTGACAGCTGACATAATTGTATTTTATAAAACAAATGTGGCTTTACTCTATGATTCAGTGACATATTATTGAAAATTTACGCAATCCGTATACCTCAATCGCAAATCATGATAAGCCTTGATTTCCCAGTGACATCGACATAACCTTAAGGAATTTCACAAATCTTACTACAAATACAAAGTCATGTGGCTGCAACTTAAAGGAGCACATCAGTCAAACTTGGAGAAGTTTAAACCCGGATTCCATCTTACTTTATGTCTCATAAAATGTGCTCTTTGTCCTAAGGTTCACAATCTCACAGCGTACACACCTACATCGCAAATATGTATTTCATCGCTTAAGCCGAAGTATTAGTGAGTCGGCCCGAGGTGCACATGAACCGAGATAAGGGAGCGGTGTAGGAACACGTTTTCTATGAATTAACCTTAAGGGGTGAATCTCGGTACGCTAATTGTTTATTGTTAAATTTCTATAAGACGCTTTGCTTTTGAAATGAAAAGTATATACTAGGTTTGATAACTCTGATCCCTTTTTACATTTATTTAAATTAATCTGCCTGCCCCTCCGGGAAACAGGCGTGAGTCTATGTAGTACGTTAAATTAATCTGCGCGGCCATATTCGACGAAAGCGAAGAAGCAATAGAAAATAGAATCGTCAACGTCAACATACAATGCTTGTAATTATACGCAAAATACACCCCAGAATTTGGAAGTTGCGGAAACAGCCTGTGATAACATACCATGCTTGAAATGCAAAAAGCTTATTTTCCATACCGACTCATTACGGAGCAATGATTAGGGTGAGTAAAATATATTTACATATAGACACAAGTTTAATATACTGCCCTGCGTCTTTCATTCGTAATTGACCGGTCTTAGTGGTCTAGACAAATTCCCGATACAAGACTGTCACATCTAGACCCTACTTTACATTCATCTTGAAACTACTTACTTCACACGTACCATCCAACAGTCGAGAACAGACATACTTGTAATAGAACTCTAAATTAGTTCAAAGTCATGTTCGAACAGCTCACGGTAAACTACATCAAACTTGATCGCATGAGAACGTCACCTTAAGCAAAACTTCTACTGCGTTTCACGCATAAAATAGAATTTCATTATTATAGTATTTTTGCTGTATTATGATATGCATGACATTTCATGACTGACTATTATAGTGATGTAACCTAAGGAAGTTTAAGCGATTATTAATAGATATCAAATTGATTGGCAAAGGACATGGAATCGTACGGAATAACCGATTTTAGATCTTCGAAATAAATTCATATTAAAAGTGTTTTGGCAAATACATTCACAAATAAACGACTACAAACAACTTGAATTAATTACTGATCTCGAATTCGGTCGAGTTGAACATATAATTATCCCAGTCGCTAAATATTGACGATTGTGTTTTTTCTACGACTGATTAATTTTATCAATGTAGGGAACTCATTTCCCTCATAATACCCATAAATATGATTTCGGATTGCCACCAAATCGAAACTATCTATGTCAGTTATTGAAGCTTTACGCTCACGTTTCTCCGGAGTGGAAAGCTTCTTGTCTTCAAAATCAGTTTCTCCGAATTTTTGTTTGGTTATTCGAGAAACTATAGCTTTGCCGATGTCCAGAGCTGCAGCAACTCTGTACACAGCACTGTCGATCGGTATTACCGGTCCCCCGTTTGCACGCACTCGTTCAAAGAAGGTCCTCAAGCGAAGCACTAACTCACGGCTTTGAGTGTTTAAAACTATCTTTTTTGTTGTATTCGGCATTGTACGTACCAAATAAAACACAACAAAAAAATAAAAAATAACAGGCCAAACAGAAAGAAACACAAACCGGATACAAGGCAGATGCACTCGTACTGACGTATTCGATCATTTCATGACTCATGACATTCATCGAGTTTATGACGATTCAATGGTGTCAATCTCTACTGACAGAGGTTCCGTTTCATGCATCTGACATTTTGAGGATTATATTTTATTATATTTTAATAATTTATTTACAGTTAATAATAATTATAAAAATAGAGAGAGTCGTACTAGTATCAACTTACTTTGTAATTTTTAATAGATATTTTTTTCATGATTGTTTATTTTTGCTAATTTATTTCCATTAATTGAAAGTAGTATGCGTTATATGTAAAATGAGAACTGTCACGCATATCATCATACAGCGAAAACACTATAGTTGTGCGTTTACTCCCGTATATACACGAATAGTAATAATTGTATACAGCCATATTGTCTGACACGCAAGTACAATGTTTTCTTAATAATATCTGTTCATGACAGTTGTAGACTCGTAAAATTCTGGTTTAGTACTTGTTTAATAGTTATGCCTTAGTGATTGTATCAGAAAATTTATTACAATGAGTTTTATTTTATATCCGAATTAATTATCAATACGATTCTTAGTGTACCTGTATTGGAAATATGTTGCTTAACATATTTCTTATAAGTAGGTAAAGTAAGTAACGTAAGAATACATTATAATTTGGCTCTTGCTGATGCAGAGAGAGAGAGATATACCAAAGGAGAAATAATAATAATTATGATTATATTATCGTTGCTACTTATAGCAGTACGTTTTGTCAACATGTAAATATATAAACTTCTTGAAATTTATTTAGCAGCTAAGTTAATAGGACTAAGTCCAACATATAGCTTTTTATTATTGTATTATCATTTTAGCCTCCTCTTTTCAAATCCAAACCTCCATAGAAGTTGTATCTAAACGACCTACTATCTTGAAAGGCAGTCTAGGATGTCATGCCAAGACTAACTATCGGCAGCTTATATTTAGGAGGATAGACTACAATGGAGGTCGCACAATACAAGCACATAGTAATCGTGATCAGGCGACATTGGTGACTCAATAAATTTTTAGCCATATTGTGACGTCGCCACACCGTAATATATCCCTTTCTGTAAGCAATACTGAATCGGGATATAGGCTAAGACTACGTATTCACCTGAGATCTTCGCTGCAATTTACTGGTATAATTGACCTGAGTTGGACTACGTAGTAGGGAAATAAAGTGATACTATTTTTAAATTTTACGGAGAAAATATTTGTTATTTTACACCCAGCAAAATGGGGAATAGTCTGAGCAGGCCAATGTCGTGTGTGTATGATTGAGTTGAAAACTGTATATAAGTAATAATAATCGCGTATGTAACTTCTAATAGCCCGTGTCAGGGCTTTCAATGATTGACGTTAGTGTTGGTGTCAGTTTGTTTTTCCTGTACTCTGTTGCATAGTATACTACGTATATATCGTTTCGTATCTACGCAGCCTAAAGCACATTCAAACAGTACGTTCTGACTTGTTTATACTTCGCTGTTACGCTCAGCTTGAGTTATGTTCTGAGCGCACAGTGCATTGAGCAATGCGAGATACTAAAAGTGACATATTATTATGGTGGATATGGCGTGGAATGAATGTGTTTGCTTCCAAGAAAATAAATGCAAATCAAAGCACATTACAACAAATATCCTTAGTAAAATCCATTTAACGCATATAATTATAGGTATATGGTGATTTCAATAATTAGTTCTGCGCAGTCAACATTAAATTTGAATGAAATTCCCGAATTTTTGATCACGCCAATATATTAACGTTGTAATTTTCTCAAAAGATTTATTTCTTTACCCGGATTTGGTTATCCGGATCAGGGCTGGAGCCCGGATTCAATAATAATTACTTTACCGTGAGGCCTTTTATAATTTTATAAGGAAATCACGAAAAAGAGCACACTGAGATATGTTAGGACAATTTATGTCAATTTCAATAATTCACCGTTTGACCTGCATCAATGCGGCAAATCAGTACAGTATTCAATTATGCTAATATCACTGCAAAAAGACTTTTATAAAAAGAGAAGCTATATTATCACGCAAAACTAAGAAAATGCATTGCCAAAGCTACTAAGGGCTACAAAATCCGCCAAAGAAACTTCCCAGCCATTTTTTATGTACACATATAGCACAAAAGCTTCTTTTAAACTCCCCATCGATATATCCAGTGACTTTCGTATATTTTATCTTTGTATGAAATATAGCCTATTGGACTAATATATAACAGGCTATGACACTGCAAGCCTTGGAAAATATGAATAACAAATACGTATATCCGATTGTTTCGCTTGAATAGAGCGATATTGCAGTATATTGTGGGGTTGTGACATATTGTTTGAATCAGACTTACGATTGAATAGTTAATCATAATAGTGTTTCGTGTTTATGTCAATGTTACTCATTGGAATTGGTTTGGATGGATTATATTGTGGTTTAGTTAGTAAGTAGAATGTGGTCAATGATTTTTCGTCGTGTTTCAGTAGCCGTTCTCTTTCTTACGTCCAATTCCTCATTGATAACTATTTTGATTTCCTATTCGTGTAATTATCTTCTGCTCGATGGTTCCTCGGTATTTGTACTTGCCTTAAGCGGAACGAAGAGCGACGTAGAAGGTACCCTACATGGCTTTCCGAGGTATCGCGAATCAGGTCCGACCAACTATTACGGTAACGTTTTCCCGACCTTTTGCCGTCAGCCTTTTGTTTTTCGTAACATAATTATCCCCGAGATAATAATAGCAAAAACATTCAACAGTTTGAAGCACAGCATAGTATTGAAATTAATTGGACTCGTGGCCTTTTTTGTGCAGCGGACGAAACTCGTTCACTGCTCAGGAAAGGCCACTTGAGCTGAGTTTGTCCGATTTAGCGTCACCAACTCGAATGTGACGTCTTATCTTTTTCGCTGCGCATAAAATTGTGAATGGTACACCTCAGGAAAAGTTTACTCAAAAAATTCATAATTTCCTTACATTTTCATACTATAATAACATGCAACAAATACTTACAAATATAACTACAGACTCAGTACGTTTTTTTAAAGCAAAATTAGTAAGTTTTATTTGTATTATTTAATTTTAATAGAAACGCACTCAATGATCATCCGCGTAAGTACAGGACCTCAGAAATAACACCGACTGACCAGTGTTATTTCTGAGGTCCTGTACTTACAGTCCAGTACTTCACACACCCAAAAGATAACATATTTTATCCACAGATAATTATAGGAGAAGTGCAGTGACATAATTTTATGTGCAAAAGAATTAAACATACTAACATGATTAGCATATAGCTTCTTCTTTGATGTATTTGTTACTTTGTAATTTTTCACAGTGAAAATGCTTTGCGAGAAAATGAAATACTCATACATTTTAGCTATCACTGACGTAAGAAGATGATCTAGAGGTAGGTATTATGTGCATTAGTATGAGGATTTTATACTATTTACATCTTGATCGGGAAAAATGCTGTAAATTTAAAAACACTGTAATATACTAAAGTACTGTTACGAATGGCGTTATTTGAAAATAACGCCATCTATCGGTGAATGAAAGAACTAGAAGAGAAGGGATATATCAGTGTTACATATACTCTCTAATAGATGGCGTTGCTGTTGATACTAGAACAATGCATGAACTCTAGAACGCTCGCACGTTACCAGAACTTTCCTGAAGCGTCTCGAACAGACTAGTTATGTGTTCCGGCTTGTATAAATACCGCGTGAACGCGCAAGTCAGGACAGTTACAGTGGAATACTGAAAGCGATCAACAGCGATAGAGACAAGAAGATTAAGGAAGTCGGAAGTGTTTTCTAGTAGTGTGAAATAGTGTGTTATTAGTGTTGGAAATTAAGCATGTATAAGTGTGTAAAATAAAGTGCAGTTTTAGTTCCATAGGAATTTAATTTATCACCGAACCCCAGCTCGTAACAAATTGGTGTCAGAAGAAAGGGATAAATTATGCCGGTTATGCCGAAGGAAGAAACTGAAGGAGTGCGTACCAGGAACCAGCGCCAGCAAGACCTGGACCAGAGACGCTTCGGAGACGTTCCTTCTCCATCGTCTGGTGGACCAGGCGACTCCGCGGCCGCAGTGGAGCCTGCAAGCGCAACACACTCCGTGACGGTGCCCGACATCGCGGCTCTGATGGCGTTCATGCAGGAGAAGGCCCGCCGTTAAGAGGAGCAGGTCCGCCGTCAGGAGGAGAAGGCTCACCGTCAAGAGGAGCACGCGCGCCGCCTGGAAGAACAGCTACAGCGCGACAAGGAGGAGCAGGCTCACTGTCAAGAGGAGCACGCGCATCGCCTGGAGGAACAGCTACAGCGCGACAAGGAGGAGCAGGACCGTCGTCAACAGGAGCAGGCTCGCCGTCAAGAGGAGCACGCGCGCCGCCTGGAGGAACAGCTACAGCGCGACAAGGAGGTGCACGACCGCCGTTAACAGGAGCAGGCCTGCCGTCAATAGGAGCACGCGCGCCACCTAGAGGAACAGCTGCAGCGCGACAAGGAGGAGCACGCCCGCCGTCTGGAGGAACAGCTGGTGCTCATGAAGGACCTCAGCGCCGCAGTGAGGAAGGACTTAAAGGCGGTCAAGGAGGAACTTCAGCAGCACGAGGCCCATATCAGCGACATTGAGAAGCGTGTACATGACCACCACGAAACCTGTGTAGCTGAAATGGAGAAGAAATTGCGTGAGCTCGAAATGACATCAGTGGCTGTAGCACCTTCACTTCGTGGGTTTAAGGTTCCAACATTTGATGGCTCGTCATCATGGTCTGCATACAAGATCCAGTTTGAGGCTGTGATGCGATCGAATGGGTGGACCAAAGAACAGGCCTTAACCGCCCTAATCTTGGGTCTTCGTGATCTTGACGGTGTTGGAGGCACTAGGGCAAGATGTCTCCTATGAAAAGCTTCTGGAGGCGCTGGAGGCGAGATAAGGTGACACGCATCTAGAACACGTTTATCGTGCTCAGCTTAAGGACAGGACACAACGCACCGGAGAAAATCTGCAGCAGTGGGCTCTAGAGGTGGAAAAGCTGGTCAGGAAGGCATACCAGTCGTCGCCTACGCTTATTGACGGGAACCTCGTACAGGCGTTTACGGATGGGATCCGGGACCTGGAGGTAAGAGCAGCAGTGAGGCTTGGGCACTTCAAGGACCTCAAGGACGCCTTAGTTCACGCTCTGGAGGTGGAAGCAGTGCGACGCGACGATCGAGGTCCCCGTATCAGGGAAGTTGTTTCGTCACGTCGGTGCTACAACTGCGGATCAAGAAGCCATATCCGCTTGAGCTGCCCAAAGCGTAGGCAGCCTGGTTATAACCTGTCTCCACCAAAGGGGTCGCCTGATGTGCCTGCCAGGCAGCGAGAGCAGGGAAACGAGTAGAAGCTAGGACTGCCGGGCGGGTGCTGGCTGGTAATGGAAGGGCCCCAAGTATCTCGATCTCGCAAATATGTGACGGGAGCAGCCTGATCATCGAAGGCGAAATTAACGGAACACCATGCAAGCTGACATTGGACATGGGTGCTTCTCGGACAGTCGTTGGTTTCCATCTGGCAAGACGGGTTCTTCGGAACTGCTTCAGAAACAATGAATGTGTGAATCTGAGAACAGCTACCGGTCAGCACATAACCGTCCGAGGTGAAATGGAGGTGGATTTGAAGCTAGGCAACAAAATTTACCGTCACAAAGTCATCGTGGCCGATATAGTGGACGACTGCATCTTGGGCCTAGACTTCATGCGGAAGTATCGCTGCGAGATCGATGTTAACCAAGGAGTTTTGAAGTGTGGCTCGGAAGAAGTCTTCTTGAATGGTGCAACTTCAGGCAAAGTGTACTGCTGAAGAATGTCACGCTTCAACCGCGGTCGGAAACGGTTATACCAGTTTGTCTACCAAGGAATTCGGGTCAGGGAAACCGTTGCGTACTTATCGAAGGCCTAGAGAAAGATGCCTCATGGAAGAATGCACGAACCTTGGTAAAGGGTACCAAAGTTTCCTCATTACGCCCACTGAATGCAAATGACAAGGAAGTGTTGCTCAAGAAAGGGACGGAGTTGGGCACCTATGAAGGAGCGGCTTGGATGCGTAGATCTCAAGATAAACCTACCAGCGCCAAAGTTCAAGGTGCACAATTCGACGTGTCTTCACTTTTAAAGGACTGCCAAAGTACCCTGTCGGAAGAAGAGAAGTCCAAGGCTCAGAAGATGTTGAACCGGTTCGCCGATATTTTCTCGACCAGTGATGCCGTCATAGGGAAGACAGCACTAGTTCAGCACAAAATAAAAACGGGAAGTGAAGCACCGATTCGCCAGAGGCCAAGGCGTGTGCCAGTGGCACGAGAACGAGAAGTGGAAGCTATGATCGACGGTATAGTGAAGGAAGGTGTAATCGAGCCTTCATCTAGCCCTAGGTGCTCTCCGGTTGTGCTAGTTAAGAAGAAAGATGGCAGCATGCGCTTCTGTGTAGACTACCGCCGATTAAATGACATCACGAAGAAGGACAGCTACCCACTGCCAAGGATCGATGACACACTGGATACGCTGACGGGGATGAAGTGGTTTTCTACCTTAGATCTAAAAAGTGGCTACTGGCAGGTGGAAATAGATCCTCGAGACAAGGAGAAGATGGCATTCTCCACAGGCAAAGGATTGTGGCAATTTAACGTCATGCCCTTTGGATTGTGCAACGCTCCGGCTATTTTTGAGAGACTGATGGAGCGAGTGCTTATGGGATTGATTGGAGCCGCCTACCTGGTCTACTTGGATGACATCATCATCGTGAGCGCACCTTCCAGGATCACCTTCGAAACTTGGAGCAAGTGCTGTCAAAGATACGAGGAGCTAATTTGAAGCTAAGTCCGAAGAAATGCGCGTTATTCAGACGGCAAGTGAACTTTCTAGGATATGTGGTCTCGGAGAAAGGTATTCAAACCGACCCGGATAAGATCATTGTCGTGAAAGAATGGTCAGTTCCAGAGAACAAAACGCAGGTCAGAGCATTCCTCGGATTATGCTCCTACTATCGACGGTTTGTGAAGAACTTTGCTAACATTGCTCGACCTCTTCATAAGCTCACCGAAGACAGAGTACAGTTCTGTTGGAATGAGAGCTGTGATGTTGCATTCCAGAAGCTCAAGGAACATCTGTGTACTGCACCTATTCTAGGCTACCCTGACAATGAGCATGAATTCATAGTTGACACAGATGCCAGTAACATTGGAATTGGCGGCGTGCTGTCACAAAAGAAAGGTGATCAAGAAATTGTTATAGCAAATTTCAGCAAGGCCTTATCCAAACCCGAAAGAAACTACTGCATCACCCGGCGAAAACTCTTGGCTGTAGTAAAGATATTGCAGCATTTCAACAAATATTTTTTTGGGGCGTAAATTCCACCTGCGAACCTACCACGCTGCGCTGAAATGGCTACTTCAATTTAAGGACCCTGAGGGACAAGTAGCAAGTAGATGGATTGAACTACTGCAAGAGTTTGATTTTGTAATACAAAATCGCAGCGGCAAGTCCCATGGTAACGCAGATGCCCTATCACGTAGGCCGTGCCCCGACCAGTGCAAGCACTGTACCCGACAGGAAGCAAAGCAGGCAGCGTTAGTGAGGATGTTAAAGACCGATCTCAGCGACGAATGGAGAGAAACTTTGTAGAGTGCTCAGCAAGATGACAAGGATGTACAACCGAATCTTGAGTGGAAGAAACCAGACGCGCCTAGGCCCAAATGGAGTGAAATCGCAGCAATGAGCCCTATCACCAAGAGTTATTGGGCACAGTGGGAAAGCTTGATTGTCCAGGATAGAGTTCTGTGCCGCAAATGGGAAAACGCTCGCGGTAACCAGTGCCATTTGCAAATGGTAGTGCCCAAAACTAAGGTGCCGGAAGTCTTGCAGCTCTATCACAATGGTGCATCGGGAGGTCACATGTGTGTTAAGCAGACCCTTACTAAGATCCGGGAGCGGTTTTATTGGCTCCACTGTCGGGATGACGTCGCGGATTGGTGCCGCAAATGCACAAGTTGTGCGGCTGTCAAGGGGCCACATACTCGTAGCAGAAGTGCATTAAAGGTGTACAATGTGGGAGCCCCATGGGAGCGCATAGCATTGGATGTCACTGGGCCGTTTCCGGAGAGCCATGAGGGAAACAAATATTTCTTGGTTGTGAAGGATTACTTCACGAAGTGGCCTGAAGTGTTTGCATTCCCAAATCAAGAAGCTACCACAGTGGCCGATAAGCTGGTGCATGACGTCTTTTGTTGGTTCAGGGTGGCCTTGGAAATCCACAGCAATCAAGGCCGGAACTTTGAATCTGAGGTGTTCAAGGAGACTTGTCGCGTAATGGCTGCACATAAAACCAGGACCACAGCCTATCATCCGCAATCAGATGGCATGGTTGAACGATTTAACCAATCCCTGGAGAGGTACCTGGCGAAGGTCGTGGAGGGCAAACAAAGAGATTGGGACAAGCACATCCAACCGTTTCTCCTGTCATATCGCAGTGCGGTTCACGAAACCATAGGAATAACACCAGCTTTTGCCAATTTTGGAAGAGAACTTCGTTTACCAGCAGACTTAAGCACCGGTATTCCACCAGAATCTCCACGCAATATAACGGATTACGCGACCGAGCTACGAACCAAGATGAACGATGTATACGAGCACATCAGGGAGTCAGGACAACAGATTTCTTTGAAGATGAAGACTCGCTACGACCGGCAGGCGAACAACAAAGGCTTCGATAAGGGGTCATTGTTGTGGCTTCATAACCCTGTACGAAGCAAAGGTAAATTGCCTAAGTTACAAGCCAGATGGGACGGGCCATATCGCATAATTACCAGGATGAACGACGTCACCTATCGAATCCAGAAGGGGTCGCGAGGTGCACTGAAGATAGTTCATGTGGACCGGTTGGCTCGTAACTATGGGTCCAACGATGTTCGAGACGAACACGTCTAAGAGGGAGGCAGTGTTACGAATGGCGTTATTTGAAAATAACGCCATCTATCGGTGAATGAGAGAACTAGAAAAGAACGGATATATCAGTCTTACATCTACTCTCTAATAGATGGCGTTGCTTTTGATACTAGAACAATGCATGAACTCTAGAACGTTCGCTCGTTACCAGAACTTTCCTTAAGCGTCTCGAACAGACTAGTTATGTGTCCAGTCGGTATAAATACCGCGTGAACGCGCAAGTCAGGACAGTCACAGTGGAATACTGAAAGCGATCAACAGCGAAAGAGACAAGAAGATTAAGGAAGTCGGAAGTGTTTTCTAGTAGTGTGAAATATTGTGTTATTAGTGTTGGAAATTAAGTGTGTATAAGTGTGTAAAATAAAGTGCAGTTTTAGTGGCATAGGAATTTAATTTATCACCGAACCCCAGCTCGTAACAGTACCAAACATTCCCTTAACTGATTATTTAACTGTTACGTTAAAAACGTCACGATCTCACGTTAAAGTTTTGTTGGAATCCGCATTTTGTTTCAAATCCATCACGTTAAAAATATAAAATATTATCACAAAAAACGGACATCAAAAAGTAAATCATACTGTTGGTTTGTTGTCAAAGCGGAAAAAAAATTAAATTGAAATGTGTGACAATGGATGGGATGCGGCGCATGAAAATGTTGCGGGGATGACCCACTGTGGACAAGGATGAGGGGTTATTCAAATCAACTTATATTTTTACCTACATTTATTTTATAGGATTTCAGGAAAAGTTCATTCTATTCAGCTAGTTATATTGTAAAATGTTGGAATGGTACATATTTTTAACTACGGAATTCAATATTCGAAATATAGATAGATCTGTAGATTTTAGATAAGTTTTTGAAAGTTTTTGACATAAGCTCCATACAAAATATGTCTAACACATATCTAAAATCTACAGATATATCTATAGTTCGAATATTGAAAATAGCCGTAATTCTGCGCTAGTTACAGAACTCGCCTACGTCTTTGGATCTAACTTTAAGTCGGTTTCAAAGACTTTTAAAGAAAAGGCGCGTTGGAAAGAATACTAGAATAATTCAATGTCATATATTGTAGTACTCAATTGTTTTCGGTATTGATAATAATCTGTTAAAATATTACGTTATTCTAGATACTTATGCTTAATTTAAATTATTAATCATTCTTTACTAAACAAGAGTCCTCAAAAGACACTTACGTTTACCAACCCGAGTTTGACCAGTTTAGTAGACTATTTAATTATGCAAGTATTATAAATCTACATATATTCCAAGACATCGTGATCTTAATACCAAATCTTATAAATACGGCAGCACGTTTAATGCATGTTTTATCTTGAAAGTCTATAAAATAAATAAGACTATGTATGCTTGCTTAAAACTACGTGTCAACTCATGTATGTATCTAGTCAAGAATAATTAACACAGTAAGCTCTTTCATATCTCCTTTAACTTGTAGCATTAAACGCAACTAAAGTCACAACTAACTAAAGTAAGGTGTAGGGTGCATTCGCCTAATTTTCACAACTTTGAGCACGCTTGAGTAACCCAGTTTTCTAGAGTTCAGTTTAGTTTTAGCCTCTCAGTCTGGAACGACAACCCATCAAAGACAGAGTGCATGCCAGTAGAACTTTGTTTTACCATAAAAGTGTAACCTCTGTGAAACTACTCAGCGCATTTGTCATGGGTGTTGTAAACGAAAGTAAGAGATTGTGGGGACATATGACTGACCTTTTAGCTCAGGAACAGAGTAACGTTATGGTAAGCGTGAACGGTTTATTTAATATTAATGTGATAGGATTCTCCTTATGCAAAATAGCAAGACATGTTTTCCTTATAGGGTAACTTTATGGCATTTATTAGGCAGTAAAGATACGAATGATTTCTGATTCAATACCATTATGTTATTCAGCTCACTAGGTTTAACAAACATTTTCTGCGAAACAGTCAGCTCACCATAAATTTTTTGTAATAAGCGAGTTCAGCGGAATGTTCTATTAATAATCAGGTCACTAAGAAAATTACAATAATATTTAGGAGTGTATTTTTCCGTGATGATTAAAGACGAATGATACTAGCTCAAGCTTTTCTACTAAGATTTCTAATAAAATTTAATTTACAGAATCTTACATTCTTCAGAGAAGCTCGAGCACGTGAAATATCTCGAGCTTTTCTAGTAAGAAATTGCGCTAACGTTTATTAAATTGCGACACTCAAACAATCCAATACTAAAACGTCTTTAAATCGCATGAAACTCAAACAATAGATCATAAACAAGCGGCACAAAGTAAAAAAAAAACAATCACAACCTCCTTTGAGATGTATATCGTTTGTACAAACAAATTGATAATATTTAAACGTTGTTCTACAAAGCTATGTTCTGGCCTCTATGGGCAGTGAACCGTTCTAATTTACTATTCAGTTGCTGCGGATTTACGGTAATTGCCGGCAAAAACTTATGATTTACGTAAAACGCAAAGGGCGAGTCTCGAAACAGCGGGGATTTAATTTGTGATCACATTTCAGTCGAAAAGAGGTAAATCCTATTTGTGTATTTTACCCAACTTTTATTAAATGTTTTCAAGTTCCCGGCGAATTGTAAGAATGGGGTGATTTGGGGTGATTAGTAATTTTGAGAGATTGAACATAAAGAAGTGCTAAGTAAAACAGCCTTTCTTTGTGACTTATATTCTGAAGAATACTGAAGCTTGTTTTTAATTTTTTGTATTAAATATTTTGTACGAACTAAGTACAACATATCACGGCTTATGTTATAATTATTATTATACATACACTGATAATACAGGTCTGGGTTAAGGAATGACTGATATATTTATTTATTGTTAGTTGTCCATTTTCTTTTAGTCTACCTTAGAATTGTGCAAATATTAATACTTATTATAAAATGAAGTCTCTGCTGCGTCCTGTTTATCTGAATGAACACAATAAACTCAAAAACTACGGAACCAGATTTTGTACACTTTAGATAATGTGATTCCTGAGAATGGTTAAGGTGTGTGTATGTATTACACGGGGGTCGAGCCCCGAATGAAGTCTAGTTAAATACAAATATGAAAGTAAACATGTTTATAAATCTTACGTTTACACTTTAATGCAGTAGTAAGCTTATACAGCTTAGTTATAAGCATAAGATTAAAAAAGAGCATAAGAAAACAACAGGAAACTGTTTTCGTCAATCAATATGCATTCGCATCTTTGTCACACGTCGTGAATCGAAACGAAACTCCAAACGGATTTGGAAGTGTGAACAAACTGAATTATCGACCACATTTTATGCACTGATTCTAAAATACTTCATTCGCATTTATTCTCTGTGCCAACTCATCGTCAGCGGGTCATCCGCAAGATCATTTGCGTCGAGTCAATAAATACCGCCGCATATTTGAAATATACGACCTATTTTTCACTCAAATGTGAGTAGAAACGACCGACGTAAGCTTGGATATTCACAAATATTTATAAGGGATGTAAAAAACTCAAAGATGTGCACAGATTTTCTATTCACATGATGCTTAAACTATACAATCACTTATATCAACTCATTGTTCTAGTACAGTAAGCTTTTGTTCCACCAAATTGAAATAAAATCCGGCAAAAAATACTAATTACCTTCGTAACAGCTTTGAATTTACGTTCTTTTAAGCGCCAATTTGCTTAAAATGGCACCAAAAGGCAACTATATTCAATACGTAAACGTAGCTGAAAATCTGTTTTATTTTCTTTTATACTTTCTTTGCAGGTACACTATTTTGGAGCAGAATCCAGTATAACAATATTTTGTTACTTAGACAAAATAACAGAAGGAAGCAAAAAATATAGTCAAATGACGACAATACTTGACTTTCAGTTACTTCATTCGTCTGTCTGTTTCTCGGTGCCACTCTGAAAATATTCTAAATAAAAATAAATTTTCTTACCTAGATACTTTAGATAACTAAGTCAGACTCAGAATGTTTAATTTCACAACTGTAAATAAAATACGCCAGGGAAATGACTTGCTAAAATAACAAAAACATTTCAATAATACAATCAACTTGAAAGAATTTAAACAAAATTTGCCCAATGAAGGGTTTGAACAGATGCAATATAGGTAACGTTTTTCTATATGATTCGATGGTTCATTCCCTTATAATCCTTCATAAGAATATGATTATTTTAGTTTCACCACTCCCCGATACGCAGACTTGTAACCAATATTCATTTTACTACAAAAAGCATAGTTGTAATAGCTTGTGCAACAAATCATGCAATAATTACAAACAATTTCCTAAACACGGCAACGAAAAGAATCAGGTACTTAACGTCTGCACTGCGTAAATCTCTTTACGTAGAGTTCCGGGAGTGGAATAAAACAATGTTAATTGTTCATGGTTAAGTCGTTCTAGCTTATTGTGTGAATAAAGTGAAATAATAATAAATTATTAAAGAAAAGATTTTTTGGGCGGATACCTACCGCTAATAAAGTTTAACAGCCTTCAAATTTTGAAATTTTTGTTTTGAGTAGTTTTTTCAAGTATATCTTAAAATTATTGTTTATTTGACTGCACACAATTATAAATAACCTGCAGGCTTAGCCAAGACGTCGTTCTGCAAACTTTCACGCAAAAACATGTATGGAGTGAATGAAAAGTCAAGTGATCTAATCAAACCAATAGAAAAGTCGTAGCCAAATACACAACGCATAAAAAGCATTTGCATCGATAGAATAAACTCATCGTTTCTGCGATGTCAACCGCAAAATAGTAGCCAAGTTGCCAATTTCGGCCAAAACTAACGCTATTAGCATCGATTGCGTACGAATAACAATCGAATGATAGAACCCTGCAGAAAACGCAAAAAAGAATGCCACAGATAGTCAGCCCGTACTCGGCCTTGAGCTCCTTGTTAGGGCCTCGCTAAATCACCATGCCTAAAACATTTTTTAACTGATTTAGACTCATTAAAGGGCCTATTTATACAGCAAGGAGCCACTTAAGTGTTCTCCAAGTAAGTTGCTTATCGCGACTTACGTCATTGTTTATGTTTAAAATTCCTTAGAGTCAAAGTTCTTAAGTAATAAATATTATTTAAACTTCAAAAAACACTAAATATTTAAGATTATAATTTAACTTAAAAAAAATAAACAAATCTTCTGGTTCGAACTTTTGTTTCAATTGCATAAATATTTACATTGCTTTGACATTTGACGCGCTTAACACTTCAAACAACTCAAGGCATAGACTAATAACCATGTTGTGTTGCAGAATGTGCGTGTGACACTAACGCGTGGTGTTGGCTACAAATTTTGCGTTTTCTTCGATTGCGAACGCGTTTGCGTTTGAAATCGGAGAAAGGCGATGGATACGTTACGTTTTAGTTTTGGCTAAGCCTGCTGTATTCACGTTTGTACATATAACAAATTAATTTGAGCTTCATTACCACCTGCCAGCTGATCACTGCACATTAGTACTTGCAGTTAATAACTGCAACACGCTTAAAATCACCATGTCTCAATTATTGGCAATTCAAGCAGCAAAGAATAGCTTTGAAGACTGCTTTGCCAAGCGAATGGATGAGTTGGAGGCCCAAATACTAAGTAGCGGGACAGCCAAGGACACCGTTGCTAAGGTGGCTGAAGAATTCAGGACCTTCGGAGAGCTTGCTTTCAGTATGTTTGGCATACTGAGAAAACAAATCTGCGAGTGTGCCAAGATGTGTGACACGCCATCGTGTCAATGATCATGAGGCATCGAAGAAAAGCACTTGTCTTCTCTGGTTTCAACAAGGCTACTGGAGAGGACTGCACTGCTCTTATTGTTTGGAGCCTACACGGTACATTAGGTGTGAAAGACTTCTCAGTTGATTCCATCTAGACTTGTCATAGGCTCGGCAGCCTGAGTAAGGACCATACCCGTCCCATTTTGGTGCGCTTCAAGAGTGTAGAGGACAAGTTGGCTGTCTGGAGGACGAAGAAGGCTTTCAGGGGCTCATCAGTTTCCGTGAAGGAGTTCCTGACTAAGTCACGACAATCTGTGTTCGGCCATGCCCGTCAGCATTTCGGCATGCGGTCCTGTTGGACTCAAGACGGCATCATAGTGGTAAAAACTCCGGATGGCAATCGTTCTAAAATCACCAGTATGGACGAGTTGAATCCTTTGATGGCCAAGTATCCAAAACGTATAGAAGGATATTCGTCTGCGACCACAAGCGGTGCCGGGAGTGCCAGTACTACAGGTGTATCAGGAAAGAACGTTTCTCGTAAGAATTGAGACATTAACAGCGTATGTATTCTTCGTATAACTTCATAGCGAAACTGTAGTTTTAATACTTTGTATAATATCAGTATTTGGCTCCATCCATTGTATACTAGTATTCATTAATTTTTATTTACCGACACATTTTAATATCTTAATTTTTATTCGCACCTTTTTTTTTTGTTATTTGTCAATTTTGTTATTCGTTTTTGTCATTTCTCAAACATAATCTATGTGTCAAACTCTCCTTGGTCAAACTCATGATCATAATATGACATTAGTATCATTACAGTAGAATACCAGTTCCAGTTAGAGCAATAACGAAACGTTTGTACGCATAATGTTATTTTCTTTTTTTTTGTATTTTCATTCTTCAATATTCAGTCTTAGATTTGTACTTTATTTTTCTAACGTCTCAATTTTGAGAAACTTCGATTTAGTTTCTGGGCCTGTGTTTTATGTTTGATATTATTGTTTTTATGTTATATTTTTATTTTAGTTGTAGGTACAATTTGTGTAGTGTCTGCTGGCAGGTGGTGCAGTGATGATATTACCCACTTCATTTTGATTCAGGTAAATTATTAATATTTTTATTTTATTCATATATATTTTATATTATACTTATTTATATATATGTCTACTGAAGATGATATATTTTTGTCTGCTAATAATTCTTTGGCTTCATCTGCTGATGACAGTTTTTCGTCAATTACCGATGTAACGCTAGGCGACTTTGTCTGTAACACATTTAACCACAATGTAAATAAATTACTGAACGTGTGTCACATTAACGCTCAAAGTGTGGCGAGTCACTATAGTGATCTCCTTGAAGCGTTCTCTGACGCAGATGTTCATGCCGTCCTAATTTCTGAGAGCTGCCTCAAATCTCAACTTCTTTCAACTACATACCATCTGCCAGGATACACTCTTATTCGGAGTGATCGTATAGGTAAACGGGGTGGTGGTGTCGCAATTTATTTGCAAAGCGACTATTCTTATAAAATTCTTACTTCTTCTTCTTGCAATACTCTCAGTTTTGCTGATTTATTTTGTTATAGGTTTGGGTCAGGAGGACTAAGATTGTCCTTGGAGTAGTGTATTGTCCCCCTGCAGTCGATTATTTCACCGATTTAGAAATGGTAATAGAATCTTTAGGATCTGAGTATGAACACCATGTCATTATGGGTGATTTCAACACCAATCTCCTATCTCTCCAGTCTCCTCGCAGACAAAAACTCCTTCACATCCTGAAGTCAGCCAACCTTAATGTTTTGCCACTTCAAGCTACTCACCATAACATCAATGGTGATGATTCCTGGCTCGACTTGATGTTAACCTCCAATCCTTCTCTAGTTGTTTCCCACGGTCGACATCCCGCTCCGGGCTTTTCCCACCATGACCTTCTTTTCCTTACATACGCCCTTAAACTCCCTAAACCTCACCCTAAAGTGTTGCACATGCGTTGCTTTGGTAGGATGAATGTGGAGAGGCTCCGCTCGGATGCCTCATCTATCGAGTGGGCACCTTTGATGGCGGCAGTTTCCATTGATAATAAAGTTGATATATTCAATAAAGCTGTTATACAGCTTTGCGATAACCACGCCCCGATAAGAAAAAAAAAATTGAAACGTCCACCAGCACCATGGATGACCAGGTTGGTACAGATGACGATGAGGAGAAGAGATCGTACTTTCCAAACATTTAAAAGAAATCGTTCCGATGACAACTGGTCTTATTACAAGGCTGCAAGAAATCGCTGCAATCAGATGATACGCAATGCCAAACGCCGACATATCATTAGTAATATTGACTCCGGATCGCCAGGTGATATCTGGAGATTCCTGGACACTCTAGGAATAGGCAGATCGAAGCAGTGCAATCTTCCGCCGGCTATTGGGTTGGACAATATAAATAAATATTTCATCACCTCGAATACTTTAGATCGTCTAACCCTGCGTCAAACGGTTGATTTCATTGCGTGATTGCCTTCTCTAAATATTGATTCCTTCGATTTTTCTCCCGTCTCCTCAGGTGAAGTTAAAAAATCTATCCTATCCATCAAGTCAAAGGCAGTGGGCTACGATAAGATAGACCCATATCCATCCTCCTATTCCTATCTAAAATCCTAGAGGCTTGTGTTCACAAGCAGCTTGCCAAATGTATCCTTTCCAACAATATCCTTAGTCCTCTCCAATCCGGGTTTCAGCCTGGGCACAGTATTGTTTTCGCTCTACTTAAAGTGACTGACGATATTAGGGCGGGCGTGGAGAAAGCTGAGTTAACCGTGTTAGCTTTGGTTGACTTCTCAAATGCCTTTAATACCGTCAGTCACGATGTTCTCCTGGCTATCCTTTCACACCTTAATATTTCACCTGAGGCTCGGGATTGGTTCTCTTCATATCTTCGTGGACGCCAGCAGTCGGTTCGCATTGATGAAACATTGTTGAGTTGGTGTGATCTGGATGATGGGGTTCCACAAGGCGAAATTCTCTCTCCACTTCTATTTTCATTGTTTATTAATCTTATAACTCGTGAACTTCAGTGTGTGTATCACCTGTATGCTGATAACTTGCAGCTTTACTCTCAGGCACGGGTAGACAAGCTATCAGATGCAATCGAAAAAGTTAACCAGGACTTACATGCAATAAAGATGTGGTCTGATCAATTCGGTCTTTTCGTGAATCCATCCAAATGCCAGGCTATCTTTGTGGGAAGCTCGCGCATGATTAATAGAGTTCTTACTACACGAGTCTGTCACCTATCATCTTCAATGGATGTGTGATAATACCATTTACCACTACCGTAAAAGATAACACCCTTGACTGGCGGACTCAAATTGCAGCAGTTAGCCAGAAAGTTTTCGGGACTCTTCGCTCTCTTTATCGCCTGAAAAACTTTCTCCCTTCAAAAACTAAAGCAAACTTTAATCTTCCCCGTAATTGACTATGGTGATGTGTGTATCTCGACCTGAATGCAGACCTGCTCAATAAACTTGACCGACTTCTCAATTATTGCATTCGGTTCGTTTTCAATTTTCGTAAGTTCGATCATGTCTCGAAATTCCGTAGATAATTGAAATGGTTACCAATTCGTCAGCAACGAAATTTGCATACGTTGACTACATTATACTCGCTTCTCCACTCCGCTAATGCGCCGTCTTATCTAATGCCTTGTTTTCAATACCTTTGCTCCAACCATGTTAAGAACTTACGATCATCTAATAACCTTCTACTTCTTTGTCCATCCCACACTTCTAATCTAGTTCATTCTTCTTTTTACATACAATCTATCCTACTTTGGAATGCTCTCCCTCCTGAAATTAGGATAGCCAATACACGTGACACGTTCAAGTTCAAGGTTAATTATAAAGATTTATGAATATTGAGACGGGGATCTCAGGTAGGATGTCGGGGTTCAAGAGAAACACTGCTAGGCTGAACAGGTTCTTTATTATGTCTCACTACCGCTCACATACAGTATGACCGAACTAGGTAAGCACTGACCTGAAGGCTGGAGTGTAGACTCCTGCTGCTCTCCGACGCTCGCAGGGTAGACCGCTCGTAGGGTCGACGGTGAGCTGGCCGAATTGCACGCTGGGTAGGCAGCTCAGTGGTCGAGGTGTAGGCTGAGTGGCAGGTTCAGGCGGTGCAGCGGTGCAGCCGATGTGGGCCGAGCGGTGAGGCTCAGGCGTAACCCGGTGCAGTTAGGCGTCCGCCTAACTGCACCGGGTTACCGGGTTACGTGGCCTGGCTGTAGGAGCTCGTAGGCAGGAACGGAGGCCGGCTAGTAGCCGCACGGTGCCAGCAGCTTGTGGCTTGTAGCACGTAGGGTGAATCGTTGCCCGTAGGAAGAATCGTCAGGTGCAGATCGTAGCGTTGTAGACAGCCCGTATGGAGAACTGGAAACAACATAGAGAATACACAACAACCAGTCAGGAACAGGCCATCCCTAGATCGGCTGTTATGCTTAGGAGACACAGATACTACAGACAGAACATATAGGCACACAGACAACTAGAATATGCTTACCCCCAGCGGGACAGTAGATAGGAAGTAGAATAATACTTGGTTGTCACTACAACCATCAGCGAGGTGTACGAGTAGCGGCAGCGTTCCGACGTCTAGGGAAAGTGACCGATCTAGATCGCGCACCCTTCTTATATAGGTATAGGCCTATGAGTCACTGATTGACTGTGGCTCTGAACATTACCATATAAGGTAATATTGCGAACGCTCTACGGCTAAGCTGCCGTTAAGCGCCTGCGAGATATTATAACGCAATACGTAGAAGTATTACGTTACAATATAATAATTGTCTTGATTATAGAATTTAATCAAGCAAATTCTTTTAAACTGTGCAATATGACGATTTACTTTAGTACGCGCTCTATGTTTTGGGAAAAATGCTCGTTAATTTTGTGAATCAAATATTTCTAAACATAAAGATGTTTATCAATATTCAGAATTCAGCAGTATCTATTAATTATTGCTAAGTTATAAAAAATAAGATAAGATAATGTGTTTTGCATATATAATTATGTCAAATGTAATTTTCATTTCGTTACTTTGTATACCGCAATGTGCCACCATACTGATTGGTATATTGAGTTGGAAGTTAGTTGGTAGGTTTATCTGTATGTGACCAGCGCTCATCTCACTTAATGAGGATTTAACTTTTCAGTATGCCTTGGGGTAGTTTCCGTTTCGGTTTGGGAATTATCCGAGAGTTTCCTTCAAAAAGCAAAGCGGTTTTGAATGCTTGACTAATACTGTGAATTATTATATCACTAGTGGATGCCCACCACTACGGCCGCACATTTTATTTTAATTTAACCGTTTTTTTCCGATTCCATGGGAATTTCGTTAAATTCCTTCTTAGTACACACATAGATTATGTAATACAGTACATCCCTACGGTGACTAAATCTAATAAAACCTTACTTAATTTATAAGTACCTAATTGACTGAGCTTTGTTCGATATTTATCTTTTTGGGAAATCATGTACACTAGTAATGAATCCTAGCTAGATTTATTCATACCCAAGTACTACTAAGATCCAAATGTATTGCAACACAGTTTTATTGCCATATCAAAATAGCTAAGTAAAAGCACTTCAATAGTCTGAACAAATATTACTTCCATTCATCAGACTCAATCCGAATGAAACCATCAGCCACGCAATAGACTGACAAAACTGCTTCGACTAAACTAAATCTATTCCGACGCGTATACACTAGAACAAATCTCACTGAAATCGATATTGGTTACGCGTTTTATTTTATTAAATTTATTTTAAAACGAAGTGATGTTAACGACTACACTTTCTATACCATAAACTGAGCCCCGGCTTTATATTTTGACTTTCTGGGTTCCTAGTTATTATCACATCTGTAAAAGGAATCGATTCAAGGATACACTATTTATAAGCCAAAGAAACTGATCACCATCAGGTAGCAAGTCTTGTATATTGGCAAAAATAGGTAAGCAAGCTGGAAGCAGCGGTCGCTCTAGACTGTGACCCTTGTGGGACCGCTGCTTCCCGCTTGCTAAGTTTATGCTTAATACAAATACCATGACAAAATATTTTGTATTAGCCTTTGCTTAATTGTTAATCATTTAAAAGACTTTGTCAGTACAATATGTAAACAAACAACTAAACAAAATAAACAGATATACCAAAAGTAAATGACTGCACTATTCCCGTCAAGAACGAACACTAGAAGATTCGCGAATTCGCGCAATCGGTCATACTAATCTCAGTTAATCCTGATGAATAAATAAAAGGTACGATTGATTGCGCCTCACAATGGTGAAGGTGCAAAGGAGAGAATGTAAAGCAAACAGAAATCAGTTTGTTTCATCTTGTTCGAGTATATTTTCAGGTAGAAATTTGTCGATAAACAAACCACAATAGCTGGGACCGTCGACCCGCATACTAATGTATGAGGGAGTGGCTCCACCGGCTCACGAGTTATGGTTTTAGTGATCTATACTCAGGTTTACGGAGATTAGTACTTTTAGCTGGATATTTTTAAAGAATCTTTTATTTTCTATAGGATTTGCTTTTAAACTAAAAAGTACAGAGTTAATAGATATCCTTTTTTTGAAAACATTATTAGCTTAATTTAAGCTTCTAAGTGCGATTTTAAATTAGCATTTATTACTATATGTAACAAAAAACAAAATACCTGCAGAACAACGTATGTGTCTATGGACAGCTCAGAAGTTATCTTCTAAATATTCTCCATGAACCCTAGCGCAGTAATGCAGCCAGTACACAAACAGCTATGTGGGTGGTGTTGCAAAGCGTAGCAGTATGTTAGTATCAGCTGACTGGATTCCTCACTGGTTCCGATGAGGAGTCTACGTTATCTGCTTCTCAACTTTAATTAATTCATCTCCATGGCATGCATTCTTTTCCAGAATCGGCTGCTTTCCGGTCTTGTTGGAGGTTCACAGAACCTTTTATCCTGTGTGACAGTTTTATTAGTGGTAGCAATCAATATTGCAAGCAAAAGCAATCTAAATTCAATGTTCTGATAGCTTTCTTGGCTACAGGCAGTTTCAGCACAGACATTATTTTGAGTGTCCATTGATTTGAACTCTTGAAGTTGTAAAAATTAAAGAAGAATTTAGTTATTTAACTTAGTCTTAAAAAATCATTGAATTGTTCCGGCTGTCATGAAGATCTTTGATAGTCGTTATATACCTCGGGGACACTACCGTGTCCCCTGAATAAATAGACTTTATTCTAAAGCATGGGTTGCGGAGGTCAGGCAGTATGGAAAAGCTAATATTCAGTCAAATCCGGTTAGACTAGTAAGCGGACCCCGGGTTACAACTGGAAAAACGCTAGTAAGATGATTATAAATTCATCATAATCCTGAAAAGTTTTACCAACCATCTCTTTTGACGTGACGTCATAATTATTCATCCATCAGTACCGTAGCACAATGGACTCAGTACAGAAAGGCCACGGGCTTGCTGCGCCACTAACCCGAATATTCGCTGAGTTTTGATTCAATTACACTGTACACTGTAATGAGTCAACTTTATCCTCTGACGTCAGTTACTTTGTCAGATTTGTTGCGGATGCTTCCTATTCAGGCAATGTTTCTAAAATACTGCCGGCTGTTTGGAATTGATATTGTGGAAAAGAGTTTTGTGTTTACAGTGCCACCTTGACTTAGGTCTATATAAACATGCCTAAAAAGCTGGCAGTTTTTGAGTATATTGAGATAAATAAAATCAGTTCTTATCGTTAATTATGTTTTAAAGTATTATAGAATAATCTTGACTAAATACATAAAATACGAATGAAAGACCACTACTATAATCTAAGAATTAATTGGATGCGTAAAATCTGCCACACGACTTACGGCTTGGCCACGGGGACCGGCGACGCGACCTGCGACACGACCGGCGACGCGACAATTTGCGCGACGCGAAAGACATGCCACGGGCACACGTGTTCGCCGTCGCGACCAGTGTAGACCAGGAGCGAGACGACATTAGCTGAGATATTTTTATGAAATTTAGCTCGACATTGTACGGACTTTGGTGGCAATATCACATTTGTTTCAACCCGGCAATCGAACCCGAGACCTTACCCGCTTAGGCTCAGTTCACACCGAAATGGCAGCGACCGGAAGGGCAGCGGAGAGCAGTTTCAGTGTCATATAATTTTATTCTTTATCACAATGACTATAATACATAGAGTCACTTGACAAACTTGGAAACGTCGTGCGCACGACCGCTCTGGCGGGCGCGAGCGGCCGCGAGCATGCGCTGGAAGGCGCGGGCAGCCGCGAGCATGCGCGGGCAGCCGCGAGCATGCGCGAGAAGGCGCGGGCAGCCGCGAGCATGCGCGGGAAGGCGCGGGCGGGCGCGAGCGGCCGCTGAAAGTATCCGCCCCGCCCGCTCACGCCGCGCCGTGCACTCACTACTTTATTTTTATTAGCTAATTACACACGTGTTTCCTCGTTATATGTAGAATATAAACTGCGCATAGAAATAGCGTGAGCCTGAGCCGTGACGTGAGTTGCGCGCGGCCGCGAGCAGTCGCGGGCAGGCGCGAGCAGTCGCGCGCGGCCGCAAGGAGTCGCGGGCAGGCGCGAGCAGTCGCGGGCAGGCTCGAGCAGTCGCGGGCAGCCGCAAGCCTTCTCTTCGATGCCGGCCGCTGCGCGTCGCTTCCTGCTGCTGCCATTTCGGTGTGAACTGAGCCTTACACTACCGCAAGATCACAGAGGCAGACTTGATATTGTGTACCTAACGACGGTATTGAAAACTATAGGTACTGTATTTTATCTTTATACAAACGGTCGGAACGCGATTTATACCTACGAACGTCAGGCTCGGTACTCACCTAACCTACTGCATACCAAACTCAAGGCGCTTCGGTATACATTCTGTAGGTACCTACTGAATGCGTACTGAGCCGTCGTTTGTAGGTATTGTTACTCGAGTTTTGAGTTAAAATATGGAAAAGCTTATTATGTAGGTAAGTGTGATCTAACTAACTAGGTATATGCACTTCTAAAAACTTACTTAGGTATTTTGAAATCACAGACATACACTTCAACTTTATTTATACTGTATACATTTATGTAGATATAGATAACATCCAGACGTTCCAAATAGCTAGCCTAACTAAAATTCTAAGAATAATATCATGCTCGCGGAGAAATAAACTAAAAATTTTATACTGACTCAGCTCCGGCGCTAGTCGCCGCGACTACCGCTCGACGCCGTGGCGTGCGCCGTACTAATCCATACATTTGTTTTGGTCGCGCGATGTGTCGCGCGACACGCCACTGTACCGCTCGGTGCTATTCGCCGGTCGCGTCGCCGGTCGCCGCTGCGCGTGGCCTGCTTAGATCATTTCTATACATTTGATTCAGTCGCAAGTCGCGTCGCCGGTCGCGTCGCGCGAATTTTCGCTGGAGCGAATTTTCCGTGGCCAGGCCGTTATGTACAAGGTGAGAAAATTATAGCGAAGGTACTGAAGCCACAAGGATACATGCGGTTTTGATAACTAACCCAGAGGTATAGCTTACGCTATAAGTTTCACCTTGTATTGGAGAATTAATACTTATTTCAAACTACGACAATCATTCTATTTAAGTAACAGATAATTCCAAAAATGTACTCGTACTGCTAAATTAACCATATCTTGCCAATAGCGTGAAAATCTTGGGAAATCCCTTCTTAGTGTACGCAAGTACGGTACGCAAGTAACGTGATTGTAAAATTTCAACTTCTTACGCCCAATTTTTTAGGCTGCGCGTATTTTGTCAGACAGTCACTAACGCAATTGTTTTATAAATAAACTAGCTGACCCAGCGAACTCCGTATCGCCTTTTTAAGGCGCTGTCCTAAGCGACTGTTGTGGTAAATGAGGGGGTGAAGCAGGGGAGGTGAAGGGAGCTTAGCTTCGTCTACTGCGGGGCGCCCCCCTTCATTCTAGTCGCGTGCGGCCGTATTCTGGCGACATCCGTATTCCAATATTTCAAAATCGCAAACAAAACGT
The DNA here is from genome assembly GCA_944739405.2 of Euclidia mi. NCBI lineage: Eukaryota > Metazoa > Arthropoda > Insecta > Lepidoptera > Erebidae > Euclidia > Euclidia mi. Next base: position 27,341,764 of record OX123184.2, read on the forward strand.
TTTAGCATATTGAATTGAGATACTGATATTAAATTTTATATTACATATATCAATCTGTTTGTACAATATAGGCATAGCGCAATTTTTGTTCTCAGTGCAGCCATGAGCAAAACTGGTTTACATTAGACGTTATAGGTATTAAATGTTGACGAAAGTAGTCTTTTCCATGTATGGAGACGCCATTATTATGTTTGTTTTGTTTTTGTATAAAAATAGTGAAGCAGTTCATAGAATACCTACATCTAATTCCATTCCTGCCAGTTTTCAAATCTGTTTTGTAATAAATTGGCTGTGACATACGGGCGGACAGACAGACAGACATTACGAATCTATAAGGGTTCCCTTTTTACTATTTTTGGCTACGGTACCCTAAAAAACACAATACTGCTCTACTAAGCGCAAAAGCCGTATCTCAACTAAAGCGAGTTACGAGATAATTGAAGTTTAGTAAAAGTTGATTTCTTTTATTTATTTATGGATGTTTATTGTTTTTATATGTATAATTATTATGGCAAAGGTTTCGAAATCCGTCGCCGTTTTTAGGGGTTGTGAGTGATTGAAGAGGGAGCAGGGGAGGTCTTGAAACCCCCCTCACCATTTTCACTTGCCGGAAATAGTTGGTTTTCTCTGAAAAAAAAATCTCCAAACATCGGTGTGTATGGCACTGCCAACTTCCACATTCATCACACTAGTTTAATAAACTAAGGTTATCGGAGCCCTGCGAAGGGCTCCTATTTTCGGATTAAGGGTCAAAAGAGAACCTAACATAACCTATTTATTTACTTATTACAGTCGCACCTAACCCAAGGCACTCGAAAGTAATGACGCACAAATTTGACATTAGCTGTCAATATGATCATTCCAAGATGGCAGTTTTGCGTTTCGTTTCACGTTTTTCACATAAAACCTAAAAATTACATTTGTAAAACTGTACTAAAGTATAAAAACTATGTTCCGTTTTGCATAATTGCCGAAGTATTTATGAAATTTTGGAAATTGTTTAAAAATATTTAGACGCAACTCCGGCAGCCAAAATTAATTTTAGGGGATTAAAACGAACTTCTTTAAGCCCCCTACACTACCAATACCCTCAAATTCAGGCGACTCGTTTCGAAACCCAACCCATTATTATTTTTCAAAATAGATGAACCATCAAAAATATATGTGGATATACCTTATTCATGAAATACTGCTATGTCGCTTAGAAAATTATAGAATTAGAATTTGAGTTACTGCTTTTTCGTTAGCTCTCGTTATACATGTTTGTATGGAAAAATATAAAAAAAAATATTTCGCTTCATATATGTGTTGTTTCAAAGAAAATAAATATTAAAAGATATTTATTTATATTAATTTATAATGTATTAATGAAATACAGAGTTTACAGCTCATCAAAAGTTAGCTGTCTGCTACAACCCGGCAGGTTTTCTTTATTCTCATCGAATGTTAAAGGCAGTGTGTGAGGTGATAAGGTGGCTTCAATACTTATTATTTGCTGTTGTTCACGAGGCACAGTTTCATTTACTTTCCTTTTACGGCTTGGTATTGTAGAAATTTCAAGCATTGATGAAACATTTTCCTCTCCGTGATCTCGCAGTGCCATCCCTTGAGCTTGACGAGAATCAAGAATTTCAAGCAACTGCCAATTCATATAAAACGCCACAACTTCTGCCAGAAAACATCATCTCTTTCTATAATTTCTATTTTATTGGTATACTTTCGCCACTCCACACAGCAAATAAACATTTTTGTTTGCGTGTAACGTGGCGTTGCCCCTGAATTTGGTAATAACAATTACAATATTTGTTGAGACTAGTCAGTTCACTTTTTTATCATGTTTCCATATTTGTATTTTATTTGCTCTTATACTATTCTACAGGCCATTCTTATAGGCAACTTTAGAACATTAAATTTCCACAATCGTGTTTGGACCTATTAATCCATGTGGCGTGGCACCAATAATCGAATAATCCACAAGGCTCGATTGTTACATTTTCTTGCTTCGCCAGTTGTTGCAAAGCCAGTTGTTCATTTTAGATTCCATGCGCAACTGATTTTACATTGCAAATATTTTATTTGTACAAAATATTTTTTACTAAGTTGGCTTTACTGCTGTTATCTCTTCTTTTTACCACTATACAAAAATTTCAATCTGTCAACATACGCAATTCGAACCAGTCACTGCTATCCCTCTTGTAATTTTTGCTTATCACTACGAAATTTGAGTCAAATTTGTTAAAAAAATTGTTTGGCATTTCTTGGCTAGCTCTTGAACAGATCGTGTTAGGAATGACTGAAGTCAAATGTGTGTAAGACGTTGCAGAACTGTTATCTTTAACTTCACTGTAATTACAATAATGATAATTAGTTACGTACTTTATTATTAAAAAAATACTATATCTTGTGTTATAGCAAACAGAGAAGTTACCTTCTTACTTATAAATGATTGATTTTAGAAATTAAAAAGATATTAGATGTACTGAGACATACCTAATAGTTTATGAATAATCAAAGTTTTACCCGATGTACCTAAAAAGGTTTATGTTCAAAACACAATAATACAACATTCGTTACCGCTTGTGTGCGGATTGCGGAGCGCCATATTAGCGCTGTCATCATTATTGTTCGCCGTGGCGGCATCTTAGCGCTCCAGGCGCTCTGACAAGCTAATGAATTTGAAATATAGGTACATAAAATGATTCGATTTTATGTTATTACTCTTTCAAAAATTGAAAACTGTGGCAGCTATGTATTGTGAGAATACTTTATATAATTATATTATGCATAATCGATAATATATAAGTAGCATAGTTAGTCATAAAAGACTCTTATGAAAATAATTTGTGTAAAAATGTTACATATTTCATAATCACTTAGCCATGGATGAATTTCTATTTTATTACGACGCTTTCTTGTACAAATCCTTCGTAGAACTTCATTTCTCTAATTGTCCATATTAGAAGAATAAATCTTCTAATTATATATTTATAAGCACAGAAACAATAACACATTAAACGCAACAAGAGTATAAACTTAGGTCCTAATTATATGTGCCCATAGTTACATGAAAAGCCTATTTGATTCAAAGTATTCAGTCTATTACATAAAACATGAAATTACGAACTCAAATCGGCGTATTATAATAACAAACAGGTTTACGTAAAATTTCGTGCAGCGGAGACGCAAGCGACATGACCTATCTCTCACAGGGCTCATAGCCGAATGATGAGGTCTGGGCGGAGCGTAAACTAGCAACTGACACTCAGTACACCGCTTATGCTAATAAGGTTTAAATTGCTGAAGCGTTTGATATTGATGGGATCTACCGAGCGTCAAAATCATAGACGTTTGGCAGATTTTATTTAATTTTACAAAATATACACGTATAATATGAAAATAAATAGGGTAATTCTTTAGTTCATTAGATTTCCTACAATTTTATAAAAAAAAATATGACAGCTTACGATCAAAATATTGCAAACAGTGAGACGAAAGATTATTTTCTGCCTCGATTTTGTGATTTTTTTACCGTGATTCTATTTTACGTACATGAAAAATTCTTTCAAAAGTCTTTTGTTCAGACTTTTGACTTTAAACTCTAATTTTTGCTAGTTTGTAATATGTACCGTTATGGCTAGATGCGCGACGAAAAATTAGATGTTTCACGGCTTCTGAGGTATAACAGCGCCTTAAGAGTTTTTATTGAATTCCCTTTTTTCCAAGCCCCTTTTCTAAAGTTACCACTGACTTAGCGCTTAATCTCTTATCATTTCAGGGTCTATAAATGATGCAAATCAAACCTAGATCCCGTCCGCCATCTTTAATTTCCTATCCGCCATCTTTGATCACGAAATAGATGTTTTATTTGGATTCACCATCCCTTAAATCATCAGAGACGATACCCATATTGATTTTTAAATTTTTCCCATCCGCCATCTTTCATTTCCCATCCGCCATCTTGAATCACGAAATAGATGTTGTATTTGGATTCCCCATACCTTCAAACATCGGAGATGATACCCATATTGATTTCTAAAAAAAAATCGCATCCGCCATCTTTGATCACGAAAAAGATGGTGTTTTTGAATTTCCCATTGCTTAAAATATCGGAGCGACCATATCGACTTTTAAAAAAATCCCGTCCGCCATCTTTGATTTCCTATCCGCCATCTTTGATCACGAAATAGATGTTGTATTTAGATTCGCCATCCCTTAAAACATCGGAGACGATAACCATATTGATTTTTTAAAACTTTCCCATCCGGCATCTTTGATTTCTCATCCGCCATCTTTGATCACGATTTAGATGTTGGATTTGGATTCCCCATCCCTTTAAATATTGGAGTTGATACCCATATTGATTTTTAAAAAAAATCCCATCCGCCATCTTTGATCACAAAATAGATGGTGGTTTTGAATTCTCCATTCCTTAAAATATCGGAGACGATACCCATATCGACTTTAAAAAAATTCCCGTCCGCCATCTTTGATTTCCTATCCGCCATCTTTGATCACGAAATTGATGTTGTATTTGGATTCACCATCCCTTAAATCGTTAGGGACGATACCCATTTTAATTTTTTTAATTTTTCCATCAGCCATTTTTGATTTCACATCCGCCATCTTGAATCACGAAATAGATGTTGTATTTGTATTCCCCATCCCTTTAAACATCGGAGACGATACCAATATGGATATTTTTAAATTTTCCCATCCACAATCTTTGATTGCCCATCCGCCATCTTTGATCACGAAATAGATGTTGTATTTCGATTCTCCACCCTTTGAAATATCGAAGGCGATACCCATATTGATATTTAAAATTTTCTCATCCGCCACCTTTGATTTCCCGTCCGCCATCTTGGATCACAAAATAAATTTCATATTATTAATCAGCGTCCCGAAAATCTCGAAAATGATTCCCATGTCGATTGTATCCTATTCGTTTAGCCTTTTTTTGCCTTTGACCCAACCCTCCCCCTTCTCGTTTGACCATTTTATTATTTTTGTCTGGCCCCTAAAAGTTGTGGCGTAATTTTATATAGCCTTAGCCTTTCGGAATAATTGGGCTATCATAGGCAATAACAATTTTTAAAATCCGACTGCTAGTTCCTGAGATTAGCCGACATTATGTTTTAGCCTTTTTAGCCTTTTGCCCGGCCCCAAAGGGTCGAAGCGTTATGTTATATAGCCTATAGCCTTCCGGAATAACTGGGCTATCGTATACAAAAAGATTTTTTCAGATCCGACCGGTAGTTCCTGAGATTAGCGCGTTCAAACAAACAAACAAACTCTTCCGCTTTATTATATTAGTATAGATTGTTTTTAAAAAAAAACACTGACCTCTATTTTTTAACCGACTTCAAAAAAAGGAGGAGGTTTACAATTCGTCGGAATCTTTTTTTTTTATGTATGTTCCCCGATTTCTCTAAGACGCCTGGACCGATTTCGAAAATTATTGTTTTGATTGAAAGAGTATACCTTCTAGTTGGTCCCATGATCATCAGGTCAGGATCTGATCATGGCATCCTGAGAAATCGAAGGAACTCTTCAAATTTTATAAGCACACTTGAAGCGATTTGACCGTAACAACCCAATGCCGTCGAGTTTGGGCTCGTTTGAGTAGTCTTTTATGCTAGATGATTTCCATGGTCTGATGATAGAGTTCGAAGGTAACCAAGAGATCTTTGTGATACAATAACCCAATCTCATCGAGGTTAAGGTCGTTTGATTCGTCTGTACATGGACTTTGGTACTGGATGTTTTGCAGGGTCTGATGATGGAGCAGGAAGGTTGCCATGGGATGTTTGTAATACAAAGATGCAATCCCATTGAGCTTGGGCTCGTTTGATTCGTCTTTACATGGACTTTAGTGCTGAATGTTCACCAAACTCTGATGATGGAGCAGGAAGGTAGCCATGGGATATTTGTAATAGGTACAATTACGCAATCCCATCGAGTTTGGGCTCGTTTGAGTCGTCTTTACATAGACATCGACGCTGGATGATTTCCATGGTCTAATGATAGAGCTGGAAGGTAACCCAATATCATCGAGTTTAGGGTCGTTTGTTAGTCTTTACATGGACTTTGGTACTGGATGTTTTCCAGGGTCTTACGATGGAGCAGGAAGGTGGCCATGGCATCTTTGTAATACAAAGACGCAATGCCATTGAGTTTGGGCTCTTTGGATTCGTCTTTACATGGATTTTGTGCTGAATGTTTACCAAACTCTGATGATGGAGCATGAAGGTGGCCATGGGATCTTTGTAATACAATAACGCAATATCATCGTGTTTAGGCTCGTTTGATTTGTCTTTGGTATTGGATGATTTCCGAGATCTGACGATGGAACTGAAACGAACGTGTTTAGGCTATTTAGTTGAAAACAAAAAATACTTGAAATTGCCAGAAAGGTACAGGTCTACATTTCAGAATTGAGGCACGTAAGGAAGGCCTCCCCATCATGTACCACCTACACTATTCTATGTACCACCTATTACTATTTTTTATTAGTATACCACTAAAAAGCAAAAAATAAAAATTATTTTTAAATAAAAACAAACCAACTTCAAAAAACACTTAGCACCGACTCCAAAAATGTTTGCTCCAAAACCAATTATTTTTTGTTTCTTAGTTCGTTAGTGTTTTTTGAAGTTGGTTTGTTTTTATTTAAAAATAATTTTTATATTCCTACGATTTTATGTCATAATTGCACATTGCATAATGTTACTTGTCCTAACATTAGTTACACATAATACTCATTTGCCATAACTTTTTAATCATATTTTTTTTAATCCTATTTACTATAAGCATACTATTTAATAAGCATACTATCCCAAATCATAAGTTTACTTAAGCATAACGACGCATAACCATAACTATTATAAGCATACAAACTACATATATTCCGAAAAATTAACTACAAAATTTTTAATAACAATATTATACTATTTTATACATTGCTCTCGTCAAACTTGTAGGCGCATCAAATGGTAGGTACAATTATATATTTATTTTTCAGTTTCCTGTTCGGAGGTAAGTATCACAAATTAATCTGACACTAAGTGTTTTGATTTGCTCGGTTGCTATTTAATCATTTTAAAGTGAAAGTTAAGAGAAATAAAGTGAACAATGGAAAATGTAGTGCATACTTTTGTAAACAAAAGAGGGGGAATCAAATTAAATGTGAATGGATTCATATACGAGAAAAATTGAGAACATAATAAAAATAGAGAACCGTCTCGGAACCCCCCCTCACCATTTTCACTTGCCGGAAATACTTGGTTTCCTCTGAAAAAAACTTATCTCCAAACATCGGTGTGTATGGCACTGCCAACTTCCACATTCTTCGCACTAGTTTAATAAACTAAGGTTGACGGAGCCCTGCTTCGCAGGGCTCCTATTTTCGGTTTAAGGGTCAAAAGAGAACTTAACATAACCAATTTAGTTACTTATTACAGTCGCACCTAACCCTAGGCACTAGAAAGCAATCACGCAAAAAATTGACATTCGCTGTCAATATCATGCATACAAGATGGCGGTTGCGTTTCGTTTCACGTTATTCACATAAAACCTAAATATTGCTTTTATTTATTCCACTAGTTTAATAAACTGAGGTTTACGGAGCCCTGCTTCACAGGGCTCCTATTTTCGGGTTAAGGGTCAAAAGAGAACCTAACACAACCTATTTAGTTACTTTCACATAAAACCTAATTAGACAAATAAACAATATGCTTTACAACTTTATGCATAACAAAGTTATGAATAAAAATGGTAGGATATACAATATTTATACTTAATAACACAGTAAGCTAAAAACCAATTATGGCACACTATTATTGTATTGTTTGACTGTGCTATTATTATGACAATGAAAATTATGCCTAACTTATTATGACAATTTTAATTAGGACAAAAACCATTATGATAAAAAGAGGGATCCCTTATTAGCAATGCGGTAATGAACTACTGACCACATTATCACCAAGATAAATTAGCGCTTGGTTGCCTTTAATCTTTTTCTTTTTAAGAAGACAATTCCCACCCTAGGACTAACTCCTGTACCGGGAATCCGGGACTTTACAAACATACAACCAACGGACACAATTAACACCCTGACTCGAAACCCGAAAACTCGAAACAACAATTTATGAAGTACAAAAAGTACTGTCTCGTGTGGGAATCGAACCCACAATACTAGGCACAGTGTCAAGTGGCGAGGCGGCCGCTTAAGCCACTACGTCAACCGTGCAGTCAATCTATAATAAATCAATATATAATAATCAAGCTATACTATAATCAAATCATTAATCAGTACAATTATATTTGCACAACTAATCCGTTAATTAAAATAAAAAAAAATGTTTATAAATTATGTCAAATGTGGTTGGATTAGAAATAATAACGAAACCCGTGCGCTTAGGCGAAAAACTTGAATGCAACTAGGATGACGCTTGAGCGGAGGCTTTTGTGGCATTCCTATTATTATTTAGGTGACTTGATCGGCCTGCCTGGCACCAAAAGCAAATCATATCGTTTCAATTACATGAAATGTCGCCTTAAAATGTTACCTATCACTAAAACTGATAAAATCAAAAATTCGCAGCAGAACAGAAAGTATGGTGGTATATCTAGTCAACAAAATGTACGCTTTTAATAATGTAGTAAACGAATTATTACTTAGTATAACAATTCACTATTCCAGCTAGTTACGAATAAAGGTAAAGCATAAACCATTTCATTTAATTACATCATATCTCACCCAGCAATATTACTGTAACTTTTTCACCGCAAAGTTAAACTTTCCTCAGCGTATCAGTTCATTTCTACCGCTCTCGGCACTGATGCATTCGAAAGTGCTGGGTACAAAGAAAGTAATATACTTGTTTAGTTTCACTCCTCTTTTATATATCTCGGGCAGTTTTAAGCAGGTGTTGCGGTTGAAATCATCTGCAAGGGCTTTACAACTTTAATTAAATTTTATTAAATTTTCTCTGTTGTGGAGTCATAAGGCATGAGTATACCCTTATATTTTTAACCAATTATACTGTGACAATCCAGATGCCATTATATTACAGTTATTTGATTACTTTATAATTCATTTTTGGATTAAAATTTGCGTGCCAACCAATATCATACGAAGCGCGGTATATTGCACCAGCAGCAAAACATGCCATTGCTTAATGAAAGTCTTCAAAAATATTTGCAGAACATTTTGAACCATCGCAATCCGAATTAATTTACTTTGCATGAAATTACTTCTCCATAATTTCTTGCAAATAGATTTACAAATTAATAATTCTATTACTAACCTTCGTGCCACTCAAAACAAAATTAACAACCGTCAACTGGAGTTTTGAATGTGAAGAAGCGTAATTAATTAGAGTGAATTTAAAGTTGATCACAAACTGGGTAGCCGCAGTTTTAATTCCGTGCTCGTTACACATTATGTCGACAAAATCCGCATCGCAATACTACGGGAAATTTAGTGCCAAACTAGTATACACAAAGTCAAAATTATTTCTCATCAGTATTGGAATATGGCTGGAAATATAAGATTGTTTTGCTACAGTTTCATTATTAATTCTAAACAGAACACGGTATAATTCAGAGTTTAAACATACGATTGGAAAATAACAATAGTTCGTGTGTAAGTTTCCAATGTTGGTATCAAAGCTTGCAGTTGCGGGCAAACAAGAATAGTCGATGTTTGCCGATTCGAATAGAATTCTCTTTTCGTTTACGTTATTCTTTTGACTGTTAGTTACGTGACTATGCATTATTGGTTACAAAATACGTTCAACAAAATGGCTCAAGGACTGAATGCGGAGTACCTTTTGTAAATGTTTTGTGTCGATTGGTTCTCCTTGATGTTTTGTGGAGCTTTTTGTGTAAACATCTATTTTCATCCCAAAAGTAAATTAATGGAGCTAATTTTGTACATGTAAGAAATTTCTGAATCAATAAATATTAATGAATCTCATTAATATTAATTGATTCAGAAATTTCTACGATTCTTAATAAAAATTCAAAATGCATACGGCAATAATATGATATTATTATATTTTTAAAATTTCAACTATGCATTTAATGTAGATTAAAGTTACTTTAGATAATAATATGTACTTTATATTGGTATACAATAAAAATATTATCTACTAGCTTTTGCTTGCCGCTTCGTGCGCGTTAAATTCGGGGTAACACAAATCTACTTCCAGTCTCAAGTTCAGTGAAGGCACTCCTAATTATTCTAAAGACTTCAGAAACTCTATAGGGTACGAATTAACTCGGTCAGTATCCATGACATTATCTACCAAAAGGTACATAATAACATCACCTCGGATACAATCAAATGTCAAAGCCATGTTCTTATACATGCCCAATAAATATCTATAAACATTTTCGCATTTATAATATTAGTAGGGAAAATCGTTTCAGCCGTTTAAGCGTAATATAATTTATTAGTTTATATATGCGAACAATTTAATCACCGTGCACAATATGACATTATGTATGATGTGACAGTACTGACAGATATGCCATAGCACATGCGCAGCACTCAATTATTAGCGCATGCGTTCTTACTTCCAAGAGGTAAATTTGTGCCGTACAAACTTCTATCCTTCCTACAATCCCTCCCAGTTTAATTTTTGCAACTTATGGTAGCCTATGTCCGTCACCATGGTCCAATATATCTCTTTATTAAATTTCAACAAAATCGGTTCAGCCGTTTGAGCGTGAGAACGGAACATACATACATACACACATTCGAATTTATAATATTAAGTAGGGATCTATCTATCTATAATGCACCTTTTCAACTAAATGTATAGTTTAGATTGCAGTTATAGTTTAGACTCTAGTGTTGGGTTGATGCCTTTTGTGTAATCTGCAGGAAACTAGTTCTTGCTACTGGTTAATGGCTAAACAAGTAAATCTATTCAACTGGAGACATGATTGAATAATCGGCATACACACATCAAGCTTTGATATCAAACATTTTAATATTTTAAATTATGTTTGATTAGGTAAGCATATTTAAAATACATATCTGTCAAATAATATGTTAAGCGCGCAACATATATTCATATGAGAAGGAAAATTAAATTTAAAGTAGACCTACTTCTTATGCAAAGTTATGAAGAAAAGCCATGTTTATGATGCATCACTTTCAACTTTCGAACGTTTTAAAAGCAGTTTGAAAATTCTTTTTCTTATTTCCAGCCAGCTTTGTGTCTGTATAGAAGACAATATTTAAGCTCTAAGCTGTTAGAGGTATTCAGTTGTTAAACAAACATGTCGGATGGAGTTTGGGAAGTAGACTTACGGCCGGTTTCTGAATTGAGAATTTCGCGTTGAGAACAATTTAAACACTAATTATATACTACTTAATCAATTTTCTGTTTCACAAAAAATAGTTGACCACATTTTGAGTATTTGTGCTTGTTAAATCTAAAATTTGACACAACATATGATCAACTCATGATCAACTCCATATCAAATCTATATTCGCGTTTCTGAAGACATTTGACATTTGTCAAACCTCCCTTAGCACTGATAAATTGAGAAATAATTAATTATACAACTTTGGCCTTTTAATTCGTGATCACGAGTAATATGACAGCCAGTATGTCAATCTGTCCACACTACGGTTGCCAAGCAGCGGTTACTTCATACTGACGTCTACACAACAAGAAGGTCGTCAAACAGAATTTATAGAAAAAAGGTTCAAAGACTATTCAATATTTGGAACAACATTATTAGGAACAAATAGAAGGGATAGAAAATATAAATAAGAGATTTCCGTGTTAAATCAATCCAAATAATTTCGCTGTGCCCTCCATTGAGGTATAATTCTATATACCTCCATGGTGGCCACCATGGAGTTATATAGAATTATACCTCAATGGCCACAAATATTTTGTATTAAAAATAAAACAAACTGACTTTGACATAACATACACGTTCCGTTTTCACTATACCGAATTGAACAAATTCAACAAACTTTTCATTAAAATTAAATAATCGTAGAAATAATTTTAAATACAACTTTATTTCGACTTTTTTTTTGTTTCCGCATAAAAATAATTAACTGACAAGTGTGCTTCTTTGTAAAATGTTAATTAATACGAATATATGGTTAGTACCGGTTTTTGTACTTGTATCGGAACGTACTAGTGTTGTGCGGTTTGAGTTATTCATGATTTGAAGAATACTCAGTTGAAAGTGCTTTGAAAAAATCGCACTCTGACCTGTGAAACAGAAAAAACTTAAGTTGACTTCAAATAGTTCAGAAATGTTCAACTGATAAAAGCTGAAATTCTCAATTCAGAAACCGGCCGTTAGTAATAGCTGGCATGTGGTTTTGCTGCAACGCATGCAGCCTCTATATCAGCAAACATAATGTTTATTCCCGTTATTGTTTTCATATCTAATATTACGACGATATCCATGTGAATTTGGTAATTAATGATCTTTTATATATTGGTCCTGCCTCCGTGGTCCAGTGAATAGCGTATGCGACTACTGATCGGAGGTCCCGGTTTCGATTCCCGAAAAGTCGGGCAAAAGTGTTACTGTTTTTTTCCGAATTCTCAGTAGCAGCTTGGAGTATTGGGATGTGCCTGGTAACGGCAATAGGCTCGCCCTCTATTATGTAGGACCTATAAATTCATGGTAAAATGTGGGTGTAATATTACACCTCTGCCTACCCCTTCGGGAATAAAGGCGTGAGTCTATAAATAAATAAAATAAAATTATATAATATTGTTCTCATTTAGGGCTCTTTGACAAGTTGCTGTTACAGTAATTTATCTAATATAACTCTGTCCCAATTTTGAATTTATCTGTAAGATCCAAAGGTAGCGAAACCGGTTCTCGTATTTAGCTTGAAACCTGATAGATAGGGCATGGGAATGGTTCTTGTGGCGAATCATGATTATAAGAGAACGCATTATTCTTGCAATATTTTTATTTGCCTGGTTTTAATTTTGTTGTATTTAATGGTTCTGAATGCTAAGTCGGAGGTCGTGGAATCATTCCCACTCAGTACAAATCTTTGTGTGATAAGGACGTATTTTTTTTCTTCACCGGTGTATAATTTATTTATTTATATATATTTAATATACATCTTAATATAAAATGAGTAAATATTTTATTAATAATTTTATTAAGTTATAGGCTCTGCCTATGAATATGATATTATTTAATTTGTAAATGTAATTATTTTTATATCCGTATTTTTTCAACCTTAACCATAATGATCATCATCATCATCAGCCTTTAACAGTCCACTGCTGGACTAGGCCTCTCCTTTGAAAGGAGGAATTGGCCTACTATACCACGCTGGCCAAACGGGTTGGTATAGGGTTTGTATTAAGTTTTCCTTCTCTTACAGTGCTGTTCTCTGCATAATATACTCCCTCTGTCGGCTCTTACGACACCCATGGGATGATATGGGGTGGTGACATTCCGTATTCTTAATCCGTCACCACACGGAAGACCATAATGATATGTGCAAATAATTCTATGTAAAGTATATGTAAATCAAAAATTCGCGAGCGGAACAAAATGTAGGCATCAAATTGAATGCGAAGTGGGCTGTACGCAACTACGCAGGTACAGGCGATTAAAATTTAATAATATTGCCCATTATTCTTCACATAATGGCATAACGATTTTAATATTCAGGTTGAACTTTATACTTCAAAAGTGAATGTAATGACAGCCTGAATATCTATGGAGCATTTATTAAACTCCCATATTTCGGCCAGCGATAGCCTAGCCGACGAAAACACGGAAGGTAGAGTTTTAGCACAGTCAAATAGTTTCGTATGAACTTGGTAGATTTGAGAAATTGATCAGAATGTCGTAGTTCATATCCAATCCATAGTTTAATATGATTAAAAGCTCTAACTGTTTATCAGTTTCTGACAGATGCAACCAATTTTATATGATTTTGCAGGGAAATCGTTGAAGACCTTGGATCAAACATAGGCTAAGTTTTTAAAAATCATCTCTTAAAGGGTTGGTACACACCCATTTGCTATCTAGTTTTACAAACAGTATACGTTTGATCAACATTAGTCAGAGGGTGCTTCTGTCTATTGGTCGGTCCGATCATTACATAGGGCTTCGGATACGCGCGCCCGGCTCTCCGAGCTACTTTAGTAACTACCCTATATCCTTTCAGTGACTACAGTATCCCCGCCTACAAACCCCTTCTTCCTCGTCATACATCCTATCCATTTACCCCGTTTCTCCTACCACCACTTCCTTTATGACGATAACATTCCCAAGGAGGGTTGGCGTCAGTCAAGCGGCCGGCGGCCTGCTAGTCAAATATATGTCAAAACCTATTTGCAGTATGGTCACGTATATATAAATGAGTGCGATAGGATAAGAGTGTTCTTCACAGGCGATGCGCAGGGGTAGCACCCGGCACCGGTGAGAAGTATGCAAGGGTTGTTGCACTACTCCGTGCGAGTGCAACGTAAGAAGCGAGCCTGTGTCGTAAGGGTGAGGTATCCAAGTGTGAATGTAGGTACGATGACTGGAAGAGCAAGAGCTGATGTTTTGAAAAGTAGACGAATAAATGTGGCATGTCTGCAAAGGTACGAAAGCTAGGGTGATCGGAGATGGATACAAGTTTTATTATTGTGGAAGTGATGGGAAAAGAAATGGTGTGGGAATTGTGTTAGACGAACATCTGAAATACCATATTTCAGATTTTCGTGTGTGACATGTATAAATAAAATTAATGACAGATTGATTGCTGTGAAAGTGATGTGGCATGATATTATTCTCAATGTGATAAGTGTGTATGCCCCTCAGATAGGATGTGGTGATTGTGAGAAAGAGCAGTTTTGGATGGATTTCAACGGCATGATGACGGATATACCGTGGAATGAAGAGATAATTGTGGGTGGAGATTTTAATGGGCATATGAGACAAACAAGTGGAGAGTATGGAATAGTAAGTACATGGAGGCTGGGGTTTCAGCAGCCGAAATAGCGAGAGAGAAGCAATTTTCCAAACTGCTGCCGCTTTTGATCCTGTAGTAGCTAATACTTGGTTCCAAAAAAAGGGCAACTCCTGATTTCCTACAACAGTGGCCACCATATGGCTCACTCATTGCATATTTTTTGCTAAGGCGTAAACGTATCAACTGGGTCAAAGACTGTAAGGTGGTAGCGGGAGAATATCTAGTCTCAAAGAACAGACTCCTGGTGGTTGAATTAAGTATTTATACCGACTGTCTAAGGCTAGAGAGAGAAAGACGAATGATGTATCCCATATCAAGTACACGAAAAACGAAACAGGAGTGGTTCTTACGGATGATGATAGGATTAAACAAAGATGGAGGACATATTTCCAAAAGTTAATGAATGAAGAGAATGATTGGGACAAAAACCTTGCGAGCAAGGCGATGAATATTGGACTTGTGAATGTAATAAGTAAGGATGAGGTAAAACGGGCTGTGAGTGGAATAAAGACTGGGAAAGCATTAGGACCAGATGGAATACCAGTAGAAACATGAAAGCCGTTAGAGGAGGATGGATGGGTGTGGCTGACTTTATTCTTCAATTAGTTGTTGCATGAGGCATGAGGAGACAATACCCAAGGAATGGTGCAGCAGTTACCTAGTGCCCATTTTATAAATCAAGAAACACGTCCAAGAATGCAACAATTATCGGGGAATAAAGTTAATGCCGCATAGTATGAAAGTATGAGGAAACCTGTATCTATGATAGTTCTATACAGCTTTCAATATAAACAATAATCATTCTTTATAACTTACTAGATGATGCCCGCGGTTATAATAATAATAATAAAGCTTTATTTAATTCCTACTTACATTACAGTACATGCTGATTAATAAATTAATTAAAATAAAACCAAAATTAAACCAAATTCAAATTAAAATCAAACCAAATTTGATGCCCGCGGTTACACCCGTATTATTTAAGGCTACTGCTTCGCTCCCTTGGCTCATAGCGCGATGTTATATAACCTATAGCCTTCCACAATAAATGACCTATCTAACACTGAAAGAATTTATCAAATCAGACCGGTAGTTCCTGAGATTAGCGCGTTCAACCAAACAAACAAACAAATATTAGTATAAGATTAGATTACATTAAAATATCCAAGTATTGTGCCAAGAAATTAGCAACATTTTCTTAGCCGTGATGAGACGAGACTTAGACGTCTTTTTATCGATGAGATTATGTTGTGAAAAAGTAATATTCAGTCAAATCCGATTAGACTAGAAAGCAGACCCCGGGTTCTAACTGGGATAAACGCTAGGAAGATGATGATGATGTTCTAAAATTAATATTTTCTGATGCGTAATATTGACGTGCACTATGACATTATTGCAATATTATCCAACGGGATTTAATTTCCAAATTATAATCATGTTACCAATTTTCGATAAATAAAGAGTGCGCTCACATTTTCATTTCATTTTGCGCCGCCCTATAAAATGAATTACTTAACATTCACTATATTGCTCATCACTCTGGCTTAAAAATTTTAAAGTAGTTTTCATTGGGCCCATATTCAGTCGCACTTCTCAAGACTACCTGGCATTGTGTTACGATACTATTCACGGAACATAAGCAGTTTACCCGAAGGCAGTGCCCAGAAATTATCGGAATAAACATAACATTAACGAGTACGGGCGTCAACGATAATACGGCGACAAAAGAGCGAGTAACAAAAGCGCTTTTGTACCGTGCTATTGTCGCAAGGAACATGTTACGAGCATGTTTTCACCGTTACGAGTAACTTATTTATAAGGTAGAAAATTGAAACATGGTCATCTGGGGCCCATAGTTATCGGAGTTATTAGTATCTAAAGTACTTTGTTGCTTGTCTGTGAGCCAGGAAAACGGAATAACAGCCTTTTTGTAGTAGATATACACGCTGATTTTTAATTGGTTTTTGAGCGAAAGCTATCTTGTATACTAATGGTTAATGGAACCTAACCAGCTAATAAAATTTGAAATCGTGGCGGCACTGAAAATCAGTACTGTGATTGGAACTATGGCGTCCATCGCAGTGTTTGCTGAGCATCAGCCCGAATTGCGGGACGCGGTGTATAATACTCATGCGATTATTATTGTTTAAGTTAATTGTATTTGCAAAAGGTATAATTATAAATTGTTCAGTCTCTGGTGTGGATAGATATAGATACACGTGGCGAGTCACGTGGTGACACGTAGCACATAAATGTCAGATGTCAGCTAACTAACTTCGTTTGTGACAGTTGACAAGACATGCCAAGATGAGATGAGAGACATGTCATTATGGCAACAAGTTGCCAAATAGAGTCTTAGTCTTTTGAGTTAGTGTATATTGACTTCGCCACAATGTGTTTTTAATAAATTGTTCTTTTTTGTCATTTATAATAAGTAAAATTAAGGAGTACTGTACAGCGTGCTTGCAATAAAGATATATTTTCTTTCTTTCTTTCTTTTCTAAATCTAAGCTATAAAAATCGTAACAAAAATAATAAGTTATTGGTTCTAGAGTTCGTAGTTACCACTCTTATGAAAGAAATCGCACGCGCCGATGATGTATGTTCGATCGTGCCACACACATACACAGATAGATATTAAACATACGACACAACAAGATAAACATTGCACTGTAGGTACAGACCCCGCCCCCAGCGTGCGCGCAACGCAACGCGGGGCGTCAGGGGTGGATGCGGGGGTCGGTTACAATTTGTCGCTCGTCACTTCGACAGCCTTTAGTCTTGCAAAATTAGGTCAACGGGATGCTCGTACGTCACGTTCCATGCCGTTACTATACCCGTGTTACGTCGCGCGCGCTTCATAATGGTCATAATGGGTCAACATTAGAATAGTCCAATGTTGATTTCGCGTCTATGGTGCGAGTGTATTACATGTCTGGTGAAAATATGGAAGAGGCGAGGCGCATGTATTCATTACCAGACTACCTATAATTCACTCACCCCCAAGTGCCTTCACCAAACACAATCCCAGCTATAGTACAACGCCTCATAGGCTTCGATCAGTTTAGATAGGTGAAAGAAATACATAAGTGAAACTAAAAGAGAATGTGTGAAACGTGTAAATTGATTGTATTGTAGGCAGCCGACAGCAAAGGTAAATGATTTGGTTTATTCATTATTGAATAGGTACCTACTGTGATTATATTCTTATAAATTTGTTAGAAATACGCAAGTACTAAACTTTTCCATTGTTAAAATCTTTGTCTATTTATTCAAAAGATAATGTAGGTACCTATGACTAATAACAAAACTAATAATTCTTAGTTTATCGTTTTTCTTCTACAAGTTCATTATGATTTCGTGAACCCACAGCTTATTTCGACGATTTTTGATTCTAAGTCCGAGTAATGTATGAAAGAATAGTATAAGCAATAGGTATAGCTATTTAGTTACATACGTTTTTTGTTCTAATTATTAGCACTACGTGTCCGGCCGCTGTAACGTCCATCTAGCTGTAGGACGGTCTCCGCTCTAGAACTGTACTACTTCAACGGCCTGTAGGCTCTGCGATATATACAGATCGGTACCTAGTATGTTTATGTCATTTACCTTGATTTGATACTTATAAAGAAAAAAAGAAAAGAAAATATATCTTTATTGCAAGCACGCTGTGCAGTACTCCTTAATTTTACTTATTCTAAATAACAAAAAAGAACCACTCAAAAAACACATTGTGGCGAAGTCAATATACACTATTTAACTCAAAAGACCAAGACACTTTTTGGCAGCTTGTTGCCATAATAACACTTGGCTGACAATGTCCTGACATATTTTATGTGATACGTGTCACCACGTGACTCGCCACGTGTATTTACACCAGAGCATAGAGCATAGATATTTAAATAGAGGCACATTTCTTATGGGCGCTCTGTAGACAAACTTTCTGTGACCAGTGTGACCCATATTGCCGCTTGGCGGCGTGGCAGTCGCACTGTGACAGCTGACTCTACGAGTGCAAGAGAGACGAAAGTTTCTCCTGTGTATCTAAACTACGAGAGCAAGAGAGAAGGAGAACGACGCCAGCGCCGCCAACGGCGCCAACTACGTACTACACTGACAACCGTCAACACGCCAGTTGGAATCGGCACGGCAATTTATACATAAAATTATTATTACTTTTGTAAATACAATAATTAAGTAACTTAAGCAATAATAACCACCCAATCAATGATTGGGTATCAAATCGCGGTATAAAACTTTCCCTTAATGCGTCATGTTATCGAATTCCGTGCGTCGTATCAGCCGACTTTGTCTCTGTATGTGATAAGGGATACGAGTATTCAACCCTATGACCCTTGTAATATTCCAACAGCCGCATTGCTTTTACTGGACGCAGTCTGAGTTGCCCAATCTGATAATGTCCACCGATAGCACCTATATCTATACTTATAATAAAACTGTAGAGAGGTCAATTCTGTACATTGAATAAGTATATACTCAAAATTAATATTGGAGGATGAATGGTGATCGATACTGATGCCAAAATGCAATCAGTAAAATGTTTGTCTGTCTGTCTGTCTGTCTGTATGTGCACGCATGGGTCAAAACTACTGAAGGAATTTTAACCAAACTTGGTACGATTGTACTCCATACTCCTGGATTTAACACAACGCTAAGACACTTAGGAGCTGAGCAGTGACGATACATTTGAAGCAAGTCGGATGAAAACGCGCTTTCGAGCTCTTATCCTCGTATACGTTGATCATACACCAAAAGTAAGTACTACAAAGATGATGGTCTTCAAAAGATCTACAAAAAAGTCTTGAATAGTATAAATCTATCTTTTTTAAATTAGCCACAATAACGTGTTTAATCGTTAGGCATTTCTTCAAAGTGTATTAAATAAATAAATATATTGTATTTCACATAGATAAATATCTTTATCAATCTCCCAAATTAAAAAGGTACACTTTAATATGTATTTTATAAAAAAATAAATATAGGAATCTCGCCGCGCCAGTATGGGTACGGCTCTATGTATGGAGAGGACCCCTTAATTGTCATTCCTTTTTTATGTATAAAAGTCGGGCAACGGTTCACAGAATACATATTTCTAAAAATATTTGATGATGTAGTCATAATAGTTTCGGTATAAGATAGCTGTGACATACGGAAACACACACAGACAGACAGACAGATATGGCGATTCTAACAGGGTTCCGATTTTTGGATAAAGAATCCTAAAAAGTGCCTACAATGTTTAAAATTCCGATCGACTTGGACCACGCAGAGTTCTGTTTGTTATACCTCTAAAAGCAGTGACAAAGCTAAGATTTAAGGTTATTGTCATCTTATCATATGAGATGAATATACGATGGCAAACTTTGAAGCGGTCTAAGCATGTAGATCGCAAACCAAGGGAAATCAAGGAAAATAACGAACCCATGGGCGGTATAACAGTAATTTTTCGTGGCGATGTTCGTTAGACTTTGTCTACTTACCACCATACAATATGAGACAAGAGCTGATGAAATTAGAGCCTGTCTAAAGAGTTCATAACTATGGGATTGTATTATTGCTATGCATTTGACATTAAATATGCGAGCGCGATTATGAGGCAACAAACATGCACGCGATTGGTAACTTCGCGATGTGGACTCGCACGAACAAGTGAAAGTCATTTGAGCTATTTTCAGGACATCTACATCTACACTGTTCAATATAGAGGTATCATATGCAACATAAAAGATTTTGGGTATCAATTCTGTAGCCTAATGAAAAGACAAATTTCGCGCGAACGGAGTCGCGGGCACAGCTAGTAACTAAATAATTGGATTGGTTTTGGTAGTTACATATTTATCCTTTGAAACATTCATGGATTTCAGATATTTGGTTTTTATTTCTCTTAATATTTGTGTCAATGATGACACAATATTAATTTCATTTAAAACTGAAAAATATTATTACCGATATGCATATGAAAGAAGTAAATATACTTTTTCGCTGAATTGAATAATTTTATTATTATCGACCTTAGCTAACTGTTCGCGCAACGAATAACAGTACATTCTCGCCATCATATTTTAAAATGAAAAAGATGGATTTAATTTGACGCGGGCTCATGCTATTATAGGATTTAAGCTAGACTACAGAATAACCCAGTTTCTTTTATAACCTTATATCAATCATGACCTGAGCCAAAGACCCGCCTTGGAGTAATTGGCAGTTCTCCAAATTCAGTAGCCCGGTCTGCTGACATACAAATCATACCAGCCAACAGAAGCTTTGTAGTAATCTATGTTGTAACTATATTTATTAAATTATACGCTTCACGTTGAAGGAATACTTGAAGTTCAGTTTATGGAGTAGTGTTTCAAAACAGTTTATTAAGGAAGTTTATAGGCATTGACATATACTGTACATATATATCGATGTTTATAGGCGATATAATATACTACGCCGACGTGATGAAGTGTAGTAGTAGCCGTAAATGTTATCACATGATGTTGTATTTGCAATGACGCGGTACAAGTGTTATTAAAGTATAAAGTTATTATGTTAGTTATGAGAGTGCGTTGCTGTGTAATGATTTTTCTCCACTGCATTGCATGTGGTGATAGGGCATGGTTTAATATTATGCCAGTAAGGCTATTAAATTAGCTTTTCTTAATACATACGTCCCTTATAATCCAATAGTAAAATAAATCTTAAATTTTTCACTTAGTATATAATAACTATATTACTTAGACATAGCTAAATAATATGGCCATTTTAAATTCACTCCTAATAGCTATATGGGTACTAGGAGGCAGAAAATTGACAACCAGAATTACCTTCTCCGAAGATTGACCTCTACACACTGGGGAGCTCCGCCTGATGTAGCCCGAATAACTGGCCAAGCTTAATGCTACTCCGCGGATGAATTTGCGTGTTCAGTGTGTCATCGATCAGCTCACGTGTTTTGCATGAGCAGATCGATGCAGCCGACTTTGCACTGAACGAAACATACAACCATACATTGACCCATGCCTGTTTCCCGGAGGGGTTGGCAGACTACGGAACGACATTTGTAACGATCCTGACATACATCTCTTGTTTGATTCATTCCCATCAAGTTTCTCATGCCTGCCCTTCTGTTTACTGAACGAAACGTGTCGCATAATAACAAGATGTCTAAAGCCAGCACCACTAAATAAAATCTACCCCCTGGCAGATATTAACCGAGAAGTGGCCTGCGCTGTCGAGAAAAGCCGCCAGGAAGAGGATACCCAACACCCTTTGCACAGCCATAGATTGCCCGGGATGGGCTTTAAGCGATCAACTGAGGCTAGACAAGCCCATCCGGCGAATTTAAGATGAAAAATATGGTATGAGACAGGTCAACCCCCTACAAACTATGTGGAAGTCAAAGGAGATCTACCCCGCGGTAGAAATCTGCAGTAGCCCATATGGAGATCCCTGAATCGTTTGCGAAGCCAGAATGGCCGCTGCAGACACAACCTAGCGAAATGTGGTATGCTTGACCCGGCCTACGCGCAGTGTGATTGTGGCACTCCAGAACAGACCATGAGTTACCTGCTGGAGTGTTTCCTTAGTAACGCCCGATTTATACCAAGCCACCGACAATGCTGATGGTATGGCCACATACTGGGCTGGTGCCATTTGATATCTTTACCAACGACTCGAAAAAAAGAAGAAGAAGGGATAAAAACATGGCTATTTACCATGTCGATACTATAGAGTCTTTGAGTAAAACTGCGAACCTACGCCCATGTAACACTATAGGGGTTCTTAAAAGTGTACCACTCATCCTCTTAGCGTTATCCCAGTTTCAATCTGGGGTCCGCTTACTAACTGGATTTGGCTGAATATTAGCTTTTCCACGGAGCGACTACCTGTCTGACCTCCTCAACCCGAAGGGATAGCGATATTCTATGGTTTAGACTAGTGTCAGTTTATTTTAGAAGGTACTGACTGTATAACGATTGTCAAAGATCTTCATGACAACCGGGACCGACGGCTTAACGTGCTCTCAGAGGCACGGGACAAGCGATAATTAACAATTCAAAAATATGAATAATATAAATCTTTAAAGTGTACTACTAGACCCTAAAAATATGGAAAAGTTAAGAAAGTACAATATTGTATTTTACAGATGTAAATAAACTCTAAGATGGGCAGTGATAAATTATAATTCATAAATATAAGATACCCACGCCTTTGTATTAGCAGAATTTTGTAGAAGATATGTAGAATATAAACCATCAAGCACAAAGCTAGACTTTACAACTCACACTCGAAATTTTGTTACAATGTAACCAGATAACAACTTAATGCAGAACCGTTTACGAACTAGGTATTTCCTGATCCATACGTAAACTTAGACATCAATATAATCGTGGTTCACCACGATTATATTGACCTTAAGCCAATGCCTACATATTATGATATAAATTATTCACAGCTAATATGAACCACCTAGCTAATATCAACTGTCCGTGTGGTGACGGATTAAGAATACGGATTGTCACCACCCCATATCATCCCATGGGTGTCGTAAGAACCGACAGAGGGAGCGTATTATGCAGAGAACAGCACTGTAAGAGAAGGAAAACTTGATACAAACCCTTTACCAAGCCGTTTGGCCAGCGTGGTATAGTAGGCCAATTCCTTCTTTCAAAGGAGAGGCCTAGTTCCAGCAGTGGACTGTTAAAGGCTGATGAAGAATATGAACCAAAGTAGCGGCGATAGCCTAGTTGTGTACGTAACGGACTGCCGAGACGATGGTCTCGGGTTCGATCCCAGGTACCCCGGGCACACACCTCTGACTTTTCGAAACCACCGCCTAATAATGTGCCCGGTAGATGGCAATAGGCTCGCCCCCTATTACATTCGGACCTAAACATAACAGGCGAAATGTGGGTGCGTAATACACCTCTGCCTACTCCTTCGGGGATAAAAGGCGTGAAGTTATGTTATGTGTTATGTTATGTATGAATAATTAATAACAGCCGCAGTACGTATAGTAATTTTCAAACTCGCCGCCGTAATTTTCAGATTGGCGTATCTTAGCATAATTACATACATCTAAACAACCAAAACAGGTACATTTTTCAATATTTTCCATCACTTCAATAAACCAAACCGATTCTTACGACCTTTGGATGCGCTGATTCGTACCGCTAACTTTTATGAAGTTCAGGGTACGGTGAAGCGGCGATTGGCCCTATCAAGTGGGACCTTAAACTGTCATTGAATTGTTTGTTATAAGAGAAAATGGAAGTTATTTCTTTAAAGATGTGCCGGTAGGATTGCTTCGTTACGTCATGTGTGTCATGCAGATATTTTTCTTGATATTCATAGCATTTTCGTATTAGCATATTGTGAAAAGGGGTACTGCTTGTTCGGGTATCACGGTTTCATTTTGTACGCTATCGCGCATTAGATTTGACAACTATGGCCGACTCAAAATAAAAGTTACTTACTATCAAATAACATAACAAAGAGTTTTGGTTGATTTTGTATCATGACGGCGTGATTTTTCTTACTATTTTCTTTCTAAGATTGCATATCATTTGACTGACTGACTTGACTGACGGTTGGCATAGTGGATTAAGCGGCGGCCTTACCGTTTGACACTGCACCGTGTGTTGTAGGTAAGATCCCCACATGACACAACACTTTGTGTAATTAAAAAATGTTGTTTGGTGTCTGGGTGTTAATTGCCTCCGTTAGTCGTATGTTTGTAAAGTTCACCGCGACGCAGGATTTAGTCCTAGTGCGAGAGTCGTCTTAATAAGGAAAACAAAAAAATAGCAATGCTGTTGCCCTTGGCGCTATAGGGAGGACAACTTATCCCCTAGTAACATTGAACAGATATCTATTAGTATTATTTATTACAGAACTCGGTCACTAGAACTGCTACATCACGACAAGGAAGGGAACGAAATATATCTTACGTATAAGATGAATCAGAATCGGCCGTTATGCGTTGCCAAGTTATCTCGTGAATACCTTGGGTAGAGGCGGGACATGGGTCGAACAATATTATTTTTTACGAAACTATGTATTTGAATATCAATTCAGATCACGACAGATATTTTTAAATCTTACCATGACAGTAACCAGTAAATAGAATGCAACCTACCGTATCAACTATATCATCATCAGCCCTTTATACTGTCCCACTGCTGGGCACGGTCCTCTTCTCATTATGAAAAGGGTAAGGCCATAGTCCACCACGCTGGCCAAGTGCGGGTTGGCAGACTTCACATGTCTTACGAGAACATTATGGAGAACTCTCAGACATCCAGGTTTCCTCACGATGTTTTCCCTTACCGATTAGCAAGTGAAAATTAACAATTTAATACGCACTTAACTCTGAAAAGTCATTGGTGCGTGCCGTGGATTCGAACCCAAGACCCTCTGCATAGCAGTCTGTCGGTCTCTCCACCCAGTTATCACTGCTCCAACTATATACTTCTCAAATACCCATATAGTTTTACCTTCAGTACAAGTAGAGTCATAAATAAAGATAAGCAAGGAAAAAATATCCAATTGACATGTTTTCTCGGGTTATCTGATCGTACTATAGTGCTAAAGACAGTGCCTCGGCATGCGGACCTCACTCATTGAATGACTATTTTGTATATAACCTATCAATTTTTTTAAGCGGCAACCGCGTTCCGTATTGACACAATTTTTTGTGTATATAGGCTCACGCCTGTATAACCGAAGGGGTAGGCAGAGGTGCAGTATTATGCCCTCGTATTGAACCCACATTTCGCCATGAATCGGTGAGCCTTTTGCCGTTACCGGGCACATCACTAGAATTCGGAAAAACTCAGTAACACTTTTGACCGATCCGGAAATCGAACCCGGGACCTCCGATCAGCAGTCGCATACGCTATCTACTGGAACACGGACACTATTAATTTATAATAAATGTAACTGATCTCTAACGCGTAATAATTATCTATACACATAAATAAAATTGGAGTGTCTGTTTGTAATATTAAAATAACCGCTTTTTACTCAATGCATATGGACGTATACACGGTACATATACCGAAATGACATTTTTACAATTTTTGTCTGTCTGTCTATCTGTTCGTCTGTCTGTCTGTCTATTTGTTCTCGCTAATCTCTGAAACGGCTGGACCGATTTTGACGGGTCTTTCTCTGGTGGATAGCTGATGTATCAAGGAGAAACTAAATTAACCGGGTACGCGAAGTAGTTCCCTCAGGACGCGGATGAAACCACGGGAAATATCTAGTATTATTATATAATTTCAAAATATGTGGAGAACGTTTTATTATACCGACTTTTACACGTACTACACCAGCCGAGGACATGTGGACAAAACAGTATTTAGATCCGTAACATAAAATTTGTATTTGTACCCGAAAGTAGAAGATATTCAATAAGACAAGTAGTCGGCAAACAAATACATACATACATACATACACACATACATATCGTCACGCTTTTTATCCCCGAAGGGGTAGGCAGAGGTGTATTTCTACACCCACTTTTCGCCAGATATACTTTAGTCCCACGTAATAAGGGGCGAGCCTATTGCCGTACCGGGCACATTTCCAGACTCCGTGCTGCTACTGAGAATTTCGTGACAGAAAAACCCAATAACACTGCTCGACCCAGGAATCGAACCCGGGACCTCCCGATCCCACGCGCACATTTATGCCGCGAGACCAACGAGGCAGTCGCATAGGGTTTGATGTCGAGTTTTCCGTCTCTACGCAAATATGGTATTTGCATCGTGTTATCCCTTAGTCGCCTCTTACGACACCCACGGGAAGATAGGGGGTGGTGACACTTGTATTATATGCCGTCAACCACACGGCTTTACGGCACGGGTTAGGTTGCTGGATCAAGAAACAATGTGATTGGTGCATGATTGATTATTAAAATAATTGGATTGCTTTTGCAAGGATTTCAAATTTCACATTTGAAATTGTTTGAAATAGATATAATTATCTTCTGTATAATTATATAAAATCCTTGCGTTACTGACTGACTGACAGACACGCTACAGCCGAAACTAATGGGCGCAGGAAGCTGAAATTTGGCATGTATGTTCCCTTGGGACCGTAGGCGTGCACTAAGAAGGGATTTCCCCAAATTCCCACGGTATCGGCCAAAACGGATAAATTAAAAAAAAATGCAGTCGTACCTGCTGGCGTCCTCTAGTTGTCTATAATAATTAAATAAAATCCTTGCGTTACTTACTGACTGATAGACATGCTACAGCCGAAACTATTGGGCGCAGGAAGCTGAAAATTGGCATGTATGTTCCTAGGGGACCGTTGCGGTGGACTAAGAAGGGATTTCCCGAAATTCCCACGGGATCGGCCAAAACGGATAAATTAAAAAAAAATGCAGTCGTACCTGCTGGCGTCCTCTAGTTGTTTATAATAATTAAATGAGAATATCAGATTAGATTTTTTTTATATATGGTAATTGTATACGCGCTTGCGTAGATATATAGAAATAACATAATTATTAGACTGTTCTCAAGAAATTACAATTTATACAAGATTACAAGTTCGTGGAACCGTTACAAGATTCGTGATCGCGTTATTTCTTAAGGTTCGACCGTCCGCTGGTGGCCCGTGAAGGCAAGTGGGCTAGCCTCAAGCTCGCTGCCCGCAGGGCTTCGCCGGCACGCGCTGACTTCCGATGACGCGGTGATCCGAGCCTCGCTCGGATTAGCTGATTTGAAAGGCCCGCCGCCCGACTGGGTTGCCAGGCGGCGAAAGCCGTAACATCCTCCCAGGCGTTGAAGGATTCAACTTGAAGATGACGTGTCCCAAAAGAGTGGACACATTGTGCGGTCGGCCCGAGTGACCGTCCTCTTGGGGGTGGCGACATCCGCCACCTGGCTGACCCATCGGGGCCGGAGTGTAAGCGCGTGACGCGCCCCAGGCGCCACTGAAGCGGTGGCAGGTTCGAGGTCGCCGAGGCAGATGCCTCGCTGCTGGGTCCTCCACCGGGACTGCTGCTGCATTTCGGCCAGGAATTCCTTTGGCCACCTGGACCAGAAGTGTTGACGGATTTTTTCAATGAGGTCGTAATGGTTGGGTCGTAGTGCGTGGATGAGGGGTGAAGGGATGGCGGTCAAGGGTCTGCCCACTAAGAAGTGCCCTGGGGTTAATTGAGAGGGATCATTTGGATCTGAAGAGAGGGGAGAGAGGGGACGGGAATTTAAAATGGCCTCAATCTGCGAAAACAGTGTAGCCAGCTCCTCAAAAGTCAAACAGGTCTCCACTGCTACTCTTTTTAGATGGTATTTAGAGGATTTTATACCCGCTTCCCAGATTCCCCCGAAATGAGGTGAATATGCAGGGCCAAAAATGAAACGGATTCCCTCGTTCGCCGTGTAATTAAAAATAGACTATTGGCTCTTCTGCAACATTCTACCCAGCTCATTGCATGCACCTATAAAGTGTAACGTATGTCTACCCAGTGTGCGTCATAATACCGTCCATACGCTCGGCCAATCAGAGAAGGCCATCGTCCGCGCTCGTGAAGTCTGACCAAATATGGTAATGTACCGACACCAACTCTGATGGAGAGCTCCGGTATATAAGGGGGCCGACAGAGAGGCCGGCACCGCTACTCTAACGTAAGCTGTAGTAGTAGCTTACGTTAGAGTAGCGGTGCCGGCCTCTCGTAAATCGTATCGCCTACGTCGTACGTATATCCTGGTCCCAGCTATGGGTAAGTTACTACATTTACTACGTTAGCGTACTGCCCATCTCTCTACCTGCTAGCTGAGGCCGGCTGGCGCCACCTGCCAGACTCTATTGGTTGTGGCTCTCCTGAGGCTGTTTTCCTTCAGGTTCCAGGTCCACCTTGAAGCTCCGGGCTACGCTACCCTAGCTATCTACACTTCCAAGCACCGTCCTTGACGACACCTCTGCCGACAAGCCTGGCCCTGCCCTGCTCATCGCACACACACCGCCGGCGCCTGCCAGCTGAAGCCAACAGTCTGCAAGGATTTGCCCTCTACGCGCAGCCCTTCGAGCAGCCTGCCCTACACACTACCGGAGGGAACAGCGTGGGAGACTGCAGCCCTTAGTGTACAGGCCAGTGTCGTGTAGTTGGTCAGTCATACTCGTGCATAGGAAGTGGGACAATACTCGGTAATAAACGCATAGACACTCTTCTGCGTTTAATTCTAGAACCCGTTACAGTGGCGCCTACGTGGGTTATTGTCTCGCTTTTCGTGCTCTAGTTCTCATCTAGCAGGTCTCCATCATTGTAAGCGAGGAGGTGTGGCTACAGCGAATCGGTACGTATTATTAGACTAATTGTCTACCTTTTAGTGTAACTACCTACTACGTACTATTTCGCAAATTTGAATCCTAACGTCTTTCTAATAAGTCCTAACGGTCGAACTTTTACGCCTAATCGTAAAGTAGGCCATTTGTAAGGGCGGAACGCTTGCGCATTAAGTGTAGGGTGTAGTGCTATAATTACGCGGTATTCTTTTAATACTTCCTTTTAAACAAAAGTGAATTAGCATACGAGGTTACGATCAGCGGTGAGGAGCCGAGCTACCTCTGTCCTAGGTCTGCGGAAGCAGCTCCCTAAATTACTGGAAAGCATTCCAAATGATGATATTTCGGACTCGGGCCTAGCCATCGTGGTGGACTTCGAGGGCTCTAGCGAGGCCGTTTCTGAGCTGGCCAAACGAGTGGTTTCGTTATCTACTTCTTACGACGTGAACCTAGTTAGGAGGTCGACCACACTGCACAACCACTTATTCCATAGACTCCGTAGGATGGAATGTCCTACGGCGTATTCCAAACGTATAACCGAATTGTGCAGCCGGTTCGACAAGCTCTCGGCGGAGCTGTCCGCCATTGAACAATCAGGTGTTTGCTCAGCTGATGCTGTGGCAGAGGTCCAACCTGCGCCGTCTACCTCGACACAGGCAGGGTTAGCCCCAGTATTGCATTGCGAGCATTTGAGAGTTAGCGAACTGTCTAAGCTAAAATACGACGGTACGGGATGCGTCCGAGCGTTCCTACAACGCGTAACCGAATTCCAAACCGCGCGTAATCTAACTTCCACAAAAATTTTATCATATGCCTCCGAAATATTCACCGGCAACGCACTCCACTGGTACCGCGGCCTAAAATAATATTTTACTACATGGGAACAACTCACCACCAAATTAATAGATGATATCACACCGTACGATTACGACTACCGTTCATTAAATGAAATTCGCCGACGAACTCAAGGTGCTACCAAAACTATAATTATTTATCTTGCCACAATGAATCAGCAGTTCGCTAGGCTGTCACCGTCAAAGCGATTGTCCGAACGCGAAAAATTAGATATCCTATTGCATAACATACGTCCATGCTATTCGCTAGTGCTAGCTCCGTCAAAATCTTCAATAGACAGTATAGCAACACTGCAGACGTTATGTTTAAATTACGAACAGATGAAGTGTTTGAACACTCGATTCCGCGAACCGTATTATACTAACGACACGTTGGCACCAGACCTAGCTTACAGTCACAAACCTAATAACCGAGCGCGTAATAATTCATACAATAATTATGCCGCTGCCACTATAGAGGGCACGCCCGATAACCCCGAATGCACGGAGAACAAGGAACCTAGCAACCCTAAGTCTAAACCTAGCTCTGTCGCTCTAGTCACGTCCAAGTATTGTCCGCGCTGTCGTGTCACTGATTACAGTTTGAAGGAGTGCAAACGCGATCGATTTGCAATTTGCTTCAAGTGCGGCCGTAGGGATGTGACATTCCCTAACTGCCCGAAC
The DNA here is from genome assembly GCA_944739405.2 of Euclidia mi. Taxonomy (NCBI): domain Eukaryota; kingdom Metazoa; phylum Arthropoda; class Insecta; order Lepidoptera; family Erebidae; genus Euclidia; species Euclidia mi. The sequence goes on from OX123184.2 coordinate 27,372,568, forward strand.
TGTAAATCGACAAAACCAAAAAACTAGTTGGTCAGGGTCGGGGCGTGTCAAAACCTAAATTAGGTTCTACAATCTATTCGACTTATTGTGACAAAGATGATTGGAGAAATTGGCTAAACACTCTAAAAGTGTATTTCTCTAGTTATTTCGTCGTCTCGACCCTGGATAATAAACCTAAAAATGACATACGGCCCTATGTTAACGTAACGGTTAACAGTTTACCTATTTGTGGATTGCTCGATTCCGGTTCAGCCATTACAATTTTAGGTAAGAACTCCCATCTGGAGGTAATTACTAAAACCGGGCTAGAAATACAGCAATGTCACAACACTAATTCTATTCAGTCCGCGGGTGGAAATAAATTGTTGCCGCGCGGTTTTATCAACTTACCCACTACCTTTCATAATCAAACCTACTTATTGAAAGCTTATATTATTCCAGAAGTTACAAGTAATTTAATTTTAGGCATCGATTTCTGGAAACTATTTAAATTACTGCCTAACCATGTCGCATCCGTATGCATGTCTAAAACATTGCCGTGTAGTGTGATAAGTGAAAATAGGCCAAGTAACACGAACGTATTACAATCTTTTAGTGAGTTGAGTGAGTCACAACAAAGAACGGCTAAGTTAATTATAAAGAAATACGAGTCGATTTCTACTGAAAACCCTGGGTTAGAACGAACTCACTTAATAGAACATGCTATAGACACTGGCGATTCTGCACCGATACGCCAAAAATAAATAATAGGCTACCACCGGTGAAATTAAGATAATTATTGACGAATTAGGCGAAATGCTTGCATTGGGAGTGGTAGAAAAATGCGAAAGTCCTTGGTCGTCACCTATTTTACTAACGCCTAAGAAGGACGGTAAACTAAGGTTTTGTTTAGATAGTCGGAAACTTAGTTCTATTACTAAAAAAGACGCGTACAAACTGCCGTACGTATCCGAAATTTTATACAATCTTAGGAATGCTAGGTATCTAAGTAGTATAGAGTTATCTAAGTTATTTTGGCAGACGCCTCTTCGCGAATGTGATCGTGATAAGACTGCGTTCCATGTGCCTACTAGAGGAACATTTAGATTTGTGACTATGCCGTTTGGTTTAACGAATGCGCCTACGACCCAACAGCGTTTGGTGGATCAGTTGTTTACGAATAGTCCTGAGTTCGAAAACTCGGTATTCGCTTTCTTAGATGATATCGTGCTTATATCGCCATCTTTTAATGCTCATGTGTCACTATTAAATAAAGTATATGAAAAATTTAAATCGGCCAACCTTACAATTAACTTAGAAAAATCTAAATTCTTCCGTGACGAATTGAAGTACTTGGGCTCCGTCGTAAACTCTAAAGGATTACAAGTAGACCCATGTAAGGTGTAAGACATTCTTCAATATGCTATGCCTAAGAATAAAAAAGAAGTCAAAAGGTTCTTAGGCATTGCATCATGGTATCGACGATTTATCCCTAATTTTAGTACTATTGCAGGGCCTTTGAACAAACTTACCTCTACCGGTAAGAAAACTGCACCATTCCAGTGGTCGGTGGAAGCATGACTCGTTTCGTAAACTAAAACAATTGTTAAGCTCCGCAACAATATTATCGTGCCCCGATTACGAGAAACCGTTTCAAGTTCACACGGATGCGAGCGCGTGTGGCATCGGTGGGTTACTTACACAAGAAATAGATGGCGTGGAACTACCTATCGCTTACATGAGTAGGTCACTAAATGCACAGGAACAAAACTATAGTATAACAGAATGGGAGACATTAGCAGTTCTAACAGCCCTCGAATATTGGCGCTGCTATTTAGATAACGGGTTATAGACTACAGGCCCATGTCCAAAATGAGTGGGTCGTATGAACCACCAGGTGACGTATATAGGACGATATAAGAGCCTAAAATAATATGATTCAGCACTATGCCGTCACTTGTAAGCTGTCCAACTGAGTGCTGGTGAGAATTCAAAAGTGCAGGTAGAGTGAATACGCATTTTGGCGCGCAGTGCCGTAAAAAAATGGTGCACCACAAAGTCGGTAATTTTTTTAAAATTGTCAGAAAATTAAAAAAAATTACCGACTTTGTGGCGCACCATTTTTTGGTGTTTTTTTTTGGTATTGTAACGTATTGCCGGTACCTTCCGAGTGTGAGTCATAATTCCGTCCATTACGCTCGGCTAATCAGAGAAGGCCATCGCCCGCGCTCGTGAAGTCTAACCAACGTGACGTCACGGATGTCAAACTAGTGCATTGACCTTTGATAGTTGTTTTTGTTTTAAACATAAAAGAAATTATATATGTGAACAATTTATTGACAGAAAATTTACAATCAGTGTGATAAAATTAGTGAAGCGTTATACAGTGCTAAAATTGCGTATATAAGAAGATTAAAAAGAAATAAAAGTCTTATGACTAAAGTGAACTACTAAAGTGAACTACAAACTACCTTAAACTAAGAAAAAGTGAACGGACTAATTACAGATCAACGAATACGGAGAAAAAAAGTAGCTTAAACGTATGTACAGTTGGCTTAGTTTATCGTGTTTGAAATAGTAGTACCGGTACACCGCTACACTCCCATAAAACTCCATAAAGACATTTTATTTAGTACAACGCTATCTATTGATCTTCCGAGGTACTTCTGAGCTTTATCGATAGCTACGCTGCGCCGCCGTTCGATATGCCGCCAACAAAATGTATAGCTTGTGCGAGGTTTTTATCTCCGCAAGATGCCGCAAGATGTCGTACATGCAAAGGAACATTTCACCGAGCTTGCGGGGCCTTATCTCTTACTGGTAATATTGCGCCTAATTGGTCTTGCCCGGAATGTAAAAGGAAGGAAGGCGGACAGCAGAGGTCTGAGGAGGTTTCAGGAAAAGACGATAGCTTTGACAGCACCAAGGACATGAGTCCAAACATGTCCAGATGGATCAACGAGGAGATGCGGAGAGTACTGAAAGAGGAACTGCGCACTGAATTTCACAATATGCGTACAGATTACCAGGCCGAGTTTCAGGGGTTACGCGCCGAAATAATTAAGCTGCAAGCCGACAAAGACAAGCTTATAGAAAGAGTTGGTATACTTGAGAACCAATTAAAAATTTCATCTGAAGTGGCCGAGGATGTCGCACAATTGAAAAATCAAATTAACGAGCGAGACCAGCAGCTTTTGAGCAATGAGATAGAAATAAGTAATCTCCCGGAAACGACCAATGAGAATCTGTCTCACATCGTACAACTGATAGCAACAAAGCTTAACGTTACTCTGACGGATTACGATGTAACCAGTGTAAACCGCGTCGGCGCCAGACACCTGAACGCGACGAGCGCCGCGGGACCAGTGGAGACTCGCGCGCGTGCGGTCGTCGTGCGGTTTGCAAGGCATCACGTACGTAACGAGTTTCTTCGGTTCGGCGGGGAGCGGACACGTCGGATCTAGGAATTAATAAGCCAACAACTAGATTTTATGTCAACGAAAGGCTTACAAGAGTAAATCGACAGTTGTTTCGGCGAGCGCGGGATGTTGCCAAACAACACGGATGGCAATATGTGTGGACCAGAAATGGTCGCATTCTTGCCCGGCGCAAGCCCGGTGAGTCAACGTTCTCCATACGTAATGAGACAGATCTTGCATGTTTGCAGTAATATGTATAATGTTTCACATATTTATCTCTATTGAATATGGTTTCATCTTATTGTTATTTTATGTTAGGAAATATATCGCCAATCCCTTGTGTCATACCATGTTTGCGGTACTTTATTATTTTGTATAACGTTTCTTCGTGTGTTATGTTCAGAAATATTATACTGCTATTGCCTTATATTGGTGTATCTGCACATTATAGGAATAGCATTTTGATTTGTCAAAGACATGAGTAGCCTGACATTATATTTTTGCGCTCGGTATGCATATGTAATTTTGTCTGTTTAAGATGTATATATTTGTGTAATGAGATTTATGTTGTAACTTTGTGTATTCATATATATTATGGCCAATGCCTATGTTTTGAAATTGAGGTGATGACATGTACCTACACAAGTGTCATTTCAAAAAGTCTTTATTTGTTTGTTCTTAACCATCAATGCCGCGAAATAAAATAATTAAGTTTGGTCGCTTAATGCGGGGTCACTGGCAACGAACCATGACGAATTCATCATAGCAATGAATAACCACTCCGTTGATATCATGGCGATCAACGAGACATGGCTGCGCAGGGGGGAAGAAGGGCGAGCACCGGTCGTACCAGGCTATCGGTTACGTCACATTGCGCGTTCGGAAACAATCCGCGATGGCCGAGGGGGGGGTGTCGCATTCTACATAAAAAATGGCATGGCTATCCGTGTAAAGTCACACCCGCACCATGACCAAGTTGAGGAAATGTGGATGTCGATTAAGTCGAATTCAAAAATATTACTAATTGGCACTGCTTACCGGCCACCATGGTTAGACGTTAACATATTTCTAGACGCAATTTCGGATAGTATTTGCGCATTATCGTCGTTCGACAACATCATATTACTGGGAGATTTAAATGTTAATCTACTTGATACAAATGATTATAAAACTAAGCAACTCACCGCATTCTTAAGCTATAGTCATTTGAATCAAATAGTAACAACGGCTACTCATTTTGTTGGTGACAGTGCAACGTTAATTGATGTGATCTGCACAGACGCACAGTGCCGGGTGGTCTCGGTAGATCATATACCAGAACTCGGTCGTCATTCGTTCGTCTCATGTGAGCTTTTATTTAAAAAAGTAAACCCTGTAAAAAATATGTTACTTTCAGACCGTTTAAGGACATAATACCAGAATACTTTAATATGGATCTGAATGAGATCCCATGGGGGGAAATAGGTCAACTATGTGACGTAAACGAAATGGTAGATTTTTTTACTATTACATAAATTCCCTATTTAACATTCATGCACCGTATAAAACCAGATTATTTAAGGGTCCACCAACACCTTGGATCACAGACAACATCAAATTTATGTTCAAATTACGGAACGATGCTCATAGTAGGAATCGCCAATCCCGTCTCGAAGTACACAAGCGATACTATTTAGACCTTAAACACCAAACAGCACTAGCATTATACAACGAAAAAAAGGCATTTTTCAATAAGCATATTAATGAAAACAAAAACAATTCAAAATTATTATGGTACAATTTGAAAAAACACGTACTTCCAGCAAGCACAGTCGATGGAATGCTTGTAGGGCAATTTGAGGATCCTGAGGGTTTGAATGCGGCATTCTTGGATGTTCCAGGGGAACCCAACGTTAGCATCTCACATCTTTCTTATTTCGAGTTTAATCGATATAGTACAGCAACCTTTTCCCTGCAACCCACAAACAGCCAAGCGGTTTATAATATAATTAGAGATATTAATACAAACGCGCGTGGAATAGATGACATCTCTAAAGAGATGATATCCCTTACCTTGCCACAATCACTTACCGCCATAACAGACATCATAAATAAATCCATCACCTCGTTCTCATTTTCCAGGTTATGGCGGAGTGCTATTGTTAGACCAATTTCAAAAAATAATAATCCGCTAAATTACAAAGATCTTCGCCCTATAAGTATTCTACCTTGTCTGTCCAAGTTGTTGGAGAGGGTGGTTTATGTTCAAGTCATGAATTACTTAGAAAAAAACGGCATTCTACCCGACCTTCAGTCTGGGTTTAGAAGAGGACGTGGTACAGCAACAGCTTTAGCGGATGTCGTGGGTAATATCCTCGAGGCTCGCGATCGTGGGGAGGATACGATACTAACCCTGCTTGATTATTCGCGCGCTTTCGAATGCATAAATATTTTGCTGTTACTTTCAAAGCTTTCGTACTATGGTTTTGAACCGCATACAATCAGATGGTTTGAAAGCTATTTAACAGGCAGGCTGCAGCAAGTCGTAATACGCAAAAATGACGGATCAGTGATGATGTCGACTCCGCGATCGGTACCTCGAGGTGTTCCCCAGGGATCACTTTTGGGACCACTCCTGTTTGTTTTATACACTGCCGACATAACAACTAACTTCAAAGACTGCTTGTACCACATGTATGCCGATGATACGCAATTGTATCTATCATTTAACCCTAAAAGTACGGCGACTGCTGTAGCCACCATTAATGCGGAGCTTGACAGAATAGCGGCGTGGTCCGAGCGTAACGCTCTGGTTCTCAACGCACATAAATCTAAATTTTTGGTTATGGGCAGCAAACACCAAATTAACTTAATATCATCTTGAAATTAAACTATAGTTTACGGATTTTATCGCGTTGTATTGGTTTCACTAAGTTATTACATTTGAAACTAAAGATATAGAAACTATATTTTAAATTTATTACTAGCCGACGTTTCGAATTCTTTACAGAATTCATGTTCACGGCAGACTGAGGTGATATTTGTCTTTTTCTTGAATGTATAAGTTATCTCAAAGTACCCGAACATTTTTCAACTACTGGTGTTACTATTTACGCAGAATGAGCTTACAGTGTCCTTAGGTCTTCTGGTGACTTTGTCCTTCTTGGGTTTCATTAGCCTTATGACAGGGTCCCAAGCTGGAGGAACATTCCAACCATCTTCCCTATTGAAATTAGGGTGTTTTTTAATTTCAATAGCCTCTCGTATCATCCTTGGAAGAAAACGATGTTCTTTTGCGAGTATCTGTGGTTCATCAAATCGCAGGTAGTGGTTGGGTCCTTGTTCCACATGTTCACACACAGCAGACTTTGTTGAGCGTTTATGTTTTATGTCAGCTATATGTTCTTTGAGTCGAATGCCTATGCTTCTCTTGGTTTGTCCAATGTATGAGAGCCCACATTCACAGTCAATTTTGTAGACACCGGCCTCTTGCAAGGGTAACTGACACTTGACAGATGGTAATAATTGACTGATCTTCGTTGGCGGCTTGTAGTAAGTTTTGATAGAAGCTCGCTTCAAGATGTAGCCAATTTTGTCGGTCACGCCCTTGATGTATGGGAGGACAGCAGGTTGTCTTTCTACTGTGGCTGGTTTTTCTTTCTTCTGGGATCTGTGACTGTGGCGCGGCGGTCGGAGCTTGTTGTCTTGCAGAACTTGCCTGACATGTTGAAGCTCAGCGTCCAGGTGTTTCTTGTCACAGATCCCGCGGGCTCTCTGAAACAGAGACATTCCTACAGTAGCTAACTGTTTAGGATGGTGGTGAGATTCACCGTTTAAGTACCTTTTTGTATGGGTCTTTTTCCTATACACAGTATGGCTTAAGGAGTTGTTTTTATTCCTGATGACAAGTACATCTAAGAAAGCTAAAGACTTGTTTGCCTCTAATTCCATTGTGAATTGTATTTGGTTATTAATAGAATTAAGATGGTTAAGGAAAGCATTAACACTATCTGTTGGTAAAATTGTGAAAGTGTCATCTACATACCGCTTGTAGAACCTCGGTGTGATGGTGGCAGTCTGCAGGGCTCGCGCCTCGAAGTCCTCCATGAAGATGTCAGCGACAACAGGCGATACTGGAGAGCCCATTGCTACACCGTCTACTTGTATGTAGTATTTCTTGTCCCATAACAGATAGCCCGTTGTCAGGCAGTGTTTGAGTATTTCTGCATATTCCTCAGGCATGTTGTTTTCTGTCAGCTTCCTTCTAGTAATTTCTACACAGTCATGTACTGGTATGCATGTGAATAATGACTGTATATCAAAACTAACCATAGTTTCCTTGTCAGAGAGATGTAGGTGTTTGCTTTCACTGACAAAATGGTAGGAATCTTTCACGTGTGCTCTCGTGTTGCCTCTGAGCGGTGAGAGAATCTTTGCCATGTGTTGAGCCAGTCTGTAAGTTGGTGCGCCTATCTGACTAACTATCGGGCGCAGAGGAGCGTTTTCCTTGTGTATTTTTCGTAGCCCATACATTTGAGGAGGTTTTACACACGATGGTATTAAATATTTCACGTCCAAATTAAGTTTTTCGGAGTATTTCTTAACAGTATCACAAGTTTGCTTGAGTATTTTGTTCGTAGGGTCTGACTTAACCAACTTGTAGGTACTTTCATCCGACAAAATATGTTCCATTTTTTGTTTATACTCGGACGTGTCCATCACTACCGTTGCATTTCCTTTATCTGCTCGGAGTACTGTAAGTTCAGGCCTAGCTTGTAAGTTCTTCAGTGCGAGATATTCGGTCTTAGGTAGATTCCTTGCCGGCACTTTCGATTGACGTAATACAGCAGAAACGTCCTGTCGTATGGCCTCGAAATCTTCCTTACTCACATTGTTCTTGACTAGGCAATCCTCAACGTTGCAAATAATGGTTTCATACGGTATTCTTGATGGAGTTATCGCGTAATTTAAACCTCTGTTAAGTACTCTCTCGGTATTTTCATCTAACGTGTGTTTTGACAGATTGACAACTGTTTGTCTATGGGCGGACGGTAGCGTGTGATTGGTCCGTGCGAAAACGTTCTGTTTCATGTTGTACTGGTCATTTGATTTTTGTTGTAATTTTTCAAATTTTTGAATTTTGTTACGTTTACACGCATAATATTTTGATGTTTCTCTGTTGTTTATTGCATCTATGCATTGTTTAAAATCAAATGAAGTTATCAATCTGTATATTTCGTTAGATAAATTCTCAACATTTTTATTTATTCTGCGTAAGTCAGCTCGGTGTTCATGGATCTTTTGTATGAGTAACTTTTGGCTTGCCTGTTTTAAGATCTTAGCGCTCCCACGTATGTCCTTCTTGGCTGATATCTTGCAGCATGTAGGGATGAGATCGTGATCCCGGCATCTCTTCAAGCAATTTAAGGATGTTATGTATCTTGCGCGCTTGGTTTGTAGATCTTCTAACCGGCGTATTTTTGTTGCTGTTTCCAGTCCGTACTGGTTCACATAGTATCTTCTTGGGTTTACGCGAATGTTACACATTGAAATTAAACTACAGTTTACGGATTTTATCGCGTTGTATTGGTTTCACTAAGTTATTACATTTGAAACTAAAGATCTAGAAACTATATTTTAAATTTATTACTAGCCGACGTTTCGAATTCTTTACAGAATTCATGTTCACGGCAGACTGAGGTGATATTTGTCTTTTTCTTGAATGTATAAGTTATCTCAAAGTACCCGAACATACATTGGACAAACCAAGAGAAGCATAGGCATTTGACTCAAAGAACATATAGCTGACATAAAACATAAACGCTCAACAAAGTCTGATGTGTGTGAACATGTGGAACAAGGACCCAACCACTACCTGCGATTTGATGAACCACAGATACTCGCAAAAGAACATCGTTTTCTTCCAAGGATGATACGAGAGGCTATTGAAATTAAAAAAACACCCTAATTTCAATAGGGAAGATGGTTGGAATGTTCCTCCAGCTTGGGACCCTGTCATAAGGCTAATGAAACCCAAGAAGGACAAAGTCACCAGAAGACCTAAGGACACTGTGAGCTCATTCTGCGTAAATAGTAACACCAGTAGTTGAAAAATGTTCGGGTACTTTGAGATAACTTATACATTCAAGAAAAAGACAAATATCACCTCAGACTGCCTTGAACATGAATTCTGTAAAGAATTCGAAACGTCGGCTAGTAATAAATTTAAAATATAGTTTCTAGATCTTTAGTTTCAAATGTAATAACTTAGTGAAACCAATACAACGCGATAAAATCCGTAAACTGTAGTTTAATTTCAATGTGTAACATTCGCGTAAACCCAAGAAGATACTATGTGAACCAGTACGGACTGGAAACAGCAACAAAAATACGCCGGTTAGAAGATCTACAAACCAAGCGCGCAAGATACATAACATCCTTAAATTGCTTGAAGAGATGCCGGGATCACGATCTCATCCCTACATGCTGCAAGATATCAGCCAAGAAGGACATACGTGGGAGCGCTAAGATCTTAAAACAGGCAAGCCAAAAGTTACTCATACAAAAGATCCATGAACACCGAGCTGACTTACGCAGAATAAATAAAAATGTTGAGAATTTATCTAACGAAATATACAGATTGATAACTTCATTTGATTTTAAACAATGCATAGATGCAATAAACAACAGAGAAACATCAAAATATTATGCGTGTAAACGTAACAAAATTCAAAAATTTGAAAAATTACAACAAAAATCAAATGACCAGTACAACATGAAACAGAACGTTTTCGCACGGACCAATCACACGCTACCGTCCGCCCATAGACAAACAGTTGTCAATCTGTCAAAACACACGTTAGATGAAAATACCGAGAGAGTACTTAACAGAGGTTTAAATTACGCGATAACTCCATCAAGAATACCGTATGAAACCATTATTTGCAACGTTGAGGATTGCCTAGTCAAGAACAATGTGAGTAAGGAAGATTTCGAGGCCATACGACAGGACGTTTCTGCTGTATTACGTCAATCGAAAGTGCCGGCAAGGAATCTACCTAAGACCGAATATCTCGCACTGAAGAACTTACAAGCTAGGCCTGAACTTACAGTACTCCGAGCAGATAAAGGAAATGCAACGGTAGTGATGGACACGTCCGAGTATTAACAAAAAATGGAACATATTTTGTCGGATGAAAGTACCTACAAGTTGGTTAAGTCAGACCCTACGAACAAAATACTCAAGCAAACTTGTGATACTGTTAAGAAATACTCCGAAAAACTTAATTTGGACGTGAAATATTTAATACCATCGTGTGTAAAACCTCCTCAAATGTATGGGCTACCAAAAATACACAAGGAAAACGCTCCTCTGCGCCCGATAGTTAGTCAGATAGGCGCACCAACTTACAGACTGGCTCAACACATGGCAAAGATTCTCTCACCGCTCAGAGGCAACACGAGAGCACACGTGAAAGATTCCTACCATTTTGTCAGTGAAAGCAAACACCTACATCTCTCTGACAAGGAAACTATGGTTAGTTTTGATATACAGTCATTATTCACATGCATACCAGTACATGACTGTGTAGAAATTACTAGAAGGAAGCTGACAGAAAACAACATGCCTGAGGAATATGCAGAAATACTCAAACACTGCCTGACAACGGGCTATCTGTTATGGGACAAGAAATACTACATACAAGTAGACGGTGTAGCAATGGGCTCTCCAGTATCGCCTGTTGTCGCTGACATCTTCATGGAGGACTTCGAGGCGCGAGCCCTGCAGACTGCCACCATCACACCGAGGTTCTACAAGCGGTATGTAGATGACACTTTCACAATTTTACCAACAGATAGTGTTAATGCTTTCCTTAGCCATCTTAATTCTATTAATAACCAAATACAATTCACAATGGAATTAGAGGCAAACAAGTCTTTAGCTTTCTTAGATGTACTTGTCATCAGGAATAAAAACAACTCCTTAAGCCATACTGTGTATAGGAAAAAGACCCATACAAAAAGGTACTTAAACGGTGAATCTCACCACCATCCTAAACAGTTAGCTACTGTAGGAATGTCTCTGTTTCAGAGAGCCCGCGGGATCTGTGACAAGAAACACCTGGACGCTGAGCTTCAACATGTCAGGCAAGTTCTGCAAGACAACAAGCTCCGACCGCCGCGCCACAGTCACAGATCCCAGAAGAAAGAAAAACCAGCCACAGTAGAAAGACAACCTGCTGTCCTCCCATACATCAAGGGCGTGACCGACAAAATTGGCTACATCTTGAAGCGAGCTTCTATCAAAACTTACTACAAGCCGCCAACGAAGATCAGTCAATTATTACCATCTGTCAAGTGTCAGTTACCCTTGCAAGAGGCCGGTGTCTACAAAATTGACTGTGAATGTGGGCTCTCATACATTGGACAAACCAAGAGAAGCATGGGCATTCGACTCAAAGAACATATAGCTGACATAAAACATAAACGCTCAACAAAGTCTGAAGTAATAACTTAGTGAAACCAATACAACGCGATAAAATCCGTTAACTGTAGCTTAATTTCAATGTGTAACATTCGCGTAAACCCAAGAAGTTAATATCATCTTTTAACCCAAGATCGAAATAATGGGTGATGAAATACAACAAGTGCAATCTGCGCGTGACCTTGGTTTATTGATTGACCCTGAGCTGCGTTTTGAGGATCACATCAATGGCGTTGTAAGAAACTGTTTCTATAGACTCAAGATTCTATACCGAGTAAGAAGCTATCTCAGCCTCACTCTGAGAAAGAGGCTTGTAGATAGCTTGGTGCAGTCGAGACTTAATTATTGTGATACTGTTTATGGTCCCTGTATCTTGACCAGGACGCAACATTTAATACAGCGTGTACAGAATGCGTGTGCTCGATATTGCTTAAATATACCCCGAAGAAATCATATCACACCTCACTTAAATAATAATGATATACTCAAAATGTCAGCGCGGCGTAAACTACATTTGGCAACATTATTATTTGTAGTTTTGAGTACGGGAGAACCTAAATACCTTTACAATAAATTAAATTGGCGACAGGATCACTACAGCTACTCCACTCGCTCCACCGCCAGACCGCTATCCATCCCTCGGTACAAAACCACAGCCTTCAAAGGGTGCTATAAATATGCGGCTACTCATATTTGGAATGACCTACCTCCACCAGTAAGGTCCCTGAGAACAAAAAGAACGTTTCAAATTAATCTTAAAAAACATCTCCTGCAAGAACAAAAATGCGACTAGGCGAATCAGTACAAATAAATTTTACACAAACATCAGTACCAAATACTTACATTTTGTTTATGACCAAATAATAAAAACTTGCATTTGGCGTAAACAATATAGCATGCTGTTTTTCAGTAACGCTACCGGTTTTCGAATATTGGTTTGGCCAGTAATGTATTTCGCTTATGCACACAGTTTCGTCTCGTTTATACGATTATGCAACGGCGAATTGCGAGAGAACCACTCGACCATCATTCAGCCTTTGCGCTGCCCGAGAATGGCTGCCGCGCGACCAAAAAGAACAATTTTAAAATATTAACAGCCACGGGCATCTGTACGAAGACATAGTAGTATATATTAAGACTATGTTTACTTATACTAAGACACAAAAAAATGAGAACATGTTTGTTGCCACGAAAATCCCAAATATTCAGTGGAAAAGAGGTACGTATTAAAAGGTATGTGCATATATTATAATAATATGTAGACATTTATACACCTGCAACATTACTTCACCTATACATACTGAGACAGTTACATACATAGGTAGCCTCAATCAAATCTTGAGCTACGGAGAGGGCCGAGTAAAATTTACACTCGGTGGCCTCCCTTTCGTCTAACTGTTCATCTACGTCAGAACACAATAATTCTATCTCTGACTGTAAATCATCCAAAGTTTTGAATAATTCTTGATACTTAGCTAACCTCAACGAAAGCTCTTTAGCTTGTACATTTGTAACATCACTAGACTTAAGGTCTTGATAAGTATCTAAATAGTCTACGAATTTAGTTAATCGTCCTTTGATGGTGCCACGCCTTTTAATTAACTCATTAAATCTGACCTTCAGGTCGGCATCTGCATCGGTCATTTTGATATTATTTATCTATCAAAACACTAAACACTCCCTAATGCAATGCAATGAGCTGAATAAAATAAGTGTGCAGTGAACCTGACAATCTTAAGCGCTGCTACAGCACATAGTCACAGACACGACCACCTACGTCGTGGCGTCGCGAAGACCGGCCGCCCGAGGGAATCCGTTACGCTGAATGGCTGATGAGCGGCTTGGTTAGCCCGGAACCGTTGCCGTATGGCAGGAACTCTGAAATCATCCGCCAGATTGCTGATTCACCTAGCAAGCAAATGTGCGTGCACGCTGTTCACGCGCATGCATGAACAGTTGAAATAGGTAGCAGGCAATATTATAACCTAAAAAATAGAAGGCGGGTTATAACCGCGAACATAAAAAGCGTGCAAATCGAATGCCCGCTTGCATTAAAAAAAAGTAAGAAAATTACCATGTGGTTTTGCAAAGCGTGGGTGCAGAATGGAGATTATTATGATTGTTAGCTTAAAGGTTATGCGCAACGAACATGCTAATAATTATTATTGGGAAAAAAGGCCCCTAAAGCCCTGTTCAAGACCACGTGCAACAAACCTGGCAATGTTGTAAATTATGGCAAATTATGGCCTTTTGACCACTGAATAGCAAGCCGTTCACTGCTTCACAGCGTGAGACCTGGAATCGAGATTAGTAGGTGAGGAATAAACAAAAGGATAAGGGCTCACTCTCTTGGGCTAGACCTTTGGTTGACGTGTCGCCGCCTTCACCGGGCTCCCTCAGCAGCTCGTCTGTGTCCTCTTACCCTCGCTCGACCGGTTACGCAGCCCGGCTGGATTGATGGCAGGCTGCGGCACTTGCTCCACGTGGCCGCTTCGCGATTCTTCTCGAAGATTAATTTTCTTTGTATTAATAGACTGTTCTCAAGAAAAGTAACAGTAATTATTTTTTTACTCTGGCCACATTGTAAGATCCTCCAAACGAGGCATGGACCGGATGACACTGGCCCTTTCGTTCAGCTTATCTATTTCAGATCTTCGCAACAGTTACAGATTACAGTTAAATTTAAATAACCAAGTAATCTTTTAAATGTCATAATATGATCAAGCAAGTAATAATGTAGCATGCCGCAGGTGTGGTCAAACCTACGCCAAGCTAAACTAAACCTATGCTACGTCAAGCCTAACCTCACGTACCTATCAGTTATGAACTGTCTTGTTCAGCGTGAATTTGAACTTCGTGGTCAATTGGCTCATGGTCTGAGTTGAAGCAAAGGTTATCTGATCCTGTTGTGATTGTATCAAATGCTACTGAACTAGTATAGTAGCGTGCCGATAGTATTATGCATCTACCGAGTCTATGAGGATAATACTCATCGGGTTCTACATCAATCACCGCCGTCTCGCCCTTCTCTTCGTTCAATAAGCTGGTACTAATTACGACTAACCCATCAGGACCCTGATATTTTAAAGAACATAGTGATGTCATCTCTATTTTCTGATCGATTGATCGTTACTCAATTAACGGTCCAGTCATCCTTCTTCCATCGTAAAACCATTTCACTCAACAAACTTTAACCAAACTCCCTTAATAAACTACCTTACATTTCATTGCCAGAAAGCGATATTGGCTGTAGCTATACCGATTACGAGGCACCTCAAAGCCGCGCACAGGATGCGCGCCACTCACGGGCCGCGCGTCACACACGTTACCAATAACACAACTTATCTACCAACTGAATCTTACAAGGATTCTTCGCATGGTATACCCACTGAATGGAGACCCTGTTCCTTCCAGACTAATTCAATATCCGTACATCGAAATCTTACGTGATTATCAAATTCTTTTACAATTTCACTTGGTACTTGGCTCTCTGCTCAAGAATAAGGATGTTAATAACGCAACTTTCAATTGTTAATCTTTTCTACCAGTACAGCCAAACCTGAATTTGAAACCAACTGCCACAAATATAAACTTTAACTGCTTAAATGTAAACCGCGCATGGATAGATACTACTGATCTAGTAAGTTACAGTTGAACAAATTGATTTACTTTTGTCTACGCGAACGCAATGACTACTAAGATAGTCAATCTACTGTTACGAGTTCTTTCCGGTTCTTGCAATGCTCTTCTTTTATACAACAGAGAAGCCAGATCGAGCACCACTGACAGACAATTTTAGCGATTAATATAGAATCAATGAAGCAGATGCCGCTTTCTAGGGGCTACAGCTACGATACTCCGGTACAGTTTCCAATATTGCTTGCGACCCGCATCACGAAGACAATACCACTTCATTCTTATGTCATTTCTTTACTATGTCAGCATCATTGGTACTTGAAACTCGGAAACATTCCTAAGATCATAAGTGTACTTTAGGTACGCATATTTGACAGCGACTTTAACACGTTTGATAACAATAATTTTCAAATTCTCAACAGCAGAATCGTCATTAAATCAATACCTTTTGAAATAGCTTTGCCTGATTCGTTCTCATAGCATTGTTTGTAAGATGGGCTCTACTTTTACTTCAAATCTAGCAAGTATGCTACTAAGCAAAATAATATAAAGCTTTAATGACAACCTTTGTACCTCTATACATACCCGCTTTCCATAAGGTATGGTTTATACAAACTTCTGACCTGCTCATAACTGAAAGGCGTACATCTATCGTGGTGTCAACTAAACTCATGGTGAATTCATCAATACGTAGGTACTCGCTTTTACAGAAAGTACACCAAAACGCGACGTTCAAACAAAGTAGTAGTAGCTAGTTTAAACTTAATGGTTGATTCTAAATACGAAATACTTATCCTAACCCAATCGTTAGTGATAGGTACCATGACAGCGCAACAAGGGCTTGTCTTGTTTACGCACCAATGGAAACTATGCCTAACATAAAAGCTTGTCGCCGCACAGACAGCTCATTCAGTTTCTGCAAATCTGCACCAACGGAAACGAGGGTATGTAGTACCAGACCATCACAACAACGACTTACAAGGTTTGCAACTCAATTGGGAATAAGGTTAAGCAAACAATCATCACTAATGACCACTAACCTGGTCCTACCTACAATGAAAACTAGAATCGCTCAAACTGATTATCATAAGATCATAACACTACAATGATAACAATTATTTTCTTCTACATCTGATAATTGAGTTTAACAGCTTCTACTAGAAACCTTGTACTGAAGGTATTTTTTTGTTAAATTGCTACAGCTCCCTTAACAAGTTGTTAGGTGTTACTGCTTGGATAAAGTGTTTTGTTTTTAATTTCAGGGAACCAACAACATAAACGACTGACACTAATTCTCTCATAAAAGGAACGACAGGAGTCCCTCAACTTTTGGATTCGTTCTGTGCAATTGGCGCATTTTGAGAAGGAGATTGCTATCCTTAAGTCAGGGAAATCGAAACTGTCGGGAGCTGTATGTAAATTGAACCCTTTTTTGGATGGTACAGGTCTCTTGCGCATTGAAGGGCGTCTCAAGAACGCCAACCTCCCTTACTGGGCACGTCACCCCCCATTGTTACCCAAGGACGGTCATTTGGTACGTTTGTTGGTAACTGACCGTCACCTTAAAAATTTGTATGCTGGTTGTAATGCTCTGTTGGCCAATTTGCAACGCTAGTTTTGGATTTTGTCTGCCCGCAGAATAATTCAGAGTGTAGTCTTTCACTGCATCCCTAGCTATAAGCTCAAGGCTTCTACCATGCAGCCCTTGATGGGAGACTTACCAGCAGATCGCGTAACAGAGAGTAGGACGCTTGACGGTATTGGCACGGATTTCGCTGGTTCCTTTTTGGTGAAAACATCGACGCTTCGAAACAGCAAGACTGTTAAGGTCTACTTGTGCGTCTTCGTTTGTCTCTCTACAAAGGCCGTACACTTGGAACTGGTCTCTTTGCTCACTACCGAGACGTTTGTAGCCACATTTGACAGATTTGTATCTCGCAGAGGTCTGCCTTCCTTGATTTGTTCTGATTGTGGCACTAACTTCAAGGGCACTTATAATTTTTAAGTTAAATTATTTGAACGACGTAATTAATTTCCTTGAAACCAACAAGGTTGATATAGGCAATAGGCTTGCCCGACGTGGGATAAATTGGTTATTTTCCCCACCAAATTGTCCACACTGGGGTGGTATATTTGAGGCCGCTGTAAAATCGGCCAAGACACACTTGTGCAGGACAATTGGTGAATCATATTTATGGAATCCCTTCCTCAAAAAGTTCCTCAAATCCATACATTTGAGGAACTCGCAACTGTGTTTTGTAGGATTGAGGCCGTTTTGACCTCTAGGCCATTGTGCCTGATCTCCTCAGATCCAAATGATTTGGAAGCAGTTACGCTGGACCATTTTTTGATTGGTCACCCACTTGTCGCCTTGCCTGAGTACCCCATTTTGAATTGGTACGCCAGATTACTCAGAGCTTTTGGAAACGCTGGAATTTGGAATATTTGCACATATTCTAGCAACGCATTAAGTGGACCGACAAAACCAATCCACCCAAGATTGGAGACCTCCTTTTGATCAAGGAGGCTAACCTTCTGCCACTCAGATGGCGCAGGGGGCACATTCTTCGTTTGGTAACTGGAACTGATGGAGTGCCCGGATTAGCTGAGGTCTGGGTGGACGGTCCGATTCTGAGGAGGGCCGGTTGCAACGTTGTCACGTCTACCAACCGATTAGTGGACCGATAGGCCGGTCCGGGACGGGTGGATGTTTGAAATAGATATACATATTGTCTATAATAATTAAACGAAAATATCAGTTTAGAAACATTTTTTATGTATGATTATTATTTTTTTACTCTGGTCACATTGTAAGATGACTTGACTTGATTGTGAGATCTTTGTCACCCTTTTTTTTCCGGAAGAGACTTGATTGTGAACACACCGTTTGCTTTTTCGTGTGATTTGTATAATTTAAATAACTTAAGTAAAAACTTATAATTGCCGCTTCTGATTTGTCCAGCACTAATCAGTCCGCAGTGATGATAAATTGTGATATTGTATCAAATATTGATATTTGTAAAACTAAAATAATTCACAACCTCGTGCCACGTGCCTTGAAGAAGCCGCGTTGAAGTCTGGGTAAATTTACGATACTTTACCTCTGTTTTGGCCAAAATTATGTGTGTGTTTATCTAGCTTACCTCCAGGCCACCAGAGAAGATCTCCAGGTAATTAATTTGTTAAGTTCTTAGCGCCAAGAAACTTGGCCACATATGTCAGACATTTGCTTGTCCTGATCAGCTGGATGTATGTAATTTAATTTCCACTGCCGTCTGCAAAGAATTCCCAGTCTGTCTAGGGCAATCTCTGAACAGAAACTATTTGTAATCTTTTTTTTAAATAATAATAATAATAATTTCTTAGCATATAAAAGTAGTTTACACATACATTGAAATTTGCACAGATGTATAAGATAAGGTATAACGGTATAATATATGTACATAATCGTCAATGGTCGCGACTTATACCTTGCTAAGTTGCCGAGACAACTTGTATTTAAGATGTTAGTGCCAACCCCCAAGTATTATGATATTTATACAAATAAATACTTTATACGATAGTGTGCCTATTGTACAGTAAATGCAAAGTTCCTCACAATATAGATTAATTTAGTACAGATTTATTTATATGTAATTGTAATCATTTAAATAAAATAATAATATTTTAATATAAATTTAAAAGCAATAAACGGAAATTGCAAATAAAATTAGAGATAAAATATGTTTGAAATATTATGATTGGCTGATTGAATTATTGAAGTGTGGGTATTTGTGTCTGTTTGTGTATGGGTGTGTGTGTGTGTGTGAGTGTGTGTATGTGGATGGGTATGGGTGCGTGTGGTGTGTGTGTGTGTGTGTGTGTGTGTGTGTGTGTGTGTGTGTGTGTGTTTGTGTGTGTGTGTGTGTGTGTATGTGTGTGTGTGTGTGTTTGTGTGTGTGTGTGTGTGTGTGTGTATGGGTGTGTGTGTATGGGTGTGTGTGTTTGTACGGGTGCGTGAGTGTGTATGTATATGAGTGTCTGTGAGGTTGACTGGAATAGAAGTATTTTATATCCCAGGGAGGATTAGAGCCTCTGTATCGTGGTAGTTACATTCTTGCAGCCATTGTGTTAGAGTATTTTTTAGAGAGCCACTCGAAGATGAATAAAAGTGCAGCGTTCTGTTCAGCGTGTTGTATAGATGAGGACCCAAGTAGCAGAAAAACCGTTGAGTCCATGAGTAAGTACTTTTGTGGAGTTCGCATATTCTGTCCTTGCGTCTTTTTGTGGTTTCCACATACGGAGTGCTCTGATGTTGCAAGATAACGGTGTTAAGAATAAAGAGTTGTCGGACGGTGAGGACCCTACAACTTTTATACAATTCTTCTGTAGAGAACAAAATTGGGCGGAAGGTGCTAACTTTCAGTACGGCTCTTTGAGCTCTTTCTAACTTGATCATGTACAACTTAGGAGCACAGATCTGAGCGTCCGCAACATAGCGTAGAGATTTGAAAACAAAGATTAGTTTTCTAATTCTAGTGGCCAAAGACTCAATGTGCATCCTGAAGTTTAGACCATCGTCGAGGATTACTCCAAGGTATTTGATAGAACGTGTTCGTTCAAGTTTGGGACACCTGCAAGATTCGGCATCTGGTGAAGGGCACGAGTGAGCAATTAAATAATAGGTAAGACTAGGCTGAGTGGACTCACGTAGAGAAAAGGTAAGTACTTTTGTCTTCTGTGTATTTACAGTAAGTAGATGTATATATAACCAAGACATAAATTTGTTGAGTCCCTCCTGCGACGCGAGGAAAGTATCACTCCAAGTCTCACCGGAAAAAGTAAGGACGGTGTCATCAGCAAATGGCGTAATCCCGCCATCACGTAGATCCAGGTTACAGAGGTGGTTTACATAAATTAAGAAGAGCGTGGGGCAAATCACGCTGCCCTGAGGGACACCAAAAGTGACAGGGAGATCAGTACTAACATGATTTTGTACTTTAATGCACTGGGCCCTGGTGTGTAAATAATCTTTAAGAAGATTAAGTGGGAAATCACGTACTCCCAACACCTCAAGCTTTGAAATTAGGATCGGGATAGAAACCGTATCGAATGCCTTTTTTAAGTCCAAAAAAACAGAGAGTACTTTTTTACCTTCATCCATAGTTTTTACTATATGGTTTGTAAGTTCCAAAACAGCACAATTAGTAGACTTATTACGCCTGAAACCGTACTGATTAGGGGATAAAAGCATCTTAGATTCAAGGTACGAAATCAGTCTTTTATTGATGATTCGTTCTAAGACCTTGGAAATCGCCGGTAGCACTGCGATAGGGCGGTAATTATCGATACAGTTTCTATCTCCATCCTTGTGTATAGGGTGTATAATGGCCTTTTTCAAATACGCTGGAAAGATGCCACTTCTGAAGCACAAATTAAAGGTATAGGTGAGTGGTGGGACAAGCAATCGTGAATACCGTTTTAGTAGGTTAGTAGAGATGCTATCCCAACCAACAGCAGAGTTTGATTTTAAGGACAAGAGCACAGCTTCAACTTCCATCTCGTCAGTGTCCAAAAAAACGAAAGAATGCACACTCGAAGAAGTGGAAGGACCTGATACGCTGTGTTCAAGGTAGTGTGGAAATTTACAAGCTAGATTCTTACCCATACTACCAAAAGTTTCATTTACGAGGTTAACAGAATGCTGCGGGGAAGAACAGGAGGAGAGCAACTCAGTATTTAAAGCTTTGGGCTTGTCGGTGTGTGTCACTCTCTTTATGACCTGCCAGATTTTCCGATTGTCGTTGCCAGCGTCTCTTAACTCTGATTTCTCATGCTCTCTTTTCAGCTTTTTAAGAATCTTCGTACAACAATTATGGTACCTCTTCTAAGTAGTTCTTAGAATGATATTGTCAGGGGAACTAGCATGAACTATATAGTAGAAAGAAACCCGTAGTCACCAATTTCACTGCAATATAAAGGGTATCAATGAGTGTAAAACGTCATATTGCAATAAAATAGGGTTTTGATGGTACACTGCTGGGCTAGCTTCCAAAAGTCGAACACGTGGTGACGCTTTTTAACTGTATTTTATTACTTTTAACGTCAGAGCCAGCACCACATCTGATTATAAGAAGTGACAACGATTTATTGAAGAAACTCAGTTATCTTTATATTACTGAACTAATACTAAAGCCATACTTCTATTCTCATCATCTTCTTCATGCCGTGTGTGCAATGAAGAGAATTAATGAGGAACATCCTAGGACAATAAAAGTCGTATATGTTAAACTAACCATATTCTGTATCATGGTAACCAGACTACTGATAAACAAAAACCATACGTCATCTCTACAATAGGCGTCCTCTGTTGGATATAGGCCTCTAAGACTCATACAATAGGTAAACAATGACATGTAATAGGTAAATTACATCGAGGAAGAGATCAAAATAAGAAAAACATTTATCCTGAGTGGGCACTTAAGCCCTAATAAAATCTGTATTTCAACATAATTTAATTATAATATCATAGAGCTTACTTGAAAATCTCTAACATAATAAAAAGAGTTATTCTTAAACATTCTGACTAAAGTCTAGACATATACACAAGAGGTTAGATAACACGTACCATTAATTTAGAAAAATGTTATAATATTCTTTCGTTGAAGCTTTTAGTGAACACACTCACATGATTATAGTAATTTTCTACGATGTATTTTATTATATTAAGTTTCATTGTAACATAATAATTATATACAACAGAATAAATCTACTTATATAACTAAACTATCCTAAACTAAACCAATAAAACTAAATAGGTAATAATAACAAAGTAGAATAGCAAAAGCAAAAAACCAACTACGACGCGTCAAAGAATTCCTCCGCAACGCTGTCGGCTGGTAGCGTGCCCCGAAGGCTAACAGCATTGCCACGTTGTTGGCAATGCTTATTCTCTCTGCAAAATATAAACCAGCCTTCTGGTCACGGGAAGCGTCGATCAGCCTTTTGGCAATTTTTTAGATCAAGAAACATGTAAGTTACTTTAATATTTTAAAAAAGTATTGTTTACATAGAGTGTGAAAAGCATTAAACTTTGTTGCATTTATTATCCTCTTTGTCAAAGCAAGATTTTTTTTTAAGTTTACATGATGATAAAATACTGTATATTTTAATAACTATCCAAAAACTTGGATAAAGCCATAAATGTAAATAAAAGAACGCTACTCTACTTAATCATTAACAGGCTGCTTATTACTAAATCTTATACATATTATATTGACATGAGTTGCATATAAAAAATTATGACATTATGATAAGCTGTGCCCATCAATAGCTACACAAAAAACAAAACGTTTTTGCGTTATACCTTTTTGTTTCTTTACAATATACATCTACATCATACACACACCAGATCGGTTCACTCCTAACAATATTTTTAGCATCAAGCATTCTTTTCACTCCCTTACTACCAACTGACTGTATTCGTTGGGTATATATTTTGTGCCCTATTTATCCAAATATCTATCATATTTATATTTATTTTAGATTCCAACTCACACAAAGTGTAACCCTAAGATTTATTTATCGATTTAATCCCACAGTTTTTTTTTCATGTCGTTGTTGAATACTTACTACGCTACTGACTAATGCACAAATAAATTATCTAGACTGTAGAAGCCAATTTTCATGCATATAAACCCACACAACCAAGATACTAAAACTTTACCACCGAGAATATCCCATTAATTAGCCGTGCCATCAGAAAACCGATTCCACTCCGTTCAAAACACACGTTTGGTTAGCGCAGTGATAGATATGATTGATGATGTTGAACGAGCTGTGTAGTGTGTGTGCCAGCGCAGCTAATGTTTCAACAAACGTTCCAGGATTCAATATGACTTTTATGATTTATGGTAATGTTGGCACGGTGGGCTCTACTATTTGTTTACCTAGGAAAGTATGTTAGACGACTGTGAATCGGCGTCTTTTTTCAATAAAACATAAAACTGAGCCTTTGAAGAGATTCGTTTGTTGCCTTAGAGTGGGTTGCCGATGTTATCTCATGTTTGAGTTTTCTCCTGACCTGAGGCCTTGAAATGTACTAAACTTAGCCTTCGTAAGATATTTAATAAACAAAAAATATTTTTATCTATTCTTGAATGAATGTCAAAATTTCTAGACATACCTATTTGTAGTTTTAGCCAATTAGTTATTTATATCAGTAATTGCTGAGAACCAGTCTTTTTAATTGAAATAGCTCGTGTTATTTATGAAATTTGGGGTTTATTGCAATACAACATATTTGTTCGTGAATTAAATTTTAGAGTTATAAAAAGACTGCCTCGTTGGTCCCGCGGCATAAATGTGCGCGTGGGATTGGGAGGTCTCGGGTTCAATTCCCGGGTCGGGCAAAGTGTTATTGGGTTTGTTAGGAAATAATAACAGCACGGAGTCTGATAATATGCCCGGTACGGCAATAGGCTCGCTCCCTATTACGTGGGACTAAAATTAATGTGGCAAAAAGTGGCTGTAGCAATTTATTGCAGAGGTATACCTCTGCCTACCTATTCGGGGATATAGGTGTGAAACTATGTATGTATAAATATAATATTAGAGAAACTAATAAAATAAACTAATAAAGAAAAACTAATTAAATAAAACAATTTGTATTAAAATAGCTTACTGTATTAGTTCTAAAAAAAACAGTCATATAAAACACGTTCTAATAACATTAATTTGCAGCTGTCTTCCATAAAACATTTACTTTACTGCTGGTGTGGAGGTTTAATAGGTCACCATGCCACTGAAAGCGTGTTATATGTCGTGGGTTTGATGCCCAGACATTGTGCAATATATGTATTTTCAAATTCTGGGTGTTTTTGGATGTTTATATATACCCTTGATATACAATAATTTATCCGATCGCGGCAGGCCATATTTTACAAATTAAGCATGTTATACAATCAAATAAATATTGCATTAAACTCTTGCGTTAGTGCCCGGCTGAAAGACAATGCGCAGCTGAAACTACTGGGCGCAAGAAGATGAAATTTGGCATGTATGTTCTATAAGGTTAGAGTTGTAAGATAATTAAAAACAAATAGTAATTCTATAATAAGTTATTCATATTGAATAAATTACTATTGCATTAAAATGTATTTATAAAACAATTCTGACACTTCAAGTAATCGATTGCTTCGACATCCATTAAACGATTTATTTAAGGTAATTTTAACATCGTAATTTTAAATTGTTATTAACGTGTTGTTGTTAACGTGAAAAAAAAGAGGTATTGGGGCTCAGTTGACCACAGGCAGCCAATAGAGAAACACGTGACTAGTGATATTTTTACGGTGGTGTAAATTTGGTTTTTATTACAAGGGTGTGAGATGATATATCGAAGTGTAATTACCTAACGTGCTGGAGTTTTATTTATTGTATAGTCTGAGGGATTATACTGTGGATCTTTTTCTACAGTTATAAAAGGGAAGATCAGCTACCTCTTACAATAGGATACCCCGATAAACTTGGAATAATCGAACGTAACGATTATTAAGATTTATGAGATGACCACTAAGACTGGACAATGGATATGAATGTATCTTATACCAGGCTATACCCGCGGTTCTACCCTCGTGATTTACACTTTAACCTTCGTCAGCAATCACTCTGCTTATCAATTGCAAGAAGTTGCACAAAAATCCGTAAGGTAGTTCTTGAGGTTATCGGGTTTATTTTTTCAGACGGAAAGGAAATTATTGATGACCGATGATTGTAGTAAATAGTATCAGATAAGCAGCTCATCTTGTATCTATTTATATTCGCGTGTATCAGTGATGTCGAAATCGAAGAACTTGGTCGCTGCGACTAATAATTACTGAACTGTAATTAGCCAGTTTTCATCGTCTATTCAATCACTCATATTTTGTTTCAAGCACGAAACGGAGCACGGTCTTATTTGTCAATGATTTTACTGCTCGAATAGCGCCAGTAGTTTAATTTTAATGTGTGACATTCGCGTAAAAGAGAAAACAAATACGTAGGTATCTCTTTTAATAATTTCAAACGGTGCGATATAAAATCATGCTGTATATGGCAATCACTCGCACAGATTGTTTACGACCTCGGTACATGCCTCATGTACGAGAGAAGCAAACGTTCGTTTCGCACTCATAACTGTATGAACTTTGCCTTTATAACTCTATGAAGTAATAAACTTAAAAGCTAATACTGGTCACGTCTTTGGAGGCTGTGCTCGCGAAATTTATTATAGAAAACAATAAAATTTGAAATGGGAATAATAAAAATATTTATATTAATAGCTTTTGGTTCAGATCCAATGAACTGGAAACTTTTAACTGATGCACGTGAATAGCATGGCAGTGCTTTTCCGATTGTAAAAATAAGTGGTTTACTCTACTGAAATATTAAAACTTAAACGACTCGAGAGAATCTTGCAAAATATATTGTTGGCTGTACATTACTCGAGAGAATCTTGCAAAGTATTCTTATTGCTGGCTGTATATTACTCGAGAGAATCTTGCAAACTATATTGTTGGCTGTACATTACTCCTGAGAATCTTGCTTAGTCTATTGTTGGCTGTACATTACTCGAGAGAATCTTGCAAAGTCTATTGTTGGCTGTATATTACTCAGGAGAATCTTGCAAAGTGTACTTGTTGCTGGCTGTACATTACTCAAGAGAATCTTACAAAGTCTCTTGTTGGTTATACATTACTCGAGAGAATCTTGTAAAGTTTACCTATTGCTGGCTGTACATTACTCGAGAGAATTTATTTTAAATTGTCTTTCGGGATTTATACCACGTACCTTACTTTTTTATTTTCACGGGTTTTACATAGACGTACCACTGGATGCCAGATACTCGACAGTTGAAACCCATCCTCTCTATTGAAATTTCTGAACTTTTTAATTTCAATAGCTATTGAAATTTCTGAACTTTTCCGTGAAAATAAAAAAGTCAAACCGCGAGCTGACGTAGTGAGTGTAGTATGTCGTGATCGGGTACAGTGCGATAGTGAAAACTGTAGCAGTGGTGTTGTACGCAAAAAATGAGTAAGCAAGCGGTTAGACCGTTATACTTGCTCGTAACATTCATTCAACCGCAATAACCTCAGTACATACGTGAACATGGCGCTTGCAACAGTGCCGAAATATCGGTTACTCCAAACGAAGTTACGTGGTATAAATCCCGAAAGACAATTTAAAATAAGTTTAAATGACCACAAAAGCTTAAACTCGAGAGAACGTTGCAAAGTCTATTGTTGGCTGTACATTACTCGAAAGAATGTTGCATAGTCTGTACATTACTCAGGAGAATCTTGAAAAGTCTTAAAATTAAACCTATTTGTATGGGTCTTTTTCCTATACACAGTGTGGCTTAAAGAGTTGTTTTTATTCCTGATAACAAGTACATCTAAGAAAGCAAAAGAATTGTTTGCTTCTAATTCCATTGTGAATTGTATTTGAGTATTATTGGAATTAAGATGTTTTAGGAAAGCATTAACACTATTATGATTATTATTATAACATAATTATACATTGTTTTCTTAGGTATAACAGTAGATAATAAATTGCAATGGGGAGCACACATATTGTCTCTTACTGGGAAATTTAGCTCGGCTGCATACGCTATTAGAAAAATTAGACAGTTAACCGACGTCGATACGGCTCGTCTAGTTTAATTTAGTTACTTTCATAGTATTATGTCCTATGGTATTCTTCTATGGGGAAAAGCTGCAGATATTGACAGTGTATTTATTTTGCGAAAAAAGGGCAGTCCGTGCTATTTATCAGTTAGGGCCGAGGGTGTCACTTAGGGATCGATTTAAAGAAATTGAAATCCTGACTGTACCTTCCCAATATATATTTGCCAATTTAATGTACATTAAACAAAATATTGAGTCGTATAGTAAAAATAGTGATGTCCATAGTATAAACACTAGAAATAAACATAAATTGTGCGTGCCTCATCTTCGGTTACATAAAGTTCATAATAAATTCATGAGGCTAGGTGTACGTATGTATAATAAATTACCAACTAATTTTTGTCAGTTACCTTTAAATTCCTTTAAAACTGAAGTTAAAATTTGTTGGTTAAAAAATGCATATTACTCAATAGATGATTATTTCAAGGACAAGAATGCTTGGTAGACAAGTTCAATACTTACTGTTCCAGTTGTTGTGTACAGCTTTATATTTAATAGTTTTTATATACATACTGTTTGATATCATTATTTTATTCGACATTTAATTTTTATATACACTATGACATTTTTTAATTCAATAATGCGTTTATTTGTTGACGTTCTGCTCTTTTAAATATGTTATAGTGCGTTAATAATGTCAGATAGATTTATTTTAGTCTAATGTAAGTTCGAATGGCTTGTCTTGGAAAGTAGGTTCGTCATGCTCACTGTACTGTCACTGCAGGCGGTAGCGTCGGTGGTCGGGTCACCCACTTACCTCTAATATGGTTGAGGAGGGTGATGGCTGATCATTGGGTTATACTCGTGAACGGGTACTGCCTGTGATGACTGGACGATCTACTGGACAGGATACAGCTTTTGACTTGCTGATTTATGTGTTTATTTGCAATTTGTTCCAATTGTTTTGGGGTACCTAATTCATGCATTGTAACGTGATTTGACTGAGCAGTGATTACATAACAACATGATATTTAACATGTGTGCGGTTACACCCTACTTGTCATTTTGTTTTGGAGGCTAAGTGTTAGTCATTAATCTCAATTTTCAAGTCTTAAGTAGGTACGTAACTAAATAAATGGCAATAGGTTGTGTGATAGCTATCATGTTAATTGAAAATTGTGATATTATTATTTTTATTAATATAATGTATAACTTCATATTTAACTATGCAGACAGTACTGTGTCTCTGGGGAGCTTGTTGCGCTGCTTCTTCTTCCTAGCGAAAACACATAGGAAGCAGTGAAGGGTTGGGCTTTTTGGGGGAGTGTCTATTGTAAAATTTAACGTTCAGAAAGAGCTGTTTACCATCCAATTTTGAATAAAAGATTTTGATTTTGATTTTGACTACTTGTTGGTAAAATTGTGAAAGTATCATCTACGTACCGCTTGTAGAACCTCGGTGTAATGGTGGCAGATATGGCAATACACTGTGGGCGGTTTCTATTCTTATGGAACTGTTTCTCCACCTCCGGGTCTTTACTCAGTGTCTCACTATTTATTTTCAATTTTGGTTACATATCCCAGTATTTTTCTGAAAAAATCTTAAAAAAAATCGAATACCTAACTATTACTTAACACCATCCCTGGTGTCAACCACTACATATATTTGATTGAATTATTGTAGTATAACTCATTATATAAAGGACTTCCAAGAGTTTTAATAAGCCACTACGAAACGCAAGACAAAGAAAAACACAATGAGCAATTCTAAAAATAAAATGAATAGTGCTAGTGGCAGTTAAAATTAATGGGATGGTATTTGCGATTGTCAGTGTGAGCTACAACGACCATTCATTGAGAATAATTGACCGACTGCATCAATTTGCATGAACCTTTTTGTAGCTTTCAATTCACTGTCTTCGTACACCAGTGATCGATTTGCTCAATTTATATTTTATTCACTCGTGTTGCAATTACAAGTTTAGTATACCTATGGATAGGTACTTACCTAATATATTATTATGTTAACTGAATTTACACTTGTACAGTTCAGTTAACATAGTAATTATTGCCTGTAAATTGAAAATTATTCTTGAAATTTTGTGTATGACACCTCTTTTAACGTTTTAACACAGCAGTGTATTCGCCACCTTCAGTGTTTATTAACAGAAGTTTATTTGTGCGCGTTCCTGAGGCATATAGAACACCTATGCCAAGGATCAGGAGAGAAGGTCACAGTATGAGTGCACGTATGACGTACAGGTTTAAGCGATCACCTCGAAGCTGAACACTGCGCTGAGTGCTGTAAGTTCGATCTTCACATGCCACAACACTGTGTGACTCACAAATTGTTCCTTCAAGTTTGGGTATACTTTATGACCTTTGTTTCGATGTTTGTAATGTACTCCGCGATATAGGGTTTGTTCTTAATTCTGATAATTTTTATCAAAAATTATATGTTTTGTCTAAATTGGACTTTAAATTTTGAAGTCTTCCAAATACTAGTAGTAATGGCATTTAAACAGTGACTGTGATCGCATTTTACAACTTGCTTACACTCTCGGGATTAAACGCGGAACTATACACCGCGCAAGTTTGCAAGTTTAGGGGCATATCGCCTCTATGCTAAATTTGATTATTTGATTACTGATATACTTGAGTAGACATGATGAACAGAATCAGTACGCAGTACAATATCTTCTTAGCTAGTCCTTTTAATAAAAATGTCGAAACCGTCTTAACCCGTCAGAAGGCGCGCTATGAGCATTTTTCTCACGCATAAATTCTTTGCTGTAAATTTCAACTTTAGCTAAACTGTGTCACTACAAGCTTAACAGTACCTTCTTAGAATTTCACCCTCTCTCCCCTGACGCAAATCCCGTGCTGCTCAGTGCCACGATGACTGCGTGGTGATGGGTTTGTGTGAGGTGCATCGTGAAGTGCGGCATTTTGCTCATCGCGCGCCCGTTTGTGTAAGTATTTTTTTCTTAATGACAAAAAAGATATTATTTTTGTAGTTATTGTGCACAGTTATCGATTAACTTAGTGGATATTTTATTTACATGTTTTATTTGTTTCTTACAGTAATCAATGTCTACAATTGGTGATCGGCAAGCGTCTCATAGGAGAATGGGTGGTTTCGCCCCATGTGCTGTAACATCATGAGACCTATATCAGACTAGAGGGTGCCCGCAGCTATGCCCACACATTAACTGTTTCTGCCGGGTTTCGTGAGAGTTTCAGGAAATCCCTTTTTAGGGCACCCTTATAGTTACTAAGGAACATACATGCTAAATTTTAGCTTCTTCCTCTTCGTATTTTTGCCTGTAGCTTGTCTGTCAGTCAATCAGTAACGCAAGAATTTTATATATTCATGAAAGATCTCAATAAGAGTATTTTCTTTTTGTATGGACGTAACATGTGTAGGGAAAAAGATATAGTGGTCTAAAATATAAAACTTGCGCGGTCTTATCTGAGCGAACACCTAAGAAAGAGCATTAGAGAATCAAAATATGCATAGGAATATGCTAGACAAACAAATTGTTGTATCACTAGTAGATACCAGTAGGATTAGGCATACAATGCCACATTCGCAAAATGCCACTTTCGCAAAATCCCACACTTCCTATATGCCACTTACCACTTACTTTTATGTGCCACATGTATTATGAAAGACTCGTAACTCAAGATATCATGTAAGATAAAATCATTCAATTTCTATTGTGATTTGCTTTTTTAAATATTTTTTATGTAAAGTTAGCTAAATATTTAAGCAAAAGTGCAATATTTTTTTAGTTTGCACATAAGACTGCCTTTTTTGTTATTGACTATTAATAAAACACTATAGTGAAATAAATAAAGATTTTTAATTAATTAAAACATGCAAATTTATATTAAAAATATAATTGATCTCAAAGAAAACGTAATTTGAAGTAGCGTGAGCTGCTCGTGTAACTTTTTAGGGCGCGCCTTCTCATGGGTTAATGGGCATGCCAGTACTACAACACAGGTGGCGTAAAAACTAACTAAACACACTATCAACACAGTTATTCTTTTACATAATACACTTAGCACACACGAAAATTTACCATTTTTTAGAAATAGACAAAACGGGTAATTGATCAGGCTGTCTTTTATTATTAATAGAATCTATAGGTATATATAAAATCCTCGCGGTACTGACTGACAGGAAAGCCAAAGCCTAATCAGTTGGGCTCAACTGAAATTTGGCATGTATGATCCTTGGGGACCGTGAGGCGAACTAAGAAGGTATTTCCCGAAATTCCTACAGAATTGGAAATAAACTATTTATATAATAAATTAATTATGCGGGCGTAGCTGCATAAAAGAATACCTTTCTCAGATTTATGGTCATACTTCTTCTTAAAATTTTGCAAGGATATGCTAAGTTCCTATGTTAAACATATTCATACTACATTACACAACACTCATACACTACGCTCATATACAGCCTCATAGGTACTTAAACAGTCCCACTGCTGGTGACGGGCCGGTTCTCACCAAGAGAAGAGAAAGGCTAGACCATGTGCAGGTTGGCGGGGTCGACATTTCTTTCGAGAACATTATGGAGAACTCTCAGACATGCAGGTCTCATCGCGATTTTTTCCTTCACCGTTTAATAAACAGTGAAGAAAACTCATCTAACACAACATTGAAAAGTCAATGTATTCCGAACTTCTGTTAGTCTTTACTAGGCTATTACTGTTTCTTATTATTCAACATTACTTGGTAGTTTATTCAAGACGTATCAAACTACGGCATAGGTTGTTGCTCACATAGGTACCTACATTCGCACAACCGTAACGCGTACAAATTTTGATCGTCTTCCTTTCTCCATCATACCTTATCTCAATAGCTCTGTAATTCGAAATAGTAACATGACACGTGTAAACAAACATTGGAACTAGCAACAAGAATATTGTTGCGTCGTTTCCCTGTATATGTTTACGTGATGCGTACGGTTGTTGAGAAATTATTGTAAACTGTAGTAAACGTAGTGAACTTCGTCTATTACATTATCTGGCAAAATTACGTGATGTTATGGTAATTTAGATTACTTATAACTAAACATCGTTATCGAGCGGGTAAAAATGGTGGCAGTGCGGTAGCGCACGACAATAGGGTTGTCATACGTATGCGTCACGTAGGTGCATACATTTAATAAGCTTTTTCGATTATGTTATATCGTACAATACCTTTATTTAATTAAAATATATTTTAGTTTTAAATGTTTTTTTTAAAAGTATAGCTATATAGTATTGTCTTTTTTTTGTATTGATTACTATACGAAAAAAATACAATACTATATAGCTATACTTAAAAAAAAAACATTTAAAACTATAATATATTTTAAAAAGTTGATAAACTTTTTCACTAATTACTCTTTACTACATCAAGTAATTTGAAAGTAAAGGCGAAATTATTTTCAAAAATATTAAATTATTATTTCGCAGTCGTCATATATTGGATACAATTTTTACAAGCATCTATGATAAAAATATGTTTTAATCTATTCTTAACTTTCATATTTTTGTTGTAATGTTAAAAAGTGTTAACATATTTTAAAAATTGGCAACACTAACATTAAGTGAAAAATTAACAATATAAACTTTTCAAATTATTTCACAAGTTTAAAATAAATACGTCTTTGTTATGTCAAATGAAGTCGAAAGGTCATTTTCTTACTTAAAATGTTTTTTTTTCCAGCAGACATCTTAAACTAACAGAAAGCAGTATAAATAAGTTGTTGGTTTTTTATTCCAAGTAGACCTAAATATCTTCAAGGAATATTTTAACAAAAAATATTCAATAAAAAGTAATTGAAAAATATTTATGTGTTTCATTTCAAAATTATTTCTAACGAAAAACCTACATTAATTATTTTGTATTGACTTAGTTACGAGTGATTATTAAAATATAATTTAATTTTGATATTTTAATAAGATACACAAGGACAAATTGAAATATAGATTCTTAATTACATAAAGATATCAAGTAATAACATTAAACTATTATTTAAAAAAAAATGTGCATGCTATATGGGTACGCGCGGCAACCCTAGTGTCGAATGCCACGACCTTGACCCGCTGGATAACGATGTTTACTTATAACGCAGAGGGATTTATAGCTATATTTTAAACTCTGATTTATTTTCACATGTTTTGTAATATCTTTCTCAGCATTCTGTTCAATTAAAGGATTCAATAAAATGACTCTATAATGTTCTCGAAAGACATGTGTAGTCTGCCAACCCGCACTTGGCCAGGGTGGTGGACTATGCCTTACCCTTCACATAGTGAGAAGATGCCCTTGCCCAGCCGTGGGATAGTTTATTATACAGGGCTGATGATGATGTTAATAAAACTTACATTAGATGGTATGTTTGCTGAAGGCGCTGTGATTTTAATGATCGCTTCACCATTTTCTATTGCGCTGCACGATGTTTTCACGATCCCTGCACGGGACGAAACTTTGTATGTACAAACAATTGTTTCAAGCCTGGTTGATCTTCGGGTCCATGATTATGTAAGCGGCTTTCATTTTTATAGGCGTCATAAGACTTAAAACGTGGCAGTTAGTTTTATGAAAACAAAAAACAGCAGGAATTGGACCACAATCCGCTATCATTGTCAGTTTTTAGTATTCGCCACGTACCTTCAAAATGATTATACACTAAGATTGTCTTCATGCTCCATAGCATATCTTGATCTCCATTTAAAGAGGTATTCAACACTCACAAAAGTACAATTCTACTTCTAAAAACTAATTACTAACACAATTACAATTACGATCAGCCGTGAACATAAAAAGAAATGTCTTATAACTATGAGAAGCCTATTATCTCTATTCGGTCATGTCGCCTCAATCCCGCGGGGCCTGAGTTGGTCTGATTCTGTAATTAGTGTCGAACCGGCATTCGTCTGCTACCTTTTAATGCCTCACCGTTAGGTACTCTGTCAGCATACTGATATTTGTCAGGTTTGTGACACAGCGGCGTAAATATTGTATAGAACCATTAATTTAAAAAACGAATCACACATGATTTTCTTTTTGGGCTCTTCGAGAGCTTTGATTTCTTTCAACAATAACGTAGCTAAGCACACACATTTTATTTTAATTTAACCGTTTCTGCCCGAAAAATCCCTTCTTAGTGCACCCCTACAGTCCCCTAGGAACATACATACCAAATTTCAACTTCGTATCATAGTCAGTAACGCAAGATTTTTATATTTAAAGATAGAATAGACAGTTGTTCCTTTTTAGAATCTTATATAATGTTTGTTAAACGTATTACTATTCAAAATGCAATTTCAACAAATGTAGAAATCTTAGCAATGAAGTACCTAAATTGCAAACCAAAGAAGCGCTTAGCCATTCTTCACGACAGATCGTATCTCTTTACTGGAATATCAATTCAACTATTATCTCTGATATTATGAAGTTGAAATATATACTATGCTCGACAGCAGCTACGTATGATTAATATAAGTAATATAAAATGTATGTTATTTCAGGAGTTAGAGAAGGGGTAATCTGAAGTCGACTCGAACGGATCACAGAGTACAAATCTACCTAAAAATATTTACAGGTGTAGTCTTAAAAGTTTCAGAATAAGATGGCTGTGACATACGGAAGGACAATCAGACAAACGTGGCGAATCTATCAGGGTACTGATATTTGCCATTTTTGGATAAAGAACCCTAAAAAGTGCGTACAATTTTTAAATTCCGATCTTGGACCACGCAAAGTGCTATTTGTTATATACCTAAAAACAGCGACAAAGCTAAGATTTTACGAGATTGTCTCCTACATATGAGGCGAATGCACGATGGCAAACCGTTAAGCTGTCTAAGCATGTAGATCGCAAACTAAGGTAAATCAAGCAAAATGACGAACCCATGGTCGACATAACAATACTATTTCGTGGTGATTTTGAAAACCTGTGCTGCAAATTTTAAAAAATGTAAAATCTCATATCACCTGTGAAAGGCAACGCAACTCAAAACGCAACTTACGAGAATTCCTGGTTTTGCGAAAGAGCCATTTTGATACCGAGAATCAATCAAGCAGCAGCAATCAACGCCGAAATTTTAAGCTTAGTTTTCAGTGGAATTTTCAGAATCTATCAGTACTGCTGGATTGCCAGGTCAAAAGACAAATTTAAAAGACGGCGTAAATATAATAGTTCTTGGAAATTTAGTCCCACCGAAGCTTTGTAATGATGCCAGAGTAAAAGTAACCAATTTACAAAGAAACGTGATCGAAACACAGATTTTAACAGGGTGATAGTGTTTATATATCCCAGATTTGATTCTTCTCAAAAAAAACCCCTTTAGTATCAAACGATTCCAGTTGCCAGTAAGCCTAATGCGAAACGCTAAATGTACACACCCGCTGGTGTGGATCTAAGTAACAGCTGTTTTGCGCACGGTTAGCTTTATGTGGCTCTGTCAAGTGTAAGGGTTCCTAGGAACCTATATGATTTCATCCCGAGGGCTATACGACTAATATACGTGCAAGAAGAAGCTTTATTTAGATAATAAATTGAACAATAGTTTATTTCTCTCACCAATTACGTTACACTTAATATTTATTATTAAGATGAGATGAGAAGTTTTTGCTATAATAATTATGTACTTATACTTATTAATTGTTATTTGAGTTATTTTCAGGATATCTACATCTACACTATTATATTAAATATAGGTATTATATGCTTATTATCGAAATACGTTATTAAGGGATATAGTTTAAGATATAAATTAAGACTTAAAATAATTTAATAATCAATTAGAAGCGTGCCCAGAAGACTCGCAGCATTACCTCGTTGTATGGCTATACTTATCTTCTGAGCCAAATACGTGCCAGCCCTCTGGTCACGCGAGGCGTCTATGTGTCTCTTTGTGAGATCTCTAAAAAGTGACCTCGCACTTGGACCCCATGGCCCCAATGTTTCGAACCCAAAGGGCTCAAATACATAATCTCCTATTAGATTTACATATTTCCGCCGTTTGAGGGTCTCCGCTGTAGCAGCAGCAGCGCCCGCACAACCAGCTGTGCTTGTAAGATGCGATGGCGCCAGGGTATCGACACATGTTGCGTCCCATACCAAAGGTCTGCCCAGCTTCCACGGCAGTAACGACATCCCGTCTGGTCTTTTACCATCATCGCGTGCCAAGCCTTGAGGTTTAAGTTGGGCTGGAACGCCAGCGGTGGCAAGAGCACGGCGCAGTATGTCATTGAGGTTGGCGTGTCGTGAAATACGACCTGCGCTCCTGCTGTATGACAGGCCATGGTGACCAAGGCTAACGACAGCCTCTCCACAGTGACAACGATGCGGAGAGATACATGACGCACCTAGACGGAGGCAAGTAGCGAAGCGAAATGTCGTATCGTCCAACATGGTACCTATATTGGACGATGGCAGTGCCTGAAGCCAGAGGCCCAATTCCCATTCTCCCACAGCCAGCAGGCGAGCACGCTCCGCAGTGTTGGACGATGTATTGAGAAGGTTTTCTCATATCGTGCTGCAAAGCGGCCCATCCCATTGCCTCTGGGCGGATAAGTTTCGGGGTAACTCAGTTCCTGGATAAGCATTTCTCCAAGCGTTCCAGGCATCGGTCTTACACGGCACCTCAGAATCAACCAGTGTGGGAGCTAAAATTTTTCTAGTCAATTCTGCAGTGCTGTGGACCGATGACAAGAACGCTGGCAGGCTTACGTCGGTAATTTTGTGAATGCCGAGGCCACCCAAGCGCACAGGTAAGGACGCCTGTAGCCACACCTGGTCGTTCAGGGCCACATTCAAAATTTTACTCAGAGTATTCTGTATAATTTTGTCAATTTGAATGAGTGGAGTCGGATTTTTCCAAAAAGGGGAACACCGTAATGCGTGCATAAATTTAGGGACAAAAAGACAATATTGAATAATAGTAGCCTGTCAGAAATTTCACTAAAATTTTTAATTTTATCCTGTATAAAGGAATCAAAACGTCGTCTAAAATTGGGGACCCCAGGAGGCGAAGAGAATTTTTTTCAACTTGGGTGATACTGGGAACCAAATATTGAAATTTTGAAAGAATAGAGGATTTATCTAGATTATCATTAATACAAATTTCATTTGCTTGTATTCAGTTCTAAGCCTATAGATAAAAATTTTGATTTCAGGTGTGCCAGATCTTGATACACAGTCTCTACGTCACCTCCTAGGGTTCCATCATATAGGTACCAGATTTTTAATTTTGCATTTAGTTGGTTTATAACTGGATGGATGGCCAAACTAAAAATTAGTGGTCCAAGAGGGTTACCTTGTTGACAACCGACAGTAGATTCTAAAAGATGTTCCTTGTATATTAATTTAGAAGGGTTTCTGTAACATTGGCAAAGAAAATTGTAAATTTGGTGTGTTTCCAATATAACTTGTGTCCAGTGTGGCGGCTGGTGGATCAAAGAAGTGGTGGTGCAATTTACCAACAAATTGAGGCCCCATTTCACCGCCGTATCCATGGGCGGCCTATGTTCCAGATAAATTCAATGTTGGAGGGTTTAGGTACATAAATTAATTTATAAGTAAACCTATACATACCTACTTAATACGACAGCGGTGAAACTGAGCCTAAGTAATATTTAATCGATTTCTAAGATAAAGTGAAACACCATTTTAACAACATTTAGTTATTTTTATAAAATAACTTACCTGTTTTATGTACAGGTATAGATTCAACTAATACGCCGACCTTTCCAAAAAATAGTGCACTCAAACATAATGTAACTTACCTGCTTACTGAGACGCTCAAGTCTTCACAATCACAACCATTTCTTAATTTTCAGTAATAAAACTTCGCAACGTAATACTTTTGTACCTATTTACTCTCTAGTTTCAAACTGGCGAAAAAATGGCGCGCATATAATTTATTAATACCTCGTATAAAATACCTAGTCAACTTTATCGTTAATGCTCATTTCATTATAAAACCTCACACTTCCTAACGCACAACTTAGTAAACACTAAATACCTAGTTAAGTAGGTATATCAAAAATCTTTTCATTGAAAATGTCAATATGTAAACAAACAACTGTGGCTTGAGCCGGCGCCAGTGAGCAAATTTCCGTCAAACCTCGCCGACGTTCGGGCATCTTCGGGGACGCGCGTACGCCGCTCGGAAAGGTGTTATTTCGCCGAACATTTGTACTGAACTATCTCCGTCTGACGCGCCGGGCGATATCACGCGAGTCTCGTATAGTTGTATGAGCGTCGGCCGTGCGCTGAGGGTGGCTGAGGTCTAGCACACGAGGCATGTTTTGTCAGCTGTAAAACACGCCTTAAGCACATTGATATAAACTTTAAATTGTTTTGTCGTAATTTCGGTAATGTTGTATCTATTATAGATCGTTAATCAAATTATATTACTTATACTTAATACCTCTGTAGGTAATTTTTCTTATAGGCCTTTTTAAATCTGGTAGTTCAGCGCACGAGCGCACTTAAGGTACAGCCGCCCCTGCTTGTGTCAACAAGGTGTCCCTGTTGACTGAGTTAAAGGCATTCTTTAGGTCAACCTTCAAGACAACCTCACCTTCATTACAGTCAAGGTACGTTGACAAGGCATGTACAGCAGCCTTGCAGCCTCCTTTGGAACCAATTCCCAGCTGTTGTGGCTGAAATTTACAAGATAAGGTAGTGTTAAAATGGCGAAAGCATATCTTGGCTGCCATACGCCTGTCCGTGCACCCAACGGCAATGGGACGCATGCCACCATCCCGCTTTCGTAAGGCGCACAGATTAACGTCATACAAAACGTCGACGACGGCGTTGTTCACATTACCGGAGAGCATGAGATTAGTTAATGCCGTTAGCTCACTAAAAAGCGTGTCGCCGGCCGCCCCAGCACTTGAATACACAAGATCTTTCAAATGTTGTGGTGTCAAACCATCGAGACCACCAGCACACCCGCTCTGGAAAGAGCCAACGGCACCCACCACGTCCTTGGCTGTAATGCTGAGGAAACCCGAGTCAGTGCTAGGTGGACCAGGAAAGGAGAGGTTATCCCCTGGCGCTGGATGCTTGCTCTGCAGACTCGCGAGTGTGTCGGCAGAGCAAGGCGCCACCACATCGCTACTGAACAAAAGCCTGGACGCTCCCCTGATATCACCCTCCCTTAGTTTAGACTCTACATGGTGGTAGATGGTGCTATTGCGGTGTGCTTTTGCAGGATGGTAATTTAATTTTGATGCCGAAATATTGCAATTTTCTTTAATTTTTGTTGTCAAAGTTTTTTTTGTTAGTCTGTCTTCTTGAGCATGTAGAATCCTATAAGGAAATGTGAGTAGCTTTTCCCAAGCCGTAATAGAATTCTCCTGGATGACAAGGCCTATGTATTGTGCTAGGTTTTGAGCCCCTGAAGGCCTCTCACCACGGGGAATTCTCTTCAGAACCGGAATAGAATTTTTTAACTGGCTCAAATATTGCCAAAAAGGAATTTTAGGGGCGTCGGTGGAATTATTATGTATAGTACTGGACGTAAGCTATTGAATATGTATATTATAGAATTATAATGTTTATGCAGATACACTGATATTGACACATATTAGCTTTTTATATTTCTTTTTTGTTTGGAAGTGAGTTATTATATGAAAAAAAATAACTACGTTAAAAAAACGACATCAAAAACTAAAAAGTAAAAAATAATAAAGATTTAATATTAATGAAATACTACCTACTATTTATATGTGTTGTTTACTAATAGGTTTACAGTCGGTGCCAAGCCAATTTAATACTTAAGAAGTAATTTATTAATTTGCTCGTATTCATTTAAGTGATTAAAATATTAAGGCGCTGTGTACAGTACACTGAGTTCAGCTGTTGCTGTCACTGTCGGATTGTATACATAAGAAAGAGAAGCGCGATGACGACGGGACGTTCAGAACGAGTTATTTATCATTAAATACATTAATCCTTACAAATATCTTATTCCAATCGATAAATAAAAACAACAGTTCCCTTTATTATTATATATTACATCACTGTTATTAGTATTATCAAGATTTGTTTATAAATAATACAGTTACAATTGCTACAATTTCAATTTTAATGGTTATTTTATGTTTTTTTTTATCGAGAAAATTTACCGAAAACGTGTTTTGAACGCAATGGTCCCCCCATAAATATGATCAAGATTAACATATATTTTTTTAGCTGCTCTAAAATGTATACATTTGGCTAAAAAACTGTTTTGTGAAGCCTATTTTGACTAGGTACAGCGCCTTAATATTTGTATAAGGCTTGGCACCAACTTCAAACCTATTAGTAAATAGCATATATAAATAATAGGTAGTATTTCATTAAAGCTGTAGATAACAAACTTTAGTATTATTGCAATTAATATTATAATTAGAAGCGGTCATTGATAACGCAAGATCGTTTGAATTTACGCGCGCGAAATTATCAGTGGCGGCGGCGACGTTCGATTGGCTCGATACGATTGCGGCAGGTACAGCGATAGGGAGCGTGCGGGTCGCGGCGCAAGATGGCGGCACCGACCTCGCGCGCTGCGTGTCGATACTATGATGATTTAGCGGTGCATTAGGTTCGACTTCCGATCGCGGGGTCACCTGTTTGGTTTTGTAAATATTATGAAAGTTTTCTAGGTGTAAGAGTGTATGATGTTTGCGTTGGCATAACAAACAAGTATGTGTAGATTTACAGAGTTTAGTATCGTGGAGTCCTAAACAATTGCGACAGAAATAATGTTTATTTACTAGTTCAAATCTGGCACTCGGATCTTGATTAATAAAATATGAACATTTTTATAAAGGGTGCGCATTAGGGTCATTACATATTGTACATGAGCATTGTTGATGTGTGGTGAATGAGTGTTTGCGAAGAATGCTTGAGTAGGTTTAGATTTTGATGCGTTATTATAATTACTAGAGGGACGTTGAGTAAAAGAGGGTTTTGTATTGGAGTAAAGATTGCGAATCGTTTGTATTTTACTTTGTTCTTTGAGAAATTTAGCGAGATGTTCAAATGTAGGTATCGGAAAATTCCTATTGGATTGCTCGAACAAATTCACTATCTCCTTGTCTAATTTGGTGAGTGGAATGTGGGTAATAATGAAATCTGCGAAATCGTCAATATCTAAACGGCGTAAAGCGGCCTCGGCGTAGTAAAATTTATCGAGAAATGTATCAATAGATAGATTAGGTTTATAGTTAATTATTTGTTGTACCTAACTGGAAGCTTGAACTCGAGTATCTTGATATTTTTCTAACAATGAATTCCAAATGATTAAATAATTATTAGCGGTAGGTGTTATACCTGAACAAACGATCAGTGCTTTGCCTGATAAAGAACCTACTCAATACTTTATTGCATTCCATAATTACAATGAGGTGTTAAACATAAAGGTAGTATCAATTATGGACCCTGTTGAGCACAGCAAAGTTTTTATTAGGAGAGAGGAGGAAGAGGACTTTAATAATGATATTTATGATGTATACTTTGTAACGTAATACTACACGTATTGCGTTATAATATCTCGCAGGCGCTTAACGCCAGCTTAGCCAGACATCGTTCGCAATATTACCAAATATGGTCATATTCACTAGCCAAAGGCAGTTGTGAGTCATAGATTTATGCCTATATAAGATGGGTTCGCGTCGTAGAATGGGCACTTTCCCTAGACATCGGAACGCTGCCGCTACACCTCGCGATTATTCTACATTCTACTTCCTATCTACTGTCCCGCTGGGGTTCACCCTACGAGCTCACTGCACCTGACGTTCTTCCTACGGGCTGACGTTCTTCCTACGGGCTACAAGCCACGAGCTGCTGGCGCCGTGCCGCTACTAGCCAGCTGCCATCCAAGCCTCCGTTCCTGCCTACGAGCTCCTACAGCCAGGCCACGGACGCCTGAGCCTGACCGCTCGACCCACATCGGCTGCACCGCCTGAGACCCGCTCAGCCTGAACATCGACCACAGAGCTGCCTGCGCAGCGCACCTTGGCCAGCTCATCGGCGACCCTTCGAGCAGCTACCCTGCGAGCGTCGGAGAGCAGCAGGAGTCTACACTCCAGCCAGCTCAGGCCAGTGCTTACCTAGTTCGGTCATACTATATGTAAGCGGTAGTGAGACATAATAAAGAACCTGTTCAGCCTAGCAGTGTTTCTCTCGAACCCCGACATCCTACCTGAGATCCTCCGTCTCAGTGGCGCCCAACTCTATTTGTCTCACTTCCAATTACTGCAGTTGTTCTTGTTTAGGAGGTCAGTCTTTGTAAACGAGGAGGTGCAGACATCAGCGAACTGGTACGTAATATCTAACTTGTGTGTATCTGTGTATTGCTGTCTATCTTTAATTTCTATTCTTGTATACCTATTATGTGTTATCTTACTATTGTCTAATTCAAATTTCAACTACCGATTCCCTACGTAACTGTTCGCAATTTGAAATAACCGTTTTTTATTTTTGCAAGTCACTATCTATTGTCTACATTTTTACACCGAATCGTCGTAGTTTCTTTGTAAAGCAGAACTATTGCACACGGAGGGCTGTAATATACTTACGTTCTTTTCTATCATACTTATTTTATATCATCATGAGCACTAACCCTATCAAGTACTTCCTACTTAATAAAAATGAATTGGCCTACGAGGTCGCTATTCGCGGAGAGGAGCCGGCTACCTCTGTTTTAGGTTTACGGAAGCAGCTACCTAAACTACTCGAGCTGATTCCGAATGACGAAATCCTAGAGTCAGGCCTAGACATAGCAGACGACTTCAAGGGAGCTAGCCTGTCAGTTACCGACTTAGATTCGCGAATCTCTTCCCTTAAGGAGCTATACGACCACAACTTGGCTAAGCGAACTACGGCTTTGCACAACCAGGTCTACCACAGATTGGGCAGATTAGACAAATCCGAACCTAAATACGGCAAGAAAATATCCGACCTGACTGAACGCTTTCGGATGCTGTCGGCAGAGCTATCTAAGATAGAACACTCGAATGTTCCGTCGGCGGAAGTCGGAGCCACGATGATTTGCACGGATTCAACCCCTGCACAGGCAGCGTCGACTCCGGTAACTGTCCACTGTGAGCATTTGAGGGTTGGCGAACTATCGAAACTCAAATTCGACGGAACAGGCTGCGTTCGTGAATTTCTACAACGCGTGACGGAATTTAGGACGGTTAGAAATCTACCTGCCAATAGATTATTCGATTACGCGTCCGAAATTTTTACTGGTAATGCGTTACACTGGTTTCGCGGTGTTAAAAATTCCATTTCTACATGGGACGAACTAGCTAGTAAACTCACAGCTGATTTTACACCGTACGACTATGATTATAAACTTTTAGCCGAGATTCGTAATCGTACTCAAGGGCAAACTGAGGGTATAATCATCTACTTATCAATTATGTTCCAACTTTTTGCGCGATTGTCACCGAACACGGTACTAACCGAACATGAAAAATTAAATATATTGCTTCACAATATTAGACCGTGTTATTCTACAGTACTAGCTTCATGTACTACGGCTATAGACACTATAGACACTCTAAAAACACTATGTCTAAACTATGAGAGGTTCCAGTGTTTAAGTGCACAATTTCACGAACCTAGTTACCCTACGTCTAACACAGTAGCACCTGATTTAGCTTACATAAATAAAAAGGACACGCACGGTCACTATAATAATTCACAGAACTATAAACCGTCTAAACTAAAAAACTACGCTTCTGTCGCATCTATAAATGTCGAAC
The DNA here is from genome assembly GCA_944739405.2 of Euclidia mi. Lineage (NCBI taxonomy): Eukaryota > Metazoa > Arthropoda > Insecta > Lepidoptera > Erebidae > Euclidia > Euclidia mi. The sequence goes on from OX123184.2 coordinate 27,416,493, forward strand.
CGAACGATACACCTGTGCCTAACCCGCAACACTATGATGTCAACATGATATCTAAATCAGCTGTTCCTACAAAAATAACTAATAAGAGGTGTGTATTTTGTCCGCGATGCCGTTCAACTGATCACTCACTAGGGACGTGCAAGCGAGAACGTTATCCGATATGTTTTAAGTGTGGCCTTAGGGATGTCACGTTCGTAAATTGTCCTAACTGTAAAAATATTTTTTTTTCAAAAAACTAATTTACTCGGATCGTAGTTCGTCAAATAAGATGACATACCCTACCGTTTGTACATCCTCTAAACCTAAATATTTTGACAAAGAAGACTGGAAAAATTGGCTGAACACTCTAAAAGTGTATTTTTCCAGTTATTCTGTGGCTGCGATCCGTGATCAAAAACCTAATACTGATTTTCGACCCTATGTTAATGTAACCATTAAGAATCTACCCCTTACTGGTTTACTTGACTCAGGTTCTGCCGTGACTATATTGGGCAATAATTCTCATATAAAAATTATTTCTCAAACTAATCTCCCTTTGAATAAGTGCGACAACCCTACTATATTTTTTCGATCGGCGGGTGGTCATCGTTTGACACCGATCGGCTATATCAACCTACCCACCACTTTTGAAAATAAAACTTATAACTTAAAAGCGTACGTAATTCCAGAAGTCACTAGTTCGTTAATTTTAGGTATTGACTTCTGGAAAAGATTTAAATTGTTACCAAATTATATTTACTCTGTCACTTTAGCTAATAATGACCCTTGTAGTCATTCCTTACCTAATAAACCTAATGCTGCCTTACAATCCTACAATGAGCTTAATGACTACCAAAAACGTTTAGCGGATAAGATGATTAAGCAATTCGAATGTATATCTTCCGAGAAGAAAGGCCTTGGACGTACCCATTTAGTCGAGCATCGTATTGATACAGGTGACTCACCGCCAATACGTCAGCGATACTATCGTCTGCCGCCAGAAAAATTGCGTGTTATTATTGAGGAACTAGACGAGATGCTTAAACTCGGAGTCGTAGAACCGTGTGGAAGCCCATGGTCTTCGCCTATCCTATTAACGCCTAAGAAAGATGGTAAACTAAGGTTTTGTTTAGACAGCCGAAAACTAAACTCGGTTACACGTAAGGATGCGTACAAACTACCGTATGTTTCCGAAATCCTAGATAACCTAAAAAATGCTAGATTTCTAAGTAGTATTGATCTATCTAAATCTTTTTGGCAGACGCCTATTCGGAGTAGCGATCGGGACAAGACCGCGTTCTACGTACCTACCCGCGGAACATTCCGATTTGTTACTATGCCGTTCGGCTTAACTAATGCGCCGGCTACGCAACAAAGATTTGTCGATCAATTATTTACAAATAGTCCAGAGTTCGAAAACGCGGTGTTCGTATTCTTAGACGATATTTGTATTATAGGAAAAGATTTTGATCATCACATTCAGCTGTTATCTAAAGTATACGCGAAACTAAAATCAGCTAACTTAACTATTAATTTAGAAAAGTCACATTTCTTTAGAAACGAATTAAAATACTTGGGTTACGTAGTCAATTCTAAAGGACTTCACGTAGATCCTAGTAAGGTGGAAGCAATAATGAACTATCCTGTACCTACAAATAAAAAGGAGGTAAAACGGTTTTTGGGTACCGCGTCTTGGTACCGTAGATTTATACCTAATTTTAGTTCAATTGCAGGGCCTCTAAATAAACTTACTTCTACTAGTAAAAAGGCTGCTCCTTTTGTGTGGTCTGAGGAAGCTAACAACTCATTTATTAAACTCAAACACCTGTTATCTACCGCGCCTATTCTATCTTGTCCGGACTATAACAAACCGTTCGAAGTGCACACGGATGCTAGCGACTATGGCGTAGGGGCTTTACTCACACAAACTACTGACGGTGTGGAGTATCCTTTAGCTTATATGAGCAAATCCTTGTCTACACAGAAACGTAATTATAGTATTACGGAAAGGGAGGCGCTAGCTGTTTTAGTCGCGGTAGAACATTGGCGATGTTACTTAGATAACGGTTTGAAATTCACTGTCTACACAGATCACTCAGCCTTAAAATGGTTTTTAAATTTAAGTAACCCTACGGGTCGCTTAGCGAGATGGGGGGTGCGCTTGTCTTCTTTTAATTTTGATGTGAAACATCGCCGCGGCGCGGATAACGTCATACCCGACGCACTATCGCGGGCAAGTGCCGTGTCGGCTATTGATACTAACACTGATAATGATACTACCGTAACCTCGGATCAGTGGTATAGTACTATCTACAATGGCTGTAAAAACTCACCTACATCTTTTCCTAACTATTCCATCAAAAATGATAAGTTATATCGATATATGGTATCGAAATGTGCACTGCGGAGAGAATTCGAATGGAAAGAGGTTCTACCTACCTCGGATAGATCTACAGCTATTAAAGAAAACCATTCGGAACTCGCTGCGGGTCACT